>CM068370.1:385744886-386944886 GCA_034769895.1 Magicicada septendecula | reverse complement strand
CTGCATTAGAACATGTAGTACATTGTTACATAACCCCATAGGAAAGACACCTATGAAACAGAAAATCATACATGTTAATGTAAATAAATAACCATCAACTATGGTATCAATCAAGGATTTGTTATAAATAATAATACATCCTAATAGACAGTGTATTATATTGCAACACAATGTAAATAAAACAGATCAAATATGATGGCACAGAGATAGGAAAAATAGAACCTAGTATGCCAATTTAGTTAGACAAAATACAATATCAAAACAAGTACCAATGTTAAGGAAAGTATTACCAGTAGTTAGATAAACATCTGGTACTACTGTGAGAACAGATTCTGAACATAATGATAACAATTTTGTAACCAAAATATTGTAAACTAGCTAACTAAGTACACATAGCCAGAAGTAAGCAGAAACATTGTATAACCAACTAGTTAAGCAAAATACTGTATTAAAGCTTGAACAAAGATTGTTAAGAGTATTACCAGTAGTAAGGGGGAAACCTAAAGCTACTTTGAGAACAGACTATGACCATGAAAATAGTCATTTTATATATAAATAATTAAAAACCAAATGACCATAATGGAGGAATCCAAATGTAAACAAACGATGAGGAACAAGTTATTTATGCAAAATGTAACATATAAACTTGTTTATAAGTAGATGAAAATGTTATCAAGAATCAGAATAATGTCTGATACTACTTTGGAAACCCAAATTAAGTGTAGTGATAACAATTCAATTATTATTTTAACAAAAATAAATGACTACCATGCTATGACACAATGTAAACAGACCCATTATTAAAAAATTGAAGGGTTCTGAGATAGCTAAAAGCTAACCATTATATGTAGGGAATTAGGTACAATGAGTGTACACTAATTACAATTATTACATAATCTAAATAGTATAGAGAAAACCAGAAGTAAAATAACGATTGTATAAAGAGAGATAGGAGGGGACTAAAATAATGTAAATAGTAGGTTAAATATAGCCATGTACATATATTCAAGTGTAAAATTATGTAAATAGACGTTTCTATCATTATTAGATTGCAGTATTACTGTTAGTAGATAAGAAAAATTAGTTTTAAGTATATTTATGAAAAATCAAATATGGACGCCCAAAGTCGCCATAACGAGATATTGTTTAGGGAACAATTATTCCCAAGTTTTGAATTAAACCAGTTGAGATATGGACTCAGAGTGTTTAATTGAAAGTGCTTTAATATAAATAATAAAATTTGGTGTAATAAACTTATAAATATAAGATGCACCATAAATAATTAATAAAATCGTTATAGTGATAGAAGTAATGGACGGAAAATAATCTTGTTTGGACTTAAATTAAAGCGCAGGACGTCCGCAATTTACTGACACTAACCATTTAACGATAAGACATAGATTAAGAAAGTTATTGCAATTTTAAACTTTTCAATTATTTTTTGTACCAGTGCTGACGTCACGTAGCCTCAAACGCAAAGGCCAAAATTGGTAAAAAGTTAAATATTTTAAGAAAATAAAGTGTTTTGGGTTAGAGAGTATAGTTTTTTCAACCAATCGAATGAATGAATATTGGCAGACGAGCCACAGACGCTTCGAAGGAGCGTTACAGTTCACGATCAGTCATCTTACGGTGTCACTCTCCGGTATGAAGAAGTTTAATTTTTTGAATTGTGCGCGACAGACACATTAGTAAATCAACACACACATAACCTGTAAACTACACCAGCATAAGCGAGTGAAATGTGCGGAGTGCATACTATTTAAGTACGATTAGTGTATAATATCAATCGTACTTACGAGTGTTGTGTAAAAGATAAAAACAGGGAGTACAATTCTTTTTATTTAATTAACATTGAAACAGAAATAAATTTTTCTGTAAATACGTAAAGTTGATTACTACGCAAGTCAGTAAAAAGCGAAGTATCAAAAACAATGATGGAATTTATCAGAATTAATGAAAGTATTAATTCGCAATTATTAATATGTTGAATAAATATTTTAATTATTTGTCATGATTAAAAGAATTATATTTGAAGCATTTATTACAAAATACTAGTAATACCAATAGTCGCTCAATTGACTAAAATTGTTTTCTTGATTTTTTCGATATTTTAAAAATAAATATTTTAACTTTCATGCGAAAGAATATATATGATACTGATAATGACACATCAAACTATTACGAATAATGTGTTTATATTTAAATTAAGAAGGAATAAATATTAAAAGATAATTAACCATAATAACCATACACGTTATAGAATAACCTTAAAGTCGTAACGGTAACTTACCAATTTTTCTGTTACAAGTCTGTTCTCAAGTAAAATCCAAGCCAGATGGAAATAATAACAAGAGTGTTTTTTGTTAATAAATTTTTCTCTTGTAAGTAAATAATTCTCAACGTGAATTATTAAAATAAAGTAATACATTTTGGTTGTGCAAGCCAACGTGCTTGTTAATTGTCAAATAAACACTGTACTGCGTGCGCATTCCCGCGTACGATAATACCATAACTATCAGTTATATGGTATTAATTTTTGATTTTTGTATTTGTTTGTTTGTATTTAATTATTGTTCATTTAATATCATTATTAATATTACATCTTGTACCTGGTATCATGCTACCTAAAAGAACCATACGAACATGGTAATTCACTGATACAAGAGGACATAACCTCTTAAAATTAAACTATTGTATAACTAACAGGTTTACCAGCCTTGAGGCTAAACAGAGTTTTATTTTAAAGTTTATTAATTGTAATTATTATCCGAAAGGTTATTAGCAACTAATTGTTAATTGTTCAAAAATTTTATAATATCTTTAATCGTTAATAAACCTCTACTTTTTATTACCAGTGAAAACAAAAGAGTATTATTTCAAATTTAAATTAACTCATTTATTTTTAGTCAGTTCTACCAAAAGGTGGCGGAAGAGTTTAAATAGTTCTATTAATTCAGAACATTATTTAGATATTATATCATTTATATTGTGTATGATAACCATATTGAATATTCAAACAGAATATTTGTTTGTATATGCAGTGCATGTATTTCAGCTGAACCGTCACTGAACAGGACTATAATATCCACTTGTGGTAAGTGAGGGAGGTTAATAACAGAGTGCGAAATATTTTAAACTAAAGAAGTGAACCATTGCTACGCACATATTCGACAATACAATTAAACTAATAACAATAATAATTATAATTAGAACATTTTATAAAACAACATTATCGTAGATACCGGTGCGTATCTGCAATCACACTATCACACCACTACATATAAAATCAGTATCCAGCATCAAGAACGTATATATCCCTCTAGTAAAACCCTGTGATATTACAATATGTTCGCTTTTTCTAACGTAGCTTTCAATTTTATATTTTAGCGTGAATGCGTTACAATTCTTTCCTTGAAGTGACGTGGTTAGATCATTGAATTTTTCAAAAATATCTGACAAATATACAGTTTTAAAAGCTATAATTCATTGTGAAAAAATCAACAAAATCGGATTTCTGCTCAGTTAAAAATGTAACAACTTTATCTTTCAACTTTATTAATATGTATAAACTTTGCCCTCTTGAGAGCCACAGTACTTCTGAATGTAGCAATAAGGTTTGGTAATCTGAATTCATACCTTTTGCAAAGGTTTGAGAATAGACGACTGTTAAAAGCTCGGCTTTTTATGAAATTAATGATTTTGATAGCATGGCAAAGCACAGCATTTTAATTTGGTAATATTTTTTGGCCACGGCTGCTTCCCGATGTACCATGCAGTGAGTAAAAATGGTATGTTCAGATATGTGTATCAGGTTTAACTTTTGATACACATCCAACACTCACCCCTCATTACCCATTTATTGGAAACTCAATATAAGTAAAATACAAAATTGAAAGAACACTTTCATCATTAGATTTCATCATTTATTTTTTTACTTTTAAAATAAAATAAAAACCATATTTATCTATAAAACACACATGCGATTTATTCTTCTTATAATAAATACTAGCTTTAATTTATAAAATTAAATTTTTTTTGAAAAACCCGATTTTTGACCTTTACTGATTATTGTTTCTGTTTACAATAGAACTTATGAAAGGAACCATTTCATTAAGGTGAAAAGTTGAAAGGGCCTGTTAGTTTTATATTTACTTGGCAAGGAATACCAGTAGAACAATTTTACGGTAAATAAACTGCAATTCAGGACATGCAATATTCTTAACTATGCAAGCGGAGGCGACAGCAGAATGCATAGATAAAAAAATGGGGGTACGGTGACGGTGACCTGTCGCAGTTGACAGTTAGCTCAAGCGCTCTTTCACTATCACAAACTTACGGACATAGTGTACGTGTAGTGTTGCCAAACTGGTTTCGAATTAATTTTCTGTCGTTACGCGTTCAGAAATTTTTTAGTTTCTAAAATTTTTGCGAACCCCACATTTAGTTACGCAACCCCATATGGGTTCACGACCCACACTTTGAGAAGCCCTGTTGCAAAGCGTACCTTGAGTTTCAAATGGAAGAAATAATTGAGATACTGGTAACAAATGTGGATACTACATAAGCTATATACGAAGCTAATTACTAAAGTATGAACCGACAGTAACAGAGTGCTGTACGGTCATACTACTGGTTGACAGTACACTCCAGCTCTGCTACAGACTGCCATAACCAAGCGTGACAATCGTTTAGACTAGATTAATTGCTCCAACTTAACGTTCTTTATCGTTGTTTAAAAATACTACAAGCTTAACACACTTTGATGATGCAGAAATGTGAACAGCGCGACACACACTATAAATTTAACACTTCTGTACGAAAAATAATTATATTTGTGTTGTTTACACTGTATGTTGCACAAAATTCGGCTGGGGCCCTACACGTACATACTTGTGCGTTTGACTTGTTTGCACAAACATGCTGTTCATACATAAAAAGCCACTACACCTTGCAGCATTATCAAAAACTTGTATAAATGGACACGTTTGTACAAACATTACTGTGTGGGGCTGTAACATGTTTTTGAAATACTCAACCAAGACAGTCAAACATGTAATGACCACAAACGTTCGAACAAAATTACTCTTATTTGTTGTTAACAATGTCTGTACAAACACATCTTACAGTGTAGGCTACACACATGTTTGTCATACAAGTGTGAGTGCGTTGAATGTTGGTGCATACAAGTCAAAGCCCTACATTGTCATACCCAGGTCCCAGTTTTGTGCTACCTGTTAACCATGACACACAGACAGCTTGCTGCTGCAGCAATAATAATACATCATTTTAACAAACAAACAAAATAAACGTCGTTTGTGTTGTAAAGAATGGCTTAAAGAACGGTACAGTCAGTCGCATATTAATTTATTGAATGAATTAAGAACGTCTTCACAAAACGATCTAAAAAATTTTTTGTGCATGGACGAAATACATTTTAAAATTTTATTAGAAAAAATTAAACCAATTAAGCTTCGTTCCTCAGATTTCTGTTGCTATATTCTTCAGCTTTTATCTTCCGAAAACAAGGATAGCTTCTGTAGAGTTTGATAAATTCTTGTATGAACGTTTTCGAATAATATCGCATGTCACACATGATATCTGATTTAAAACAATAGTGTGGTACCGCAGACTACCCGTAAACATTCAGCAATCACACTGACATGTTGAACAAAAATCAAACTCTGCCAGACAACCACAGACATGTATGTGCAAATACATGTGTAGTCCTGTTGTGTAGTCCTAAATGAAGAAACCTGTTTGTACATGCATGTTAGAAGCAACAAGTGTGATAAATTTGTTCAGTGTGTAGTGGCAATATATGTATGTGCAAACATGTTATAAGAAAAGTGTATGTACATACAAGTAAAAGTTACTCTGACATGTTGGTGAACTTGTATGTACATACAAGTCTTTCAAACACGTCAATATGTGTAGTTCCAATTTATGTGGACACCAACAAATTTTAGTCAGCTTTTCTGTTAAACTTGTTTGCACGTCTAGGGCCATGATATTTTTTGTTTGCACATCCATGTTAGACACACATGTCTGTACGTGTTGGGCCCCCTTTTATAACACAGTGAGCAACGTTGTGCAACAAACCATTACCAACAAATGGCACAATACTTTGTATACGGTAAAACGCACATTGCTGCCAACTGTCGTCAGTCGTCAGATAAAACTTGACGCACTGCAGACGGCTATACAAAATGGGTCAGTAAACATTACTTATACTAGTACGTTCCCTGAGCTGCAGAACTCGTTCAATATTTTGAACGAATTACATTTATTCTTAAATAAATTTCTCTGTTATACAATTTTTCAGTTATCAGAAAAGTTAAGAAAATCTCGAATATCCTACAATTTCTTTTAGTAATATAAAAATTGTAAAGCAGATAATCATAGAATAAACACTCAAAGTTCAAAAAATTCGGATATTGCCTTTAGTCTGACTCTTGACAGGATTTTTAAAATTTTTTCAAATTTGTACTCCCTGTTTGGGTCTTGGGGCCTAAAAATTTTTAAATTTCCTGTATTCAGATTTAGATTAAAATAATCTTTAATTTGATACTCCACATGAAATTTGAGATTTTATCAAAATGTTGACCACTTTTCGGGCCCTGGCCTCCAAAAATTTTGAAATATCCAAATCTTAATCTACATTCAGATTTAATTAAAATTCCTTCAGTTTGATACCCTACCTGAATTTTTGTGATTTTATTAAAATTTTCACCACTTTTGTGGGGTTTATTATCATAAAATTTTTGAAATTTTCTAAAATAAACATTAAATTTAGAATGTTGTTAAAAATTCGTTATTTTGATACTCCGCAAGGAATTTTGCGACTTTTTCACAACTTTAACCTCCTCACATTTATACCTCCTGCCTTCATATTTTTGGGGAACTAATCTGAAAAACAATAGTGTTCTGTAGGGTAAAATTATGCCAAGTTTTACGAAAGTGGGTGGATGCATTCAAATGTGAGACGCACCCCAAAACAGGCAGATAGACAGGCAAAATGCCAAACGGTCGATTTTATTCGCTCGTACAACAAATTGCATAGCACAGCCAATACAACTGACAATATAACTACAGTGTGTAACTGTGTAACGTTATAGTACACACTTATACGCGCTCAGTCCATTCGTAAACTGGGTTTGTCTGCATGTCTTCGCCTTTCCCCAAGTGTTGTCGTCTTCCCATAATTTCCACTCGACTGTTGCCTCCACGTGATTTTGGATTTCCCATGTTTCCTCTTCCCCTGTGGATTTCACGCCAAGCTCGATGTTTGCGTCCGACCTTCTACCGTGTGCTTAAGCCATTTATGCTATTTTATTTTGGCAGTTTTGCTGTTTAGCTTCGTCCGCCCTTTCTTCACAAAATACTAGTTCGTTGGTAACTCTTTTGGCCCTACATTAAACATCCAACTCAGCGGTTGTTCACAAAGATATTCACTTTACATGTGACTGACTGTTCTTGGAAAACTCGTAAAAGTGAGACTTACAGATACACTTCTGTAGTATTCAATAATTTCTACAGTAAGAATGAAATCCTTCCAAATTTCATTTTTACGGATACAGCGATACTCGTGTACAAAAAGGTTTTTCCTCAACCCAACAATCCTTTACCACATCTTGGCATAACCCAACGATACTATTTACCATTCATCAGGTTTATAGATTATCAAGCAGTAAGACATATGTACTTAGGGGTTATTTTTTATGTAACTGGTAATGAAGATAGGGAGATTAGAAGAAGGATACTACAGGCCAGGAAAACGGTTGCATGCCTCAACAGAATTTGGTTGAGTAAGGACACTGGTAAAAAGGAAAAGAACAATATTTATGATGCATTAATTATGAGTAGCTTACTGCACGGAAAGAAACAGGCTGTGGGTGTGCTCCGAAGATCCCTAAGAATCTCTAGACGGGACAGAATTTCGAATGAAGAAATTAGAAGGAAGGTGGGAACAGAGGAAACTTTGTTTCAGACACTGAAAGAAACCGGTTGATTTGGTATGGTCACGTCCATACGATGGGAGATGAGAGATTTCTAAAGAAGGCGATGCAGTGGGTTCCTGCCTATCGTTGGAAGCTGGGAAGCTCGAGAAATACTGGAAAGAAGGCACATTAATAACCACGGATGCACGAGATCTCCGGGATGGAACGTGGAATAACCGTATCAAGTAGATGTTAGGCATCGTTCAACAATTAACATCGTCAAAGGACGTTTCAAAACTTATTTATATATAGTAACACATACACACTCTCTAGTTTACGAGCTCTGTTTTATTTTTGCCTCCCAATCTCATGTTGTCTTATGATTTTCTTTTCGCTCCGATGTGACTCAGAAACGTGTTATTTACGTTTATTTTTATATGATAAACAATTTTTTAATCTTTATTTAATTATTTTTTTACTTAAGTATTTCCTACGCTTCCGGAGCGAAAGTATGGCCTTTTATATTAAGATAATTGGATAATATTAGAGCAATACATTATACACTACGTGAAAGATCTTCAGTGTATCACGAAGAGATCACATAATGAATAGAGTGTAAAAACACAAAGGAGCATGGAAATAACATGCTTTATTACAACAGAGCCGGACAGTAGTGGATACGCTCAGTGCAAGTACCAAGATGAAACTAATAATGAATAGAAAACAAATCAAAAGGCAGAAAGACTGTAAGATAAGAATATTAAAATTGGGACAGCTATCACTAAAAAAAAAGAAACAGACGAGTTGAAAATGATATGCACAAAATGTAATTATTATTAAGTCCATTTCTTGCTATAATCATATAGCAGCCTGACTGTATAGAGTTGTCAATCAAATTAACCTCTACACGAGCAAAATCTCGGACGAGCAAAATTCCGATTCCTTTTGGCTATCAGCGGAGGTCCTATTCCATAATAGTTTATGTAATAGTGTAAGCTGCTCTGGAAGCTCGTGGAATAAAAAAAAGACAATGGAATACAAAAAAATTGTCACCTTCTACGTCTGTAAGGTATGGCTCTTATCAATACGAAATCTGGTAGTGGTACTGGACTCAGTAACAATGAGTCCTAATTTCTAATTCTCAGTCGTTCAGAAACTATAACGTGAAACGTTAATATTCGGGTAACTTCACAATAAAAATAAAACCCGATAGTACCCTGTGTGTTTTGTTAATGAAATGGGATGTGCGCAACAAACCATAGACGGGGTCTTAGCATTAAGGCTTCCACTAGTTAATTAAATGCTGCAATTTCGCTAAGTCGGCGTCGTCCTCAATGACGGGTAATTATGTTAAATGTTACACGTACTCACTGTCGCCAATTTATTCCTGAAAGCTACATTTTCAATTTTATTTCTTCTTCTTCTTCTTCTTCCTCCTTTTCATGTATTGTAGGCATAGTGCCTTCTCTGCTCCCAGCGTACTGACAGATCTTCTCCCCATCAGTTTATAGTGCATAGAGCATTTTGGCGTTATGTGTACTCCATTCTATCAAAGTGTCTTCACTTTCTGTTCGTTTACATTTTCACACGTTAAAAAAAAAAGTTATATCATTTCAGATTTGTTCAGAAATCTGTCCAGATCCCTTCTACAAGGGGCGATCAAATGTACACATGCCTTTTGAAATTCGTACGAGATACTTTAACGCTCGTAAATGTTCGCAACAGTGAGCAGTGGGTGCCTAGACGTGCGCAATGCTGCGAGATTATTTCTAAAGTCGTTTTCTTAAGTGCTGTCATGATGAGTGAACAGGAAATTCATGCGTTCATTGTGCAGCGTGTAATTATTGTTATTGTTACAGTTTTTAATATGCAAAGATTTTAAACCTGCTGAAATTTTGTGTAGATTGCGTGAAAAATTTGGCAGTGATACAGTATCCGGTACACTTTTCCATAACATTTTCAGTAAGTTGTGAATGTGTAGGCTATACTCTCACTAAAATAGAGTTAAAGTTACGTAAAATCTCTGCAAGACGGGGGCGTTCTGAATGCAAAATTCTGAAAGGCTGTAAGAGGTGAGATTTTTAAGAGGCTTTTGGATAGTTTGGCAGCAGAGGTAGAAACTTGTTTTTATGACCTTTGTCACGTGTGATGAATCGTGGGTACACCACTATACACCCAAGAGGGCGAGTATGAAGTGGCGTGGAAAAAGCAAGCAACTCTAGTGATGGCAAAAACACATTTGTCTGCTGGAAAGGTTCTCAAGATTGTCTTTTGGAATGTTGAAGGCATTGTGTTACTTGAGCAAAGAACAATGAATTCTACGTACGCTCTGCATTGTGGGGCAAGGTTACAGAAGACTATCGGTCCAGAAGACGCAAGATTCCGTTCCGGCAGCGTCTAGATGTTTCACCTAAACGCCCGGTCCCACGTCGCTACTGCTACTCGAGCAAAATTCGAAGAATCTCACTGGACAGTTTTGAATCACTCCAGATTTATCACCATTTGATTTTTATTTGTTTGGACTCCTCAAAAAAGACTTAGGCGGGAAAAAAGTTTCCACCGACAAAGAAGTGCAAGACTTCGTGCGCATTTGACTAGGGACACGTCCAACAAATTTTTATGAAAAAGTATTAAAAAAGAGCCACTATGATAGATAAAATATGTAGATAATAGAGGAAGTATGTAAACAAATAGACTTGTATTTACTTTACAGATATTAATTCAATAAAACGTTTTCCAACGTCTCGTTTATATTTGATCGGCCTCGTATTACACCTTTCACACACTTAAGCAATTTCATTTCCATGGCTTGTATGTGACTAACATCTTTCTTAGCCGATCCACATAGTTCGCTCGCATACATTATTACAGGGACCGCCATGAGATTATAAAATTTCAGTAATGTTCATTGTAAGGCTACCAAGGGAAGCCTTTGTGTTCAAGGTAAGACTGCGGACAACAGATGATCTATGAACGTAAATCTCTTATCATTACAGCGATAAAAACACGAAGAGATAGACTAGGTCCGACATGTGAATATAGATCAATGGTGTTGGAAAAATTGGGTGGATAGGCTTTATGTAGGAAGAAGAGACTCGTACCATTGGTCCATAATAGTTTTTGGCAGAAGAAACACACTCTAGCGCCTATTAGTAGCAACAAAACCTCACGAGGGTAACAAAGACCACAGGTCGAGAAACGTTTGACAAACAAAATATTTGTAAAAAAATTCGTTGTAAAATTGTAAAAAATAGGTTTTTTTAGTTTAATTACTGCTTACAATACAGTATAATATATATTCAGGGACGAACCACCAATATAGGAAACACGAAATCCGAAAAAATTTAAATGTTGATCAAGATCGTCTGAACAGTTTGACTTTGCTGTCAATTCATAAGAAGTTTTAGTTGACGCAGAAGAAATGCTCAACAAATTAGCTCAAAAAAATCACGAAGACTTAGACTTAAATTTTTCCTGTAAAAAATGTTGTCGGGAATAACTTTCTATAAATTTTTATATTTTTAACTGATCATAAATAAGGACATATCTTTTTATAATTAACTTAACTTTACATGTTGATAACTTCTATCACAAACCACGTAATGCGAATAAGTCTTAATTTATTGTAACGCAAAAATTGAGCAATCGCAAATTTTACGAAATCAAACTATGCTGAACGCAAAGAAATGTGTATGTTTTAGAAAGCGGGGAGGTAGTGAAACGCCTGTACCATTAGGCGGCGTTACATGAAAGAACTTAACTTGTAAAAAGCTGTAGAGTATAGCGGTAGGTTAGCAACGCCGGCCTTGGGGCTGACGTCTATAAGGAAGGTAATATTAGGCTAAGTCACGTTTTGGGACATAACTATCATAAAATGTATTATTCGCTAGGATATTAGGGGTGTTTGCCAATGTTGTAAACTTTAAGTGCATGTAACAATAGATACCGTTATGTTCGAGAGAGCGATGTAAGAGTGAGATAGATAGTGACGCTAGTTTTTTAAGCACGTGAGACGCGAAAAATGTTCGGCAAATCAGAGGAAGCGTCATGTGTTGCGCGGGAGGTTTTCGCTAAGGAGATTGGGCGATTTTGTATTTAGCGCTAGTCTAAACCTATGGGATAGTTTTCTATCAAGACTTGGTAAGGGAAATTCAAAGCCTAGTATAAAAATATGAATTTGGAGAGAAATCAGGCAGTCTTCTTTTATATCGGCGAAACTACACTGAAGAGACTCGCGTGTGCTGTTTTGCGTTAACTATATAGATATGAATTTTATTAGTAATTTCAAGAATAAAGTAAATTCCCAGCAGTAAACAGATAACGGGAACGCGATAATTACTAACGCTAAATTTATAAAGTTTAATATTGTAACAAGACGTGGTTACAAGTAATTAATTTCTGTTCGTGTACAAAAAAATTAAAAAAAAATTTTTTATTTTATTTTAAAATTTTCAAAAAAAATTTTATGTTTGGTTTTTTATGTTCAATATTTAATAAATAATTCTTGTAATGTGATCGTGTTGAAATTTTAAATTTCTTTGAGTTATTTCTATATATAATATCACTTGTGGTTTACTGTAAGTAAATTCAGCGTTAATTGGATTGTCTCGTTCTCTAATCAATTTGCGATTATTCTTCTTTCTCCAATATTTTACTTTCACTGTAGTAATGGCTGCCTTTCTTTCAGCTGATGTTGTTCACTAAACTCTATTTATAGTTTAGAAATAAATTTAATACCAAAAATGTTGAATTACTATGTTTATTAACAATTATTTATAACAGATCGATCAAAAATCGATTAGGTTATATTGTTCGACTCTTTCACAGGGCGAATCGAGTGTTGACACATATGTTATTTGATATAATATTTTCAAGGTTCTTTAAACGGTTATGTTATATAGTCAGAGAAGGGGCAAGGCTCGAAAGTATAACATTACAATAAAAAATCTTAATAGTTATTAATTACAAAGTTAGTTATGATATATAATGTTTTTTATCAAAATTGCTATATTTCTGTCATTTTGGAAAAGTAGGCTCAATATTCTGTTTCCTGTCCTTGTCCAAAATTTAGCCATTTTATGAGTTATAATTATTATGATATTAAATCTCAGATTTCCATAAATGTTTATCTTTCATTAATCTCTTGCAAATTTATCAATTGATCATCCTTTTAAATATAATTAATGAATTTCTGATTCCCCCTCTGAAATTGTTAGGCATTACATTTGCAAATTTTTTGAATAATTTTATACATCTTTTTATATTATTCCGTTAAATTATACATTTAGTTATAGTATTTGATGATTGATTCACCTTATATTAATCTCATCCGTTTACTTGTTTTATTGAACTTAATTACTCAATTATAATGTTATTGGAATTTCCTATTTGGCCTAGATTTTATGGTTTTACATATAATGTTTTTTGAATAATACTATGTCTATACCCCTTCTGACTTTCTGAAGTTAATATAATATTAAATACAATCTCCTTAAATAACTATTTGAACATGTAGCATTGTATTCATGCTCATAATACAAACACAATATTTAAAATGAATTATTGGTCTTCAATGGTAGACATTTTAGTTTCAACTATTACTAATAACACATAACAAACATTTTATAAAAATAGTATGGTACTCATACTAAGACATTTTAGTCTGTATAAACACTGTAAGACATAATAAACATAAATATAATAATAATAAATCCTTATTCTATACACCACCTTGAAATATGGTGTTCATAGGCTTTAACACAAACATAAAGAGCCATTTAATTTTATTTTACTTAAATTTAATTTGTTTACAGTCCTTTCTGTTTATATTTTATTATTACATTTTAATCCACTTGTCACTGTATTTATTCCCCACCTGCTCTCTCTATCATTCATATTTTAAAGAATGTTTTTTGATAAAAAGTGGCATCTTCTTTGAAACATTAGTAATGTTTTCAAGAATACTTCATAACATTTTATATTTGTATTTATAGCAAATATTAAAGTTGTTTAATTGTACTTGTTGAAGTATCAGTTACACTTTACTTGAAGTTTATTTACTATCTTGAAATAACTTGCACTGGTTCACTTATAACTTTGGGTCTTATTTACACTTGAGTTTTACAATACTCCAAGACCAAAATCTTAATTATAAGGGATAATGAAGATTTGTTTATTTCATTACTCAATAATTTAGTGGGTGCACTTCTACTTACAACCCTAAACACTTTTGTTTATTACTATTTTACATTTTTATATGAGTTTTGGGGTGTTATACTTTCTTGGGTGACATTTAATCTTTTTCGGGGTTTGTTATTCCTGTAATAGGTTTTCCTTGGGTATATCTTGTAGTTCTTCCCATTCTACATTTTCTTCTCTTCACAATTCTTCCATCTTGGGTTCTCCAAGGTAATCTGGTTTTATGGTTCGTTGGTTTGTTCGGGGTATCTTCTTTATCTACTCCTATCCTACCTGGGTATTATCCTGATTTTATTTTAGTTTTTGTAGGATTTATTTCTCTTGATACATTTTTGTTGCATTATGATGATTAACTTTTATTTTTTCCTTTTATGGTGGTATTTTACTTCGATATTTAATTATTTTCATTTGAATTTTCTTTTTATTTAATGTAATTTATATTAAACTATGATCAGATTGGAATTATGATTTAGTGGATTATCTGTCATGCTACAGATTGCCCTCCTCCAGAAGTGATTAGTTCAGACTATACTTTGTTTGTCTGAAATAATTGCTTATGATAATTATTATATTTTTATAATTCTTGACTTCCTTCCATTTCTAAATTTTCTTCTACATATTCGAGCTTACATATATTTTATTCTTAATTGATCTTCTTTGATAGTAATAGTCATCTGATTTTCATATTTATTATTTTATTTTCATTTTCTTAACTTGGTGTTTTATCCCTGGGATATTTATTCCCTATCATTCCCTAACACGTGAGCTGGGGCAGTTCAGAGAGGCACTGTAGGCTACATACTCTGCTGGCCATACATCACTTCTATTTGAGTACAGAGGCAAATCATCTCTGCGCAAAAAACATATTAATACTGCTGGACTTATCTACAGACAGTTATTAATAAAAATTATTTAAGAATAGTCCATTTTATGACTATTTAAAAAATATCTTTGGATACTTCACTTCGTATATTGCTCAGATCTGTTAATATTTCTACCTCAGTTATTCTTCTGAATTGTTAGCTTTATTGTTATCTCATATCTTTTTATGGTGGGAAGCTCTTTTATTCATATAATTATCATTATTTATTAAATATACCGTTTTTGGTATTAATTCTCTATTCTTCTTTGGTTGTTATTGCAATCTGCTTCTGTTCATTGGCAGCATATATTTTATGATATTTTTTGTTTGTTTCTCAGTTTTCATTAATTCCACTAGTTCCATGTTCTAGCACTTTCTTCTAATTGTCTTTATTACACTCGACATTTATTTTTTGATCATACTCATTAGTGATTTATTTAATTACATTTATATATTTTGTTCTTTTTCACAAATTACTTCGCTCTGATTTTTTATTCAAATGAATTCTTTAATTATCATATTAATGTGGTCATTGTTTCTCCTTGTATTACTTCAAAATTTTATTATTTTTATTTCCACACTAGTTTATTCATTTAATTGTATCCGTGGTTCTTACTTCCTTTTCTTTAATTCCATAGAATGTTTTTATAAATAATTGGTTGTAATCTGATATTACTATATATTTTAGAACTTATTTGTTTTATTCTAAATTCTCCTTTTTATTTTGACAATTTTATTTCAAAATTCATTTTCTTCTTCTTATTTAATTCCAAATGTTTTTCTTAAAATTGTTTGCGTAATTGATCTTACTAATATTTTAGAATTTTGTTGGTTTTAAATTCAAAATTCTCTTTCTGTTATTTTCCTTAATATTTTCATAAATAATGTCTGTAAGGTGATTTTACAATATTTTAGAATTTTGTTGTTTTTACCAAATTCCTTCCTTTATTCCTAAATAGTTTTTCATAAATGCTGGTAGTAATGTGTGCTTACTATATTTTTTGAATTTAGTTGTTTTTAAATTCAAAATTCTTCTTCTGTTTTTTCCTTAATATTTTCATAAATAATGTCTGTAAGGTGATCTTACAATATTTTAGAATTTTGATGTTTTACCAAATTCCTTCCTTTATTACAAAAATAGTTTTTTCATAAATGCTGGTAGTAATGTGTGCTTACTATATTTTTTGAATTTAGTTGTTTTTAAATTCAAAATTCTTCTTCTGTTATTTTCCTTACTATTTTCATAAATAATGTCTGTAAGGTGACCTAACAATATTTTAGAATTTTGTTGTTTTTATCTTCTAAATTCTCTTTTTTATATTTCAAAAGTACTTTCATAAATCATTGGTAGTAAGTTGTTCTTACTTTGTTTTTTGAATTTAGTTGTTTTTAAATTCAATTTCTACTCCTCATAATATTTCTTCATGGAAGCCTGGTTATATACACCTTTGATTCTACCAGAACCCATCTCTTTTATTTCATAAGTATTATTGTTTTTGTCCATGGAGACTATATAGAGTCCAGTGTATAGTAGTAACAACTTTGTTATTCCTTCCAGTGTGCTGGGTAATTCCCGATTTTTTAATAATATTTTTTCTCCATTTGTATAGGTTATTATTTTACCACTATTCTTTTGATATTTGTTTCGCCGTTTCTCCTGGTCTTCGGCCACCTTGTTGTAAAATTTAATCTTGTCGAAAGTATAAACATTATCTCTTGGGAACTCTAGTATTTCTGCGATCTCTCGTGGGGGTTGTTTCTCGTACATGGCGGAGTATGGGGTAATTCCTATGGCTGGGTGGTATGCCAAGTTGAGGAATTCTTCTGTGGCCTCTAGATAGTCTTGCCACCTCCTCTGTTGATTGTGGCAATATGTTCTTATTATATTAATTTTTTTTTCTTTTTTAGATTTTGATATTATTTTATTATAATAATGAATTCTTCTCTTTATTTCCAAATTATTGCCTTCTCTTGTATATCACACTCTTTTTTGTTTTTCTTCTCTACTCCTTCAAATGTTTGATATTCACATTTATTCTGGATTCTCTCCAACTCTGTTGTATTTATTATTGATACATTCGAACCAGTATCGATCATTAATGTTGCGGGGACTCCTTCTACTTCCGCATTAATATGTATAATTTCATTGTTTATTTTATTGAGGCTAGTGTCGTCCTCCTCCAATAGCTCGTGTCGAATGTTTTTCAAGTACGTAGTTGCAACCTATTATTGTTATACTATTTGTATCAGTTGCTCCTTGCAACTCCTTTAGATACCCAGGAGATAGGAGCAGTAAAGGGTCAAGGTGATTTATTACTGCCTCCTCCCGTTTAAATGTTCTATTTCATTATTTGCATTAGTCGCACTGACTGATGCATCAGTCGGGAGACCTTGAGTGGGTCCTTGCCGCTCTGTGCGGTGATCCAACGGTTGATCTCGGTTTGTTAGCCGTTCTGTATTGTCTAGACTGGTACTCCGTCTAGTCTGACTATACCTTGGGTCGTCACGTTCTCGGCTCCTCCGCCGATCCTCATACTCGTGGTAGCTGTTACGTCGCTGATGGTAGTATCTTCGTTGGCGACCGTCTTCAGCTCGTATGAAGTTCACCCGCGGTCGGGAAAACCTATTGTTACCATTATTCTGGTTTGGTGGATAACCTCGATTTTGGTTATAATAACGTTCCGTGTTATTATAATTGGGGTTTCTCTGACTATTTACGTTGGGGTTTGGGTAATACTGGTTTCTATTACCCTGGTAACCGTTATTCGTTCGATTGTTATTTTGGTTAGTAGGAATGGTTGTTATTGTTATTATTATTATTGTTGTTGTTGTTATTTGGTGGATTGGTACGGTTTCCCTGGTAGCCAATACTGTTGTTGTTATTCCCGTTGTTGGTGTACTGTTGGTTCCTGGGTTCTGGCCGATCATTCCTCCTCCGGCTTTGTCTGTAATATTCCTCATTCTCGTAATTTTCGAGCAGTTCGGTCATGGTCTGTATCGTCTTGATTTGGCTGCCTCTCCTGGATCGGATTACCTCTTCATCGTAATGATACGATAATTTGTTGATGAGGCACTCTTCTGGTATGGCTGGTTCCAAATGTTTAGCTATACATATCTTGCCGAGGAAGTATGCAGTCATTGAACTACCGATCTGTGGTTTGTATCGGCCGTGAGAGATGTTGTCACGTATTAGATTCTGGGTAGTTTCAGACCAGTATTTTGCTTTAAACAAGCTTTTGAACTGCTGGTAATCCTCGATTTCTCTCCGGTTGGCCATCCACCAATGATCTGTCATCTCCCGGAATGAGTCATCTAACAGCTCCCGGTTGTTGACCCATCTGTTGCCCCTATGTTTGGCAATATACTCCTCTATTCGGGCCAAGAACTCCATGGGCTTTCTTTTATACTGCCGAAAGTTTAACCACTCTCGATTCTCATTTATGGGGAAATGTGTGAAGTTATTTGGTCGGTTTCGGATCACTTCCATCTCTTCCTGGCTCTGCCGCACTTGACCGGTGATATTCGTCATGGCTACCTCCATTCCATCACACCTCTCCGTAACTTGGTTACGCACCTTACTTAGTTCCTCCTGTGTTTCCTTCCGGTTTTCTTCCAATTTCTTTTGATGTTGTTCTTCGATCTTGGTTATCTTGGTATTTACTACTTCCTTGACTTCCTGTACTTCGCACTCAGTTTGGCGACATCTTTCGTCAACTTCCCTGATTTGTTGATTTATTATTATTGTTTCTTCTTCCAATTTTTTATTTATCGATCTCTTATTGTCATTGATTTTCCTGCTCAATTCTTCCTTTGCCAATTCTATTCTCTCGTCTACCTTGTTCATGTTTTCCTGGTTGACTTCCCTTAATTCTTCTCTTAGTAGTAGGTTATCCTCACTCAATTCTTCCAACCTCTCCCCCATCTTCTCTTCCATTTTCTTGTTATTTTCTTCAATCCTCTTATTTGTATCCTCAATTTTATTACCCAATTCTTCCTTGGTTGTTTTGAGTTCTTCCTTTAACAACTGGTTGTCTTCCTTCAATTCTCCTAACCTTTTTCCCATTTCTTCTTCCATCTTCTTACTGGTTTCCTCAATTCTCTTGTTGGTGTTTTCAATTTTACTACCTATGTTCTTATTCATTTCACTTAAATCTTCCTTCAAGGACTGTTTGTCTTCCTTTCTTTCCTTACTATTTTCTTCTTTTGTGGATTTGATTTCTTCCTTTAATTCCTGATTCAATTTCTTACTATTTTCTTCCATTTGCTTACTCATTTGTAGGAACATTTCCATCATCTTATCTAGAATTGGACCTTCTGTTGTTTTGGATTTCTCAGGTTGTTGCTCTTGGAGATTGCCATCCCCTGTTTGCGTTGGTATTTCAGGTTGTTCCATTGGTGGTGCGGGTTGTTTAGGTTCCACCGGGGTTAATAACGTTTCCACGTTTTCTACGGGTGTTGCCTCCTTGTCTCCCATATCGATTTCCTTTTCGGCCTCTGCCGCCCTTTTCTTTGAAGTCGCACGACGCTGCATGTTGCTTCCTTCTTGACTGCATAACTGCTGCCAAGCTTAATTAGTAATTGGGCAAATTACTGTGGCCTTTCAATTGCTAATTGAAGCCCTTCAGTTGGACGCCAATTTGTAACAAGTCGTTTTGTACTACGTTAAGCCCCACTGTTGGGTTCGCCAATTTGTAACAAGTCGTTTTGTACTACGTTAACCCCCACTGTTGGGTTCGCCAATTTGTAACAAGACGTGGTTACAAATAATTAATTTCTGTTCGTGTACAAAAAAATTAAAAAAAATTTTATTTTATTTTAAAATTTTCAAACAAAAATTTTATGTTTGGTTTTTTATGTTCAATATTTAATAAATAATTCTTGTAATGTGATCGTGTTGAAATTTTTAATTCCTTTGAGTTATTTCTATATATAATATCACTTGTGGTTTACTGTAAGTAAATTCAGCGTTAATTGGATTGTCTCGTTCTCTAATCGATTTGCGATTATTCTTCTTTCTCCAATATTTTACTTTCACTGTAGTAATGGCTGCCTTTCTTTCAGCTGATGTTGTTCACTAAACTCTATTTATAGTTTAGAAATAAATTTAATACCAAAAAATGTTGAATTACTATGTTTATTAACAATTATTTAAAACAGATCGATCAAAAATCGATTAGGTTATATTGTTCGACTCTTTCACAGGGCGAATCGAGTGTTGACACATATGTTATTTGATATAATATTTTCAAGGTTCTTTAAACGGTTATGTTATATAGTCAGAGAAGGGGCAAGGCTCGAAAGTATAACATTACAATAAAAAATCTTAATAGTTATTAATTACAAAGTTAGTTATGATATATAATGTTTATTAAGTAAAAAATCAGACCAATTGGCTGTGGCGACGAATCTTATTCCTTGTGGGCGCTTTGCATGCTGGGAACCATCATGGCCACTCGCTCGTTGACGAAGTAAAACGAGAATGGTGTTGCTGGATTTTCTTTAAATAAAGATGCCTTCACAGCTGCTTCCTCGTATCCGCAATATTGAATAACGTTTCTGGTGTTGTTGGATTATCACTCGTTCACTGTTCTGTTGTTCACTCGAGAAAATGTGCGTTTTATATTTAAGATATGGTGTTGAAAAGTTCATTTCAGTTGTCTGGAAATTACACTATGCAACATTTTAAAACTTTTGGTACGATGTTTTAAGACTGTATGGTGATTTTAAAAGTATTTTCCATGCTGATTTCAAATCTGGTTTTAGTTTTTCTGTATCACGTAAGGTTTTTATACAATTCAATTTCGAAGTTTTAAAAAATCGAATTTTGTGAACAGGGAAAATTATTATTATTTGTGTTTTAATCCTGCATAAAATCACAACACATGACGGTGCAGTAGACAATGGTATACACTCACTTAAAAATGTTATTATTATTACGAAAATACTACACATATATGACAATTTAATTCCTCTTCTTCGCTGAATTCACTGCTTCAAGATCTTTCTGACGTGGGTTGAAACTTCTCTTCCGTGATTGTCTCCCTTCACCAGTGCCGTCTCTTTTTAGCATAAAACAGTAGTCGGCCATCATGTTGGCATTCCACCTTCCCTGGTATCTCTTTTCCATGTCTTTGATATCCTGGTGGAAACGTTGGCCTTGTTCTTCACTGACATCGCCGAGGTTCGCAGGGAAAAAGTCAACATGTGAGTGTAGGAAGTGAAGCTTTACACTCATGTTGCATCCTAATTTCATGAAACTCTGCAACATTCTTTTAACCATGGTTTTGTACTCTGGATGTTTGTGATTGCCCCAAAAGTTGACAACAACTTCTTTAAACGAAACCCAGCCCCTTTTTTCCACTGGATTCATTGTACTTTCAAACAAATTGTCTTTCATTAACTTTCTTATCTGCGGTCCCACGAAGATCCCTTTTTTAAGTTTCTCATAAGATACTTTCGGAAATCTTGTTACCAAGTACTGGAAACAGTCACCATCTTTTGGAAGAGCTTTAGTGAACTGTTTCATTAATCCGAGTTTGATGTGCAGAGGAGGTAATAGTATCTTGCTTCGTTGAACAAGTGGTACATTTATTATGTTCTGTGAACCGGGTTGGAGGGTTTTTCTTTTGGGCCAGTCTGTCTTCTTCCAATGTTTGTCTCTGGCTCGACTATCCCATTCACAAATGAAACAAGGCATTTTTGTGTAGCCGGATTGTTGACCAAGTAACATACCTACTACTTTTAAATCCCCACAAATTGTCCAAGAATGTTTTTCATAATTCACGTATTTTAGCAGAGCTTTGAGATTTACATACGTCTCCTTGAGATGAACTGAATGTGCAATAGGTACTGAACCAAACAAATTTCCATTGTGTAAAAGTACACCTTTGAGGCTAGTTTTGGACGAGTCTATAAATAACCTCCACTCACTTGGATTGTAAGTGACGTTAAAGAAATTCAATAAACCCTCAATATCACAACAATAAACCAGAGAGTCTTCTTCTCTAAAGAATTTCATTAATTCCTTCTCTCTGGACCTATACCAAGAGAACGTAACTCCGGGTAGTAGAAGATTTTTTGCATTCAATCTTGACCCAAGCAATTGGGCGGCATCTTTTGTCAGGTTCAAGTCACGAGTAATATCATTAAGTTCATTTTGACTGAATAATTTTGGTGCAGAATCTTCTTCCGGGTTGTAATCATCAGCATTATCGCTTTCATTTTCTCAGCTGCTCGCCAGTGGCACATCTTCAAGAACGGGAGTGGAACTGGAATAGGGAGAGAATTACAATGTGTAACTGGTCGTAAGGCCGAAGGAATGTTCGGATATTGTATATCCTTCTTACTTTTTGCGTTATGACCTTGAATTTTAACCATACAAAAATAGCAATCGTTAACATGATTTTGTGGCTCCCTCTAAACCATTGGGATTGCAAAAGGCATTGATTTTTTTGCACCATTTTTCTACAGTCTCAGTCCTTCAACACATGTACGACATACCTTGTGTGGTGCCCAGCTTTTGTCTTCATCAACAAGCCTTATGCCGAAGTACGCGTAATACACGTTTCTCACAAAACTATTAATGTCCTGTCTTTGCTTACCAATTACGTAGCTACCACAAACATAACAGAACACGTTTGGGTTATTCAAACACTTCCGGGAACTCATTTCTACAGAAAGTTCACAAACTATATATGACAGCACAAATATAACCTCACAGCACTATAGCATGTAAACAATGAACTACTGTTTCCCGCCTAACAGCCAGCTGGGTGTAACAAATGTGGCCAACTAATCCTTCTTACCGAAATAAACTTTCCCTCCCCCACAATAAAATTTCTCCTTGTGAAACTTACGTGTAAATAAAAGATGAGTTCATTTGATTTGCAAAAAAAACTGTACGTGATAGAAACAAACGGATTGCAGATCTGGAATCAGCGCAAAAAATGCTTTAGGAACACCTAAGACTACAGAAACAGAAAATCATGTTGCATAGTGTTATTAGTGTTGGTGGTTCAAATTGTCATTTCACTAATTTATGTGGTGTATTCACTGGTTTCTATGTGTGTAGTTGTTATTTTTCACTGCATTTATCGTGTAAAAGTGTTTGTCCAAATTCTCAAAATTTATAGTAGGCTATGTTTCAACTGTTATCCGCCATTAATCGTTCCGGTATACTGTTATTAGCACGAGCTTAATTCACCCGTACTCTTCGAATGTTAACTAAGAACTGTTTTACTTCCTTCGTTTCTGAAATCTCTTAGCCGATTTAATATTAGAAAAGTATTGTTCAAGTTTTATCCACTTCCGATGCATTCAATTAAAGTACATTATATCATAGAATATATTTCGGTTATTAATTAATTTCATGTAATAGCAAATACATAATCGGTTTATTTAACTCCTTCTGCTTAATTTGATATATAATAATCCATCTTTATAAAGTTTTTTATCAAAATTGCTATATTTCTGTCATTTTGGAAAAGTAGGCTCAATATTCTGTTTCCTGTCCTTGTCCAAAATTTAGCCATTTTATGTGTTATAATTATTATGATATTAAATCTCAGATTTCCATAAATGTTTATCTTTCATTAATCTCTTGCAAATTTATCAATTGATCATCCTTTTAAATATAATTAATGAATTTCTGATTCCCCCTCTGAAATTGTTAGGTATTACATTTGCAAATTTTTTGAATAATTTTATACATCTTTTTATATTATTCCGTTAAATTATACCTTTAGTTATAGTATTTGATGATTGATTCACCTTATATTAATCTCATCCGTTTACTTGTTTAATTGAACTTAATTACTCAATTACAATGTTATTGGAATTTCCTATTTGGCCTAGATTTTATGGTTTTACATATAATGTTTTTTGAATAATACTATGTCTATACCCCTTCTGACTTTCTGAAGTTAATATAATATTAAATACAATCTCCTTAAATAACTATTTGAACATGTAGCATTGTATTCATGCTCATAATACAAACACAATATTTAAAATGAATTATTGGTCTTCAATGGTAGACATTTTAGTTTCAACTATTACTAATAACACATAACAAACATTTTATAAAAATAGTATGGTACTCATACTAAGACATTTTAGTCTGTATAAACACTGTAAGACATAATAAACATAAATATAATAATAATAAATCCTTATTCTATACACCACCTTGAAATATGGTGTTCATAGGCTTTAACACAAACATAAAGAGCCATTTAATTTTATTTTACTTAAATTTAATTTGTTTACAGTCCTTTCTGTTTATATTTTATTATTACATTTTAATCCCCTTGTCACTGTATTTATTCCCCACCTGCTCTCTCTATCATTCATATTTTAAAGAATGTTTTTTGATAAAAAGTGGCATCTTCTTTGAAACATTAGTAATGTTTTCAAGAATACTTCATAACATTTTATATTTGTATTTATAGCAAATATTAAAGTTGTTTAATTGTACTTGTTGAAGTATCAGTTACACTTTACTTGAAGTTTATTTACTATCTTGAAATAACTTGCACTGGTTCACTTATAACTTTGGGTCTTATTTACACTTGAGTTTTACAATACTCCAAGACCAAAATCTTAATTATAAGGGATAATGAAGATTTGTTTATTTCATTACTCAATAATTTAGTGGGTGCACTTCTACTTACAACCCTAAACACTTTTGTTTATTACTATTTTACATTTTTATATGAGTTTTGGGGTGTTATACTTTCTTGGGTGACATTTAATCTTTTTCGGGGTTTGTTATTCCTGTAATAGGTTTTCCTTGGGTATATCTTGTAGTTCTTCCCATTCTACATTTTCTTCTCTTCACAATTCTTCCATCTTGGGTTCTCCAAGGTAATCTGGTTTTATGGCTCGTTGGTTTGTTCGGGGTATCTTCTTTATCTACTCCTATCCTACCTGGGTATTATCCTGATTTTATTTTAGTTTTTGTAGGATTTATTTCTCTTGATACATTTTTGTTGCATTATGATGATTAACTTTTATTTTTTCCTTTTATGGTGGTATTTTACTTCGATATTTAATTATTTTCATTTGAATTTTCTTTTTATTTAATGTAATTTATATTAAATTATGATCAGATTGGAATTATGAATTAGTGGATTATCTGTCATGCTACAATATACAGTAATAAGTTAATGAGTGAATGTTCGGAGTAGTAACGAACAACGAGAAGTAAATACAACATATAAATGTTCATCAATACGATATGTTGTGGTGAAATACTGAAGAAAGCGAATTAGTTCGGGTTAAATACACGACGGTATGAGATAATCGAGACGCACGCGACGCGAACTGTGTTAGATGCACTTAATGTAAATTCAAGAATACGTTGTAAACCAGAGTGTATAATTATACGACATAATTGTATGTATCACCAATATGTCAAGTATAGTGTACATCTGTGATAACGTAAATTAGAGCATTCATAACCAGGATTAACGCGCAACAAACAGCTGCTGACGACTCACCGGCATGCATCACCTTAAGGACTACGCACATCGGAAGGATTCTTGTAACAAGTCGTACAAATAAAAGATATAGTAAGAGGTTCGTTTAAAACCTTACCGCTCTTCAACTTTTCGCTCCGCTGTGGGTAATGCCGATTGGTAACTAGCCGCTGTTCGACTCTTTTAAGCCCCACTGTTGCGAGCGCCAATTTGTAACAAGACCTGTATCCTATAGTTACAAATATAATAAAGAAAGAAAAAATTTTATTAAAAAAAAAATTCTGAGAAAAAAAAATTTTATGTTTGTTTATGGTGTATATAATTTGTAATTAATTCTGTTTTATTGTTTTAAACAAATTTCTAAAATTCTGAAAGGTAATTTTGTTTAATTCGCACTTCTGGAAGATATTAACAAAATCCGGAGTTAAACAGATTAACTCCTGTCAGCAATCGATTAACGACTTTCCATGTTGCTCCGGTATCTCACCTTTCGTTAATATTTTCTTCTTTCAGGAAGTCTCGTGCTTAATTAAAAACCTTAAATTACAATGTGAAATAATTTACTAATCCATACGATTGAAATGAATTGATTTATTAACATTTATAAATAATAATCGATATTAAATCGATTTCGAGCAATGGTCGACTCCGTCTCAGGGATAAATCGATATGTTAATACAGGTTAAAAAATTCATATAATTATTGTAAAAGGTTCTTGGAGCGATTATTTTATAATAGTCAGAGAAGGGCAGGACGAGAAAGTATAACATTTACAATAAATAATGTTAAATAATTAGTATCTAATAATGTTTTAATAATATATAGGAAATGTTTAATATAGTTGAGTTGCAAACCAATCGTAGACTATGACGTCAGTCGAAGTTGGAGGCCGTGCCTCGTTTTTCCATCATGGCCGCTCACAGAAACGAAGAGGTTAATTGCAATATTCGTCGCGAGCAAATCTCACAATAAAATCAACTTTATAATTGTTTTAAAGATCCCCGAACTTGTGTAAACTGTCTAGTATGTTGTTTGGGGTAGTCTGGATGAGTGTTCAGGGTCCACTGGTGTTAATTGTTTGATATTAGAGGTGTTCACTTATGTCTGTTCGTACGCAAAAAATGGTTATTCTGTAGTAGCTTGAATTATTACTAATATGTAGTTTTAATGTTTTAATTCACTGGTATTATGTAGTGTGGTGTTCGTTTTCACTGTTGTCGTTGAAGTTTTTATATGTTTTGACTGGAAAAGTGTTTATTTAAGTAACTCTCGTTTCTCACAGAATTTTTTCGGTAACCTTAGCACTTCATTATACGGTTTTAAAGAACGCAATTCTGCATAGACTGTTCAGGTTGAGCGTTAACAAAGAACTAACTAACTTCCTCCACTTTAGTAAAAATCTTGCCAATTTAATATTGGAAAAGTATTGTTAAAATAATTGTTACTTCCCATATACATGATTACAAATTACATTATATATGGAATAATTTTAGTTTATTATTCGCTTTCATGAACTATTAACCATATAATTGGTTTATTTATCTCATTCTGTTTAATTTGATATTACATAGTCCGTATTTGTTGAGATTTTTGTCAAAATTACCAAATTTCTTTCTTTTTGGAAATCTAGGCCCAAAAACACTGTTTCCGCCATTCTATACTTTTACTGCCATTTTAAGTGTTATTAATACCATTATAATAAATTTAAAATCGTCACAAATCCCTTCCTTTCCTTAATTACATATAAATTGAACATTTGAACTGGTTTTTAGTGATAATTTCTGAATTTAACATTCCTCTTTAAAAATAGTTAATTTATACATTTCAAAAATTTTCAATAATTTAAGGTATTTTTCTATACTACCCTTTTAAATCATAGGTTCATTTACAGTAGTTGTTAATTGACCTACCTTACCTAAATCTTGCCAGTTTACATGATTCATAGGTGAATTAACTGGTTTATATTGAGTTTCTGTGAATTCATTATTTGGCCTAGAGTTTAGTATTTTACATGTATGGTTTTTTCAAATAAATTTACTTCTACTCCTCCTCTGACTCTTAATAGTTATCATGACATAAAATAAAATTGTTTACAAACTTATTGAGATGTGTAGCATCTAATTCATGCTACTGTTATAAAAACAATAATTAACATCACTCAGCATTCTGTGAAGTTGGACATGTTTGCTGAAATTGTTTTTAACATACATTTAACTCATTTTGTTAATTAATACAGCATACATACTGAAACATTTTAATTGGTATGTATGCTGTTATTTAACTAATATAACTTATTCTAAACATATAAATCTTATTGTATAAGAACTATTTCAAAAATATGGAGTTCATGGCTTTGAACAATATTAGCCATTTAAACGTTTTAATTCTATTAACACTTAAACTATTACCAGTCCTTTCTGTTTTTATTACTATTATT
Organism: Magicicada septendecula; assembly: GCA_034769895.1. NCBI lineage: Eukaryota > Metazoa > Arthropoda > Insecta > Hemiptera > Cicadidae > Magicicada > Magicicada septendecula. Next base: position 386,916,971 of record CM068370.1, on the reverse strand, counting down.
TAACATCCCCTTATATAGTAACCATTTCCACCCATACTTTAGTTATTGTCATTCCTACAAATGTCTTGAGATAACAAAGTGACCTAAAATAATAAAATATTGGAAATACCTTCCATTTTATTATTTCATGATTTGTTAATTATCAAATATAAAAGTTGTTTTATAGCATATAGTTTAAGTTATAGTAACACTACAACTTCAAGTTTATTATATTTCAAAACACTTACACTATTACACTTTCACTGGTGGTTCTGACTTATATTGAGTCTTATTATCTCAGACCAGACCTTTAGTCATCATGGACTGTGAAGATTTGTTTATATTTCATCACACAATAACTTTAGTTGTTGCACCTCTTATCATACTATACAACACTTTTGTTTATTAATAATTACAATTTTATAGTGTTTCGGGATGTTATACTTTCTTTAATTGTATCTATTAGTTTGGGGTCAATGGTAGTTAATAATAGGTTTTTTATGGTGTTTCTTCCATTCTATTTCTTCCTTTCTTCTCGTCTTCCTTCTTGTCTTCACTCTTGGGTAAACCAAGGTACTCAGTGTTATCTTGACTGATGGTTGGTTCGGAGTATCTTCTATATTTTTTGATACTGACTTTACTCTTCTTTCCTGGTTTCAGGGTATCTTGTTTATCTCCTGATAATAAACCTTATTCTTCTTTCTTCTTGTGGCGGGTATTTTGTTCATCACCACTCCTAATCTGATTCTTTTTTCTTGATTTTGGGGTATCTAGTTTATTTACTGCTCCTAACCTCCTGGGTAATCTCCTGGTTGTTTAATATGAGTTTTCCTTAATTCTTTCTTTGACTTTTAATAGTGGTATTTTTTATAATTTAATGATTGTTTTTCTTTTATTGTGGTTTTTTCCTTTGAAGTAATTGAATTTCATTCGATATTCTTTTAGTATATGTAATTTAATTATTTTTTATGATCTTAAATGAATTAATTAGTGGTGGAATATCTGTCATGCTACATTCTCCACGCAAGTAACAAATAAATGAACATTTGATTCAATATTGTTTTATAAATATATATATTTGTAATCAAATATAGTGACTCAATTTGTCTAAAAAGAACTCATTGCCACGAAATAATATTCAAATTATAAGGCAAAACTATTCAAGTCATGTTAAAGTAATTTGTAGTATATAAATGCAAATGAATCATTAAAAGTTGATTGATATATTTTAATTTGTGTTTATTATTACTGACGCACAATTACAATTACTGAGGTACAATAAAGAGTAGGTACACTGGAGTAAGTGTTATAGTCTATTGAGTAGAAATATTAATATTATCAGTGATTAAAGTAGTTTGTAAACCTTACTTCTTACTTGCTCATAGGCCAACATAATATGCAAATCAACAATTTAACTCTTTCGTAAAGGCCTATCAAGTAGTGTATTACATTATTAACATTATTTTTCATAATTCGACATGGTTTGTTGTAATGCCTAGCTCTAAGAAACAAAATATTGTAAAATAAAACACGTTTATTTAAAATTTTTCGTGTTCTTGTATGTGTTAACCCACACTTTCTTAATTTTAACGTTGTCTTTAAATTATTAAATTCTACTAAAGATATTGTTACGCCTGCAAGACAAACTGGAGGTCAAGCTGATGTATGTTTTTAATTGATATTATGAAATTAGTGAATTAAAACTATTATTTGCCCATTAGTTTTAATTTCTTGGTACGATTTTCATTAGAATATGAGAAAAAACGATACTATAAGAAAACAGTATGCGGTAGAAACCCCCCCCCTCGAAATGAAATCCTAGGTACGCCTCTGTCTATATTTTATCACGTGGGCACGAGACCTATCACACAAATCGAGTATTCGTTTAGTCCGATCCACGTTTGACGCCCGCGGCTCTGTGACAGTAACCGTGTTCATGTGTACAGTATTAACGAGGCGGTAAAACCAGATTAAACTGTCTCTCGACGGCTGTGACTGTATTTTCCACCTACGTATTACAGCCGAGACTGTACATGCAATTACGTCTATTTACTGTTATACAGTTGAACTGGTGTAACTAGCGTATAACCGTTTTTCATATAAAGTGGTTTTTCATGTAAGCCTATTATTGTTTAAACACATTTGAAAAGTATTGCAAAAGGTTTTTAATTGTTGTAAAACAAACGTTTTACCGTTGTAATTAAATGCCAGTGTATCAGTCTAAAACACTAACAAATTACAGTTTGAAAAGAAAGTTTTATTATCGCAAAGTTTTATCATGTGATGATTGCTAGATTTCACGTAAACATGGCTTTAAGGTTACCATGTCTGCATCACTACTTTGCGCATAATTTATTAAATACACTGGCTAAATTTAAATTGTAAATAGTCTAACAAATAATTATGTTCTCAAACAGGAGTTTCATTCCCGATCTGTTTCTTTTATGACTATTGTAATAAAATCAATAAATTAGATTGAGTCTGCTTCTGTGTGTTCTTAATTGGTGTGGCTCTCGACGTCTTACTGGCCTGAAACACTTCCTTTAGTTTCCCAGCTGGTCGAGTTCCAATTGTAGCAAGACCTGTCGGATAGCGTAATGTTGTTGAAGAAATGTATATGTAGCTTCACCAAAAGTTTCAAAAACAAAATTGTTGTTTTGAAGAAAATTAAAAAAAAATTATGTTTTTAAAAAAAATTATAATTAAAAAAAAATTCCTTTTTATTAATTAATTAATTATAATCAATTAATTAATAGAGTGCTGTGAAGTTTTAAAAAGTGTAATGCTCTTCTGAAAAAGTTTATTGAAGTTCTGGTATATTTTAAATAAACTACCACCACTCATAAGATTGTCTCCAAGCCAATCGATACTTGTTTACCTTTTCGTTTTTGTAGGTTATCTCCACTTATAGGTGGTAAAGTCCTGGTAGATTGTTAATTAGAATTATATTAGTGGTAATTAGTAATATTTATGAAATAAAGAACTATTTAGTAGTGAAAAATATTAGTGTTTTATTAGATAATAGCAATATTGACTCTTATCGATTATAATATCGATTCTCAGGATATCGAAACAGTTACAAAGTATATTATATAAAATTCAAACAGGGTTCTTTAAACAGCCAATTATTATCAAAGTCAGAGAAATCGGGCCAATTTTTAAAAAGTATAACGTTACAACAAGTTAATAATTATTACTAGCTACAGACATTAAATAATAAATTTGAAAATAATATAATTGTTTTCACCAACAGCTGACGTGAGTACGGAGAAGGCATTGAGATTGACAAAAGCAAATGGCCGCCATCCAGTTGATCAAAATGTCGCTCGATTCTGCTATGTTCTGAATAATGTATTTTCTGGCAGTATTCCTGTTCTGGTGTCTGCAAATCTCTTTTTAAATGTTGTGTAGTGCCTTGTGAAAAGTTTCTGGGTTGTATTTTGTGTATCTGTGTAAATATAAGTTCAAACACTTTTCCCGATTCCGACACTAATATGGTTATTGTATTATACAGTTTTCTGGTGTTTTGTGGTGTTTTTCGGGGTAGATATGTATTGTTCAGTGTTATTTAATCTTTCTTGATTGTTTCTGTCATAATGTGAGTGTTCTAGAAGGATTTTATAAGCCACTCGCGATTTCACAAAAACGCACTATTCACTCGCTCGACATTACCGTTGTAAGTTAGGTTAGATTCGTCATAGAACGCTTGTCATGTTAACCGTTCAAATACCAATAATCAACTATCTTATTTTCCTTCAGTTTCAATTAAACTCTTAGCCAATATAATATTATTCTTAACATTGTTCAAATATAATTTCATATCCTGTGCATATATAATAATACACTATATGATTGCCTAAACTTTGGTTATTTATCAATTTTATTTACTAGATGTTATTTAAATTAATCTTTCAGTTCATTCGGCTTATTTTAAGATTAAATAATGCCGTTTTATAGTGTTTTCTGTCCAAACTTAGTAATTTTACTTTCATTTTGTATTCTCTGAAAAGTCAAAACATCTCCAAAATTTACTTCCTGTTATTATGTAAATTCAGCCATTTTATCAGTTATATTTAATATTAATAATCTTATATTGTATTAAAAGGTTTATATTCCCTTCTTTTCTTGTAATTAATTGAATTAGTTGTATTCTAAAACATTATTCTGGAATATATGACTCCCATGTCCAAATTTCTGAGTTTAGTCATTTTCTTTTTTATTTATAATTCTGAATATAATTTATTAAAATCTTTCTAAATGGTATGTGCAATTATATGGCTTGATCTCAAGTTTATTTTGTATAAACCCCTTTTGTTTATTTGCATTTAAATGAGTAATTTCTCTGTTTTGATGAAGTTTGGTTTTCTTTCTTTGGCCTAGGTTTTTTAACAATTTTTCCTTACAAAATATTTTACAAACAATATATGATGTGTGATACCCTCTCTGACTTTTAAATATAGTCTTATAAACTAAACATTTTTCCAAATTACACAATAACAATTAGTATTGGTTACAATACAAATAACAGTTAAACAAATAAAGAATATTTTTTAAATAAATGGTTGTCTTCAACCTTCAGACATTTTACAACAAAAATCCTTATTTCTAACATGGAAATATGGTTCACACAAAAAAAATTTTCTACTAACTAACATCTTAATTACTTCCTACTATTTACCAGTAGTAATTTTTTTTACAGTTCTGATGTTAGTTATAGCAGACCCAAACAAATGGCCTTATATCTAATACATTTTTAAACATCCTTATACTATATTCATAAAAACCTTATATCTATATTCTTGTTGCTAACTATTATTATAAGTAGGATTCTACAGTTTTCATACCGTCTTTTACACATTGTCTTTGGGGAATTGTACCCTGTCATAAATAAATAAATAGTATAAATTGTTCAAATAGTATTATGAAATCTGTTTTTCTTTTTGCATATAAAACAAAATGTTATTTTAAACAGATTTATGTCTTATAAGTAACATATTCTCACAGTACACATTTCAAGTCATTGAAAGTTGCATATTTCATTGTATTCAATGTTTGTGATTGCCAAGAATGAAACACAAGGTTTATTTTCTATAATACCCAAAACTATCACTGGTTCACTTTGCACTTTTATATTATGTTATTGCTAAATGGTCGTATAGTCTTATTAACATAATAAGTTGGTTAGTGTTTTACAATGGAGATTTGTTCCATGGGTACTATATTATTGTTACATCTTAGTTCACTGGCAACTTTTACTTTATACACTTCTCTCTCTTAATTTTATGTACATGTGGTTATCATTTCGTTATACTTTTATTGGTTAATGATTTATTTTGGGGGTATGGGGATTTGGGTGTCTTTTATAAGAGCATGACATCTTCTTCAGGATGCTGCCTTCTTCTTCTTTCATCAGTCTTCTTTTCTCCTGCCTTCTGGGACTGGTATCTTCTCCATCTTCTTCTTGATGCCATCAGGTTTCTTGGGATCTTCTCCATCTTCTTCTTGATTTTAGAAATACACCACCTGTATTGGTTGATCTTGGCTTATTTTAGGGTTTCTATTCTATTTATTCTTCCTCGTTGTGAGTTTAGTCATATTCTGTACTGCTTGGTTATTCACTTTCTTACCTTCCTGGGTTATAACTTGAAAACCTTTGGTTATTAGACTGGTTTTGGATGACTCATCACTAGTAACTCATTTTATTTGAACTTGTATTTTTTTTAAATAATAATGATTTCTTTCCACAGTTGCTATGAATTAATCTATTTATATTAAACTTAATCCTTTCTTCCAAATTTAAATATTATAACTTTATTATTCTAATGATCAATTGCCATTCTATATTATGCATACATCTGTCACGTTACAGATTGCTCTCCTCCAGAAGTAATTATTTCAGACATGTTTATGGATGAAATAATTTCTTATGATAATTTCATCATTTCTTATAATTCATTTTCTTCTCCATTTTTATATCGACTTCTTTATATTAGAGTTTAATTAATTTTATATATATGGTTATTTGTTTTACTACTGATCCTTTTCGGATAGTTAGTGTCTTCTGAGATATATTATTATTGTAATACATTTTCTTTCTTTATAACTTCGTGTTGCATCCTTGGGATATTAATTCCCTAACATTCCCTATCACGTGGGCTGGGGCAGATCAGAGGGGCACTGTACGCTACTTCTCTTCTGGCCATACACCACTTCTATAAATTGAGTACAGAGGCATATTCATCCCTGCTCAAAAAAAAACATAATGCTGCTGGAATTATCTTCAGTCAGTCATCGAATAAATAAATGAAAAGTAGTCTCATTTTCGACTAATAAAAATATCTTTGGATTATTCACTTCGTAGTCTTTCAGATTATCTCACATTTTCTATCTTAATAAATCTTCATAATTATTATTATACTCATTATATATATATTTTTTGAAAACTCTTAACTTGTCTGATATATTTATTTTAATTATGGTTGAAAACCTTTCTTTTAATAATTCTGGTTACTGTTTACAGTGTAACTCTCTTTCTTCTCCATCTGAATTCTCTTTATACTTTCTTCTGGTTACTCATAGTATAGCATGGTCTTTTTTATATAGTCTTTCTTATTCATTATTTGAATGGTCTTAATATATTATATTTAATTTTTTAACATTGTATCTTTACATTAGATATACAGGTTGTTTTATTGATCATTTTATTTAAACATTTTGGTTCTTTCCTTTCTCTTAGAAAGTTATTAATCCGCCTTCGCATTCATTAGCATTAATTCATTTATATTATATTTCATGTGGTATTTCTTCTCTTTGCATTTCATATAGGTCTTATTATTATCATTTGTTCAAAATCATCTTCTCCATCTGTTTGGTATGAGTTGTTCTTCTTTGCTCTTAATTAACTGTTTTCATTATCGTTTCATAGGTAATTAGTCTCTTTGCTTCCAAATTTTTTCTTCTCTTGCATATTACACTCTTTTTTGTTATTCTTCTCTACTCCTTCAAATGCTATTGTGAATATCTAGCATTTAATCTGGATTAACGTTAATTCTCTTTTTTGAATTAATCACTTTATTTTCTTCTCAATTCAATTATAATTGACACATAATTATTTTTTGGAACTTGGTTAGTTTTAATGTAAAATTCAAACTATTCTTTTTATTTAATTGAAAAATATTTCTCATAAATCCTTGTAATATGTTGATCTTATCTTGTTTCAAAGTTCTGACGTTCTATCAACATTCAAATTCTGTTTAATTCATTTATTCCCAGAATTGTTTCATTCAGAATTGTTTATAGTAATGTGATCTTACTATTATTTCTGAATGTTTCGGTATTTCTCCAAATTCAAATTCTTCTTAATTATTTACCATAAAGTTTTCTCACAAACTTAGTTATAATAAGTTGGTCTTACTTCATTTTTAAATTTTTTGTATATTAAATTCAAAATTCCTTTCTTCTTAATTCTTCCAAAATGTTTTTCTCATAATTCAGTGGTAGTAAGCTGTGCTTACTTAATTTAAAATTTTTATAAATAATAAGTTCAAAATTCAAAATTCTCTCTTTTTCTCTTTCTTCCATAAAGTTTTGTTCCAAATTATCAGGTTGTAGTAAGATGTACTTTCTCAATTTTAAATTTTTATAAATAATAATTTCAAAATTCAAAATTCTCTCTTTTTCTCTTTCTTCCATAAAGTTTTGTTCCAAATTATCAGGTTGTAGTAAGATGTACTTACTCAATTTTAAATTTTTATAAATATTAAGTTCAAAATTCAAAATTCTCTCTTTTTCTCTTTCTTCCATAAAGTTTTGTTCCAAATTATCAGGTTGTAGTAAGATGTACTTACTCAATTTTAAATTTTTATAATTAATAAGTTCAATTCAACACTCCCAACTCATTCTTCATAATATTTTTTCATAGAAGCTTGATTGTACACTCCTTTGATTTTTCCTGAAACGATTTCCCTCAACTCATATGTATTGTTATGCTTATCATTTACCACAACATATGGTGCAGTGTAAAGTAATAATAATTTTTTGGTTATGCCTTCTAAGGTGCTAGGCAGCTCTCTATTTTTTAGGAGGACTTTTTCACCCTCTTTATATGTTACAATACGCCCTATTGCCTTCTGGTATTTAGCTTGCCGTTTTTCCTGATCTTCTGCTACATTGTTGTAAAACTTCAACTGGTTGAATTTCCTATTATTGTTTGTTGGAAATTCAATGATTTGTTCAATGTCTCGGGGAGTCGGCTTCTCATACATGGCTGAGTATGGTGGAATTCCTATAGCTGGATGGTGGGCGTAATTTAGGAATGTTTCTGTCGCTGCTAGGTACTCTTGCCACTTTTTCTGTTGGTTGTGACAGTACGTGCGCAATATCCTACCCACTTCTCTCAGTACTCTCTCAGCCGGATTGCTACTTGGGTGGTAGACTGACGTCTTATAAGTTTTGATCCCAAGTGCTAATAAAGTATCTCGCCATCTCCTCCCCTTAAATTGTGTGCCATGGTCGGTAATAATGGAAGATGGTCTACCGATCTCTGGAACATACAAATCGATAATCACCGCCAAAACCTTTGCTGTTGTTGCCCGATTAACCGGATATAGCTTTATATACTTGGTGTAGTGATCCATTATGATTACCAAGTATTTATGTCTGTGTCGACCACCGCTACGGGGAAATGGCCCGCAGATATCCAAAAACACTTTTTCCAGTTTTGCGTTGGAAGTTATCGGTATCATGATACCCTCTGTCTTTTCATTGTTTATTTTTGCACATTGGCAGATCTTACAGGACTTGATGTACGTTCTCACCTTGCGGTTGATATTCTTGATCTTACAGTTTTCCTCTAAAGCCTGTATCACTTTTAACGCTCCCATGTGACCATACCTGACATGGTAATCGACGATGACTTCCTTTTCGATTTGGTGTGGGATTATCACCTTCCATGTCTCATCGTCCAAGGCGGTTTTTATGAATAAAATTCCCTTGTTAAGGTGGTAATATTTAGAAATGGTTTCATCATTGGCTTCCAAACGACTCACAATGTTTTTCAGCTTAGGATCAGACTGCTGATGGATTCGAATATTTATTAGCAAAGCTTGTAGATCGGCTCTGGTCTTGAATATGTTATAAACTTTTACCTAGCTCTCCTTCTCTCCCTCGAAAGTCTGATCTTCCAGATTTATACGTGACCACACATCCGCTACCACGTTCTTCTTTCCTGGAATGTATTCCCATTTCAGGTCATATTCTTGTAGGGCGAGTACCCACCTAGCCAATCGGCCGTGACTCAACTTGCACCTACGAAGGAACGAGATGGATTTATGATCAGTTCGTACCGTGACTTGATATCCGAGAATGTACGTCCGGAACTTGCTGCATGCGAACACCACGCTCAACAATTCCTTTTCTGTCACACTGTAGTTCTTTTCGCACTGGTTCAGTGTGCGACTAGCGAAGCTTATTACCAGATGTTGTCCCTCCTCATCTTCCTGGTATAAAGTCGTTCCTAAGCTTAGGTCGCTAGCGTCACAGTTTAAAAAGAATGGTTTCTTAAAATCTGGGTGACGAAGTATAACACTCTCCAGAAACTTCTCTTTTATCAAGCGGAAAGTAAGATCTTGATCTTCACCCCAAGTCCATTTGTTCTTAGCAGATAACTGTGGTTGAAACTTGGCGGTCAACTCGGAATATCGGCTCTGAAACTTCCTGTAATAGTTACAGAGTCCGAGGAAAGATTGTAATTGTTTCCTGTTTCTTGGTTGCAGGAACCTCTGAATTGCCTCCACTTTCTCTGCTGATGGGGTAATACCTCTGTCGTCTAGGTTGAAACCCAAGAATTGTACCTCGCGCGCTATGAACTTGGATTTCTCTAACTTCAATGTTATGTTGTTCTGCGCTAGTTTGTTTAGTACAAATTCCACTCTGTAACAGTGCTCCTCCCAGGTTCCGGATGTGATGAGTAAGTCGTCAACATAGACGGTGGTAAATTGGAGCGCTTCTTGTCCCAGAATCTGGTCCATGTATGCCACAAATATGGCGACAGAATTGACAAGTCCGAAGGGCAGTCTCTTGAACTGGTAATTGCGCCCTTCGAAAATGAACGCTACGTACTGGCGGCTTTGTGGATGCAGCTCTACTTGCCAATAACCACAGACCGTATCCCAGGTGCTAATAAATTTAGTACCATGAAAACGTTTTAAGATCTCTTCTATTTCACCGGGAGAGGTTCTGTCATTCACTGTCGTCTTGTTCAACTCGCGCGCATCTAAACAGAGCCGGACTTGTCCGTCTTTCTTCGGAACAGCAATAATTGGACTAGTGTAAGGTGATTGACTAATCTCAATTATGTCATTTTCTATCATCTTGTTTATCTCTGTTCTCACGGCTTCTTTGAGCGACTGCGCTATTGGATATGACCTCCGGTTAAACTCTACGTTTTCTTTAAATCGAAGTTGGCACTGGTAGTTTTTTACCTTCCCTGGTTCATCAGAAAACACCGCCTTGTATTTCTCATATATAGTGATTAGACGATCAGCCAGATGTGTTGGTATTTTCTTGTTATCGCTTCCGCACTGGAAATTCCGTATTTCTTGGATTTTAACTGACCATAAATCCTCTCCACCATGGTTGTATATTTTGGGTTTAGAAAGAGGGCTGTTTCTAATAATATTTATTTTACGAAGTTGTTGATGTATAGGGCTGGGAAGTATAGTTGTGCTTCCTACCAGATCTGCGGTCCATGTTACTCCGTCTGGGAAAAGTGATACTTTATTTAAATTAAGATCGATTACTGCCGAATATCTACGAAGAATATCGCAACCGACTAAGATGTCAAATGGTAATCCGGTGGCGATTAAAAATTCCATGTCTAAATCTATATCTCGGCTAACGACACTTAAGGAAACTTGCTTCCTAATGGTTTTATTCTGGCGGCCAGTTGCACCTATTAACACAATGTTGTTGACTGGTAACATTGGCAAAGTTTTTCCACATGTACTCTGTATTCTCTCCAATTCATTGGAGTTTATTATTGAAATATTAGCGCCTGTGTCTATCATTATTTTAGCGGGAACTCCTTCCACCTCCGCTGTTATATAAATTATCTCATTATTACTGTTGCTGAGACTCTTCTCGTTCTCTTCCAAAAGTTCAGTTCGTATGTCTTTCAGATAGTGGTTACTTATAATAGTGATGTTTTTATGCTGGTTTGCTTGTCGCAATTCATCCTTTTCTAACCCAGGAAGTATAAGCAGTAACGGGTCATTGTTGTTGATTACTGCCTCCTCTCGTTTAAAGTATTTTGGTCATTGTTCATGTTATTATTGACCGAGGCATCGTTCGGGAAACTCTGGTTTGTTTCCTGACGTTCTGTACCCTGGTTGAGGTTTAACGCCCTGTTCTGTTGTCGGCCAAGATCCTCCAGCTTGTACTTCGTCTTCCCTGTTCGTGTCTTGGGCCGTCTCGTTCCGAACTCCTCCATCTTCGGTCGGCGCCGTGGAAGCTGCTCCTCCTCGGTTGATAATATCTCCTGGGTCCGCGATCTTCTGCTCTTATAAAATTTACCCTAGGACGCGACACTCGGTTATTATTATTGCTATTATTGTTATTACTAAAATTATTATGATAGTAATTTCGGTTAGGTGGGTAAGGTCTGTCACCATTATTGTTGGGATATGGATTTCTCTGACTATATGGGACATTATTATGTTGGTAAAAATTGTTTCTATTATTTGGATAAGGGTTGTTATTCCTCACGCCGTTAAAATTACCGTTAAACTGGTTATTACGCGGCGGGTTGTTAGGGCCGTCGTAATTACTGGGCTGGTTCCGGTTACTTGTATGGTTATTGCCGTTATTGGGGTAGGTAGTCGGCCTTGCTTCTGGTCTCTCATTTCTCTTCCTGCTCTGCCGATAATACTCCTCGTTTTCGTATCCCTCTAATAACTCGGTCATCGCCTGGATCGTCTTGATCTGGCTGCCTCTCCGGGCCCTGATAATGTCCTCATCATAATGATACGATATCTTGTTCACTAAACATTCTTCTGGGATTGCCGGCTCGAGGTGTATTGCCATGCACACCTTCCCCAAGAAATATGCCGTCATACTGCTACCTAATTGTGCCCTGTATCTTCCGTTACAAATATTGTCACGGATCAAGTTCTGGGTGGTCTCAGACCAGTATTTTGTCTTAAACATTTTCCGGAACTGTTGGTAATCAGGAATTTCACTCCGGTTGGCCATCCACCAATTATCAGTTATTTCTCGGAAAGACTCGTCTAATATTTCCCTGCTATGGCTCCATTGAGTAATTTTATGCTTGGCGAGATATTCTTCTACCCTAGCCAGGAACTCCATCGGCTTGCATTTGTATTGCCGGAAGTTAAGCCACTCTCGGCTTTCGTTGACAGGCAATCCGGTGAAATGAGTCGGTCTGTTTCTTATCGCTTCCATCTCCTCTCGGCTTTGTCGCACCTGACCGGTGATATTGGCCATGGTCTCTTGTATATCATTACACCGTTCTGTAACTTGGTTGCGTACTTTTCCGAATTCTTCTTAATTTTCCTTCCTCTGTTCTTCTACCTTCCTACGACTATGTTCTTCAATATTTGTGAACTTGATGTTCACCACTTCTTTAAACTCATGCACCTCCTTTTCGGTCTGGTTGCACTTTCCATCAATCTCTCGAATATGTCGATTGACCATTATATTTTCTTCTTCCATCTTCTTATTCATCGCTTTCTTGTTAACATTGATTTCCTTATTCAGTTCTTCTCGCAACAATTCCATTCTTTCGTCCAGTTTGTCCAGATTCTCCTGATTGACCTCTCTTAATTCTCTCAAAATTTGATTGTCCTCTCTCAATTCTTCCAACTTCTCTCCCATCTTCTCTTCCAACTTCCTGTTATCTTCTTTCAACTCTTCCTTCAATTGTCGGTTGTTCTTCTCTATCTTCTTCCTGGTTTCATCGATTTTCCGATTAGTATTTTCAATTTTATTAATCAATTCTTCTTTAGTCCCTTTGAATTCTTCCTTGAACGATTGGTTGCCTTCCTTCAATTCTTCCATGTTCTTGTTCATCCCAGTCAACTCTTCTTTTGTGGATTGATTATCCTTCTTCAATTCTTCTAACTTTTCTCCCATCCTCTCTTCCATCTTCTTGCTGTTTTCTTCCATCTTCTTATTTGTGCTTTCGATTTTATTTCCGAAATCTTCTTTCAGAGACTGGCTATCTTCTTTCCTTTCCTTATTACTTTCGTCTATCTTCTTGTCCATTTTCTTACTCAAGTCTTCCTTTGTAGACTCCAATTTCTTATTATTTTCGTCCAGTTTCTTGTCCATTCCTTCCTTCATTTGCATGAACATTTCCATTAATCTGTCCATTTTTGTTTCTTCAGTTGTCTTGGATTTCTCTACACGTCTTTCCTGGACATTAACCTCCCCTGTCTGTGTGGATATCTCCGGTTGTTCAGTTTGTTTGGACAACACCGGTGGTAATACCTCTTCCACCTCTACTGGCGTCGCTTCTTTATTGTCCATGTCAATTTCTAATTCTCTTTCGGCCTCCGCCGCCCGTTTCTTGGAAGTTGCACGTCGTTGCATTTTCCCTTCAAATTCTCTGCCTTTGTAGCTGTTGCCTAGCTCCAACTAGTGATTGGGCAGAATGTATTGGCCTCTCAATCGCTAATTAAAGCCCCTAAAGTTGTGCGCCAATTTGTAATAAAATCAATAAATTAGATTGAGTCTGCTTCTGTGTGTTCTTAATTGATGTGGCTCTCGACGTCTTACTGGCCTGAAACACTTCCTTTAGTTTCCCAGCTGGTCGAGTTCCAATTGTAGCAAGACCTGTCGGATAGCGTAATGTTGTTGAAGAAATGTATATGTAGCTTCACCAAAAGTTTCAAAAACAAAATTGTTGTTTTGAAGAAAATTAAAAAAAAATTATGTTTAAAAAAATTATAATTAAAAAAAATTCCTTTTTATTAATTAATTAATTATAATCAATTAATTAATAGAGTGCTGTGAAGTTTTAAAAAGTGTAATGCTCTTCTGAAAAATTTTATTGAAGTTCTGGTATATTTTAAATAAACTACCACCACTCATAAGATTGTCTCCAAGCCAATCGATACTTGTTTACCTTTTCGTTTTTGTAGGTTATCTCCACTTATAGGTGGTAAAGTCCTGGTAGATTGTTAATTAGAATTATATTAGTGGTAATTAGTAATATTTATGAAATAAAGAACTATTTAGTAGTGAAAAGTATTAGTGTTTTATTAGATAATAGCAATATTGACTCTTATCGATTATAATATCGATTCTCAGGATATCGAAACAGTTACAAAGTATATTATATAAAATTCAAACAGGGTTCTTTAAACAGCCAATTATTATCAAAGTCAGAGAAATCGGGCCAATTTTTAAAAAGTATAACGTTACAACAAGTTAATAATTATTACTAGATACAGACATTGAATAATAAATTTGAAAATAATATAATTGTTTTCACCAACAGCTGACGTGAGTACGGAGAAGGCATTGAGATTGACAAAAGCAAATGGCCGCCATCCAGTTGATCAAAATGTCGCTCGATTCTGCTATGTTCTGAATAATGTATTTTCTGGCAGTATTCCTGTTCTGGTGTCTGCAAATCTCTTTTTAAATGTTGTGTAGTGCCTTGTGTAAAGTTTCTGGGTTGTATTTTGTGTATCTGTGTAAATATAAGTTCAAACACTTTTCCCGATTCCGACACTAATATGGTTATTGTATTATACATTTTTCTGGTGTTTTGTGGTGTTTTTCGGGGTAGATATGTATTATTCAGTGTTATTTAATCTTTCTTGATTGTTTCTGTCATAATGTGAGTGTTCTAGAAGGATTTTATAAGCCACTCGCGATTTCACAAAAACGTACTATTCACTCGCTCGACATTACCGTTGTAAGTTAGGTTAGATTCGTCATAGAACGCTTGTCATGTTAACCGTTCAAATACCAATAATCAACTATCTTATTTTCCTTCAGTTTCAATTAAACTCTTAGCCAATATAATATTATTCTTAACATTGTTCAAATATAATTTCATATCCTGTGCATATATAATAATACACTATATGATTGCCTAAACTTTGGTTATTTATCAATTTTATTTACTAGATGTTATTTAAATTAATCTTTCAGTTCATTCGGCTTATTTTAAGATTAAATAATGCCGTTTTATAGTGTTTTCTGTCCAAACTTAGTAATTTTACTTTCATTTTGTATTCTCTGAAAAGTCAAAACATCTCCAAAATTTACTTCCTGTTATTATGTAAATTCAGCCATTTTATCAGTTATATTTAATATTAATAATCTTATATTGTATTAAAAGGTTTATATTCCCTTCTTTTTTTGTAATTAATTGAATTAGTTGTATTCTAAAACATTATTCTGGAATATATGACTCCCATGTCCAAATTTCTGAGTTTAGTCATTTTCTTTTTTATTTATAATTCTGAATATAATTTATTAAAATCTTTCTAAATGGTATGTGCAATTATATGGCTTGATCTCAAGTTTATTTTGTATAAACCCCTTTTGTTTATTTGCATTTAAATGAGTAATTTCTCTGTTTTGATGAAGTTTGGTTTTCTTTCTTTGGCCTAGGTTTTTTAACAATTTTTCCTTACAAAATATTTTACAAACAATATATGATGTGTGATACCCTCTCTGACTTTTAAATATAGTCTTATAAACTAAACATTTTTCCAAATTACACAATAACAATTAGTATTGGTTACAATACAAATAACAGTTAAACAAATAAAGAATATTTTTTAAATAAATGGTTGTCTTCAACCTTCAGACATTTTACAACAAAAATCCTTATTTCTAACATGGAAATATGGTTCACACAAAAAAAATTTTCTACTAACTAACATCTTAATTACTTCCTACTATTTACCAGTAGTAATTTTTTTTACAGTTCTGATGTTAGTTATAGCAGACCCAAACAAATGGCCTTATATCTAATACATTTTTAAACATCCTTATACTATATTCATAAAAACCTTATATCTATATTCTTGTTGCTAACTATTATTATAAGTAGGATTCTACAGTTTTCATACCGTCTTTTACACATTGTCTTTGGGGAATTGTACCCTGTCATAAATAAATAAATAGTATAAATTGTTCAAATAGTATTATGAAATCTGTTTTTCTTTTTGCATATAAAACAAAATGTTATTTTAAACAGATTTATGTCTTATAAGTAACATATTCTCACAGTACACATTTCAAGTCATTGAAAGTTGCATATTTCATTGTATTCAATGTTTGTGATTGCCAAGAATGAAACACAAGGTTTATTTTCTATAATACCCAAAACTATCACTGGTTCACTTTGCACTTTTATATTATGTTATTGCTAAATGGTCGTATAGTCTTATTAACATAATAAGTTGGTTAGTGTTTTACAATGGAGATTTGTTCCATGGGTACTATATTATTGTTACATCTTAGTTCACTGGCAACTTTTACTTTATACACTTCTCTCTCTTAATTTTATGTACATGTGGTTATCATTTCGTTATACTTTTATTGGTTAATGATTTATTTTGGGGGTATGGGGATTTGGGTGTCTTTTATAAGAGCATGACATCTTCTTCAGGATGCTGCCTTCTTCTTCTTTCATCAGTCTTCTTTTCTCCTGCCTTCTGGGACTGGTATCTTCTCCATCTTCTTCTTGATGCCATCAGGTTTCTTGGGATCTTCTCCATCTTCTTCTTGATTTTAGAAATACACCACCTGTATTGGTTGATCTTGGCTTATTTTAGGGTTTCTATTCTATTTATTCTTCCTCGTTGTGAGTTTAGTCATATTCTGTACTGCTTGGTTATTCACTTTCTTACCTTCCTGGGTTATAACTTGAAAACCTTTGGTTATGAGACTGGTTTTGGATGACTCATCACTAGTAACTCATTTTATTTGAACTTGTATTTTTTTTAAATAATAATGATTTCTTTCCACAGTTGCTATGAATTAATCTATTTATATTAAACTTAATCCTTTCTTCCAAATTTAAATATTATAACTTTATTATTCTAATGATCAATTGCCATTCAATATTATGCATACATCTGTCACGTTACACTATTAAGATAAATCTTCGCAAAATAATTGTTCTGTACAAAAAAATATTTAATGACCTTGCGTTTTACATTCAACTAAATTAAACAAAATTTCATTACTGCTCACATCTATTTGAAACACTTTCTAACTCTGTAGTTGAGTGAATTGAATTTTCAGATTTGGAATGAGGCATTGTGGGAATCCAATCAGAATTTATGTAAGTAGTAAGGGAATCCTAGATAACATATAGAACAAGACAATTGAAAAATCAATCAGTTTTGGTATGTAGGCGTTATAGTAGTAACAAACGACATATTAAATATAGGCATAAATTTGTAAACAAGAGAAAAATACAAAAGAAATTAAAATGACATTATTTTGTACTGTGTACAGGCCTACGCTAGTGGTTACATATGGTTACGAGTGTTCGATGTTGTCAAGAGGAATGAAGAGTAAAATGCAAACACGTGAAGTAAAATATTTAAGAACAATCAATGGACAGACCATAAAGAAACACGGACACAAACGCTCAAGACCAGTGGCCTAGCCAGGTCGGAAGTTACTAACCAAGATTTTCCTGACAGAGGTTATAGACCAGGTGTTTATGGTATTAGCGGTTGGGTTTTTTAAGACAAGCTGGCGAAGGGAAGTCGGTGCTATTAAGGACTAGGCAGTTATAGATTACTCTGTGCTCTAGCGAGCTGCCTGTAGGTTTAACATATAAACCTTATTGTACTTTTCGAATAGGGAGGGGTTCGAACGAACAACATCAACTATCAACAGAACGTAAAGAAAACATCATGGTTTGACACGAACATTTAGTGCGCACTGAACCAGGAACATATATTTACAACAATGTCTGGATTGAAAGCAGCCGGAAAATACCCAGAAAGCATCGGAAGATAATATCAGAAATCTGGCAAATAACAGAGGGAAGAACATTACTGGGAAGTGTGGAGAATGGAAACGTTAACAAAATACGGATAGAGGACACAAGACCGTAAGGTATAAATGGGAAAAATGAAGAAGTGTATGACGCAGGCTTAGCAACATGAATGTAGGCTACTGCTGCCGGGTAGAATATGACGCAGGCTTAGCAACATGAATGTAAGCTACTGCTGCCGGGTAGAACATAAGTTGTGTCGGTGGAACATGTAGACTAAAATCACAAAATACTGTAATTGGATTAAAGAGAAGAGACGATAATAAAGGGCTGTTGATGACTTGAGAACCCTATTGTGGCTTCGCAACAGGTCTATTTGCCGAAGCAACTTGTTGCTGTGTACAACGACAATAGCAGAGTTCAATCAATGTACTCGATTCACTCATACACACACACAAAACAATTGCTCACACGTGTTTAATATTGTATTCAGTAAAAATTAAGGGATTCGGCTAAGAAACATACGGAACGAAAGTAACAAATGAGCGGAAACACATTAAAGCTCTGTACACCTTAAATAACAGTTTTCTAGGTAAGTAAAAGTGACACACAAATAAATATAAATGTGTTTTAAGCAGTTTATAAACATATTTAAAAACAACTGGTTGGGCGTATGATAAAACAGAAAGACAGAAAACTGTATAAGCACTTTAGGTGAAGTACCTAAGAAGAATTACAAAAAAAATGGAATGAGGTATGTAAAATTTATAATACGCTTTTGAACATATAAAAATGTAAACCTACACGTTGAATTTATGGAAGGAAGAGAAAGCTGGTAGGAAAATTTGTAACAAATGGAAGTAACAAGACCACAAGGAAGAATACGTATAGAGAGAATTAAGAAAAGGTGATGACCTAGATGAGTGCGTACCAAAAGTGGGAGAAGATTGGGTAAAACTAAACTTTAGTTACAAAATACTATTTGGCAGTGTATACATACTTCTACATTTTCGTTCAAGCGATTTCGGCTGTAATTTCTTAAGTATTAAAGATGAAAAACCAAGAGCACGACTTTTAACGAATAAGGGTTCATAACGAAGTAAACTACTTCTCGGATGATAGGCCTACATATATTAAACAGATCAAATAGACACACATTTATATTTCTGGAATACAGCTTGTTATATGTTACAAACGACCCGTTAGTGTAGTGTGTGTGTGGGGGAGGTGCCTGAATCATAAGATGTTCCATAGTTCTCTCGGTCAGAAAGATAACAGTTGGCATCAAGCAACCGTTATCTGGGGTACTTTACTTTGTTATCTCGCATCAGTGTAGCTACGTTATTGACATGCTTCTGCTCATCGTTAACCGACAGCAGAATGGCGACGACACGACCGGTCGGCTCCATTGGAGGTGATAAGCTGCGGTTGTTGATTACTAATTGTGACAACACAGTGGCAATTTGGACTCGGAACGGTAATCTCACCTTACTAACGGTGCAATCTGATTGGTGCACAGAGACAGTGTCGGGAAGTGTTGCACAATTAAAAACACATTATTACATCAATGCTTCCGACTGTTATCCTCTTGGCTGAGGGAGCTATAATAGAAAGGAAACGAACACGAAGTTTCAGATAATTTCATTACAGGTAGTTTCGTAACTAAACTTCAACAGTAATTTCAAATCAATTACTTCAGTTGTTATTTCAAAACAACTTATTAATAGTGATTATATTGATCAAATCAACAAATTTTTGTTTAGCTACAGTAGATATAAAGAAATTTCTACGATTCAGTAGATAAATTTTTCTACGATAAATGTTTCATAACCTGTATTTCATTTCCACCTGGCTCGGAAACCACCTGCCATAACGAGTCGTCAAAAAATAACACATAAAATACAATATAACATAAATAAAATTAAATAGTATGATATAAATAAAAGCAATAATAATTTATGCACTTAAATTAGCAAATATATATTTATTTTAGAAGCAGATTTTTATAAAAGGCTTAATATTAAAAACATTAAATAATAAAATAATTACCACGCATTGGCCTTGCGAGAAACTCGTTGTCTCTAAACTCACAGTTAACAAAACGTAGCAATCCTTACTGTACAAGGAATAAACCACTGAAAACGCCTGCCATAACAAAACATGAGTTAGTGTTACCGACGTCATAGTTACAATTTCTTTACATAACCCATCTGCTGAAAAGTGCATTTTCACTTTCCGCGTTGCATAACTTTTCGACCATCCGTTATGTACAACGAAAAATACTTAAAGTACCTACGAAAAAAGGTATTTTGACCCAACTATATTGTATATTACAGTTGCGGTTAAGGGGTGGAATATTTTTGTGAACGCTCTCGTTGGAAAGAGAAGTCGTTACTAGGGAGTATTATGGCTTAGTAACCCATTTGAAGACGAGTCTTTCGTAATCGCTAATAAAATGAGTAGAAGCATACGCTATTTTAATATTATTTAAAATTATATTACATAATAATCACAGTTTAAACTAATCATTTAAATATTAAACAGGTAAACAATAAACTATTTTATTATCAATACGTCGCAACCAATAACTACATGGTCTAAAATAGTGGTAAGTAGTTATCATAATTAGTTATTTTACACCGTCACAATTCAGTAACAACATACAGGCAGAAACAAATATTGTGGTGACATTAGATATTTGAGAATTAGATCTCGAACAAAGAAATGAAAAACAACATACCAATTGTTGATGCAGTTCTGGCAACAGTGCAAATCAATTCTTACCTGCAAACAAAAACAAACAGTTGATAAGACATGTTAGTGTTAAGAATGTTAAATATAATCCTATATAAAATAAATAGTTTTTATTATGAATTACGTTCTTTCTTAATAGTTATTACTTGTCTACTTCTAGGCATGTAAGACGGTGTAACTGACTTCTGGAGTTTTCCAAAGACCTATATATTTTCTATTCTCTCCTGTTCTGCGTTATTTCAGCTGTTGTGTTACTCTTGTTTTCTCTTGTCTTACTCTAGATTCAGGTACTCTTGTTTTCTCAGATACCTTGGAAGTAAAATGTTCTGCTACAAATCGCTTTTACAGTTTCCTCCGATGATGTCATACGATACCCATCCTCCAACCTTCTCTCGTGCGCCTGCTGACCGTCTGTTCAGTTCTTAAATTTGATAAACTTTTACTGTTCAGTTTGAAACTCAAAGCTTAATTTTCTTAATAACACTTACTCCAATACTCCCATTCTGTTTTCATATCGATACTACGAGAACATGGTTTTATTCTATAAATCAACTCTTATCAATTGAAAGATGATGACAATTTCTTATAGCCTATATTTTTCTTTTATATTTGATAGTACAGATATTAAAAGAGGCGGTTTCAGGCTAGTCCGACCAAGGCATCCGCCTAGGACGTCGCTCGTTGGAGGAGGAGGAATTGCCAAACTAAAGTTTACTCAAAAAAATTTCCGGTTTTTTCCATTTTATAATTTTGTGATCGCTATTCCTATAGCCTACATGTGTTTATATAAGCCGCATTATATACACTCAAACAGAATACTGTTGCATGACATATTTACCGTTAACTACTTGTACATCAGTACCTTGTTACACAATAAGGTTATTCAATAAGGTATTGTTCACTTATTTATCAGTTGTTATGTACTGTATACCGTTAAAACACTACAAACTTTAAGCTGTTACTCAGACAAATGTTACACTAGAGTTTACGCGACAAATACCGCAGATTATTCAATAATGTAACTACAGCAACTATTTTTCCAACCACATACGAAATGATAAACTAACATTTTCAATCTGCCTTGTGACTTCGTGTTTACAGTTGATAATGACGGGTTTCAAAGCATATTCTTCATCATCAGTAAACAAGGAGCCATTTGTTAAAATACGTACGGTTTAAATGCGAAATTGTTATTTTAACAAGTGATGACCTCATAATAGTGATTTTTAACTATCTGATGATGAAGCATATTCTTTGAAACAAGTCATTCTCAGCTGTAAACAAGAAGTCACAAGTCAGATTGAAAACGTTAATGTATCTATTCATACAACTGACTTGGATGTTTGAGAAAACATGTATGCGGGTACGGAATATAAAAATTTAAACGAGTGTAGGGAAAATGAGTTTTTATAATTAAAACTACGCAAACAAGCTTTAAAGTTCGAAAATTAAATATGAAAAATAGTAGCTTTAAAGTGTAAAACATGAAACAGTAGTGTTTTAATTGGAGGGTTGGAATGAAGAGAGGAACGGTAAAACCAGATGAAGAGTTTATGCTCACCCGCCCCTGGTTATTAAAACAGTAGACCTATAATAATAACACCAATATTTTTGTTACGTGTGAAGGGACCTTTCACGCAAACTTAAAAAGTTAAAGATTAAAGGTGACGTGAAAAACACCAGCGTCATTAAAACAATTACAAATTTTATTAAACTCTTTTTGGATAAATCACATTAATTTCATCACAGTTATAAACAAATACATCAATCCCTTACTCGGACTTACAATGATATTAACAGGCACTAAGAAGCTAAAGTTTAATAAATTGCAGCTGAAAGCATATAAACCATTGACAAACCTTGGATTATCTAAACGCACAATTATATCGGTACAACCAACTGGTCGATTCCGCCAATATTCATGTAGAAGCTTTCGTATGGTGCCTGCACGTTTTTTTGACGGAAAGCGTCTTACACCGCGGGTCCGGTGTCGGGGGAACCTATGCGAAAGTTGATGTTACGATTTTGTGTATACCAGACAAACTTTAATGTCTTTAAAACTATAGCGCATATTTAAATAAGCAATACACGATTCAAAAGAGAAAGAATGAAAGAATGGAAAAATTAGTATAGCTCGGGAACGCGTATGCGTAGGACATTATTTAAGGTGCCGTTTTATAAAGCTCCACGAGTACTATAAAATAAAATACTAATAGTGAAAGAATTTAATAAATAATAGTCTACAGTGACAAAGTGTTGAACTTGGACAAATTTTCTTTAAAATTTTAAAAATCTCAAAATATCTTCACAACAAGAAGGTAAATGCCTACCGTCAACACTTAAATGAAGTAAAAGAAGAATAATTGAAGCATCCTAGAAGGCCCCTATGACAGCAGCAGAACGAATGGGGAGGATGAGTCAGCGTCGAAAAACTCGAGGCGAGCACCAGCTGAGCAGACGCCTTAACACCTAACGCCAGTTCACAAACAACGAATGTCGACAGTGAGATAGAACTGATGGAATGCTACGAAATACAAGCAGATGAGACGATTGAGAATCGAGATTTAGCTTTTATAAGCCACTGGCGTATGGCGACGGAGCACTTTGAAAAGTCGTTCTACGGCAACAAGCTGTGCTTTGTTTGTGGAATTTGTGATCGTTTATGGTTCCAAAATGATTTAAAACGATCCAATGCAGCTACGTTTTTACCATTTCTACAAACACCTCCCGTCCCGGCAAAACCACCAGGGTGAAACGTTTTCCGCCAAAAACCTCGGCGGTACTGGCCTACCTTTTTTTATGCGTCACCGTTACACTAGATCATTTTGGAAAGTTGAGGAAGTTTAAAAGATGCCAGTACGTTTGTCAGATCTGACCAATAAAATTATGCTCAGATGTTTCAAACAGCAGTCAATAAACTAAATAGCCTACTTTATTGTCCCTGTCTTACAGGGCTGCTGTATCTATCCCAAGACACGACTTTTGCATAGACAAACATATTGTTACATTACAGAACAATCTACGTGCTTATCGAATGTTCCAGAGGCTGTGTTGTGGCGTACGTGATTCTCAGCGCATTTGCTAGACTGTGTCAGAATTCGCGCGGCCGCACGCATTGTGTCAAGGCCGCAATTAATTACGTCGTAGGAAGAGATAACGCGTAGTTTGGAATGTTCTGGTCTGTGAGCGGGGGTATAAATACAAGGCGGCAGCGGCCTTAGTTCACTTATAGTTGCGATATTACAGTGCGGTTCGAGTTATTATCGGGCGATATTACTTGCGTTCAAGTGGTTATTAGTGCGGTGTTATGTGTTTTTATAATTGCGCGGTACAATTGTAATATAATTGTGTTTTATATTAGTTGACATTTTATGGCGTGTGAACAATTTTCATTTGATTTGTTGTAAGAGACTGTGTTGTTTATTACGAACTGTTTAACTGTGATAATTAAAGCTGGTGATTAGTGACTTAATTGGTGTCTTGTATTTTGTTTTTCACTGTACCTACGACGACCAAGTAGACCGTCGTAACAATATATATGCAGCAGCTAAGTTTTTCATTATTTATTTGTGACCTCTAGCGGTAAACACATGATCGTCACATACTTATCATTAATTCGCTCCTCCCCTTATGCGTAATTACATACGCGATGCTAATCCTAATGTGGGTTATAATGGAGTAGTAACTCAATGAACTATTTATTTTGTGGTTTGTCTTTGTGTCCGTCTTAAGCTTCTTCTCTACTTTGAGACTCCAAGGTTTCCTGTTTTTCTATGGTATTTTCTTCTAATGTTACGTATAATTTCTAAGATCTACGCGGTGATTCAAAATTGCGCGGCAGTACTTCAGGCATTAATTCAAGTTATTAATATTAGCAACAATGCACCTATGTCCGAAAACCCTTCGTTTTCGAGTTATGGCTAGCGAAATATTTCGCCGTGATGTTTGTCCAAGAATACCCATGAAACAGTAAACTTGTGTCACTGTGTGGTGTGTCGTTTGCGTATCACTGTTCTAGACTAAATACAATCTATTCGGAGCATCTAGATTGACAGTGGTAGTCATTGTATCAAGCCCAATATACGTAGTATTGTGTCTATTGCAATAACGTACTGGTAGACAGTAATGATGACAGCCGATTCCAGTTAATGAAATTGTATCCCGCCTACACACTGCGCGTGGCTCTCAATACGGTTAATCCATTGTTTTGTCAGCAAACATCCCGTTCTAACGAACCACTCGAGCTCTCCAACGAACACTTCAAACACCGCAGTCTATACGTTCTCATTGGTTCCCTTCCTCAACAGAAGGCACACTTCAGAACCCTTTAATACTTATAATCCTATAATAAACACTAATTCTGAATGAAAGGGATCCTACTGTTCCCTATTTTTAAAGGCTGTAAATTTATTTATTTATTTTTTTTAATTTGTCATAGTCTTCAGTTCGATTATGTAATCTTACTTAGCAGTGATGGTATGGTTGTACGTACTGTGTACTTACTACAAGAAACATTATATATACTTTTATTTTCTTGTTGAAACACGCATCACCACATTTTGTAATCGGTCCGTATTTCAATATAATGGACGTTAACAAGTCGATTTCATAGCTTTTTATTATAATCGATTTATCGATTTGTTTTTACTGTATTGTATCGATTTACTGTTGGTTATTATAACATTGTAGAGCCGACATTCGTCGGGTGAAGTAAATCGACACTGGAGACAGCAAAAGAATCACAACTTTAATTAACGCTTATACTCAAATCCATTGTTAATTTAATTCTGTAAACTTGTAAAAACTTACTATTGTTCTATTATTTTAAGGCTATCAATAAATCGCACTTAAATAATTTTGATTTAATTTTAGTGATTCCGATATAGGGTTAAAGGTTAGTTTTAAGTTTATACGTTTTATTTATTAGTTACGAAGCCGTTTACCAAAACCAGGATACCAAAGAGATGAAACCTTATAAAGATTAATATTGAATTTACATGTTTTATTATTAGTTCATGTTTCTTCTCAATACAGTGTAGTATTTAATGTAACTTGGTTAACAAAAGCAGAACTTTACTTTCCCAATAACCGTACATGCACCAATTTTCGATGATATGAAGTGAACATCGCACATAATTTTAGTAAAATAATAGAAAGCGTATTAATTTGTTAATTTACGTTATGTATTTGTTTTGTTGTTGTTGTTGTAATCCTATTTCATTACGCGATGTTGTATATCCTATACATTTTTTACGCGAACAATTTCTAGCAATATTGTAGGTTGAACCCACACCTGTTGCAGCAAAAATTGGTGTTGTTAGGTTTATAGGAAAACTAAAAGGTCTCAGGACAACCAATATATATATATATATATATATATATTGCGACAACACAAATTACTAAACTATTGGCGCATAGGATATGATAGTATGTGTATTTCAAATTACAAGTCTATATTGGAGGGTTTAAGATTATTTATTGTACAAACACAAGTTATAGTTTATATGGTATATTTGAAATGTACAGAATGTAATGTTTGATATAGAGTCTTTCTTTTAAAATGTTAAATAATGTTCATACACAAGACGTGATACGTTACATAAGAAGACTCCCACGATGATGTTGTTGAAGAGAAGGGCCGGTCTTTGCGGTATAGTTGGTTCGTCAGGTGTGGCTTACAAATGACAGACGTTTCACCAGAAACGTTTACAGCTGGGCTGGCGTCCTGTAACAGCTGGGCTGGTCCTATAACAGCTGGGCTGGTGTCCTATAACAGCTGGGCTGGTGTCCTATAACAGCTGGGCTGATGTCCTATAACAGCTGGGCTGGTGTCCTATAACAGCTGGGCTGATGTCCTATGATTCCCACGATGAATCCGACACTTCGCACACACAACGGTACTACAGATTTTATTACTCGCAAAACTTATATAGAGTTTATGACCAAGTAATATCTCAGGTGACAGTGAGTTTAATCTAATAACGGTATATTGAGCTTATACCTCTCCGGCTTCTTCAAGTGTTCTCGCGAATACCAAGGTCTACCGCGATCAGCAGACCACCCTATGAGGAAATCTTGCACTAGCACGGAAACGTCTTGATGGAACTATTGCGTAACAATTTATGATACTGTCACTGCGGAAAATCTCGCACAGTGATACAGTTACACTCACTTCTTACACACGTAATACTACAATATTAATATCGTGTGTAAAGATATAAAATCAATTGTTATGCGTAACACGCGTTACTATCCCCGAAAAGTCTTAACAGATCCTTGCAAGCGGTAGAGTCTTGTACAAGGATTGTATGTACCGTTCGCGGTAGCAGCAGTGAAGAACTGCTTGTAATTTTTCGCACCAGGCGTTAAAACACTGATGTGTGCAAATGTACTACACACACAGTTCTGAGTCTTCCCGTTTCACTAACGACGAATAGTTTTTACAACACCTTGCAAGCGGTAGAATCTTGTACAAGGAGTGCACGTTCCGTTCGCGGTAGATGGCGTAGAAGAACTGCCTGTGTAACGACAGGCTTAAGAAAATTTTCAACCACCAGTCAGCATTCTATTGGTGGATGGAAGTCACATGGTTAGTAAAGTGACCATGCACATTTCATGCAGTAGAGTGCATTTACTTTGTAACAGCATGCATAGCGGTAATCAGACTACTCGTATCTCATGCATGACTGCGTACATACTAATAATATACATGAACGTAAACAATAGTCCGACAGGTATAGGGATTGTAGCGATACACATGTCTCAGTTCAGCTAAAGTCAAAACAACGATAATACTTCACGCACCGCCCGAGAACGTTGCCCACTCGCGCACGCGCGCACATTTCCACTAACACAGTACATGAATAATCATAAATAATAATGCACAGTTTTTCTAAACTAAACTCTTAACCTTACAAAATACAATTGATAACAACCAAACTTAACCATCTACCAATATAATATGAATGTCCATTGTCTGTGTAATATATGAACTTGCCCCGCCTATCATGATCCTGTGATTCGTTGCAGGATTAACTCCTTCCCGCATAAAAAAAAAAATTTTTTTTTTTCTTTAGTTAACTAACAAAAAATAAAAAAATTTTTTTTTTTTTTTTTTTCAATATAACCAAAACAACTTCCTAATCCTGAAATAATAATAATAATAATAATACCCTCGAACTAAAATCAAATAAACATCCTCAATTAATACTAACATTTCCAACTGTCACTTTGACAGAAGCATCAAATCAAAAGACACGTGGTAACCTTCAAACCAAAACAAACACACATGTTCTTGACACACAGATAACGAAATCTTATGCAGTGTCACAGGGTACACAGACAACATTCCTTATCAAAACTAGATTATTGTTCATTCACAGAGCCATCTTACATACAACATTTAAACCTGAATTGACATATTTAAATCACTACACATTCTTACCCCTATATCCTGACATTTATTTCTGAGTTTACGGATCCTTTGTATAATACTTCCTCAATGAGGACGCATGGAATTTACCAATCGCACGGTTGGTATTTGGGTTGGTTAAGATAAAGGTATTTTTCCCAACTTGCTCCGACAGGGTATACGGACCATTATACAGCCTAAAAAACTTCGCGGCTGTGTTGTCCTCCCTTCTTCCAACATTTAATGCTCGTAAAAGCACACTCTCTCCAGTCTTGAACTTGACTAGTTTATGTTCCGCATTAAATTTTTCCGTGCGCTCCTCGGCGCACTTTTTAATGCGTCTTCTAGCCTCGATTTTCTTTATCTCAACTGGTATAGGCATATTATGCGTCGCTATCCTTTCAATGTGTTTACCCCAGACCCGGCCTGGCATTTCTCCGGTTTGGAGTTCATTCGGAGTATACCCAGTAGTAGAATTATAATTTCCATTTATGGCATACTCAAAAAATTCTAGGAAT
Organism: Magicicada septendecula; assembly: GCA_034769895.1. NCBI lineage: Eukaryota > Metazoa > Arthropoda > Insecta > Hemiptera > Cicadidae > Magicicada > Magicicada septendecula. The sequence goes on along the minus strand of CM068370.1, from coordinate 386,888,314 downwards.
TCCGGCCACTTACTCTGGTTAGTATTACAGTACGTACGGAACAACCGTCCCAACTCCTTGTTGACCCGCTCGGCCAAGTTACCTTGCGGTCTCCGGATCGCAGTCAAGACCGTCTGGACCCCGTGTTTCTCAAGCTCGGAGTGCCACTTGGTGTTCGTAAATTGCTTACCTTGATCTGAGAGTATCTTCCTTACGGGACCATTTTTCGGCATGTATTTATTTAGCATAATGTTTATGACAGCCGACGTAGTAGGTCTACCAATAGCATATAGGCTAACATGTTTGGTAAAGGCATCCGTAACAACCACAAGGTTCTTCACTCCACGTGCCGCCCGAGGAAGTGGACCCAAAAAATCAATGCATACAAGGTCATTCTTATTACGAACAACAATGTTACCCATTTCAACCTGGGTATGTTGGTTCGGATATTTCGCTGTTTGGCAGATGTGGCATGAGCGGAGTATGGCCTTTATTTTCCTGGTCATATTTAGCCACACAAAATCCTCCCGCATTGCCAGGTAACATTTATAAGGCCCCGCATGAGCCAGACTCTCATGACACATCCAGGTGAGGTCTTCCACCATGGCGTCCGGTACCATAATCTTCCATCCGCCATTGATAATTTTATACACTACGTCTTTATATATTCTGTACTTAGGGTTTTCTTGTATCCGGATAGCGTCACATATCCGCTTCAATTTTGTGTCCCGCTGTTGTTCCATACCAATATTTCTTAACTTATTTTTGAGACTGTCTTCTAATTTATATTTGACAGCTAGAATTTGAACTTCCTGGTTATTAGACGCATGACGTTCTTCCACCATTGGAGGGTATCGGCTTAACGTGTCAGCTGCTTGGTTCTCGCTTGCCTTACAGTACTTAATGGTAAAGTCGTACTCTTGGATGGCCATGATCCAACGGGATATGCGAGCGTTCGCCAACTTGCAGCGCAACATGAACGATAAGGCCTGGTTGTCCGAAAGGATTTCGAAGTGTTGTCCAACCAGGTAATAACGAAATTTACTAATGCAGTACACAATAGCCAATATTTCTTTCTCCGATGTGAAATAGTTACGTTCGGCCCCTTTTAGTGACCTACTGCTGTGCGCAATTATTTTGTTTTCACCCTTCTCATTCCGTTGGTAGAGTACCCCCCCAATGGCGTAATCCGAAGCATCGCAATTCAGGACATATGTGCCCCTTTTCTCAGGATGGAACACGTGCAGGTTCCTACTATACAAATTTTTAGTCGCGTCGAAAGCATGCTGATGACGCTCCTCCCATCTCCATTTAGTACTCTTACGAAGCAGTTCTAACAACGGCTCAATTGTCCCAGAATATTCTGGAGTAAAACGTCTGAAGTAACCAGTCAATCCGAGGAACGCTCTGATATTCCTGGGTTTTGTGGGTTTCGGGAACTCCATGATCGCACGTATTTTTTCCGGGTCAGTTGTTACACCTTCCGCTGAGATAATATGTCCCAAAAATTTAATTTGCGATTTCCCGAATTCACACTTTTCAAGATTGAGAGTCAGGTTAGCGGCTTGCAATTTCTGAAATACAATCTTGAGATGTTCAAGATGTTCTTCAAATGATTTGGATATGACCAAAATATCATCAACAAATATGCTGACGAAGTCCTCCACCTCGGGTCCCAGAGCTAACTCCAAACATCTGACCATGGCCGCTAAACTGGTAACCAAACCAAATGGAACTACTCTAAACTGATAGCATTTATTTCGATATAGAAATGCTGTGTATCTTCTCGACTCTTTGGCAAGGGGAATCTGCCAGAATCCACTTTTAAGATCAAGGCGAGACATGTATTTAACACCTTGACATTTTATGAATAGGTTCTCCGCATTCGGAGCACAGTCGTAGCATTTTTTTGTAATAGAATTTAGATTTCTCATGTCGAGACATAATCGAATGTCGTTATTTTTCTTTTTAACAACAACCATAGGATTTAAAAAATTGCTATCAGTTCGTTCAATCACACCATTCTGAAGCATACTCTTAACTTCGGCATCAACCTGTTGTTGATAGTGAAGAGGGATGGGGTACGTCTTCCGTACAAATTTATTTTCATCAGTGACCTGAATACTGTGTTCATAAACATTCGTGACGGTAGGATTTTTTGAAAACACAGATTCGAATTTATCAAGCATACTTTGCAGCTTATCTTGCTCATTGCTCGTTATCTGCCTGCTGTGAGTCCGCATATTATGTGTTATCTTATCGGCAAGTTGAACCGCTGGGCGAGTTATAGTAATAGGTTCACAATCAGACCCCGTCTTACCCCTCCTGCGTCCTAACCTGATATCGTGTTTACTATTATTTATAGTACACTTTAGTATTTTATTTGGAAAATCAATGTTCGCGTGCAGTTTATTTAATGTGTCCACTCCCAAAATAACATTATACACGAGTTTCTTGACAATAAGCACAGAGACTTCTATTTCCATTCCCTGAATGGATACTGTTATCATAGCTTGACGGTCCACCCTCTGAGATTCACCCGTCGCTGATTTTATGATTTTGTGGGCTGCTGGCAGAATCGGGATTTTTTTTAAATGTTTCCTGTGCTTCTCTAGGAATCGCTCATCCATTAACGAGATTTCTGCGCCGCTGTCAAATAAAACTTCGCCGACACATCCGTTAATTTTCGCGTTGACAATGAGGTCAGTGTCATTTTCAACACTAATACCTCTCTCATTTTCCTTACTATGGTTATTGCAAATTAAACTATCTCTAATTACGGCAGGATATAGGCCGGACACTACAAATTTTCTCTTATAATTAACATCTTTCACATTTGATTTATTGAACTGCTTTTTATAGTTACACCGGGCTTTTGAAACTTCATTCCTACCTTTACGTGTACTAGTTATTTTGTTGCACGGACTCACGCCGTGCAGCCTTACACGTTTTTTGACTGTTCTATATCGGAATCCTCTTCCGCTACTACTGCTACTTTATTGGCATTAAATTTTTGATTGGTATTTCTATTAGACATCTTAGGTCGTTGTTGTTGTTGCGACTGTGTTTGCTTGGTTTGATTTTGATATTGAAAACTTTTATGCGGTGTTTCATTACTATTACCATTGATATTCGGGTTGTCGATACCTTCCCATTTTGCAAGTAATGTGAGTAGCTCGTCCCACGACTTAACTCCTTGCGTAAGGACGGCCACCTGTATCCCGCGTCCAAAGTGGTGCGCAAGTTTACTTACCATGTCAGGTTCGGTTAAGCTAGGCTCAAGATATCTAGCTCTGGATATCAACTGCATCACATATGCATCTTTAGGACCTCTGGTATTGGAATATTTTCCAAACTCCAGCTGCGTACGTATCTTCCGCTGGATCTCCTCATTCCAGTATCTAGCTCTGAAATGTCTTACCAGGTCTTCCAACGTGTTGATTTTATCCTGGACGATACTAAACCACTCCGCAGCGGTACCCTTAAGTCGCCGCACTATGAAATTAACTCTATCAGCTTCACTTAAGGTATCACCAATTTGCTCCAGATCCCGCTGGCAAATTTGAATGAAATCCATGGGGTTTTCATTCTCCCGTCCATAAAATCTTTGCTGTGAATTAACGTCATCCAAAGTCTTATATACATACGTAGTACAGTTTAGTGGTGACGAGGTACTTTGCAATCGTGACACTTGCTGTTGCAGCTCTTGAATCCACACGTCTTGCTCAGCCATTAATTCACTCACCGTGGATCTGTGTTGTATTACCTGCTCCTCCACTCCAGCGAGTTTCGCACCATATTCATTAAGTCGTGACTTATTAACCTCCAAACTCGCCTCTATATCAGCTTTCATAGCTTCCACGGTCTCGCTAATACGCTTTTCTGCCGCTTCTATCATTTGTTTGCTTTGTTTAGATTGCTCCTGCACGGCCGCATATATTCTTTTGTTTTCGTCGTGGATCGATTTACTTCTTTTCTCGGCTTCTGCACTTCTTTTCTCGGCTTCTGCTGAAAACTTCTGTATACTCATTTTCACCTCCTCTTGACGGGCTTTATTTTCCTCTTTATTGGCTTTCATTTCTTCTAATAAGGTCGCTAAAGCATTCTTGATTTCAGCAGTATCCGCCATAATGATTAAAATTTAATTTAAAATTTAGTAAATTTAAATTTATTGATTTATACGCCAAGCAAGTTATTATTATCACAACAAGATTAGAACCTATTGTAACCAGTTTATACGCACACAGAAAAAGCAGTTCAAAATATCAACATGCAAATACCTTATCTAACATATAACAACTAATAATCAACCTCCAATATACTGATAAAATCTGTTCATATATGATATACAAGAGAATATGCACACTTGAAAAATTATATCCTCAGCTTTTCATATGAACAATACACATACAATTTTTATGTTAATTATATTTATACGTCGGATTTTTCCACCAAATTTTATATTCATAGACAAATATATAATAGCGTAAAATTTCCGCTATTTTACGAGCCCTACGTTGCTAAGCGCCAAAATATCTCTATGCGACAACACAAATTACTAAACTATTGGCGCATAGGATATGATAGTATGTGTATTTCAAATTACAAGTCTATATTGGAGGGTTTAAGATTATTTATTGTACAAACACAAGTTATAGTTTATATGGTATATTTGAAATGTACAGAATGTAATGTTTGATATAGAGTCTTTCTTTTAAAATGTTAAATAATGTTCATACACAAGACGTGATACGTTACATAAGAAGACTCCCACGATGATGTTGTTGAAGAGAAGGGCCGATCTTTGCGGTATAGTTGGTTCGTCAGGTGTGGCTTACAAATGACAGACGTTTCACCAGAAACGTTTACAGCTGGGCTGGCGTCCTGTAACAGCTGGGCTGGTCCTATAACAGCTGGGCTGGTGTCCTATAACAGCTGGGCTGGTGTCCTATAACAGCTGGGCTGATGTCCTATAACAGCTGGGCTGGTGTCCTATAACAGCTGGGCTGATGTCCTATGATTCCCACGATGAATCCGACACTTCGCACACACAACGGTACTACAGATTTTATTACTCGCAAAACTTATATAGAGTTTATGACCAAGTAATATCTCAGGTGACAGTGAGTTTAATCTAATAACGGTATATTGAGCTTATACCTCTCCGGCTTCTTCAAGTGTTCTCGCGAATACCAAGGTCTACCGCGATCAGCAGACCACCCTATGAGGAAATCTTGCACTAGCACGGAAACGTCTTGATGGAACTATTGCGTAACAATTTATGATACTGTCACTGCGGAAAATCTCGCACAGTGATACAGTTACACTCACTTCTTACACACGTAATACTACAATATTAATATCGTGTGTAAAGATATAAAATCAATTGTTATGCGTAACACGCGTTACTATCCCCGAAAAGTCTTAACAGATCCTTGCAAGCGGTAGAGTCTTGTACAAGGATTGTATGTACCGTTCGCGGTAGCAGCAGTGAAGAACTGCTTGTAATTTTTCGCACCAGGCGTTAAAACACTGATGTGTGCAAATGTACTACACACACAGTTCTGAGTCTTCCCGTTTCACTAACGACGAATAGTTTTTACAACACCTTGCAAGCGGTAGAATCTTGTACAAGGAGTGCACGTTCCGTTCGCGGTAGATGGCGTAGAAGAACTGCCTGTGTAACGACAGGCTTAAGAAAATTTTCAACCACCAGTCAGCATTCTATTGGTGGATGGAAGTCACATGGTTAGTAAAGTGACCATGCACATTTCATGCAGTAGAGTGCATTTACTTTGTAACAGCATGCATAGCGGTAATCAGACTACTCGTATCTCATGCATGACTGCGTACATACTAATAATATACATGAACGTAAACAATAGTCCGACAGGTATAGGGATTGTAGCGATACACATGTCTCAGTTCAGCTAAAGTCAAAACAACGATAATACTTCACGCACCGCCCGAGAACGTTGCCCACTCGCGCACGCGCGCACATTTCCACTAACACAGTACATGAATAATCATAAATAATAATGCACAGTTTTTCTAAACTAAACTCTTAACCTTACAAAATACAATTGATAACAACCAAACTTAACCATCTACCAATATAATATGAATGTCCATTGTCTGTGTAATATATGAACTTGCCCCGCCTATCATGATCCTGTGATTCGTTGCAGGATTAACTCCTTCCCGCATAAAAAAAAAATTTTTTTTTTTCTTTAGTTAACTAACAAAAAATAAAAAAATTTTTTTTTTTTTTCAATATAACCAAAACAACTTCCTAATCCTGAAATAATAATAATAATAATAATACCCTCGAACTAAAATCAAATAAACATCCTCAATTAATACTAACATTTCCAACTGTCACTTTGACAGAAGCATCAAATCAAAAGACACGTGGTAACCTTCAAACCAAAACAAACACACATGTTCTTGACACACAGATAACGAAATCTTATGCAGTGTCACAGGGTACACAGACAACATTCCTTATCAAAACTAGATTATTGTTCATTCACAGAGCCATCTTACATACAACATTTAAACCTGAATTGACATATTTAAATCACTACACATTCTTACCCCTATATCCTGACATTTATTTCTGAGTTTACGGATCCTTTGTATAATACTTCCTCAATGAGGACGCATGGAATTTACCAATCGCACGGTTGGTATTTGGGTTGGTTAAGATAAAGGTATTTTTCCCAACTTGCTCCGACAGGGTATACGGACCATTATACAGCCTAAAAAACTTCGCGGCTGTGTTGTCCTCCCTTCTTCCAACATTTAATGCTCGTAAAAGCACACTCTCTCCAGTCTTGAACTTGACTAGTTTATGTTCCGCATTAAATTTTTCCGTGCGCTCCTCGGCGCACTTTTTAATGCGTCTTCTAGCCTCGATTTTCTTTATCTCAACTGGTATAGGCATATTATGCGTCGCTATCCTTTCAATGTGTTTACCCCAGACCCGGCCTGGCATTTCTCCGGTTTGGAGTTCATTCGGAGTATACCCAGTAGTAGAATTATAATTTCCATTTATGGCATACTCAAAAAATTCTAGGAATTCCGGCCACTTACTCTGGTTAGTATTACAGTACGTACGGAACAACCGTCCCAACTCCTTGTTGACCCGCTCGGCCAAGTTACCTTGCGGTCTCCGGATCGCAGTCAAGACCGTCTGGACCCCGTGTTTCTCAAGCTCGGAGTGCCACTTGGTGTTCGTAAATTGCTTACCTTGATCTGAGAGTATCTTCCTTACGGGACCATTTTTCGGCATGTATCTATTTAGCATAATGTTTATGACAGCCGACGTAGTAGGTCTACCAATAGCATATAGGCTAACATGTTTGGTAAAGGCATCCGTAACAACCACAAGGTTCTTCACTCCACGTGCCGCCCGAGGAAGTGGACCCAAAAAATCAATGCATACAAGGTCATTTTTATTACGAACAACAATGTTACCCATTTCAACCTGGGTATGTTGGTTCGGATATTTCGCTGTTTGGCAGATGTGGCATGAGCGGAGTATGGCCTTTATTTTCCTGGTCATATTTAGCCACACAAAATCCTCCCGCATTGCCAGGTAACATTTATAAGGCCCCGCATGAGCCAGACTCTCATGACACATCCAGGTGAGGTCTTCCACCATGGCGTCCGGTACCATAATCTTCCATCCGCCATTGATAATTTTATACACTACGTCTTTATATATTCTGTACTTAGGGTTTTCTTGTATCCGGATAGCGTCACATATCCGCTTCAATTTTGTGTCCCGCTGTTGTTCCATACCAATATTTCTTAACTTATTTTTGAGACTGTCTTCTAATTTATATTTGACAGCTAGAATTTGAACTTCCTGGTTATTAGACGCATGACGTTCTTCCACCATTGGAGGGTATCGGCTTAACGTGTCAGCTGCTTGGTTCTCGCTTGCCTTACAGTACTTAATGGTAAAGTCGTACTCTTGGATGGCCATGATCCAACGGGATATGCGAGCGTTCGCCAACTTGCAGCGCAACATGAACGATAAGGCCTGGTTGTCCGAAAGGATTTCGAAGTGTTGTCCAACCAGGTAATAACGAAATTTACTAATGCAGTACACAATAGCCAATATTTCTTTCTCCGATGTGAAATAGTTACGTTCGGCCCCTTTTAGTGACCTACTGCTGTGCGCAATTATTTTGTTTTCACCCTTCTCATTCCGTTGGTAGAGTACCCCCCCAATGGCGTAATCCGAAGCATCGCAATTCAGGACATATGTGCCCCTTTTCTCAGGATGGAACACGTGCAGGTTCCTACTATACAAATTTTTAGTCGCGTCGAAAGCATGCTGATGACGCTCCTCCCATCTCCATTTAGTACTCTTACGAAGCAGTTCTAACAACGGCTCAATTGTCCCAGAATATTCTGGAGTAAAACGTCTGAAGTAACCAGTCAATCCGAGGAACGCTCTGATATTCCTGGGTTTTGTGGGTTTCGGGAACTCCATGATCGCACGTATTTTTTCCGGGTCAGTTGTTACACCTTCCGCTGAGATAATATGTCCCAAAAATTTAATTTGCGATTTCCCGAATTCACACTTTTCAAGATTGAGAGTCAGGTTAGCGGCTTGCAATTTCTGAAATACAATCTTGAGATGTTCAAGATGTTCTTCAAATGATTTGGATATGACCAAAATATCATCAACAAATATGCTGACGAAGTCCTCCACCTCGGGTCCCAGAGCTAACTCCAAACATCTGACCATGGCCGCTAAACTGGTAACCAAACCAAATGGAACTACTCTAAACTGATAGCATTTATTTCGATATAGAAATGCTGTGTATCTTCTCGACTCTTTGGCAAGGGGAATCTGCCAGAATCCACTTTTAAGATCAAGGCGAGACATGTATTTAACACCTTGACATTTTATGAATAGGTTCTCCGCATTCGGAGCACAGTCGTAGCATTTTTTTGTAATAGAATTTAGATTTCTCATGTCGAGACATAATCGAATGTCGTTATTTTTCTTTTTAACAACAACCATAGGATTTAAAAAATTGCTATCAGTTCGTTCAATCACACCATTCTGAAGCATACTCTTAACTTCGGCATCAACCTGTTGTTGATAGTGAAGAGGGATGGGGTACGTCTTCCGTACAAATTTATTTTCATCAGTGACCTGAATACTGTGTTCATAAACATTCGTGACGGTAGGATTTTTTGAAAACACAGATTCGAATTTATCAAGCATACTTTGCAGCTTATCTTGCTCATTGCTCGTTATCTGCCTGCTGTGAGTCCGCATATTATGTGTTATCTTATCGGCAAGTTGAACCGCTGGGCGAGTTATAGTAATAGGTTCACAATCAGACCCCGTCTTACCCCTCCTGCGTCCTAACCTGATATCGTGTTTACTATTATTTATAGTACACTTTAGTATTTTATTTGGAAAATCAATGTTCGCGTGCAGTTTATTTAATGTGTCCACTCCCAAAATAACATTATACACGAGTTTCTTGACAATAAGCACAGAGACTTCTATTTCCATTCCCTGAATGGATACTGTTATCATAGCTTGACGGTCCACCCTCTGAGATTCACCCGTCGCTGATTTTATGATTTTGTGGGCTGCTGGCAGAATCGGGATTTTTTTTAAATGTTTCCTGTGCTTCTCTAGGAATCGCTCATCCATTAACGAGATTTCTGCGCCGCTGTCAAATAAAACTTCGCCGACACATCCGTTAATTTTCGCGTTGACAATGAGGTCAGTGTCATTTTCAACACTAATACCTCTCTCATTTTCCTTACTATGGTTATTGCAAATTAAACTATCTCTAATTACGGCAGGATATAGGCCGGACACTACAAATTTTCTCTTATAATTAACATCTTTCACATTTGATTTATTGAACTGCTTTTTATAGTTACACCGGGCTTTTGAAACTTCATTCCTACCTTTACGTGTACTAGTTATTTTGTTGCACGGACTCACGCCGTGCAGCCTTACACGTTTTTTGACTGTTCTATATCGGAATCCTCTTCCGCTACTACTGCTACTTTATTGGCATTAAATTTTTGATTGGTATTTCTATTAGACATCTTAGGTCGTTGTTGTTGTTGCGACTGTGTTTGCTTGGTTTGATTTTGATATTGAAAACTTTTATGCGGTGTTTCATTACTATTATCATTGATATTCGGGTTGTCGATACCTTCCCATTTTGCAAGTAATGTGAGTAGCTCGTCCCACGACTTAACTCCTTGCGTAAGGACGGCCACCTGTATCCCGCGTCCAAAGTGGTGCGCAAGTTTACTTACCATGTCAGGTTTGGTTAAGCTAGGCTCAAGATATCTAGCTCTGGATATCAACTGCATCACATATGCATCTTTAGGACCTCTGGTATTGGAATATTTTCCAAACTCCAGCTGCGTACGTATCTTCCGCTGGATCTCCTCATTCCAGTATCTAGCTCTGAAATGTCTTACCAGGTCTTCCAACGTGTTGATTTTATCCTGGACGATACTAAACCACTCCGCAGCGGTACCCTTAAGTCGCCGCACTATGAAATTAATTCTATCAGCTTCACTTAAGGTATCACCAATTTGCTCCAGATCCCGCTGGCAAATTTGAATGAAATCCATGGGGTTTTCATTCTCCCGTCCATAAAATCTTTGCTGTGAATTAACGTCATCCAAAGTCTTATATACATACGTAGTACAGTCTAGTGGTGACGAGGTACTTTGCAATCGTGACACTTGCTGTTGCAGCTCTTGAATCCACACGTCTTGCTCAGCCATTAATTCACTCACCGTGGATCTGTGTTGTATTACCTGCTCCTCCACTCCAGCGAGTTTCGCACCATATTCATTAAGTCGTGACTTATTAACCTCCAAACTCGCCTCTATATCAGCTTTCATAGCTTCCACGGTCTCGCTAATACGCTTTTCTGCCGCTTCTATCATTTGTTTGCTTTGTTTAGATTGCTCCTGCACGGCCGCATATATTCTTTTGTTTTCGTCGTGGATCGATTTACTTCTTTTCTCGGCTTCTGCACTTCTTTTCTCGGCTTCTGCTGAAAACTTCTGTATACTCATTTTCACCTCCTCTTGACGGGCTTTATTTTCCTCTTTATTGGCTTTCATTTCTTCTAATAAGGTCGCTAAAGCATTCTTGATTTCAGCAGTATCCGCCATAATGATTAAAATTTAGTAAATTTAAATTTATTGATTTATACGCCAAGCAAGTTATTATTATCACAACAAGATTAGAACGTATTGTAACCAGTTTATACGCACACAGAAAAAGCAGTTCAAAATATCAACATGCAAATACCTTATCTAACATATAACAACTAATAATCAACCTCCAATATACTGATAAAATCTGTTCATATATGATATACAAGAGAATATGCACACTTGAAAAATTATATCCTCAGCTTTTCATATGAACAATACACATACAATTTTTATGTTAATTATATTTATACGTCGGATTTTTCCACCAAATTTTATATTCATAGACAAATATATAATAGCGTAAAATTTCCGCTATTTTACGAGCCCTACGTTGCTAAGCGCCAAAATATCTCTATGCGACAACACAAATTACTAAACTATTGGCGCATAGGATATGATAGTATGTGTATTTCAAATTACAAGTCTATATTGGAGGGTTTAAGATTATTTATTGTACAAACACAAGTTATAGTTTATATGGTATATTTGAAATGTACAGAATGTAATGTTTGATATAGAGTCTTTCTTTTAAAATGTTAAATAATGTTCATACACAAGACGTGATACGTTACATAAGAAGACTCCCACGATGATGTTGTTGAAGAGAAGGGCCGGTCTTTGCGGTATAGTTGGTTCGTCAGGTGTGGCTTACAAATGACAGACGTTTCACCAGAAACGTTTACAGCTGGGCTGGCGTCCTGTAACAGCTGGGCTGGTCCTATAACAGCTGGGCTGGTGTCCTATAACAGCTGGGCTGGTGTCCTATAACAGCTGGGCTGATGTCCTATAACAGCTGGGCTGGTGTCCTATAACAGCTGGGCTGATGTCCTATGATTCCCACGATGAATCCGACACTTCGCACACACAACGGTACTACAGATTTTATTACTCGCAAAACTTATATAGAGTTTATGACCAAGTAATATCTCAGGTGACAGTGAGTTTAATCTAATAACGGTATATTGAGCTTATACCTCTCCGGCTTCTTCAAGTGTTCTCGCGAATACCAAGGTCTACCGCGATCAGCAGACCACCCTATGAGGAAATCTTGCACTAGCACGGAAACGTCTTGATGGAACTATTGCGTAACAATTTATGATACTGTCACTGCGGAAAATCTCGCACAGTGATACAGTTACACTCACTTCTTACACACGTAATACTACAATATTAATATCGTGTGTAAAGATATAAAATCAATTGTTATGCGTAACACGCGTTACTATCCCCGAAAAGTCTTAACAGATCCTTGCAAGCGGTAGAGTCTTGTACAAGGATTGTATGTACCGTTCGCGGTAGCAGCAGTGAAGAACTGCTTGTAATTTTTCGCACCAGGCGTTAAAACACTGATGTGTGCAAATGTACTACACACACAGTTCTGAGTCTTCCCGTTTCACTAACGACGAATAGTTTTTACAACACCTTGCAAGCGGTAGAATCTTGTACAAGGAGTGCACGTTCCGTTCGCGGTAGATGGCGTAGAAGAACTGCCTGTGTAACGACAGGCTTAAGAAAATTTTCAACCACCAGTCAGCATTCTATTGGTGGATGGAAGTCACATGGTTAGTAAAGTGACCATGCACATTTCATGCAGTAGAGTGCATTTACTTTGTAACAGCATGCATAGCGGTAATCAGACTACTCGTATCTCATGCATGACTGCGTACATACTAATAATATACATGAACGTAAACAATAGTCCGACAGGTATAGGGATTGTAGCGATACACATGTCTCAGTTCAGCTAAAGTCAAAACAACGATAATACTTCACGCACCGCCCGAGAACGTTGCCCACTCGCGCACGCGCGCACATTTCCACTAACACAGTACATGAATAATCATAAATAATAATGCACAGTTTTTCTAAACTAAACTCTTAACCTTACAAAATACAATTGATAACAACCAAACTTAACCATCTACCAATATAATATGAATGTCCATTGTCTGTGTAATATATGAACTTGCCCCGCCTATCATGATCCTGTGATTCGTTGCAGGATTAACTCCTTCCCGCATAAAAAAAAAATTTTTTTTTTTCTTTAGTTAACTAACAAAAAATAAAAAAAATTTTTTTTTTTTTTTTTCAATATAACCAAAACAACTTCCTAATCCTGAAATAATAATAATAATAATAATACCCTCGAACTAAAATCAAATAAACATCCTCAATTAATACTAACATTTCCAACTGTCACTTTGACAGAAGCATCAAATCAAAAGACACGTGGTAACCTTCAAACCAAAACAAACACACATGTTCTTGACACACAGATAACGAAATCTTATGCAGTGTCACAGGGTACACAGACAACATTCCTTATCAAAACTAGATTATTGTTCATTCACAGAGCCATCTTACATACAACATTTAAACCTGAATTGACATATTTAAATCACTACACATTCTTACCCCTATATCCTGACATTTATTTCTGAGTTTACGGATCCTTTGTATAATACTTCCTCAATGAGGACGCATGGAATTTACCAATCGCACGGTTGGTATTTGGGTTGGTTAAGATAAAGGTATTTTTCCCAACTTGCTCCGACAGGGTATACGGACCATTATACAGCCTAAAAAACTTCGCGGCTGTGTTGTCCTCCCTTCTTCCAACATTTAATGCTCGTAAAAGCACACTCTCTCCAGTCTTGAACTTGACTAGTTTATGTTCCGCATTAAATTTTTCCGTGCGCTCCTCGGCGCACTTTTTAATGCGTCTTCTAGCCTCGATTTTCTTTATCTCAACTGGTATAGGCATATTATGCGTCGCTATCCTTTCAATGTGTTTACCCCAGACCCGGCCTGGCATTTCTCCGGTTTGGAGTTCATTCGGAGTATACCCAGTAGTAGAATTATAATTTCCATTTATGGCATACTCAAAAAATTCTAGGAATTCCGGCCACTTACTCTGGTTAGTATTACAGTACGTACGGAACAACCGTCCCAACTCCTTGTTGACCCGCTCGGCCAAGTTACCTTGCGGTCTCCGGATCGCAGTCAAGACCGTCTGGACCCCGTGTTTCTCAAGCTCGGAGTGCCACTTGGTGTTCGTAAATTGCTTACCTTGATCTGAGAGTATCTTCCTTACGGGACCATTTTTCGGCATGTATTTATTTAGCATAATGTTTATGACAGCCGACGTAGTAGGTCTACCAATAGCATATAGGCTAACATGTTTGGTAAAGGCATCCGTAACAACCACAAGGTTCTTCACTCCACGTGCCGCCCGAGGAAGTGGACCCAAAAAATCAATGCATACAAGGTCATTTTTATTACGAACAACAATGTTACCCATTTCAACCTGGGTATGTTGGTTCGGATATTTCGCTGTTTGGCAGATGTGGCATGAGCGGAGTATGGCCTTTATTTTCCTGGTCATATTTAGCCACACAAAATCCTCCCGCATTGCCAGGTAACATTTATAAGGCCCCGCATGAGCCAGACTCTCATGACACATCCAGGTGAGGTCTTCCACCATGGCGTCCGGTACCATAATCTTCCATCCGCCATTGATAATTTTATACACTACGTCTTTATATATTCTGTACTTAGGGTTTTCTTGTATCCGGATAGCGTCACATATCCGCTTCAATTTTGTGTCCCGCTGTTGTTCCATACCAATATTTCTTAACTTATTTTTGAGACTGTCTTCTAATTTATATTTGACAGCTAGAATTTGAACTTCCTGGTTATTAGACGCATGACGTTCTTCCACCATTGGAGGGTATCGGCTTAACGTGTCAGCTGCTTGGTTCTCGCTTGCCTTACAGTACTTAATGGTAAAGTCGTACTCTTGGATGGCCATGATCCAACGGGATATGCGAGCGTTCGCCAACTTGCAGCGCAACATGAACGATAAGGCCTGGTTGTCCGAAAGGATTTCGAAGTGTTGTCCAACCAGGTAATAACGAAATTTACTAATGCAGTACACAATAGCCAATATTTCTTTCTCCGATGTGAAATAGTTACGTTCGGCCCCTTTTAGTGACCTACTGCTGTGCGCAATTATTTTGTTTTCACCCTTCTCATTCCGTTGGTAGAGTACCCCCCCAATGGCGTAATCCGAAGCATCGCAATTCAGGACATATGTGCCCCTTTTCTCAGGATGGAACACGTGCAGGTTCCTACTATACAAATTTTTAGTCGCGTCGAAAGCATGCTGATGACGCTCCTCCCATCTCCATTTAGTACTCTTACGAAGCAGTTCTAACAACGGCTCAATTGTCCCAGAATATTCTGGAGTAAAACGTCTGAAGTAACCAGTCAATCCGAGGAACGCTCTGATATTCCTGGGTTTTGTGGGTTTCGGGAACTCCATGATCGCACGTATTTTTTCCGGGTCAGTTGTTACACCTTCCGCTGAGATAATATGTCCCAAAAATTTAATTTGCGATTTCCCGAATTCACACTTTTCAAGATTGAGAGTCAGGTTAGCGGCTTGCAATTTCTGAAATACAATCTTGAGATGTTCAAGATGTTCTTCAAATGATTTGGATATGACCAAAATATCATCAACAAATATGCTGACGAAGTCCTCCACCTCGGGTCCCAGAGCTAACTCCAAACATCTGACCATGGCCGCTAAACTGGTAACCAAACCAAATGGAACTACTCTAAACTGATAGCATTTATTTCGATATAGAAATGCTGTGTATCTTCTCGACTCTTTGGCAAGGGGAATCTGCCAGAATCCACTTTTAAGATCAAGGCGAGACATGTATTTAACACCTTGACATTTTATGAATAGGTTCTCCGCATTCGGAGCACAGTCGTAGCATTTTTTTGTAATAGAATTTAGATTTCTCATGTCGAGACATAATCGAATGTCGTTATTTTTCTTTTTAACAACAACCATAGGATTTAAAAAATTGCTATCAGTTCGTTCAATCACACCATTCTGAAGCATACTCTTAACTTCGGCATCAACCTGTTGTTGATAGTGAAGAGGGATGGGGTACGTCTTCCGTACAAATTTATTTTCATCAGTGACCTGAATACTGTGTTCATAAACATTCGTGACGGTAGGATTTTTTGAAAACACAGATTCGAATTTATCAAGCATACTTTGCAGCTTATCTTGCTCATTGCTCGTTATCTGCCTGCTGTGAGTCCGCATATTATGTGTTATCTTATCGGCAAGTTGAACCGCTGGGCGAGTTATAGTAATAGGTTCACAATCAGACCCCGTCTTACCCCTCCTGCGTCCTAACCTGATATCGTGTTTACTATTATTTATAGTACACTTTAGTATTTTATTTGGAAAATCAATGTTCGCGTGCAGTTTATTTAATGTGTCCACTCCCAAAATAACATTATACACGAGTTTCTTGACAATAAGCGCAGAGACTTCTATTTCCATTCCCTGAATGGATACTGTTATCATAGCTTGACGGTCCACCCTCTGAGATTCACCCGTCGCTGATTTTATGATTTTGTGGGCTGCTGGCAGAATCGGGATTTTTTTTAAATGTTTCCTGTGCTTCTCTAGGAATCGCTCATCCATTAACGAGATTTCTGCGCCGCTGTCAAATAAAACTTCGCCGACACATCCGTTAATTTTCGCGTTGACAATGAGGTCAGTGTCATTTTCAACACTAATACCTCTCTCATTTTCCTTACTATGGTTATTGCAAATTAAACTATCTCTAATTACGGCAGGATATAGGCCGGACACTACAAATTTTCTCTTATAATTAACATCTTTCACATTTGATTTATTGAACTGCTTTTTATAGTTACACCGGGCTTTTGAAACTTCATTCCTACCTTTACGTGTACTAGTTATTTTGTTGCACGGACTCACGCCGTGCAGCCTTACACGTTTTTTGACTGTTCTATATCGGAATCCTCTTCCGCTACTACTGCTACTTTATTGGCATTAAATTTTTGATTGGTATTTCTATTAGACATCTTAGGTCGTTGTTGTTGTTGCGACTGTGTTTGCTTGGTTTGATTTTGATATTGAAAACTTTTATGCGGTGTTTCATTACTATTACCATTGATATTCGGGTTGTCGATACCTTCCCATTTTGCAAGTAATGTGAGTAGCTCGTCCCACGACTTAACTCCTTGCGTAAGGACGGCCACCTGTATCCCGCGTCCAAAGTGGTGCGCAAGTTTACTTACCATGTCAGGTTTGGTTAAGCTAGGCTCAAGATATCTAGCTCTGGATATCAACTGCATCACATATGCATCTTTAGGACCTCTGGTATTGGAATATTTTCCAAACTCCAGCTGCGTACGTATCTTCCGCTGGATCTCCTCATTCCAGTATCTAGCTCTGAAATGTCTTACCAGGTCTTCCAACGTGTTGATTTTATCCTGGACGATACTAAACCACTCCGCAGCGGTACCCTTAAGTCGCCGCACTATGAAATTAATTCTATCAGCTTCACTTAAGGTATCACCAATTTGCTCCAGATCCCGCTGGCAAATTTGAATGAAATCCATGGGGTTTTCATTCTCCCGTCCATAAAATCTTTGCTGTGAATTAACGTCATCCAAAGTCTTATATACATACGTAGTACAGTCTAGTGGTGACGAGGTACTTTGCAATCGTGACACTTGCTGTTGCAGCTCTTGAATCCACACGTCTTGCTCAGCCATTAATTCACTCACCGTGGATCTGTGTTGTATTACCTGCTCCTCTACTCCAGCGAGTTTCGCACCATATTCATTAAGTCGTGACTTATTAACCTCCAAACTCGCCTCTATATCAGCTTTCATAGCTTCCACGGTCTCGCTAATACGCTTTTCTGCCGCTTCTATCATTTGTTTGCTTTGTTTAGATTGCTCCTGCACGGCCGCATATATTCTTTTGTTTTCGTCGTGGATCGATTTACTTCTTTTCTCGGCTTCTGCACTTCTTTTCTCGGCTTCTGCTGAAAACTTCTGTATACTCATTTTCACCTCCTCTTGACGGGCTTTATTTTCCTCTTTATTGGCTTTCATTTCTTCTAATAAGGTCGCTAAAGCATTCTTGATTTCAGCAGTATCCGCCATAATGATTAAAATTTAGTAAATTTAAATTTATTGATTTATACGCCAAGCAAGTTATTATTATCACAACAAGATTAGAACGTATTGTAACCAGTTTATACGCACACAGAAAAAGCAGTTCAAAATATCAACATGCAAATACCTTATCTAACATATAACAACTAATAATCAACCTCCAATATACTGATAAAATCTGTTCATATATGATATACAAGAGAATATGCACACTTGAAAAATTATATCCTCAGCTTTTCATATGAACAATACACATACAATTTTTATGTTAATTATATTTATACGTCGGATTTTTCCACCAAATTTTATATTCATAGACAAATATATAATAGCGTAAAATTTCCGCTATTTTACGAGCCCTACGTTGCTAAGCGCCAAAATATCTCTATGCGACAACACAAATTACTAAACTATTGGCGCATAGGATATGATAGTATGTGTATTTCAAATTACAAGTCTATATTGGAGGGTTTAAGATTATTTATTGTACAAACACAAGTTATAGTTTATATGGTATATTTGAAATGTACAGAATGTAATGTTTGATATAGAGTCTTTCTTTTAAAATGTTAAATAATGTTCATACACAAGACGTGATACGTTACATAAGAAGACTCCCACGATGATGTTGTTGAAGAGAAGGGCCGGTCTTTGCGGTATAGTTGGTTCGTCAGGTGTGGCTTACAAATGACAGACGTTTCACCAGAAACGTTTACAGCTGGGCTGGCGTCCTGTAACAGCTGGGCTGGTCCTATAACAGCTGGGCTGGTGTCCTATAACAGCTGGGCTGGTGTCCTATAACAGCTGGGCTGATGTCCTATAACAGCTGGGCTGGTGTCCTATAACAGCTGGGCTGATGTCCTATGATTCCCACGATGAATCCGACACTTCGCACACACAACGGTACTACAGATTTTATTACTCGCAAAACTTATATAGAGTTTATGACCAAGTAATATCTCAGGTGACAGTGAGTTTAATCTAATAACGGTATATTGAGCTTATACCTCTCCGGCTTCTTCAAGTGTTCTCGCGAATACCAAGGTCTACCGCGATCAGCAGACCACCCTATGAGGAAATCTTGCACTAGCACGGAAACGTCTTGATGGAACTATTGCGTAACAATTTATGATACTGTCACTGCGGAAAATCTCGCACAGTGATACAGTTACACTCACTTCTTACACACGTAATACTACAATATTAATATCGTGTGTAAAGATATAAAATCAATTGTTATGCGTAACACGCGTTACTATCCCCGAAAAGTCTTAACAGATCCTTGCAAGCGGTAGAGTCTTGTACAAGGATTGTATGTACCGTTCGCGGTAGCAGCAGTGAAGAACTGCTTGTAATTTTTCGCACCAGGCGTTAAAACACTGATGTGTGCAAATGTACTACACACACAGTTCTGAGTCTTCCCGTTTCACTAACGACGAATAGTTTTTACAACACCTTGCAAGCGGTAGAATCTTGTACAAGGAGTGCACGTTCCGTTCGCGGTAGATGGCGTAGAAGAACTGCCTGTGTAACGACAGGCTTAAGAAAATTTTCAACCACCAGTCAGCATTCTATTGGTGGATGGAAGTCACATGGTTAGTAAAGTGACCATGCACATTTCATGCAGTAGAGTGCATTTACTTTGTAACAGCATGCATAGCGGTAATCAGACTACTCGTATCTCATGCATGACTGCGTACATACTAATAATATACATGAACGTAAACAATAGTCCGACAGGTATAGGGATTGTAGCGATACACATGTCTCAGTTCAGCTAAAGTCAAAACAACGATAATACTTCACGCACCGCCCGAGAACGTTGCCCACTCGCGCACGCGCGCACATTTCCACTAACACAGTACATGAATAATCATAAATAATAATGCACATTTTTTCTAAACTAAACTCTTAACCTTACAAAATACAATTGATAACAACCAAACTTAACCATCTACCAATATAATATGAATGTCCATTGTCTGTGTAATATATGAACTTGCCCCGCCTATCATGATCCTGTGATTCGTTGCAATATATATATATAACTCAAAGTCTGAGGATTTATGGGTACTGAATATAAATCCACACCGTTACACCGATTGCCACCAAATTTTGCACAGGTAACCTTTGACACAACACAAAAAATACTGTCTAACTTGGAATTTGATATTTTGCCCCGTTCGCACAATTTAGGCCCTTTTAATTATGCCTTTTCGTTGACGAGTATAAAGATGACAACACCATGGAGACCAGAATTAATTACCATAGAAACAAGTAAATAAACAAATGATATTTAGCGGCATCAGAACTGTACCTTTATCCGTTCCTGCAGTTTTTAATATGCGATTGTATTGATATATTTTGTAATTTTGTATACAAATACGTCTATATTTTGTATTTTGTAATTGTCTTAAACGACTATAAAATTTATGTTTATACGCATTTTGTTGATGCAATGAATAAGTAATGAAATATAATAATACTACTACTATGTCAACAACACCATGGAGACCAGAATTAATTACCATAGTAACAAGTAAATAAACAAAAGCTATTTAGCGGCATCGGAACTGTACATTTATCCATTCCTGCAGTACATTTTCTATGTTTTATATAATATTCGATTGTATCGATATATTACGATGTGAAAAAGAAGAAGTGTACTAATTGTAAATTGTCCTATTACTTAATGCAAAGCGAAAATACGTGTTGTTTTCATTTGTGAGGTTAGATGACAACGGTTTTTGATTTTTAGTTTACTGCTGATATAAATAAAAGCCATGATTGTGGAAAACATAACGTTTATTGTGTTATACAATGCTTCTAACACAGTAACACTTAAAATAAAGAATTTAGCGTTTTTGATTTAACAGGTACTTTATAAATATCTCCAAAGGCTGTTGCATCAACATAATAATTTAGTACAAGTTAAAATAGTACAAGTGTTGAAACAGCTTTGGAAAGAATTTGACTAATGAGTACAAAATTGTTATACGAGCTGACAGAACGCCATATAGACATAGACAATAAAAATTATATTAAAGTACTTACTAAAAGTCAAATATTCGCGTGTGAAGCCGCGGGTAACAGCTAGTAATAAAATAAAATAAATCTCTGCTCAACAGTTCGTAAAGGACCAAGACATACCGCACGGCTTTTGTGTTTAGTGGGACGCTTGCACGGCTAGTACAACGCGTCCCCAGCTGCTAGTTGCGGTATTCACAGCCAGGAGGCGTCGCTGTTATCTCGGTGAGCTACTCAATTTTGCCTCATGACGTTGAATGCACGCCGTACGGAGCCTTCGCCGGGAACTGAACCCGGGACCACGCGTACATGAATCGCGCGTGCTAGCCACTAAACCATCTGGAACTCAATTCAAAAGAATACTCGCTTTTTATGTAAATCACCTCAAAATAAACCTAACTTGAAGTAAGGCGCAGGTTACAATACATGTACCTCTTTTTTGTGATAGAACTCGCTTTTCGTTTTGAACAGTAAATTTTACACATTCACCTTTCTGTCGTCGAAATCTACTTGTGGTTGCCGCCTTTTCCTGGTCCCGTACTACATTTACAATGTTTTTTATATACGTGTGTGTATGTATGAATGTTTATGTACACCGTGTATAATGTTACAATACAAGACATACAGATACGTATTCTGTTTTAATCGCAACGCGCTTGCAATAAATGTAATGTTTTGTACGTTAGGTTAGATATAGGTCTAAGTATACTTTCTCACGAATAAAATACACTCATTGCAAACAACATTTTAAGAGTAATTCAGCATGTTTATGAATGAAGAAAAATAGAACTCCTGAAAATCACAAAAATGCTTAGTTCAGTTTGCTTTTAGTTGTGTTTGTTTATACGTGCTGAAATTATCAACAAGCACTGAAACACGTGCTGAAATTATAACAAGTGTCAACCTGTTACAATCATTGTGTTTATTTATTAGACGTTATATTTTACAACCGCGAGTTTTGTCTACTTTAAACAATAAACTAAAACAAGTGAAACATTCATCCCTAACCTCATGCTTAAACACATTCCGTATTTCGCACTTTACTTCGCAATAAAATCATTTACAATTAGTACAGTTCTTCTTCACTACATGGTGTATCGATACTATTGGTTATTCAAAACATCGAACATGTAATTCAGGTACGGTTATTGGGACAGTACCACCAAATAATTTCCGTTGAGTGAACTGTATATTTGTTCTTAGTGTACAACCCAGATGCAGTCAAAATTAGGAATGCCACTTATTCTTTCGCATATAAGAAATATTTCGACAGGTCGAATTGTTTGTTCTTTTTAAAAATAGGCCTATACGCTACATTCTATGTCTGTACAAGAAAATTATAAAACGTTTAAAAAAAGTAAAATAAACAATAAAATATTTCCAATATATATTTTTAATTTCAGTTTTCCTTCGAACTGGCTGAATATTCTGCTGAATTACAGTCAAGCTGCTAGGTGATACTCTTTTACAGTTCACATGATCTGTATGCTGCTTTGACACAAACCTCAATCCCTCAATCCCTGTGTTGTTCTCGTTCCTCAATCAAATTCTCCGTGATTTGTTTTCTGCATTTTCTTGGTTCCTCTTCTCTTTCTTAATTTGGATCTATGACTCCCTATCGTCATATGGCCCAGTTAAGGAAGACGATGAATGGAGAATAAGAAATAACTAGGAGACAGATGAGCAATTGAAGGATGAGGACATTGTAAGATTCGTGAAGGCTCAACGAATACAATGGCTAGGTCACCTAGAACGGATGGATGATCAGCGTATGCCAATGAAAATCCCGAAGGAACAGGTGTATAAAAGCAGAAAGGGGGCCAACCTAGAAGGAGATCTCACAAGGATGGATGTGAGAGTTTACGCTGAGGTGCCAACGGATAGGAGAAATTGGAGAAGATTGGTGTTGGAAGCCAGAGGTAAACAACATCACAGTCGGTACAGTCGGTTGGACTGTAGTGCTAAAGAAGAAGAAAAGAAGAACTCTCTGTCGTACAGCAGTGTACAAATGTTACAAATGTTGATAATCAAATAGTTATTACTCGGTATCAAACTGCCTCCGCTTTATGATTCTCGAATTGTGTTAAAACCATAAATATTGAAGTGTTATAACATTTTATAATTCTGTTCGCTGGTGTCGCTGATACATCTTCTATACACGTCCACATTTATGACGATATTTATGTCGACATGTTTGACGTGACCAAAGTGCACACTTTACGGAACAACCGGCGAGTGGGGTCACTGCTTAACCCCCAACCCCCTTCACTGTCAACACGGTTTGCTCTCAAGCCAAAGTCTGACGTTCTGACGTTACAGGAATGTAAGTAACCTGTATAGTTTCCTAACTACTTAGAGTCAATATACATACATCTCTCTCTCTCTCTCTCTCTCTCTCTCTCTCTCTCTCTCTCTCTCTCACACACACACACAAACACCACAGGCGCGTACGCCCTCGCGTGTGTGCAGAGTGTCACATTAAGAAACGAAACGGAAATAATTTGAAATGTATTGTACCGACAAAAACATAAACAACTTTATATAAACACAAGTCTAGACACGCTTTGTTTGTGAATAACGGTAAGAGAAAAACTTCGCCGTTTTCTGTGCCGTCAGAAAAGATATTAAACTAAAATTCTTCCAAAACATGTTTTGAGGAAAAGTTTTTTTTATACGTTTGCTGACGTGCAAAATTAAAAACATCTACTTTTAGAAAATTATCTCAAATAATTTATAAAGCCTAAAATATTTTAGTCAAACAGAATTTATTTCATGACGATTTTATTAAATTCCTAATAAACGAATCAAAATTTGTAACGAAGTTTGAACAGTATTTAATTTAAAAAACTTTTTCCATGTAAATTCAACTGAAAACAAACAATATTTTAAGAAAGTTGACTACTATATATAAAACACATAGACCAAAAATATTATAGTAATACATCAAGCATCACATAAAAATATTATAATTTTAAACTGAAGCATACATCTTTATGATATTGGAAATAACTGTAGAATCAAAATAAACTACATAAAATTTCTCTCTTCCCTACCTGTCTGTCTGTCTATCTGTCCGTCTCTCTCTCTCTCTCTCTCTCTCTCTCTCTCTCTCTCTCACACACACACACACACTCTCTCTCTCTCACTCTCTCTCCTCTGGCATTACGGACCCTGTAGAACCCTGGGCTGCTCAATGATTCTCCTCTATTCGTCTCTGTCCAGAGTCTTACTCCTCCAACCTCCCACTCGCATCTCCCTCAAAACATAAAATAAGTTAAAATAAGTAAGGAAAGCATATTACAAACTCACGATTACAGTCATTGTTTGCACGATCTACACTTTCTCTGTTCTGTATCAGGATGAACTGTACAAATCAGTTCTATACCACTAACTTTTTTTATGTGTTTCCTTTCATTCGTATACTAAGGTTTTCATATAATATAACTCCACACGTATTAGTCCATTGGCATTTCTCCAAGTAAACTTTATTTTAAAATTCATTGTACTCAGTGTACATGGAATTCAGATAAACAGCACGAAATGAATGATGTGAATAAGTTCTGTTTTTATATACCATCAGTACAACAGCACGTGTTTTTGATTTTACGGAAGTCACAGCTCGCCAAACCATGAAAAATACACAGTAATTATACATGAATCACAGACGAATCTCTAACACCTCTGACTTAGACAAAACGATTATACTTGTCCATGATGCAAGGAACATATCAGCCTGTTTCTCTGATGAAAATATTCGGATAATTGTAATTAAGTAAAACCAGTGGTTGATTTCTAAAATTATAGGTGCCGGAACGCATCAAATCAAAAGTTGTACAGGCACAAATATAGACTACTTATATTTTATATTAGTGTATAAGTTTACATCAGGTTACAATGGAGGTCTACATTTTTAAAGCCTTTTAAAATATATAACATACGTATAAACTTGTATCTAAAAAGGTAATAAAGTTTATTGATATTTCTAAAGAGCTTCATCGTCAGGTTAGCCGCACGACAATCAAAAACATGTCACTCATGATGGCGTCATCTCGGAGCCTCAATCAAGCTGTGATGGTTTCGGTGGTTCGGACATCTTAAAAAAGTTTCCATAGTTTCATCATTGTGTCGTCATATTGTTTGTTTCTTGACCTTTCTTTACCCTTTGTATCCAATGCTGTATGATGGCCATAAATCAGCTCTCTCACTTTCACTTGAAGATATTGCTATTGATTCAATGGCGTATTTCAAGGTAGAAAGACTCTCCGGAAAAATTCTGGAATGCACTTATTCTCGGAAGCTCCCAATCAGTTGCCTTTCACGTAGGTTTAATGAAGCAAGTTTTATTTTATTTCATTTTCTCCATATCTTATTGGGACATTTTTTGAACAACAGTAGTTAAGATAAAGATTACTGCTGGTGTCTGATTTTGACAAATGTTTAGTTTTGTAGTGGGGCTGATGAGAGGGACAATTTAAAAAGTATTAGTAAATTATTGTAATAATTAGGGTTTCCTTTTCATATATTTTTTCGGTAATTAGGTTTGGATCCAAGAGGTTCCGGAAGCCGTTCCGGCGCGTTCCCCCTGAAATCAAACCCTGTTTAAAACTAGTTATATCAACGTATTCTGTAAAGCCACGAACAAACAGTTACATGACACACTTCAGCCATTTCAGAAACTCATGTTTCATATACTCCTAACACCTATGAAATAGACATTTTTCGTACTATGATGTCACAAAAAGTTATTTGAAGTTTCATAGGGCGCCTTAAGGTAGGTTTTGTCCTCGTTGTCATAATTACGTTATGGTTGTCTGTCTACGGCACGCGTAGACCTTCCTGTTACACTCTCTGTCCATAGACTGCACACAGTGGCGTACGCAGAAATCAATCTGGGGAGGGGGGCTTGAACCTTAGCAGTCCATATATTAGCCTACTTTTCTACAACTTATAGCCTAATATAAGATAGAGTGCATATGCCAGTTAATGGTTAAATTTATTAGTAGGCGTATTATTTTCAGTAGGTTTTCTTTATTAAAAATGTATTATTCGTGATTGGGGGGACTTATCCAAAAATTAAAAAAATTATCAAAAAATTTCGTATAAATGTAAAGTGTTTTTAAAATAATTTTTTTATTATTACAGCAGCGTTATTCAAGATAAGAAATTAGGAACATTATTAAAATTTTTGTTTTATTTATCGACTGATATCTGCAAAAAAGTGAATTTAACTTAAGTATTAAATAATATTTTTATGAAAAAGGTTTATGTACTTATTTAAGTTTCATAAAAATATTATTTAATAATTAAGTTAAAATTATTAGGGTTCATTGGTAGTAGTGGCCGGTGGCCGGTGTGGCACCGTCAAATGAGAGCGAGAGAGAATAAAAACAGGTAGGTTACTGAACGTTACACTCAGCGTAATATACCGCTCAATGAACTACAAATTATAACTAAAGTAATAATTGTTATTATAAACTACTTAATTTGTTAGTATTTATATCCCCGTCAAAATCGGCCTAAATATGCAATGTTGTAATTTTAAACGAGGGCCTAAGTAAATTAAGGAACTACATATTATATTTTTGTGGGTGGGGGGGGGGGCTTGAGCCACCTGAGCCCCTCCCCTGCGTACGCCACTGACTACACACACTGATTATTGTATATTACTGCACAAAGCAATACAGTTGTTGCAAAAGCTGTTAATGTAGACGTTACGTATATATGTTAATATTAGGTGGTAATATTGGTATTAACCTATACCAGCTTTGGTATTGGTATTTCTCACTGACCTTTGTATGAAGATTCACAGGTGACTTCTTTGTTTCTAACTTCCTCTTCTCTGTCATAATACAGACGAATTACTTTTTTAACTAATACACATACTTTATTGTTCATGTTGTAATTACAATCTTTCCTTATTACACCCAAAGTCTTTTGAAAATTTTGGGGTACATAAAATTTTGTGTACCGGTAGCGGGCATTTAAAAGGACACATGCACTGTAGATTTTGCACCTTGTCTTCTAACCCACTTTGATTCTTATCTACATTGTCGTGAGTTTTGTAACACTGCATTAGTTAGCCTACGACGCAGTCTTTTACATAACGTTCCCAGTGTAAAAATTGATACTTGGAAATCCTCGGCGTATATGAGGATTCTTTAAAGTTTATACTCAATGAAAACAGCTCAATAATATTTCAATTGTGCGAATTATAAGTAGGCTAGGCTAACTAACTTACTACGTAAGACGTAACTGATCCAAATTTATGTATACAATTAAAGTGTACGTAGTTTACCAAAATTTTATATTTTGTTCCTGGAATTACAGGTATTTCTAGTTCAGTGCTTACAGAAAATTTCAAGTATATCTGTGATGTGGGTTCAAGTGTTGTTTATTTTTGTTATAGTTCTGTGTCTGTGACGATGAAGTGGCAGTCACATACTTAAGCTAATAGAACGGTTAACGTAAATATTAAAAATAATTTTATTTATGATAAAAGAAAATGTTGAGAGATCGAGCTGAATATTTTTGAAATCCTTTTCGTTACATAGTTCATTAGTAGCCTAATATATTTACACAACTTTACAATTTTTAATTCTTAAAAACAATTTTAAATCACCGACACTTATTTTTTATTATGATATTTATAGTATCGTCAACGACAATGTTTGTGTGCACGTTCGAAATGTCGAAAGAGGATCATTTTCTATATTTATTTGTTCACATTTTTCGTTGTTTAGATAATCCGTGAGTTCGATTCTAGTTCTATATTTAATTGGCTGGAAGTTTTTTATGTTTAAAAATTCGATTTAGTTATTTCACTACTTCATAATTTCTAAAAAATTGAATTATTATACTGCCTATATTAATTATAATATAATGTATAATGTAAATATTATAAATATGAAATATGATATATAACAATACAATATACAATTATACTAAAAATATATAATAATTATCACATTGTACTATTCAACTAAATATTAGACTACGCAAATCACATTGTTACATTGATAAAAATTATTTGTTACATATTCTTTGTACACTGACAATAAAACTGCGTGTGATATGATTCTATTTATATTCACTGTAAATATCTATTTCGATAATAAAACACACATAAACACTACTATGCCCTCGTCTCATTTAATCATCCGTTCACTCTCATTTGAATCTTAATTTTGTATAGCGTAATCTCACTTACTTCAAGTGAATACATACGACCATCATTTTACACGTTGAATCATTCCCCTCGTCACTCGACACTGAAGTTCTTACTTCTGGCGTGTGTGTCACAACACATACAATTTTTCTTCTGTCTGCTACTGACATCTGATTGCCATCAAACATCAATCGCTAGCGATTTGACAAAATTTAATGTCTATATTAAAACTAATGTTTATTGTTATGCTTATGAGAGAGTAGGCATAATAGAATGTCTCTGTAATAATTTTGTCAACTTGTAATATCACATTCTATTCGCAAGAACTCGTATTTTGATAAGATATGGAAACTAAGTGAAACTGACGTGAACGAAGAGACAAATCGTGTACGGGTAACCGACTGTATTGAGACAAAGTGACCCTCGTTTCACACGTAATCCTGGTCTGTGTCAGGCAGACAAGTGAGAAAATATTATTTCTCCCCCAAATAAGATGTTCGAGCAGAATGTTCGTTTTCATTTCAAAAGCGTGTATACGTTAACGATAGTGCAACCAGTTTGCACTTTGTTTTGTCGCCTTCATACTGAGAATGGTGTTGTCTTCCAAACTTCCAAATCGCCGAAGAAAAAAAATTGTCTTTCTATTTTATGAAAAGATTATTTATCGGAATGTTAGCGCACGCTGTTTAATCATCAGTGTCTTATTTCTCGAGAGCTGACAGCAGCAATATTAAGATAAAAGGAATTCTGTTTGATCGAATTTAAAGCGACCGAGATCAGAGGAAACCGTGTGAAACCAAAACTCAAGAAACAATTTATTACTTAAAAATAAATTACAAAAGTAACAGAGGAAATGTTTTAAGTAATGCGGAATGAAAACGTAACATTACTACTAATAATAAAAGCTTCGTAATGATAATAGTTGTGTCGATATTTTGTTACGTGACTACTCTCAAGTCTCGATGAATACATTACATAAAATCATTCGCAATATAACTTAACATTTTGAACACTACGGATAACCGTTCTTGTCAGTAGCACGTGTGTGTGTCCAGTGTTTGACAACACCTCCGCAGTCTATCCTCTAATGACTTCCCTCTAGACGGAGTTCCGTCAAGGTCACGTACCACGGTATTTAACCAGGCTATGCCTCCCATTAGTTGATAAACAGCAATAACGACATCAACAATGAAATAAGAAGAAGAATATATCTCCCAAATAAAACATATTATGGATTTAAAAAACACCTGACATCTAGCTTCATGTCAAGAAGCACGAAATTCAAAATCTACAAAACACATATCAGGCCAGTGCTGACATATGCTTCAGAAACCTGGACAATGACAAAAAAAACAGCGAGGACTTCTCTCGCTCTTGGTTGCTCTAAAAGACGGATTCTAAGAAAAATATTTAGAGGAGTACAAGAAAATGGAATGTGGCGCAGGCGCTATAATTATGAACTATACCATCTTTACAAAGAGCCGGACATTGTCAGGATAATCAAAATACACAGGCTAAGATGGGTTGGACACATAGAGAGAATAGAGGAAGGACAGCCTAAAAAACATATTTTCTACCAGAAACCAATGGGTAGTAGAAAAAGGGGGATGACCCAGAAATAAACTCAAAGACCAAATAGAAGGAGACCCCGGAAAGCTGAACATAAGAAACTGGAAAGCCAGGGCATGCAATAGGGAGGAATGGAGTCGACTCTTGGAGCAGACCAAGACCCACTAAGAGTTGCTAGAGCCACGGTTGATGATGATGATCCCTCCAATCTTGCGTAGAGAAGTCGTCGCGATCTATTGGCGGTCAGGTGTAGTATCTTTCATGATCAACTGTCACTTCTTCTCACGTAGGCAAATATTCTGCCCAATACGGAGATATTACGGAAACATTTTCAGCACCCCCCCATCGTTTTCTATACAGTGTCAGTGAAGCAATCCGTTATACCTTAGTTCGCATCACTAGGATAAAGCTTTCCATGCTTCTCTGCGTACCGTGTAACCATCACACAAGCATCCGCTGCATAAGTAACCGAAAGTTTTCAATGGTGTCAGAAATCATCTTGAAGGTTCTACGGCGGTCACCGAAGATCGAGTAAAGAATCAAAAGATTCTTCTCAGAGATCATAAAGACTTTTCGATTTTTAGCATAATATATAAATACAACGCTGTTGCAGTTCAGTCGGTCAGTTCAGCGATTTTTTTTTTTACATCCATCAGGAAGCGGTGCTTGTGCAACTTCAAGTGTTTAATTATTGTAATTGGTTACGATACTGTATTTGTTATTACTGTCGTCGGCATACTGCAAAAGCCTACGGTATAGCTGAATAACACGGGGGATATATTAAACGAGTGTATAACGCTAAAAAAAAGGAAACCATCTGTCCGCGCTTGAAATGACATTGACGTATGGAGAGAAACTATGAGAGGAAGTTAGTACAAAAGAGTGTGATATCCTTTAACGTCGATGTGCAGATGTATGGATGTATCATAAATCTAACAGTGCAGCTGGACGCCAGAGAGAAATACGATTAGGATTATCGAGAAGGACACTACAGAGGTGAATGCACTAATTAACAGTGCAGCTGGATGCTTATAGAAACCAAGGGATTGTTCTGGCATAGAAAAACGCCAGAGAGAGAATTATGATTTCAATACCGAGAAAGCTACAGCAGAGGTGAGTGAACTAATTAACAGCGCAGCTGGACATTAGAAGACACCAAGGGGTTGTTCTGTCTAAATGGCATATAAAAACGCCAGGAAGATTTACGAGTCTGAAATCGGACATACCGTGACAAAGGGGAATGAACCAAGAGAAAGAAATAAGGAGGGAACGGAGATGACCTATCAGAAAACCGCGTTAAAGGTAGGCGGGTTTCCAGGAGTGAATTTTCCTAGAAGAAAAGAAAGAAGGACCAATTAAAACGGAGCAGAGTGAAATGTAGGAAACTAGTGGGGAATTATGTGTATTGAACATATACAATGAACTGAGGCCGATCAGAGGGTCTTTACTTAAAATTCGATAAGTCGTTACTTAAAAATTCGTGGAGTCTGTTGTAAAGTTTTTCGGGAGTCTACGATAAAAGTTCAGAGAGTTTACTTAAATTTTCGGCAAATTCAACATAAGTAAATAGTTTGTGAAAATTTAGAAATCTATTCTAAATTTTCGTAGAGACAAAATGAACGAACAATTTGGGTAACGTAGTTACATATCGAAAGAGTGAGAACTAGAGTTTTATTAGTTTATAACTCTTAAAAACAAAAATCGGATCTTATCAAGTGTTACTAGCGATATAAACTATTGAAACGGAATAAGTCGTTTGCGAACTGTAAACTTACGTAACGAGAGTAACCGTTGTAAACTAGTGAACAGTACTTATACAAATGTAATTATCGGAAGAAGCCGGATAGACGTAGTTAAAGTGAAGTGATAAAAAAAGTGTTAATCAATCCATCACTACGAAAGTGGACCACACTATGATTCATCCAAATGGAATCTACATCTACTCAACGGATCTAAGGAGCTGGAGATGGAGGCACAGGACATCAACAGGCCGTAGACAGGAATATTCGTACCAACAGTAAAACTTTTATGTACTAATTACTATTTTACAATACACCTGTCTGTCCTTCTAAAAGAACTTACGTATGAATTACATATTAAACTTGAAGTAATCTGATTCGAATATAAAAGCGAACTAAGCACTTCCAATTAAGAATATTTATTCATATATTAAAATGAATCCATTTGGAATAAATGTATTTTGTAATATGATAAGAAATTATATGTAAATGTTATTCATGCTTAGATACAAAATTAAATGAACCCTTAGATATAGAGATCGTAGCATATAATTTGTCTATTGGTAGAAATTATGTTTAAAATAATTAATGATAATGATATGTTAAAAGTCATAAAGAACTGATATTAATGACAGTTAATATAAATTTAATGAATGTGTTGGTTAGACTGGTAAATGTGTTCTGTTTCATTTATTAAAGATTAACTATCTGGATTATGCAACACTATTACTTGAAATAGTTTTCATAAACACCAACAATTAAATTTAAGAAGTAGTATTCATCACTTCTGAGTAAACAAATTAATGCATAAATTTCATACTATTACTTTAACAACTACCAATAAGAGTATAAATTGGCACCCACAACGAAGGGCAAAATACATTAACGTTAAAATTGGCACCACAACTTGGGGCAATAACAAAAAATAATTGTTAAATTGACGCCGCAACGCACGGCTTGATATACAAGTAGTATTTTATTGTTATTAAGCTATGGGAGAGGACAGACATAGTGATTATTAACCTGTTAGAATTAATTAGAGTAGAATAGTAATACAAAACTTAGTCTCTAAGTGCCTGAATGATTACGCGTAGACGCGCAAAAATGGCTACAAGAGATACGAATTCTGAGAGCCAGGAGCAGGAATTCGACATAAATAATCAGTTGGGTATGGACGGGTCTGAAAATAACACGGTGGAAAGTGATATAAATGTAACCGCCAGCGAAGAGAATAACCAGAGTAGGGCGCGGGGACAGGAATCGGAACCGCGTGAGATGAATTTCAATATGTTGATGGAATTTATAAAACAACAGAATGAAGAAATGAATTAAAAACAACGAAAACGTATTGAAGAAACGAATGAAAAACAAAGGAAACATAATGAAGAAATGAAGGAGGAAATAAGAAAACATAATGAAGAAATCCACATGCAAAGCGAAGAACGAATCGTAAAAAGATTCGACGAAAGGATAGAAATAATAAAAGATAATCTACAAAGTCAGATCAACCAAGTAAATGTAGATCTGCAAGAGCAATCAAGAAAGTGGGAAGAAATACTTGGAAAGGTACAAAAGAAGAATGAGAGCAGTATCAAAGAGATAAACAAAGAAATTAAGAAACAAGCCAAGGAGAACAAAGAAATGCGAGAGAAGGACCGCAGAGAATAGCAGGACCCAATTGTTTATACTCAAAATCAAAACAAGCAGCAAGTAGAAGGAATCGAACAGCAGGTAAGGAGCCTGAAGAAAGCTCAACAAGACACTGAAAAGAAGTTGAACAGTGTATCTGTAGAGAAAGGTAGGAGACTTGATGAAATGACAGACACTCTCACAACTTTTCGAGAAAACAACAAAGGGTACAGCGGAGATTAGAAGAGATTGAGCAGAGACCAGCCGTCGCCATGAATGGAACAAACGCTAGTAAAGAAATAACGTTCTACGGTGAAGACAGTTTTCCGATGGAGTTTCTTAAAGAATTGAAAGAAGTACAAGAAACCTACTACCCACCAGAAAATACAAGATGGCTAAGTAGACATTTGACAGGAGAAGCGGCCATCTGGTGGCGCATTGTAAGGGGACAGGTAAATACATTTCAAGAATTTGAAGAAATATTTGTGGAGAAATATTGGGGGGCTACTCAGCAGGAGCGAATCCGTGATCAGCTGGAATATAGACGGTTTAATCCTAACGGGTCTCTCAGCATGATACAATATATGAAACGATTTGTACTCCAATGGAGACAATTAATACCAATTCTATTAGATCGGCACCTAATAAAGAAATTAGCACGCCACTATAATAGAGAGATTCAGATAGTAGTGGTAACGAGAGGTATCACCATTATCAATAGCTTTGAAGTATTACTGCGCGCATATATGGGAATAAATACTAGAGTAAATAATGAATCGCAGAAAACAGGTGAACGAACCGTTATGAAATTTAAGAATGAGCAACAACAGCCTCGAGAGAACAATGGGATCAGCAGGCCCAGACAGGGGTGGAGAGAAAGGTTTTCACAAAAGCCACGAGGAGAAAGTGACCGACAGGCAATAAATTCTTTAGTTGTTGAAAGTCAAACAGCTGGCAGTAAAGAGGGTAGACGACCCGCTACTTCAGGAGAAAGTGCCCTGTGACAGCTACATACAAGGTCAACACACCCAGACGATTGTAAACAAAGAAACGCATTCGTAAATACAATCTTCCCGGATATGAGAAAAGAGGAGAACGGACAAAACATTAAGATAGAAACTCTTAAAAGTCCAGAATTAGTAATTAAAGTAAATAATATAAATGTAAATGCCTTGATTGACACCGGAAGTGCGATTAATGCATTATCCGAAAATTTGTATAATGATAACCAAAGTAAGCTTGGTAAACATGAGATCCTAAGCGTAAATAACACTACTATAATTAGCGCTATAGGTAACAAGTCAAAACATATTAGGAAACAAATATTTTGTGAAGTTAGCATTAATGATAGTTTGGAAGTTTTGATTGTGTTTTTTTAATAATACCAAGTCTTGTACGAGAATGCATACTCGGAATGAATTTTCTCAAGCAAACCGGAAGCATAATTAACATACAAAAAAATAAGATCCAATTAAAAACAGAGTTAAAAACAATAGGGGGTGAAAGTACTTGTGAGATACCACTAATGGCGATACAAGAAAATGTTAGTAGCATAGACGAAGGAATAAATAGTAAAATCGACGAAATAGAGGTTGTGGACATAACAATGAGGAGCCAGCTAGAGCAACTGTTATGTCATTACAGAGAAGTGTTTGATAAACGACCAGGCCTCATCAAGGGGTACGAACATCAATTCCAGGTAACTGATAACACGCCGTATCTACAAAAAGGATGGCCCGTCGTGCCTATTAAGTACCAGAAGGCCGTACAGTCTACTCTGAAATTAGGAGAATGCTTCAATATGGGATAATAGAACGTGCCCAAAGCCCCTATATTAACCCTCTGGTACCTGTAATAAAAAGGGACGGAAGAGTGCGCTTGTGTCTGGACGCCCGGAAGGTAAATAGTTTGACAATACCAGACTATGAAGGACCGCCTCCAATAAACGAGATATTGGCAAGGTGTAATAACATAAAAGTTATGTCTACAATAGACCTGACCAATAGTTTTCGGCAGGTACCCCTAAAGGAACAGTGCCGTGTCTATACGGGCTTCCTACCTGAAGGTAAATGCTACCTTTTTAAGGTAACACCATTTGGCCTAAGAACCAGCCTCGCGAGTTTAGCACGTGGGCTAGACTATGTACTTACAGACGAAGTAAAGAAGAACACCATCATTTATGTAGACGACATTCTATGTTTTTCTAATAATGAACAGAAACACGTTGTGCATTTAGAAAACGTACTAAAAAACTTAAAAAATGCTAACATGGCAATTAATTTGGAGAAATCGCAGTTTTTCCGTAAAGAGATTCAGTATCTTGGTTACTGTTTAACAACAAACGGAATTAAGGCAACACCGGATAAAGTAGCCGCTATCTTAAATTTTCCAACACCTAGAAACTCCGAACAGTTAAAAGGTTTCTTAGGAGTTACAAATTTTTACAACACATTCACTGACAAGTATGCCGAATATACTCAACCGCTACTTAAACTATTGCAAAAGGGTAATAAATTCCAATGCAACTCGGCGATGGAAGAGCAATTCCAACTGGTAAAAGAGCTATTTATAAATACCGTAATGCTTAAATTCCCCATACAAGGAAAACGGCTCTACCTGCAATGTGATGCCAGCAATTACGCACATGGCGGACAGCTATACCAGATTGACGATAATGGGGAGATTGCCGTCATTGCGTACACTAGCAGAACATTCAAAAACGCTGAAAAAAATTATTTCGCAACAGAACGAGAACTACTATCGATTGTACAGTGTCTGCAGAAATTCAGAATATACATATTAGGTCAACCGCTCACAATAACAACCGATAATAAAGCGTTAACATTTATTCAAAAATGTCATCTAAATAATACCCGGATCACAAGATGGATACTCAGCATCCAAGAATACAATTTTGAGATTTTGCATTGCAAAGGGAAAGAAAACATAGTTGAAGATATCCTAAGCCGATACTCAGAAGATCACAACTGGAACGGAATAACCGAAGATAAATATGAATATTATATTAATGGAATAGAAATAAAATTAAATATGAACATTGCCATCAAATTACGGATTATAAATCAAATACAAATAACAAACGACAAGATAAAAAAGATTATAAAAAAGATTCAGGAGGAAGATGATAACCGAATGAAGCAACATTACCAATTAATAAGTAATAAATTGTATCGAAAATGGAAAAACCAATGGAAATTATATATTCCCAAGGAATTTAAAATCGAACTCATCCAAGAGATTCATCAGATGTACGGACACCCTGGGACAAAGAAGACACCACAGTTGGTAAAAGAGTACTTTACAATGGACGCTATGTGCCAGACAATCAGCCAAGTAGTAAAATGCTGTGATGTATGCCAAAGTGTAAAGACAGTGGGAACAACTTATCACTGGAGAAACTCGTCCGATACTACCGTCACGTAAAGGTGAACTAATTAGTATGGATTATTACGGACCACTTCCTGTAGCCAGTGGTGGAGTAAAGTATTTACTAGTGATGGTGGATAATTTCACTAAATACGTGGAGTTATATGCACTACGAAGAGCGACTACTAATGCGACGCTCAAACGGTTGCAACAATACATAACCAGTCACGGAAAACCAGATAGTATACTGACGGATAATGGTACGCAGTTTACATCACGAAAATTGACGCAAGGTCTTGAACAATTAAGTATCAAACCAAAGTACACTGCCATAAGGAACCCATGTACTAATATAGCCGAACGTTGGAATAGACAATTAGGGAACCTGTTTAGAATCTTCGTTCGAGAAAAACACACCAAATGGGCTACTTCTATCAAAATTATAAAATCGTGTCTAAATGAAATATATCAGGATACTATCAAGGTAACGCCATATGAGGCAAAATTTGGAACTAGACCAACTGGAGATTGGGAAAAATATATAGACCCTACATTGATCAATACCGAAAAGGTAAACCTAAGCAAAATACAGTTGCGTATTAAAGAGAGAGGAGAAAGGCGGCTCGAATCAACAAATCCAACAAAATCACTAAATTTGAAATTGGAGATAAGGTGCTAATACGGACACACAAACTCTCAGATGCAGGACAAAATGTAATTTCAAAGTTTTGCGCTTTATATGAAGGACCAAATGTTATCACGCGTAAAATTGGAAGCGCTACGTACCAGCTACAAGAATGCACGAACAGCAACGTAATACGTGGGGTTTTCAGTACCAGACAACTTAAAAGATACCATTCAGACTACTTAGCAGATGACTGAGATGCCTTTTTAAAAGAAAAGTGATTTGTAGAAAAAAACTTTTGTAAAAGTACAACACTACTGTCGGATTTTTTATTATGGATACTCGAGTTTAAGCGTTAATTACAAGTGAACCTGTAGGTCTACTTATAAACTAGTTACATCACATTTTTGCGCATTTAATTTTGGGTTGATCTGTGTAAGAAACATATTTTTTGAAGGTTGATTTAAATTTTTTTTCGCGGTTAGAGTAAAAAAAGTCCATGTTTTTTTGTGTTTTTCAAGAAACCGCTCTCTTTGAAATTATATAAATTAAAAACCCTTGGTCCAATCATAACTAAATTTTTATACAGTATGGGCACAGGTGTTTTCAATATATTACTTAAGTTACAAAATTGTTTTTTGATCCAAAAAAAAGTTGTTATCAGTTTTGTGAAACAACTTTTTCTCGGTACAGGATAGTCGTACAAAGGCAGACTTGGTCTTGTTTTAAAGCTCTTGATCGTGGTTATCAATATCCACAACTGCTGCAAACATACATTGAGATGCCGATTTTATACAGAGTGATATTCATGCAAGGGTGTGTGTGCGCTGGACCGTGTGTAAGCTGGCCTTCCGGCGTCGAAAGCGGGTGCCGTGTTGCCACGTTCAATCACCCCGGCCGCTTCACTGCAGTTGAACAGTTGCTGTTTGGATAATTTTAACACCTTATTAATGTTATAACATTATGTTTTCTATTATCCATTTCCCATCACCAGACGGTGTCTTGAATCCTCCTCGCCATCCATAAATCTGCTGAATGTGTCCTCTGTATTGATCATAGTTGTCAAAATTATTTTCTAATGCATCCAGCACGTTTTCTTGCCACCCGTACCTCATCCTGTGGTTCTGTCCGCACCAGGCCTCGTCTGTAAAGAATATCTTGTACCCCTGGGAACGTAGCTCTCTCATTTTTCTCAGGAAGGTATGCCGGGACGCAGCAACTGTCACAGATTCCATCAGGACTGGCTTCTTATTAAGCTTCTTATATCTAAATCCCAAGCTTTTAACAATCTTCAAGAGAGTAGATCTTAACATCTCAGGAAAATCTGCCATATTTTCAACAAGTTTCGTGTAGAGGTTTTTGATTGTGGGAAAAATCTTGTTTATGTAAAAATCATGTATGCTCCTCCGTATTGTGCCCAAAGTGAAGTCATCAAGTTGGATTTTCGGACGTCCTCGCCTGACACTGCTTCT
Source organism: Magicicada septendecula (assembly GCA_034769895.1). Lineage (NCBI taxonomy): Eukaryota > Metazoa > Arthropoda > Insecta > Hemiptera > Cicadidae > Magicicada > Magicicada septendecula. The sequence continues at coordinate 386,849,467 of CM068370.1, read as the reverse complement.
TTCTTGATCCAGGTGACGTATTTTCTTCGTTCTCGTTGGTAGAGGCACTCACTCTCTTCACAGACGCTAAGGATACTCCAAGACACTGTGATACTTTCTGGTACAGGAAACCTCTTGTCGCCAACCTTTTCTCCTTCACTCTTAAAAAAACATATAGCACTTAAAATCATCGCAACTTCACCCTCTGAGAGCGGAGGTCTCGGAGGCATCTTGACGTGATATAAACACAACGACCAACACAGCCAGAATGACAAGTGGCATGCAGACGAAGCAGATTTAAAGAACTGATGACTCAGACTGACCAATATTCAAATGAATCATTTTTAACGAGCAAATCATACGTGTCTGGGGGTAGGCCACAAAAGCCAGGGCAAAGTCCGGGTCTGGGGTGAATCATCGCGGACACACCGCACCCGCCTTCATTGCCGTATGTCCCGCTTACCACACGGCCCTCATGAGAAAAGGTGATGGGAAATGGATAATAGAAAACAATGTTATAACATTAATAAGGTGTTAAAATTATCCAAACAGCGACTGTTCAACTGCAGTGAAGCGGCCGGGGTGATCGAACGTGGCAACACGGCACCCGCTTTCGACGCCGGAAGGCCCGCTTACACACGGTTCAGCGCGCACACACCCTTGCATGAATATCACTCTGTATAAAATCGGCATCTAAATGTATGTTTGCAGCAGTTGTGGATTTTGATAACCACGATCAAGAGCTTTAAAACAAGACCAAGTCTGCCTTTGTATGACTATCCTGTACCGAGAAAAAGTTGTTTCACAAAACTGATAACAACTTTTTTTGGATCAAAAAACAATTTTGTAACTTAAGTAGTGTATTGAAAACACTTGTGCCCATACTGTATAAAAATTTAGTTATGATTGGACCAAGGGTTTTTAATTTATATAATTTCAAAGAGAGCGGTTTCTTGAAAAACACAAAAAAACATGGACTTTTTTTACTCTAACCACGAAAAAAAATTTAAATCAACCTTCAAAAAATATGTTTCTTACACAGATCAACGCAAAATTAAATGCGCAAAAATTTGATGTAACTAGTTTATAAGTAGACCTACAGGTTCACTTGTAATTAACGCTTAAACTCGAGTATCCATAATAAAAAATCCGACAGTAAGTTAGCAATTAGTGAAATATAAAAGTTTATAATTGAATTATGTACTATGTATTATAATAAGGGCAACAAATGTCTTAGTGATGCAATGTTGTATAATAAAACTGTAATTTTGGTAGTTAAAAATTTTTTAGTCAAACAGTTGACAGTTATTTGTTAATGTAAAATTATAGTTTATACTAAAGTGTCCAATTTGTTGGTTGTATAACACTCATGATGTTAATTATTATAAAACATTAAAATTATGTTTCATCATAAAACTTTAGGTTTTAAGATTATATTTATTTTATTGTTAAAGGAATTAACACATAAATCATGAAAACAAGAGAGTACATTAATAGCATTTTAAATAGAATAGTGTATAACTAAGTGTAGTAAATGCATTAGTTTATTGTAAAAGAGGGAGTTAATTATTTAAATTTTAACGTTAATTTGTAGCTTCATAAGAATGTAGAATTTTATGTCTAATAACAGGTAAATTACTATTTTCTTAATACCCTTAATTTGATATCTATTAGCAATAAAATAAAAGAAAATAAATGTCAATTTAATACTAACCTGTTATGTAGGCTTTGACACAAAACCGAATGCACTAAGTGAGTACATGTGAATAGATAATCTAATTTGCAGGGTTACTAATATTACTACGATTATGACTATTACTATTTGTATTCTTAAACGTAATATTTAGTAAATTTTTTGCATACATTTGGTATATAATTTAAAAAAAATGATGACTAATGATGACGACATGTAGAAATAAAATCATGTGTACATCTAGACAGAAGTAGATGTAAGATTTTATGAATGAAGGTTATTATAGAAATTATAATAATATGTAAATTGTAAAAAAAGCAAATGGATTCATTGTTAAAATATGAAAGCGAGAACATAGAGCCTTTAGTACAAAAGCTCGGGGTATAATTTTAAGCACAAGATACTAATTATACGAGCGTAAATTTGGGATCCTTTGGATTCAAAGAGATCATCGCAACGGACCCACATTGGGGACAGATATAACGCTAAAAAAAAAAGAAAACCATCTGTCCGCGCTTGAAATGACACTGATGTATGGAGAGAAACTATGAGAGGAAGTTAGTACAAAAGAGTGTGACATCCTTTAACGTCGATCTGCAGATGTATGGATGTATCATAAATCTAACAATGCAGCTGGACGCCAGAGAGAAGTACGATTAGGATTACCGAGAAGGACACTACAGAGGTGAATGCACTAATTAACAGGGCAGCTGGAACCTTGAAGAAATAAAGGGATTGTTCTGGCTGAAAGGCATAGAAAACACCAGAGATAAGTATCAGTGGGAAATACAAAGAAGGATACAACAGAGGTGAGTGAACTAATCGACAGGACAGCTGGATGCTTAGGGAAACTAAGGGTTGTTCTGGCTGAAAGGCGTAGAAAAACACTAGAGAGAAGTACAATTAGGAAATACTAAGAACGCACAGCAGAGTGACTGTACTAATCAACAGAGCAGCTGGATGCTTATAGAAACCAAGGGATTGTTCTGGCATAGAAAAACGCCAGAGAGAGAATTATGATTTCAATACCGAGAACGCTACAGCAGAGGTGAGTGAACTAATTAACAGTGCAGCTGGACATTAGAAGACACCAAGGGGTTGTTCTGTCTAAATGGCTTATAAAACGCCAGGAAGATTTACGAGTCTGAAATCGGACATACCGTGACAAAGGGGAATGAACCAAGAGAAAGAAATAAGGAGGGAACGGAGATAACCTATCAGAAAACCGCGTTAAAGGTAGGCGGGTTTCCAGGAGTGAATTTTCCTAGAAGAAAAGAAAGAAGGACCAATTAAAACGGAGCAGAGTGAAATGTAGGAAACTAGTGGGGAATTATGTGTATTGAATATATACAATGAACTGAGGCGCGATCAGAGGGTCTTTACTTAAAATTCGATAAGTCGTTATTTAAAAATTTGTGGAGTCTGTTGTAAAGTTTTTCGGGAGTCTACGATAAAAGTTCAGAGAGTTTACTTAAATTTTCGGCAAAGTCAACATAAGTAAATAGTTTGTGAAAATTTAGAAATCTATTCTAAATTTTCGTAGAGACAAAATGAACGAACAATTTGGGTAACGTAGTTACATATCGAAAGAGTGAGAACTAGAGTTTTATTAGTTTATAACTCTTAAAAACAAAAATCGGATCTTATCAAGTGTTACTAGCGATATAAACTATTGAAACGGAATAAGTCGTTTGCGAACTGTAAACTTACGTAACGAGAGTAACCGTTGTAAACTAGTGAACAATACTTATACAAATGTAATTATCGGAAGAAGCCGGATAGACGTAGTTAAAGTGAAGTGATAAAAAAAGTGTTAATCAATCCATCACTACGAAAGTGAACCACACTATGATTCATCCAAATGGAATCTACATCTACTTAACGGATCTAAGGAGCTGGAGATGGAGGCACAGGACATCAACAGGCCGTAGACAGGAATATTCGTACCAACAGTAAAACTTTTATGTACTAATTACTATTTTACAATACACCTGTCTGTCCTTCTAAAAGAATTTACGTATGAATTACATATTAAACTTGAAGTAATCTGATTCGAATATAAAAGCGAACTAAGCACTTCCAATTATGAATATTTATTCACATATTAAAATGAATTCATTTGGAATAAATGTATTTTGTAATATGATAAGAAATTATATGTAAATGTTATTCATGCTTAGATACAAAATTAAATGAAACCTGAGATATAGAGAGTGTAGCATATAATTTGTCTATTGGTAGAAATTATGTTTAAAATAATTAATGATAATGATATGTTAAAAGTCGTAAAGAACTGATATTAATGACAGTTAATATAAATTTAATAAATGTGTTGGTTAGACTGGTAAATGTGTTCTGTTTCATTTGCCTTAAAGATAACGTAAAGATTAACCTTATGGATTATGCAACACTATTACTTGAAATAGTTTTCATGAACATCAACAATTAAATTTAAGAAGTAGTATTCATCACTTCTGAGTAAACAAATTAATGCATAAATTTCATACTATTACTTTAACAACTACCAATAAGAGTATAAATTGGCACCCACAACGAAGGGCAAAATACATTAACGTTAAAATTGGCACCACAACTTGGGGCAATAACAAAAAATAATTGTTAAAAGTGTGACCACTCCTAATGACGTGTTATTAAAAATTATTGCTGTAGACTTGTGCGTTAGTTCAGAATCTAACTCTGCATGATCATCTGTTGTTGCAAGATCACAACGCATACGATTCACGTAATGATATTAAAGAGAAAAGCGATGCTATAAAAATTATTACTACTTTATGAACAGCGTACGTACTTAGACTGGCAAAGAGATCTTTACTGCCTACCACAGTGCTGTAAACTATCCGCTTCTCTCACAGCAATGTAACCTCTAATAAATCAATACACGTGCCTGTTTATATCGTCTTACCTGACCGTCCTTTGCCGCCTATTTATACCCAGCAAGGTTTACACATGACCAGGTGAATATAATCCACTTTTAATCGTGCACACGAACTCTCCTCTAGGCCTATATAGCGTACAATCCTACTCGATAACAAAGACGAAAGAGAACTATTTATATTTTGCAATTTATTAAGAACAATAGTAATAATAATTAGAACAAGTACAGAAATATAGACTTACGCAGACTAACTACACACTATTATTAATACTGTATACTGTATGCTGCAATGTATTTACAAAGGGTAGTCAAGAAGTTAGTTCCACTAACATAGAAAAAAGACATTATCATTTTTAATATTTATGAAAATTCTATCATTTCTCTGAAAGTACAATTGAAGATCTACTTATCTACAAAACTGCCAAGATTATCTAAATATTTATCGTAGCGTGACGCACGTCTTTCGATGCCATTGCTGAAAAATTACTGTCCAATATCCAATACCCATTCCCGCCTTGCATTTTGGATTTCAGTGTGATACCGTAGCTTCGCAAAGAAACCTTTCAAAGGACCTAAATCACACGGCGCAAGGTCAAGTCTATAAGGAGGATGTTTCCATTTCTCCTACCCAAATTTTTCAAGAAGCTCCTTCGTGATACGTGTCCTTCTGTCAATAAACAAAGCACTCACCTAGCACACAAACGTTACGACATTGCAGATGATGTAGTGCACACTACCATGAGAAACATCCAGTCCAGCTGAAATTTCGCCCACTGTGATTCGCTTATCTGCAACCAACAATTAGTGAACGCGTTTAGAGTTGTCATCCTTCCTTGCCGGCAATTGTCCTCGATATCTGTCGGGCCGTTTTTCAACAACTTGGACCATTTTTGATGCAATGGCACGAAAATGCTATGTCGCCATACACTTTCAGTAAGCTTACCAAGGGTGTAACTACTGGGTGGCTAGGCTGGCTAATGTCCAGGGGCCCACCTTCTTTTTTTTTACATCGAGAGAAACAGTCTCTCTAAAATTATCAAATTATTTTGCAATACAGAGCTAAAAGTCCAAACTGGGGGGTTTTATTGCAGGCTGGATATAATTATAAGTCAAATACAATGTCGTTTCATAAGCTTGGGGGAAATGGTATCAAAATTTGCTGTTCTGAACATTTTGATATTTTGACTTTTAAACAAATAGTCTTCAATTACATTAGTCTTATGCGTAATGCCGAAAAGCTCGCAGACACATACAGCAAAGATGTTTCCCCAGCATTTTCACGTGAGATTGTAAGTCAGGCTATGGGATCGGCACTTCGTGATAAAATCTCAAAACTGACAGCAATCAATGAACTTGATTCACTTCTTACAGTTAAAAATCACTTCTTGCCTCCACACTTATTTCAACTGGAAGATATCTGTTGTATGTTTTTAATTGATTTTAATGAAATTAGTGAATTACAGCTATTATTTGCACATTAGCTTTAATTTGTTGTAATATTTTTATTATAATATGGAAAAAACAATACTCTAAGAAAAAGGTATGTGGTTAAAAAAATCCCCCCCCCGAAATAAAATTCTAGGTTCCCCCTTGGATTGAATCTGCTCAGTTTTTCTCTGTAATAATGGATACTACACAAGACATTAACAGAAAAGATCAACTGACTCAAATAATCATATATGTCTCAATATGTATGTCTCTCCCGACTTAAAAATTAATGAAAGCTTAGTAGAGTTTATAAAAATAACTGATGAAGAGCTGGCTTAGGCTTAGAAGAAGATATTTTAAACAGTCTTAAGGAGACCGTATTGTAACGTTTTGGAAGTTTGTAACGCTTTCATGTTGTTTCTGACCTGTCACAACTACTAGTGCGAAGCGTTCATTTTCAAAACTTAGAATCATTAATTTTCTGAGAAGAAACATAGGCCAGAAAAGATTGCATTATTTATCAGTTCTATCCATCGAGAAATCCTTAGCTAGGACACTGGACTTCTTCGAGGAAGTAGCTAGGAAATTGAACTTCGACGAAGTTGCAGATAACTTTGCCGATATCAAAGCCAGACGGAAGGACTTTTAAAATATGGCATGGAAAATGTTACATTTACAAAATCTAACTAGAAATAAATAATATCACAAATTTCTGTTTCCATATAAATGTTGTTTTCATTTGTTATGCATTTCTAATATTCCTCACATAGATTACTCCAGAGGTGAGCGACAGGTCTCGTCTATCGTTATATTTCATTGTCTGGGCGCTAGCTGGTGCTCCATTCCTGACCCAGTTTTCGCTAGTACCCGACCAGTACATTCCGTAGGCATGAAATATATGCGAACATTATAAAATACGTATTGCCAACAACAGGGACCCACCCTGAAACTTTGCCAGGGGTCCCTGAGCTTCTAATACGCCACCTCCTTGTCCACAGAAAACGTTAACTGCGTGGATTTCTAATTTGGACGCTACTTGCAAATCACGTGACATGTTTTGTGCGTAACGATGGGACTAGCCGTTCCTACCAGCTAGTGTTGCCAACAACGTTCATCAAAATATCTATTTTAGAAAAAAATGTATGGGCAAGTGCAACTAACTGTATGTCTGTCTGTCGTACATATTCATATTTATTCCAGATTATAATTTACTAAGTATTACTATGTATAATATTTTAAAATATAATAGGAATGACTGTAATATAGTGAGACGGTTATTAGCTGGGTGCATCATTCAGGTTGAGTTTGGTTCTCGTTGCGGCCAAACCTATTCTCTGACTTTTAGCCGGTCACTAAACCTTCCCATGATAATGGGGAATCAGCAGAGAGTGGATTGGTAATGAGGAGGGAAACGGGTGGAGAACCGTGGTTACAGTGGAACCTACGGGATCACACCTGTAGGACCTAGGTACTACCGATGACATCTACCTCATATCAGAAACCAGACTCCACCTAAAACGAAAACAAATAATGTGGCATCGGAAGCAGGGAAATTCAGGGTGAATATTAACAAAAATATTAAAACTAAGTTAAATTAATTTTGTTATAATTTTTAACTAAAGCTCTTACTTAAAACCCACAACTCCCGACACTGGTTAGTATAGCCTAATTAGCGCTCTTCACGGAGGACGAGTATTCTAACTTGCCAACAAAAAAGGTCGCTACAACATAGTTACCTAGACAAACTGAAAACAGGAACGGTAAAACTGGCGAAGAAACAACCCAAAATATCTCGCTTATGAAGACCACTTGGATCTCGTAATATTTTAATTAGATACTTTCTACATTCTACTTTCCTTGTGGATTTTAAATCTGCCATCCAATCCATCACTTCCAATAAACATACCACAACCCGAACAGTGAAAGAAGCTAGAGAGATGATAAAACGTCTTAACAGAAAAGGAAGAATAATCACTCTCCAGTGGATACTCTTATAAAGGAAGAAATACAAGGAAATGATACAGCCCACCTGGTGGTAAAGCAAGGAACTACAATTGAAAGCAGGCTAGTATCACGTAGCTACGATACAGTCAAAGAACTCCATAAATCACAAAAAAAAATTCTCGGAGTATGTCATAGCCTTATCCAGTAACATACGATGATAAAACATTCAATCCACGTGGGAAAACAATAAAAACAAACCCAGAAAATAAATAGATGCAAAGTTTAGACTCAATATTGATTACGATTGCCTCACTGCACATCTCCACCCTATGAATATCTTCAGTCGTAGCTACTATACAATATGCAATCAGAAAAGTACAATATAGGAATAAAGACCGCCTGTTTGTATACACAAAGAGTAGCGTAACAGCCGAGCCCGCGCAAATATTTCTGTTAATTTTTAAGAATGGGTATACACCACTGAACCTACGTAAAAGCGAATTTCCTCGTATGTATTTAACTTCAAAAACAAATACATTTATTTTCCTACTGTTATTTTACCAGTTCCTAATAATATACTTTGAGAGTACACATTATTTGGCTAACTGTACAATAGAATTGTGATTCCAGTTAAAAATGCGCCGAAGACACCGCCCAGTCCTGCATGTTATAGTTATGAGCACCTAAAGGAAACTAATAAATGGGAAAAGTGCTGTATCGCGTTGTAAATGTTACTGTGGCATTGGAATCTTCAAATTTAACCTTTAGAGGCCATAAAGGCAAGTTAGGCAAGCCAAACAGCGGAACCGTTTTGGCAATTACCGATCTTCTGAATAAATGCGATGCGTTGTTACAAGAGATAATCAGTGGTTCGAAGAACAACGAGAAGTATATGAGTGCAACAATTTGAAATGAACTTATTAAGCTTTGAAAAAGCTGAAATATTATTTTGAAACATATTGGATCAGGGGCTAACCTAGGGGGATATGAGGGATATAACCCCCCCTAAATCCGAAAAAATTTAAAAAAATTTGGAGCAAAAATTTTAAACTGGTTGTGTGTTTTTACACGACTGCTAAAAAGGAGTGTTTTGTTTTCAGTGGTAGGGTATGTATGTATGTATGTATGTTTGTTCCACTATAACTTTTTAACGGCTTTACCGATTTTGATGTTCGATGGCTCGATGGATTCCTTACTTCACCAGAAGTGTCATAGGCTATATATCACCATGAGTTGACTTCCGGTTTTGACCGGAAGTGAATACAAGTGATCGGTTCTAAGGATTTTTTTTGTTCGTTTATTGGTCAGGTGGCGCTAGTGGAAGGTATTCTGTAAAGTTCACTCCAGATAGTGCTCGCGATTTAAGACCACGCTCACTAATACTATGTTAGCGCGCTATTGTGTGAGAGTATATATGTGCAATCTGTGAGAAACAGAGAACAGCTGATCTGAAATATATATATATTGGTTTGCTATATATATTTCTCTCTGCGAAATATGGTGAACCTGAAATACATGAAATGACGGATCAACAATATGCCGCAGCAGTAAACTTAATGAATTTTCAGCAGCGCCAATTGTTCAAAATGATTTCAGACAGATTGCTTCCAAGTGAAAATAATACTGAGCCATTACGTGTGTTCGTTACTGGAGGAGCAGGCACCAGCAAAACCTTTACTCTGAAAATTATTGTACAACAGATTCGCCGTCTTTCTCATTTACCTGCAAGCAGAGCTGTTACGGTAGCAGCACCCACAGGTGTCGCTGCAAGATTGATTGGAGGTAGCACTTTGCACTCTACTTTTGCCCTTCCTATCGAAAAAGGCAAGGTGACAGCTCTTCGCCCTCTTACTGATGAGCGTCTACAAAGGGAACGGCTAAGGTGGAAGCATATTAATTGGCTAATCATTGACAAAATCTCAATGGTACCCTATACTACCCTAAGAAATATTCACTTAAGGTTGCAACAGCTTAAAATGAATGATGCTCTCTTCGGGGGTATCAACATTATTTTGTTTGGCGATCTAATGCAGTTGCCACCTGTATCAAAACCAGTTGGTGGTACCTACTGCTTCAAGCAGCCTCATTACTTTTCAGCTGAAATTAATTTGTGGACACTGTTTAGTTTCTGTGAATTACCTCAAAATATGCGGCAAGCTAACAACACTACTTTTATAGACATTCTAAATAATATACGAGTCGGCCAACTCACCATGCAGCAGCTAGAAATTTTAGATCGTCGAAGAGTTCCTTTGACAGATGAATTTGCTGATGGCGAGTGTCTGCGTATTTTCCCAACCACTAAACAGGTAGAAGAATATAATGCTATGATGACTGAAAAGTTGAAAACATCATCTAAAGTTTACGATATTGCAGCGGTGGATGTGTCTGTCGAAGCTAAGAATTACGGACAAAAGTTAAAGAAAGACTTCATACCAACGGATCCAAACAAAACTGGAGGTATTCCAAACTCTTTAGTAATCGGAGTCGGAACTAGGGTAATGTTGCGAAAAAACATTAATGTTAATCATGGTCTGGTCAACGGAGCAATAGGCATCATTAGAAAAATTGAGTGCCCTGCACTACGTCGAGATCAGCTTCAACCTGGTGAGCTTCCACAAGCCGTATTTGTAGAATTTGATGACAGATCAATTAGGGGAAATACTGCTGGTATTGGAGTAAAGATAGAGCCCACCACTGTTGAATATGATGCTTTGCAAGGCCAGGGCAAAGTAGAACGACGTATGCTGCCATTAATATTGTGTTGGGTTGTATTTAATGTCGGGGGCTGTTTAATGAAAAGAACAAATCTATTTAGAAACAGCCCCCGACTGCATTGAAAATTAAAATTGAAGAGCAAAATTTTATCAGCAATATTTTTTATAATTGTAGTCTTCATATGATGCATTGATATATATTCAACATCGAAAAGTAATTTAAATCTAATAAAATTACTATGCGTTTAATCATTCATAACATTTTCGTTAAATCTGATCAGAGCTGAATTTCAGTACCTTGTTTTTGGCTTTTTAAATCGACTTTATTTAGATTTTGTGATTTTTACTAAATATTATTTTTATTTAGTTTTTTTATTTAGTGTTTTTATCAATTTATTTTTTATTTATTCATTTATTTTTTTGGCAGTCGTGTTTTTTAATTTTTAAAATTTTTTTTTTATTTGAAATGTAATTAATTGACTTCCCAGGTTCCCAATTAAAAAAAGTACTATTTAGGTTAATGACAAGTTTAAATAATCTACAATAATAGGTCTTATACTCAATAATAAATATAACAGATGTTTAAAGAAATGGTGAAAAAAGAAAAAAGACGACTTGAAAGAGAGTAGGAAGACACGATTTTCCGCTGGTTACAAACAACTTGAAACATATGATTCATGTGACAACGTGCTTTACACTATTCACTTGAACCATGTGAGCTGAATTATTTAATTCTGCAACGAAGGAACTATTTGTTTTTACACGTTAGTTGGCCGTAAACCGAAGCCTACGAAATACAGGCCATGGCGCGTACAACAATTTTTGAAGTCACGTGACGTTAGCAGTCGAAAACTTTCAGTCTTATCCTCTGTACTCTCGTAAGTAACGCACTTTATTTGACCAAACTTACTGAAATATTTCGGGTTTTTTAAAAATGAAACATGCAATAAACATATAATGAAACATATACAATCCTTTTTTTTAATATCTAGAAGGATAAATAAAACACTTATTTAAATTGGAAGATATCTGTTGTATGTTTTAATTTATTTTAATGAAATTAGTGAATTACAGCTATTGTTTGCCCATTAGTTTTAATTTGTTGTACGATTTTTATTATAATATCTAAAAAACAATACTCTAAGAAAAAGATATGTGGTTGAAAAAATCCCCCCTCCCGAAATGAAATCCTAGGTTCGCCCCTGGATTGAATATGCTCAGTTTTTCTCTGTACTAATGGATACTACACAAGACTAACAGAAAAGATCAACTGACTCAAATAATCAAATATGTCACAATATGTAGGATGTCTCTCCCGACTTAAAAATTAATGAAAGCTTTTTAGGATTTATAAAAATAACTGATGAAGAGCTGGCTTAGGCTTAGAAGAAGAGATTTTAAACAGTCTTAAGGAGACCGTATTTTATTTTTGTTATATAATTTTAGTAGCTGCCCCAGCTATAAGGAAGGGTTAGTATTCAAGAGAGAACAATGGCATGCATTAATTAATGGTAGTAGGGAGCCCGCAAAGGATTCCAGCGGGGGGCCAAAAAAAGAGTTACACCATTGTGCACAAAATTCACTATACCCTCCAAGGAAATAAAAATTTATCAGCATTATATCTGGGTGCCATAAGATTAATGGAGTGACTTCAAAATTAGCCACTCGAAAACAACAATAACTTTCTACAGTTATTTGTCTTCGAGCTTCTTGATAAATTTGACCAATCGAAACAAAGTAACATCCCGGTGTTTGATAGCCTATGTTCACAATACATCTAGACTGCCCCTTTGCACAGTCTACACTCAATATGTTGTAATGGCACCCATTCGCTACAGCTGTTCTGTTCTTTGGGGAGGCAATAACGTCGTCACTGAACAGCCATTCTCCTCAACCGCACTACTGGCACTTAATCTGTTTAATATTACACACCATTTCTTCCTTTCTAACCTACATAGTGCCCGTTTACATTCGACATTTAATTCATTGAGTTATTAGTTCCATTTCACTGAGTAAGAACTGTACACTACACGCACGCACGCGCGCGCACACATAAACACACAGTAACATCAGTGATTCGTTACACACGCCTGCTGTAGGCCTATTATTATTATGGTTACTTAATTCTGATTCATCTTTAGATATACCAAACATCGTGTTACGTTTGACTGATTTTCCAACTAATCGTGTTCAAAAATTCTATTTCGATTGTTGTCAGTATTTATTTTTTTTTATTTACAGGTTATTATACAATTTATGACAAGTTTTAGAGAGGCGTTTTACTGGTACGCAAGAATTTTTTTAATATTGCATTGTATCGTACAATTTGTTCTCGATAATGATAATGCATCTCATCTTCCAAAAGTAACAACCTTGAAATTAGGTAAAGCTTTCTTAAAGCAAACGTATGGTCTGTAGCCTTATATGGTTGTGAACGTTGACTCTCTGAAGAGAGGAAGGTTAAGTCTTTTGAGATATGTATTATATTTTGTTTGAGCTCTGTGTTTGATGTAGGTTGACCAACCACCGTATACTGGATTAGTTAACTGTTTTAATTTCCTTTAGAAATTGTAATAAAAATATGCACCTCTTTTGTTTTAATAAGAATATCTACCTACCTATCTATCTATCTATCTATCTATTTTTAAATACATGTTGTAGCTAAAATTTGTGTTTCTTGGCACATAACGAATATGGTACTCAATTTAAATTAAATATGTTAAGAGGTGCCAACATCGTGTAACACTCAGTTTTAGACAGTAGTTTCTGTAGACAGGTGTGTGTGTGTGTGTGTGTGTGTGTGCGTGCGCGTGCGTGCGTGTGCGTGCGTGTGTGTGCGTGCGTGTGTGTGTGTGTGTGTGTGTGTGTGTGTGTGTGTGTGTGTGTGTGTGTGTGTGTGTGTGTGTGTGTGTGTGTGTGTGTGTGTGTGTGTGTGTGTGTGTGTGTGTGTGTGTGTGTGTGTGTGTGTGTGTGTGTGTGTGTGTGTGTGTGTGTGTGTGTGTGTGTGTGTGTGTGTGTGTGTGTGTGTGTGTGTGTGTGTGTGTGTGTGTGTGTGTGTGTGTGTGTGTGTGTGTGTGTGTGTGTGTGTGTGTGTGTGTGTGTGTGTGTGTGTGTGCGCATAATTAAGAGTCACATCAGATTTATTGTTACTGAGAAATTATGCGGACTGGACTAAACAATAGTTTTGTTGCCTGCATTTATACCTATCATAAGCCAAGTAAGTAGTAATGTTGACGACGTAATAGATTTTTTCGCGTTATCATAGAAGGAAGTACGCGGACCAGACAACTGCTGTGGGCGTTATCAGTGACGTCATCTCTCTACAGAGGGTTGGTGGCAGCGGGAGTCCCTCCTCTTCGTTTCTCTTCATTTAATGAACCTTTCAACACAACATCGCTTGTCGTACTGTACTGCGCGAAACAGACAAATGTTAAGACGTCTTTGTTTATTTTTCAATTACTTTACACAAGATGCTTAATTATTTTTTTCTACGCTACACTATCACAGTAGATTTTATAACACGATAACCGATAACAAAGATAGTTAAGAAATTTATACCATAGAGTAGAACGCGGATTATCAGAACTGACTTCTGGGACGTTCAATCCGAATAACTGAGTAATTCTAATATTCTATGTCTTACAAACTGGATATCGTGTTTAGCGTTCAATGGCACTATACTACACTGGAAATAGAAAAATTTAGAAAACACTTTTATATTAACAAAATTTAAAAAAACTTACTGCTGCAATGTCTAAAAGTATACAATATAGAGTAGTTACAAAAATATTACAAAAATCCAAAGAACCGATTTTCAAAGGAGTAAAAGTCTAAAAACTTTTTAAAATTGCTCGCAATATTCATTAAAAAAGTTATAACTAAATACGTACACAATATTAAACGGATTTTTAAAAATCAATTAAATTAAAAATTACATTTAATTTAATAATTAGGCACAAGAATTCAATACGAAAGTTGAAAAGTGCCTTAAGAAAAGACTCGTAATGAGCGGGCAAAGTACCCGCACGACTAATTATGTACCATACTTAGAATTGAAAAAAACCGTCGATTTAACGACGAACGTCGGATGGTCGGATTCTGTTTTAGTGTTTAGCGTAAAGTAAATTTAAATTCCCTGTTAAAACAAAAGAATATCACACGAATGTTTTACCTTTTTCTTTAATACTTATCTAGTTTTTCTTTTATTTGCTTACTGCAATTATCAGCAATTCGGATAATCCATGTTCTTGTAGATTTGTTAATTTATTAATGGGGACCTTCGTTAATATTGAAATTAATTCCGTAAGGGGAGAGTTGCAAGAGCGCTGATGACGTTATTGCCAAGGCGATGAAGCAGCTTAAGTGGGTTTCTGAGAATGAGTTCCAGAAGTGTTTCCAAAAACTTTACGGCCATTTGTAGAAGTGAATAGCTGCCGGATAAACTTACTTTGAACGAAATACATGCAAAACATTTTATATACATACAGTATTTGTGAAATACTTTAAATATTATTCAAGTTTCCTTCGTATCGTTTTTGTAGCTAACACATTTCCTTATTAAAAACTCTAGTTTTATTGTAAATTAGTTTAAAAGTCAGAAACTAGTCAAACCAAACTCACTTAATCTTTCTGAAAGAAACGTACGCCATTTCTTTTGTAAACTACTAATTTTCTAAAACTATTGTCAGAAATTTGCTTTACTAACCAAGCAACATTGAGTTAACTTTTACCTTGTTTCTCTACATGTGTTTCGTACCTCCATAAAAAGGTTATCCACTGGTAAAAAGTTTTGGAAAATGTCAGTATACATCAAAATTACGTTTGTTCAACTGAACTTAATTTAAATTATAATTTGATTACATTGTAATTTCACAATTCACAGATACACAGTCTACCGCCTAATACTAACATAAAACCATGCCCATACGTTAACAAAAAGTAACCTTTACATACTACCTTTGTTATAACAACGTTTGTATTACATTTGATTTGACATCAGGAATACAGTACCTATTAGTATTTGTAACTATAAGCCGGTAAGTCTGTTTTTGTTGAGACTAAACTGTTCCCTTCTAAATGACTTTCACTTTAAGAACAAAAACCAAGAAACAATGTGCAAAACAACGCAAAGAAAAGTTTATAATACAAAAATAAAGTAATACGCGATTTTTCGTAAATGGGAATAAGCAAGACTGGTTTTGTTTTCTGATGACAATTGAAACTCCCTTCCAGTTATCAACTGTAGTTTATGGTTTAGTTTCTTGGGCTACATAAAAATGTGCTTCTGTCACTTAATAAAAGGTCTTAATATTATATTCCCCGGTAGTCTCACCCAGAGGCGTATTTACAGGGGGGCGAACGGAACCTAACCCCCTCCAGAGGGTCAAAAAAAGGTGACGAGGAATTTTTGTTAATCTGTGAATTTTTAGGCTGTTTTATTTTTTTCAGCTGTAAAATATAGTAGTATCTCTTTCTTAAATATAAAAACATGTTTATTACACAGAATTTGCGTATACATTTAAAATATACACTGTAGAAAAATCAATTCAGTCAATAAGTACCTTGTAAAGAAGTTTCAATAACGCGTATTTTTATTGAGTCATTACCGTTTACGTGAATAGGATTGTTTTTAGGATGCTATCCCCCCCCCAGGCCAAATTCTAGATACTCCACTGGTCTAAACTGCGATGAAATTTCACTGGCAATTGATTATCTTCATTGGCTCTGTAACTCGATCTATTCTTGACGTGGATTTTACGTTTCCATTTTCACATTTATTGTCACACAGAATTTCATATAATGCATAGTTTATATCCCACGTTTCTGATGGTATACTGGCCGCGTTCTTCCTTTCCTTATGCTTAATCTTCCACCCCGATTTCTTTCTAAGAGATATGCGTCCTTTTTATGTTGTGCGCATGTTGCAGTAATGGTAGCCTGGTCATTTCTACGTTTCTAGCAGAGCAGGCAGCAGGAACCTTAATCAGCTGTACAAAGTGTATCTAATGCCTATATTACACTACGCAACTTATTGCAATCAACCGATTTCAAGCCTACATGAAACTAGTTGTAGGGTAGTAAAAACAGGCTCCAACTGCTCTGCAATCAGTTGCAGAGCAAGCGTGTCGTCTACACTACTATTATAAAGAGGTGAAATTTGTTTGTATCGTTGTCTGGGCTAACCTCAGAAACTACTGATCCGATAAAAAGATATTCTTTCACCACCGTGTTCCTTGAAGTTTGAAGACGGTTGTAGACATAAATCTGAACTAATCAAGAACAGAGATTTAAAACGGTCCCATGTCATGAATTTTTGTTAATTTGCATGTAGTGAAATTTTTGGCATGCGATAAACTTTCGTTAAGAGTTTAGCGAGTGAACAGCGAGTTTAGGTGTCAGCGAGTGAAATTTAGAAAAAGTTGCAAATTTTATTTTGGTTTTTGTTTTAATACATTCCTCCTTCTCGTTTTTGAGATACTGGCGGTTTTGTAAAAAATTGTATGTGTTGTATTGGTCCCATGTCATGAAATTTCTTCATTGTCTACAGAATGCGCGCGCAAGCGAATTGCACCCAATCAGTTGCATAGTGTAATAGGCTACATTTGAATCAATGCCCCAAAACGAGTGCGCGAAACTAAAAGTTGCTCGAGCAGTTGCAAGGCTTGCAAATGTCTTTGAATCGATTGCAAACCGTGCAACCAATTGCAGTAAGTGTAATAAGCTGCATTTAAACCAATGTCCCACTACTTTTTGTTGTAATCAGTTGCATGCAAATCAGTTGCGTAGTGTAATAAAGGCTTAAATTCAACATCGCCAAATGACAGTACCCTGCGAACGTATCGGCAGCATGCGGTAACTGAGACCCAATCACGAGCCATGATTAATATTTTAAACACAATACATATAAACTTCTTCATACACTACTTGTAAAAATCTTTTATAAACACGCGTGTGTGTGCATACATGCGTAACACAGACAGACAGAAACACGCACACGACAGACAGACTGAAACACAGACAGACTACGTCACAACAGTTTTAATGAGCGTTCGTTAGAAAGTAAAACAAAGTTTGACAGTTATCGACTGACTTTGTAGCGTAGCGTCTGTTTTGAAACTATTTCGTATTATCCTTAACTCAATTTAAGCCGTAAAGCAGTATGCAACCTGTGCGCGAACATAATTAACAAAATATACTTAATTAAAGTACAAAATAAGAATTACAGAGCTTCAGACTACCGAGTCTGACCTTGAACTTGGAAACGGTAGGCCTACGTCGCTGCTGACAGATGAAAACTTTGATTTCAGATTTGTCAACGTGCGCCCGGTATTATGTAATTATATTTACCTAAGCTTTCCTTCAAACGGAGACAATGTTTAAAATAGATTTTGTTATTTATTTAAAACGCGTTAGAAATTGTTATAAACTTGAAAAACCGAAACAATATTAAGAAATTAAAAGATCTGAGACAAGTTGTAATCCGCGGCAGCTTACACAATGTGTATTATTAATCAAGTAGCAACTACATCTTCGACGTTGTCGGTTCGTGTTTGATTCTCACCATTGGCTAACTTTTTTCTATCCAACAAAATGAATATTATATAAGGAACATTCAAAAAGTTAGCACAATTAGTTTATTTCATAAATACTGTATATATGAAATGATGCACATTGTACTTCGTTTAAAGTACAGTAGTTTCCTTCGCCAGCTATACACTTCTGCAAATGGTCGTAAAGTTTTAGGAAACAGTTCTGGAACCCATTTAGGTAGAAACCCACTTGACGTGCTTCGTCACCTCGACAAAAACGTCATCAGGGTCCTTCCACCTCTTCTCTTTCACAACCAGTTTCAAGCGAGAAAACAAATAAAAATTGGTTGCTGCCAAGTCGGGACAATATATGCTCATGCTCAAGATTTGTGACGTGTAGCGTGCAGAGTATGCCTTGTCCAGCAGCATCGGTCGATATGCTGAAGCATTCTCATGTCAAAGAATCTTTTTTTTCTCCGTTTTTCAGGACGCTTCCTTCTGATTGGATACCGTAGATTACGAAGGATACCGAGTACATTCCCTTGTTCACTGTTTGACCTTGTAGAATGAATTCATAGTGGACAATTCCCTGCAAGTCAAACAAATTTCCATATTTCCATATGCCAGATATGAAATGCCAACAGTGTAAGTCCTGATGATGGTTTGGAGTTGACGGGTACGGCCTATTTACCGCGGAAAGGACAAAGGTCTGTTGGGTAAATGATAATCGCCACGACATAATGCTAGAAACAGAGTGTAGTTTCCCAATAACCGTACCTACACTCATTTTGGATATTTCGATATGCGATTATTGGCATCGATATGAAGTGAATATCGCATATAATTTTAGTTAGATAATAGAAACCGTGAAAATGTATTTGTGTATATTTTGAAATAGCTTGCTGACGATTGCAATCGTTTTTCATTTTAATATTTTTTACGAAAAATGTTTCTAGCAAATAATATAGCTCTGATGTGTGCCTGTGACGCCAAACGTTATCGTTGTTAGGTTAATGTGCAAATTAAAAGTACACATGGAAACAAATGTGTCTTGCAAACAATACTAGCTTTTGTGAAAACCACGTAAAACAAACCAGCTCCAAGTTAGCTGTTTTGTCTTACTAATCAGCTCCCTTTTATCTTTGCTTCTCCTTTATTCTTTTATATTATTACTTACTAGTCACTGAACATTTATTTGTATTTAATTTTATCAGCATCAAATTAAGTGGTTTTAGTTTCGCCGTAAATTGTAAGTTAAGGAGCAATACAGTCCAAGTGACCTCGCCTGACATTGGCCCTAATGTCACTTGACAACAGTTCGTAGTAAATACAGCAGTCAAGTCACCTGTAAAAATAATTTGCAACTGAATGTTGGCAATGTCATAGTCTGTGAGTGTAGTGGGGTTCCTCAACGTACTGTCGTTTCCAATCTGCCACATGCGTAAACATGGTCCCAATATTACAAAGCAAATCAAACCAATTCCTTTGCTGATTAAGCGAAGCAAGTTTCCAGTTTGGTGTTTGTCTGTCTGTCTGACTGTCTATTTATGTGGGACATGTGTGATGATAACTTTTGAACACAACAACTGATTTTCGTAAAACTTGCCAGTAAACTTTTGTAACACGTCCATGGAGTACAAAAACTTTAGAGAATTTTAACCACAATCTAAATAAAGTGTTCAGTTTCAGAATTTTCAAAATTTTGCAGCATCAGGGCTCAAACATTGCACCAAAATTTTGAAAATATCGAAAAATCCAAGTCGTACATCAAACTAAAGATAATTTAAACCACAAACTGAATTTAATGTTTACGTTGGAAATTTCAAAGTCTTGGAACTTCAGGGGTCCCAAAAGTGTACCAAAGTTTAAAAAACTGAAAAAATTCATGTGTGGTATTAAATTCAACATAATTTTAACCACATTCTGAATATAGTGCTCAGGTTTGTAAATTCAAAATTTTTAGGAAACCACAAATGCATTAAAATTTTGACAAATTTGTAAAACTTCATGCCGAACATCAGACTGAAGGGACTGATATCAACCGAAATCGGAATGTAGTATTTTCTTTAAAAAAAGTTTTGTCTTTAGAGGGCACCACAACCCAAAATGGAAGTTAAAATTGTGCAAACGTCGTAAAAAACTAAGCAAGTTATACAGTTCAGGGAGCTTGCCAGTTTATCCCTGTTTAGCAGCTTGTATAGTAGTTTGTCTTACAGTGGTTTACGCATTGTTTTCTTATCTGATAAATCATCAGATTACACAATCAATCATATGTTGCGTACGGCCGCCAAGACACCATCCATTACATTGTATGTGAGTGTACATTTACAACGCCAAGCGTTTGCTACAACTTCACTAATGACGTCAGAGATTTAATTGAAGCAAATGGCCGTGGATGCCATTAGTGCAGCGGTGCGTCGCGACGCCGACGTCCACTGTAACACAATTTGCATTGGCAGGGGCAGATATTGTTAATTAACTGCGAGGGTAATTGCCATATCTAAGAATAAGTACTGGTCTGCCCAGTAACTAGTTATAATTTTTTCCCCTACATTACAGTAGCAACTGGTTTGTAATTACGGGTTACAACCGGTGTCTCATTTTCGATATTTAGGATTTAATAACCATAAGAAACGTCGAATTTCATTATGCATAATATTAAAATCGATAATAATCCAAAATATAGTCTTTTTAATTTCTTATCACAGGGAGATTGTAATTTCTTATAATTTGGATTATAAGCTCAGAAAGAGTACTAATACTCTCTTTCAGTGAGTGAAAATAGTTCACTAAACAGTATTAACGGAACGAATTAAAATAAAGTTTTGTTATACCGATTCAACTTGAATGTAAGAAAAACTAGACATGATTAGAAGCGTTTATAATGTTAATCAAACCTTCGTATTAAATTATTTCAGAACAATATTTTTAATGATATCCAGATATTTGGTCTCTGATTTCGACACCCTCCCCTCCACCCACCAAACTGACGCTCGGTATCACTGTTCTCATCGTCATCCGTTCCGTTCACACAGCCCTACAGAAATCACAGAAATTCATTACAAAACGATCAAACACCGAGCAGGTAAATAGATAATACCTCTTTATAAATGTATAAATCGGAGAGGTTGTGAATATTGGCCACAATCAGACCACATGGATAATACGTGTGCATCGAATGTACAGCCCACTTACATAGCGCTGCAGTGTACTTATTGTTCAGAACACGGCGTGGCAAAATCTTCAATAGAACTTAATGACAACGATGGTGTATATCCGATTGAGGACAACGATTAGATGACTGGAACCAGTGTAGTGGCTAGTGCAACTAGCTGCTTATGAGTTTTCAGATTCGATAGGGAGGTAACACTACTAGTAACCGTTAAATTAAGTTTAACTTAAGTTAATTTTTAGAAAGACAAATTGCTGGTTGGCTGAAAATAACTAGGTGCAGAAAAAAACAGAAAAACAACCATCGAGTAAGAGTTTTAAATAAATCAGATTTAATTTTTAATATTATCTTTTTTCCTTACAAACTTTCCTGTTTTATTTTTGTTATTCAAACAATATTTTTGTCTCTGCGTCTTTAAAAATGTGAATTCACAGCGCAAGTTCTTTTTCACTACTTCCGCTGAAACCTTTTGGAAATGATTTCAAGTGGGCTGGGAAGAATTCACTCATTTTAATCTCAGTAGTTGAGAACTAAATTGAGTTTGCAATAAGTATTTTAGATGTTCGTTGCCAACCTTTTCTAAATTTATTAAATTATTTATACCTCATAAACATTAAAATTTCTTATAAAATATTCTACAGTAAATTTTCTAGTCTAAATACCCATCAGAGCCAGACAGAACCTAAAAAGTTTGTAAAATCTTCATATAACACCTGTTGCCGGTTGTGATAGGCCTAAAACGTAACTTAAAAATTCATTCGAATTTTTACTAGTACCAAGTGTTCTTTTTAGGGCCAAAATATTCTTTTTAGAGCCAAAATATTTTTTTAGAGTATTTTGTATCATTTTCTTGCAGAAGAAGAGGGTCCCGGTTCAACGGGATCTGACTCGCATATACTTACATAAAATAAACCAGAACACAAATAATCGAATTAAAAATAATAAAGACAAACAGAGGAACACATAACTATAACTAAACGAACAAAACACAAATAGGTAGGTAGTAACAGCTGCACGTCTGTTCCGAAACAAACATAGCTGCTAACTGAGCGTTTTGCCCGTTTATACAGCGGCAACACGTTGGGTGGACGAATGTGTCCCCCTCTCCGCTGTTGGACAACTACTACGAGGTCAATGACCGTACGCAGTTAAACATTGCCGATGTCTAAGCCGGCAACACAAGACGGTACAAGTGCCCAGCAGTTCGAAAGCAATCCTACGCTTTTCTTCAAGTTTCCCTACTAATATTGTTCGGATTTCAAATTTTTCAATAACTAAAGTATTTGTTCTGTGATAAAATTAATATTATTTTCTCTTATTTCCAGTACTGTTGCCACCGGCAACAGCGGTTACATGGACGCCACGCTACTAGTGTAAACGTAAAAAATGTATGTTTTTTACAAGCGAAAAAATCAATAGTGTGACGTTGAAATTTTCCGAAAATTTTGTTCGACTACAAAAATTTGGTCGGTTTTACAAAAATTTCGGAAACGGTATGGTTTGGTAAACAATTACCAGTATTATCATTTATTAAGTTTTATGTATTAGTTTACAATTACCCTAAAGACGGCTGCCGATTGTTTGGGTGACCAAACAGTCGCATTTATATTTTTCTGTGATGGAAAAAGTCCTTCATTTAGATTTAAATTATTCTTACCCGTTATTTAAAATTGCCACGATCACATCATTCCCAGATTCGAGTAACTACACTATGAAGTTAAGTTAACAAAAATTGGGGCCCGTTAATACTACGACAAAAAGTTGTGAAGACTTTAGAACTTGTCTATCTTACTTTGACTTACGGAGTTGTTCGGGGAAGATACAACTTAGAAAAATAAACCACTACCTATCAAGTGGCTAATACTACCCCTAATGATTTCGATTCTCCTCCCTTGCTAATATCAACCCTGTAAAGGAAAATCCAGCAAACAGTATATTTGAAAGCTTTTTGTTACGTATGGACTGTAAATCTGGACTAGGGAAACACGGCAATATGTACATTCCAAATGTGTGTAAACGTACACCGTACAAACATATTAGCCTGAACTGGTCAGTAATTAAGAAAGTCGAAACTAAAAAGAAGTTACTTCGACTGTATAGTTTTGAGAGAGCGCTGAATTGGCCGAACCTCACGCTGAATAAACAAATTCTGACACAAACGTGTAACGTGTGACTGAAAACAAATTTCCCTGCTAAATATCAACCGAGACGTTTACAAAGTAACTAATTATACCCAGGTCCTAATTTAAGAAGGGCTCAAAGGCCAGATCGAGTTGGTGGACTATGGACGAACTCTTTGTTCCACATAGGAATTAAGCAAATACACGAATGTGTGAGTGACGATTAACGATAGAACCACACTTTGTAAATAGAGTTATCGAATAATTGGGAACCCATTAACGGACTATTATGTAATTTATACCCTCCATTAAGCCATAATTTAACAATAATTACACATTGTGTAAAAAGAAACTTAGTGGAGTTTGCGTTTCTACAGAAGGGAATTGACGTAATATGAGGTCTGCATATAAAGAATTTACTACAGTTAAAAAGAAAGGAAGGCTAGAATGAATACAACCAGACATGAGACTGAAAATCAATACTGTGTGATTTTGTTATTTCTGATGATGTTATAGAGACCAGAAGAAAAGTTAAATAAACATTTAAATCAAAAGCCATAGTGCGCCTACCACAAACATTAGGCAAGAGAGTATCTTAGGGAAGAAAAGGTAGGACGTCCTAGGTAAACGAATTTGAAAGTTTTCAACGTAAGAATGAGGTATGCGAGTTTCCCTCAAATATAAAAATAGCAGCAGAAATCAGAAACGAGTGAAGAGTGGTTTGTCACAACAACAAGGTGATCAGTATTTCCAGAACTCTTTTTTGGATCACGCCTACGCTTTTCAAAGATTTTTTTTCAGCGGCTTGTTCGGGAAAACTTTATTCACACGTTTATTCAGGACAATTGTATCCATCGGTATTGAGTTCATTCATAGCGTTGGAGGTTTACATCTGTAAAATCGAACTATTATGGCAGAAGAAGGAGTGTCGTTGTACGTGGCGCATTGTTTTGCCTATTTATAAATTTAAACAACGTTGCTCGATACAACGGGCTCCGTACGCTATATACGAAGAAAATTTGTTTGATATGCCTTGCAGGACACATACAATATTTTCAATATGACGTCACGAAGGTAAAGCGATCAAAAATAAAAGGTTAAAACATAGTACTTGATAAAACTATTAGGCTTTTCAACCGTGGTCTGATGTGTCTGTTACTGAGTGACGTTTTGACGGTTTGAGAGTGGTCGGCATCAGAGCTTTTGTTACTGTACTTTATGGGTAGGCCTACTTGTATCATCCTACCATCGCTCAAGCTGGTCAGTAAAGTTTTACCAAGTAATATCTATGAGTAATAACTATGAGTGTGTACAATTGTAAACGTTTCAGTAGTTTCTCAACAAAATACATTAGCTACAAAAAGGAATAGGCAACCTCTACATCTTAAGCCTAGAATACCACCTGAAAATATCAACTAGGAAAACTAAACGATTGCTTTTTTAAGAGGTTATCCTGTCAGAAGTTTTGGCCCAAAGGAATGTCAGGTTATTTCACTACCCGTTCGAGTGGCAAAACAGACACCTACGTGAGTACGCGTCTGGCTTAAAAATAGGAATCCAAATATACCAAACAAACTATTTATTACGCCTACAAATCGCTGCATAAAAGTAACAGATGCATTTCGTACGTAACTGTTTACTCTGTATAACAGATTACCTTACTTACTTGTACACAAAATGACATCTCGACATTAATACGTGACAAAATATTATATATAACAGATTATACTACAAAATAATTATTATACTACAGAAGGAAGACAGTGGAAGTATTAATGAAACAACGACTCATTTCCAATATTTTGGGTAGGGACGTCTCTTACGAGGAAGACAAAGGATTCTATTGTAAGATGTGTGTGTGTGTGTGTGTGTGTGTGTGTGTGTGTGTGTGTGTGTGTGTGTGTGTGTGTGTGTGTGTGTGTGTGTGTGTGTGTGTGTGTGTGTGTGTGTGTGTGTGTGTGTGTGTGTGTGTGTGTGTGTGTGTGTGTGTGTGTGTGTGTGTGTGTGTGTGTGTGTGTGTGTGTGTGTGTGTGTGTGTGTGTGTGTGTGTGTGTGTGTGTGTGGACGAATATGTGGTGCACTGTAAGGAGGACAAAAGAGAAAAAGCGACCGGGAAACACTGACTAAATTTTACAAAATGATGGCATGTCGATGACCACTGCATTTTACGAATTCGTAAAATAAAGGATAGAACTATCAGAGATGAAATTTCTAAGGACCAAGAAACGACGTACTAGAGGAGACTGAATTGTAAATGAAACTATAACAGAAGAATTGGGTGAACAACTAATGGTCATTATACAAGGAAATTTGAAAGGCTGAAAGAAGCGAAGAAGAAGAAGAAGAAGAAGAAGAAGAAGAAGAAGAAGGGTCCCTATACTCCAGCGACGCCCACGTTTGGCATTCTTTAGATCTAGACAGAGTAACTGGCAGTTTTATTAGCTTACAATTCAAGGAACGTCTGGAAGAATTTAATAATAGGTACAGGACATGACTCAGCACAAACGATTATGAAAGGAGAAAACATACACCATCTCATGATTGTATAAGACGCCTGCCACTAGCAACGCCACCCACAGTGATCGACTATACAACAGGTAACAGTTTCCAAGCCACTTGTTGCGTTACCTGATGACGTCACGTCGCGCATGCGCACGCGCATGGCGACAATCAATACGTTACGAGCGAAACTTTTTCCATCAGACGTAAAACTTCTCAGTCGTATAATTAGATCCAACGGTGCAGGAACTATAAATTACCGCATCGTCTGCAGTCTAAAACAATTTGTAAGTTAACCTTACGACTTTCTCAAGTTGGTAAGTGTGACACGGAAGTTCTTCATGCAAAACTGATTATATAATCTACTACAGAACGGTATTATAAGTTGTGCGAACAAATCTCAAACAAGTTGCAACATAAATGGTTTAATTAGAGTTCTTTGCTTCATTAGGAATCGAGGAGTAAATTACTTGTCCTTTTCATAAAACTTTTAGCAGGCATAGTGGCCTTTTTTGGGGGGAGGGGGTCTCACGCACCAAAAAATAGGCTTCTACGTGAAGAAGATGTTGCTAACCTCAAGAAACAATGAACACAAAAACGAAATATCTTATTCTTTTGGGTACGGCTTAATCGTAGTTTAAATAGTTTAATCAAAATTGTCGTAGCTTAGTAATGAAGTGTTCTGCAGCTGAATCTATTGGGAAGGAGAAAGAGACAAAGAAAGATTATAGGTCCGAAAGATTATCGTAGAGGAAAATACAGAGGATTTAAAGGAGCGATATGATCAGAAAGATGAACAGCTTAAGATAAAACTAAAGAAAAGGTATTGTGAAAAACCTGGAGGCTCAGAACATTTGTAAACAAGCAGAAATACGATTGAGATGGTCGAGGTGTAAGGACATACTGGAAGAATATACACAAGAACGAACAGAATATGACATAAGACAACTGATATAATATAAGGATGTAATAAGGGTGACTTCAAAAAGTAATTGATTATACCCTATGGCGCACAAGAAGAAAATGAGTGGTATTAGCATGGACTAGTGTAGTAAGATGAGAAATAGATCTACAGAAGAACTGAGACTCAGAGTGTAGCTTACAAAATAGAGGTTAAACTGAGATGCGCGAGCCACTAGACTCTCACTAAAATAAACGAGAAAACCGTTGTCAGACTAATTAATTGATGTTAGTAAAGGGAATTAAGGACGATATGAGGATGAATTTGCTAGTAGAGGGAAAGGGTAGTGGAAGAAGTAGGTACGGGAAGAAGATCAAGAAAGCCGTTCTTGAATCAAATGGCTGCGGATATAGGTACATAATTGAAAGGACTACAAGGAGTAACAGGACAATTGACAACTCAACTCCGACAACGTGTAAAAAGAAATTTCCCCGTTTCCTCACCACGACAGGAGCTCCACTGAAATCATACCCACCTGAAAACATCCGGGTCATTTATTTTCATTTAAAGGAAACGTATCAGTTTCGCAAGTGACACTCAATTGTTTATATTTATTGTTTATTTCCATTTAGTCGCCTCAGTGACGCTTGGCAGAAGTCTAGGGCTTGATATAAATTAAGCGTGGCTCTGTCGATGTTTGTTACCTGGCTAGTAGCAAGACGTCCGACTTGTTTCTACACGTTGTCAGGCTGTATCTACCCATTAATCTTCTCATTAGGAATGCAAGAAGAAGAAGAAGAAGAAGAACAACAACAACACCAGCAACGGTAGCAATAACCCAAGAAGATGAAGACAAGAAGACTTAAGAACACTGCCTAATAGCATATATCAAGATATTATATCGGGGACTGTGCTTTAACAACTTATAGTACTAAGGTCTGGAAACGGCTGGATTCAGTTCTGATAATGTTGTTTCTGTTCTGTATCATCATGAGCCTCAATACATATATCTAAGTAGCTTGATACCGGCATATAATATTTTTGCTAATTATTAAGATTTACTATAATATACCACGGGAAATTAGATGCACATTAAAGAATACTTTAAAATGAAAACGAAATTTCAAAAAACTCTGTGACTTTTCCGTAATATTTTTCTGATGATGTGGTGCGCGTCATATCATGACGTCAATGTTTCGTTTTACGTTGGTGCAGACGGTTACCAATAACATTAAAATCTTCGTTGGCACATCCAAAAGGAGATTCCCTTATGAAAAAGGCTACTAATGTTAATGACTGTGATACCGTGAGAGCAATTCAGTGATCTCTTGAAATCCACCTGCGCTAGCTTGTCCGTATTCTTTATTATTAAAGTTGTAGTGTTCCTTTCAACGATTGTACAAATATCAATCTGTGTATTCTCACTTCCGAAATTCAAAATACCAACTTTTATACGATTAGAAGATTAGAGCATTAGAAATACCGATAATTACTACTGATAGTGAAATTTCGACGGTCCGAACAATCCCTGCGTAAATCCACTACGCAGAATGCCTCTTTCTTCTTTTTCTCCTAGCGTTACAACCCGGTATGCGTTTCAGCTTCTTCAACGATTTTTCTCCGTTCAGCCCTTTCATTGCACAGTCTTTTCAATCTTCTTATCACCATATCCCTGAGATCTTCCACAACATCCTCGGACCATCTCTTCTTTGGCCATCCTCTTGATCTCCTACCTACTGGTCTCCTTTCTAGAACTTTTATGGGAATTCTGTGTTGTTCCATCCTCATTGTGTGTCCTAGCCAGACTATTCTTTTCCTCTTCATAAACCTTACTATCTGAAGAAAGTTTGGAAACTTGTCCTGAGGACGATCCCAGATTCTAAGGATTGAAACATCAAATGAAAAAATACTACGATGGAGGCAAGGCAAGCCGAATTTGGGCTTACATCACCATCGCTTACGAGTTATACGTATCATATTAATCACCATATTTGCCTATACGTATATTTTCCTCTAACCTAAATAGTTACAACTCTTTGATGGATTCCGATTCCTAATTTGATTTCTTCGCCACTGTTAAAATTGTAAGTCATTCAGCAACTACAAAACGCTATGTAAAGAGAATAAAATTTACCTCGATTAAATATTTGTTATAAATGCATGTATTTTAATTAACACTGACTTCAGGTATACAAATTTTTAACTAATTTCTCCAAAGCAATCGTTTTATTCTAAAACAATGAGGGTTCAGTTTGTATAAACAGACTGCGATGCTTTCAAACTTGTTAAGGACTGAATTAACTAAACTTACAAGCGACGCGACGTCCCTTCACGATTGCCGGAGGATAGTTATTCCCACCTATTTCGCTATCAGTACAGTATTCTTCACTCAAAACATAAACACATAATTAGTTAAGAAGCATAACGGCTGCAACTAGAAATACGAATTCGTTTGACTCTCATTAATATTATTCATAGATTAGAATATAGAATTATATGTAAGATCAAGCGTCACTTTATAGACACAGTCTTATAAAACACTTTAAAGGTTATTGTTATTAAATAAAATTTTTGTTTTGTTTACTAGAAATATCACAGCTTGTTACGTTTAAACTATTGGATGTTAGCACTGGTAAGTACAGATTGTTTTTAACAACGACAAATATCTTTTCTCCGTCTTTTTCTCTTTATCCTGTACCATTTCCTCTTACCGTGGTTCTGGTTTCTTCCGTTTTCTACTTTCTTCCTTTACTTCTTCCTCCTCCTCCTCTTCCTCTAAATTTACCAGACTTTCTATATCTCGCCCGTCTTCCATGCCTTCTTTTCTTCCACATTGTAACCCCTCCTTTGACCAGAGTCACAACACTGGGAACCCAAAGTGGGCTGCCATAAGTGAAACACTTGACGCGTGATAATAGCTAACAATACTTTATTCAACGGAACACCAAAATTATAGCAAGCGGCTAAGGCTCCCGACTTTACAAAAGTGCTTTTACAAAATTTTGTCTTACAATATTTTTACATTTGGTTTTACAATATTACATTACGATTGCCTCACTATTTTTTCAGGTGCACCTTTTTACCAAAAATGTATCTTCCTTATTATATTAATCTTACAATCTATAGACTACAGTAGTACATTTAGAGTGATCAACTACGGTCTCGTTCACTATGTCACACACACACCACCAGAGTAAGTCCCAACTAATTCAATTGTTTATTTTTTGTTTTGATAATAGATGCTTCATGTAGAAAACTTCTATTACGGCTTAGTTCCCCAGAATGTAACATTAGTTAGGGGTCACCTGATATCCTGCATCCCAGGAGGTGCCCAACCGTCAGGTACTGAGATGTTCGTGGCGACTCACGAAGAAGCAGCACGGTGCCAAACTCACAGTTTTGGGAACTCGCACCGTGACCTACCCTGTCGTTCACTGAATCTGTCTCAAGGTGTACGCGACATACATAGCCTACGATTGCTTGAATTGCTCGTATATGGCGGACGGGATAAATGTTTTAATCACGTTACGGTGGAACTGATCGACAGTGTCGCAGTTGGTAATCGACTCAAAGAGTTTATGGCTCAAAGGAGCTCTGACATATGATGTCAACAACTGCAGCAGCTGATTGTCAGGCATTTGGGGTAAATGAGTTAATTTAATCAAGGTACCCAGAAACTGTAATAATTCTTATCTAAAAATGAAACTTTTTCTTGTGAACTTACTGTTTATTCTCTTCTCGTCGAACGCCTTTCGGCGTACGTATTCGCCTTCTTCAGCTTAGCGACAGACTAGGCGAATACGTACGCCGAAACGCGTTCGACGAGAAGAGAATAAACAGTAAGTTCACAAGAAAAAGTTTCATTTTTAGATAAGTGTTAGTGCTGTGAAAGAAGAGATGAATAATCAAGACAACTGTAATAATTCACTTAGGTGCAAACCATCAGTCGGGGGAATCTCAGCAAGATACCTCTCTGCGGGATGGGTAATTTTGCCAAAAAGACTAAACGGTGATGAGGGGTGAACGCAAAGCCCCGAGTTACTAGGGAATGACACGGGGTTGTTGTTAACGATATTACTTTGATTTGGATGGGTAGGTTCAGAGGAAGACAGGGGTGGTGGATCTATCCACGGTACGAGTGCTGGGAATTTCATGAATTGAAGGTTTGCCATGGGTCAAGTAGCGGTGGCAGACGGAGTGGTAGTGGTGGCCCAAGTTATAGTAGTTGTGAAAGATGATGATAGGGTGGGGAGGTAATGCGGAAGAGGAATGGTAGGAAGTTTATGATCATAATTGATCGTCCTCACGGGAACGGTAACGGTTACAGGTAAGGTGACAAGACTCTTCCTTACTCCCAAGACTGGGTAAGGAGGCATCTTGGATTTCGCGAAGGAGGCTTGGTAGGATATTTTCGGCGGATTGAATTAATTTCGCCGCAGATTCTGGCAACTCACCATGATTAAATCCCCTTGCTAAATTAGATACTCGTCTCATCAGGTGGGTGGCTCGCTGCTCGGCCATACGTGATTCATTGGACCCGATACTGCTCACAATTTCTTGTACTTCGATTAATTTTTGGGAACACAACTGAATTTCAGTTACAATATCAAGAGACTTGAAATGCTTTAAGTCCGTCGGATCATTCAGATGGTCCCTTAAGCTCTTTCGTAGGTTAGCTACATTGTTTTTGTGGGGGATGGCCCTTAGTAGGGCCTCATATTCCAGCTCATCCCCCAGGAGTAGATCGGGATTAAATTTGGCCATGATGTGCACAACAAGATGCTAACCGGTAGCACTGACCGCCAAGATAGGGCGGATTATATTAAGGCTGCAACAACGGTATTTATTTGCGATGTATTTCATCAACAACATACCCCCTTACGAGACACGTCACGTTATATACACCAGACATTACATCGAGACCACCAATCGCTACCACACAAATAAATACAAACACATGTCTCTCACAATTCAACCGTTAAAAAATCGAACCAAACAATGGAACCACTTAAACCTAATATTATATTATTTACGCATAACTCCTGATAAACTCTAACTACTCATTAACAAAATAAACACAACAATATAATAACTTATAGCGATAATGACGATAACGACTAACACAGATACGACCTCACCCGCCAATATAGGTAATGTACTTAGCTGATAACCACGCAAACATGCAAACATGTAAACATCTATACAATCGCAAACATGAACACTACCCGAACATGTTTCCAGCTCAGGAAACTTTCATAATTACTTAAATAAATATTGTCTTTTTTTTTAGCGACTGTGTGTGTGTTGATGTGTTGATCCGCAGTGATCACACCTACATGCTTATTGACTTCTAACTACGCACTTATAGTATATACTGGTCTTAAACTACAAGCCCCTTCATACCCAATATGGAACAGTTATTTTTATTTTTATTTTTTTTTTTTTTTTTGTTTAAAAGCAGAGTGGCGCAATTTGTAACCCCTCCTTTGACCAGGGTCACAACACTGGGAACCCAAAGTGGGCTGCCATAAATGAAACACTTGACGCGTGATAATAGCTAACAATACTTTATTCAACGGAACACCAACATTATAGCAAGCGGCTAAGGCTCCCGACTTTACAAAAGTGCTTTTACACTATTTTGTCTTACAATATTTTTACATTTGGTTTTACAATATTACATTACGACTGCCTCACTATTTTGTCAGGTGCACCTTTTTACCAAAAATTTATCTTCCTTTTTATATTACTCTTACAATCTATAGACTACAGTAGTACATTTAGAGTGATCAACTACGGTCTCGTTCACTATGTCACACACACACCACCAGAGTAAGTCCCAACTAATTCAATTGTTTATTTTTTGTTTTGACAATAGATGCTTCATGTAGAAAACTTCTATTACGGCTTAGTTTCCCAGAATGTAACATTAGTTAGGGGTCACCTGATATCCTGCATCACAGGAGGTGCCCAACAGTCAGGTACTGAGATGTTCGTGGCGACTCACGAAGAAGCAGCACGGTGCCAAACTCACAGTTTTGGGAACTCGCACCGTGACCTACCCTGTCGTTCACTGAATCTGTCTCAAGGTGTACTACCGCCACACACTTACAGCCTCGTAAGGCAGAATGGATTACACAGCTGTAATTGTACACAGATGCCAGGCTACAGCCAGAAAGCCCCGCTCACTCGCTACTGACTCACTACCTCCCCCGCGAGATAACGCGCCTCCGCTTTTACTTCGCATCAACCTCGCGGATCAACACACACACACACACACACACACATTACTGGGGGGGGGGATGACGAAATGTAACAACCGTTACAACATCTTCGAACTACTACTCTTTATATACTTCCCCCTCCGAATCTTCTCTCCCAACCTCCACCCTCTACTTTTACTCCACCCCTCGGATAGGGTTTCCGATCTCTCCTCTTATAACTTTTCCTTCACTTCTAACACCTCTTCTGTCTTTAACGCCATCTACTATATCCCCATTCTTCCTCCTCCTGCTCCTCGTCCTATATCTTTTCTCCCTTCACCTCCACCTCCTCTTTCTACTCCATCCTATCCCTCCTATATCTCCTTCCCTTCCTTTTACCCGCATACCGTGGGCAATATTGTCTTCTATGTTTTTACATAAAAATTATTTACTAGTTTACATTGAATATTTCAAATAAAAATGTTTTAACTACTTTATTACTGTCAGGAATCAGACTTCCAGGTCACTATTACGTGCGTAGAGTTTCAATGTTTTTTAGTGTGCTATATAGGCTATGTAATACTGTCTATACTCCGATACAGACAGAGAGCTGCCACCTGTATTGAAACAGTACCGGTTAATGGACAGCGGAGTTCCTTGAGGTAACGTCGTTCGCGTACTATACTGTAAATCTATATATATAAAACTCAAAGTCTGAGGATTTATGTGTACTGAATACAAATCCACACCGTTACACCGATTGCCACCAAATTTTGCACAGGTAACCTTTGACACAAGGCGAAAAATACTGTCTATAACTTGGAACTTGATATTTTGCCCCGTTCGCACGATTTTGGCCCTTTTAATTATCCCTTTTCGTTGACGCGTATAAAGATGTCAACAACACCATGGAGAACAGAATTAATTACCATAGTAACAACTAAGTAAACAAATGATATTTAGCGGCATCGGAACTGTACTTTTATACGTTCCTGCAGTTTTTAATATGCGACTGTATCGATATATTTTGTACTTTTGTAATTGTCTTAAACGATTATAATATTATAAAATTTATGTTTATACGTATTTCTGATGGTGCAATGAATGAGTAATGAAATATATTAAATACTAGTACTAAAGATGTCAACAACACCATGGAGACCAGAATTAATTACCATAGTAATAAGTAAATAAATAAAAGCTATTTAGCGGCATAGGAACTGTACATTTATCCATTCTTGCAGTACATTTTAGATGTTTTATATAATATGCGATTGTATCGATATATTACGATGTGGAAAAGACTTGTGAATTGTCCTATTACTTAATGCAAAGCGAAAATACGTGTTGTTTTCATTTGTGAGGTCAGGTGACAAAAGTTTTTGGTTTTTAGTTTACTCCTGAAATAAATCCAAAAAAGCCATGGTTGAGGAAAACACAACATTTTATGTGTTATACAATGCTTCAACACAGTAACACTTAAAATAAAAAATTTAGCGTTTTTTATTTAACAGGTGCATTATAAATATCTCCAAAGGCTTTATAAACGGGTACTTTTAAATGTCCAAAGGTTGTTGCTCCAAAATAATAATTTAGTACAAGTTAAAATAGTACAAGTGTTGAAAACAGCTTTGGAGAGAATTTGACTAATGAATACAAAATCGTTATACGAGCTGACAGAATGCCATACGTATATAGACAATAAAAATTATATTAAAATACTTATTAAAAGTCAAATATTCGCGTGCGAAGCCGCGGGTAACAGCTAGTGAGAACATAAACTAATCACTTAGAACAAAAAACCTTTTACTCACCGGCCTTGTGTTCAGTGCTCTATAAGACGTCAACAATAAGAATTGCTGTTTTAATGTTTTCTGTCTCGGTAAGTATCTTTGATTGTAAATAATACGGCTTAATTAATACAAAAATTAGGTACATATGTAGTCATAAAAAATTATGAAAGGAAGTTTTAATGTTTTTAGACTTCAGTTTGGGTCTTCCACGAAATGCGGCCGCCCAGGGTGTTCGAGCATTAAAACGCCTCTTACTTATTGAATGCTTTATGTAAAAAACACAAAAGTTGTCAGTCGATAATCTTGTTAAATAAATTAGTTAAATAGTGCTTGTTGGAAAAAGCGAAAAAGAATGAAAAGTAGGAGGACATAAAGACGAAGAAATGAGGTTAAATAAGAGGGAGAGGAAGAAGAAGAGGATGACGAAGAAAAATAATAAGAAGAAG
Organism: Magicicada septendecula; assembly: GCA_034769895.1. Lineage (NCBI taxonomy): Eukaryota > Metazoa > Arthropoda > Insecta > Hemiptera > Cicadidae > Magicicada > Magicicada septendecula. The sequence goes on along the minus strand of CM068370.1, from coordinate 386,814,147 downwards.
GAGATTAGGATACGGAGAACGGCGCATGTAAGAGAGAATACATTCAATTGCGTACCCATAGAAAATACATAATAATAAACGGATTCGGACAGTAATGTATTCAAAAGCTATGTTACGAGCATCCTTGTTGTTGTCTGAAATTCTTCAATTAATTTTATCTTTCACTACCGATAAACATTAGTTAGTATATATTACAAAGTCATGCTACTTTCTGAAAGTCATTTATCTGAGAAAGTGGTTAACTCATAATGACCGATAAATTTCAATATCCCTTAGAGTTGAAACAATAGAGAGCTGACATGGTAGTGTAGTAGTAAGGGGGGGGGGTGACTGGCAGCGGAGTGATTCAGATTGCAGGCGCGTCAGTGAATAACGCCCGCCCGCTCCGATGGGTTATTACAATACCACGGGCAGGGCAGGGCAGGGTGTATGCTGACAAAACAAATAGATTAATACTACTGGAGAGGGGGGAAAGTCTGCAGTTGAACTTATTAGGGGTGTGGAAAGTCATCCATTAACCGAGGGTTGGACGTTATCATCAGTTTTCTTGTGCACCTCAGCTCACGATAGAAGCGAATCCTTAGACTGCTATCCGTATAACAACCCCTTACTTAAAAAAATCAAACTTCTTCACACACACGCGCGCGCGCGCGGAACCACATCACGCCACCGTTACCACTACTTCATTATCATCATCATCATCATCATCATCACTGTTATTATTATTATCTTTATTACTAATAATAAAACAGCTTATGGAGAAGTTACTCTGATTAAATTTCTCGTAATTTTTTCGTCAATCGTTTCTATCATATCCGTCTGGCCAATCGCTTCGAAGTGAAACTGAAACAAAGTACAACATTCAAGATGAATGATCTTATTAAATTAGTTTAATATTTACATTTTGTATTTGGTAATTGCACTATTTCAGTACGTTTTTCTCTCTCCATCTTTTTTGAAGAGAGAACGTCATAAATTGACACAGTAGTGTTCGGCTGACTCCTGTACACCTCGCTCTTTCCTATGGCAGTAAACCGATTCGACGTGTAACGAAAAAGCAGTGTTGCCAGGTCAATCAAACCCCTTTTTCCCACATAGACAAAAAATGTCCTCATCGCCACAAATATGTGTGCTTTAAGCAAAGAGTAATATTTTAAATTACCGATTTCTTATAATAAAAAATATATAAACACTACTATGCCATCGTCTCAACTAATTATCCGTTCACTCTTATTTGGTTCTTAATTCTTACAGCAAAATCTCTCTCTTACTCCAAATACATGCGAGCAACCTTTTACACGTTGAGTCAGTCACTCGCCACTCGACACTGACGTTCTCACTTCTGGCGTGTGTCTTACGACACATTTAATTTTTTTATTCCAGCTTTACTCTTTTTTTGTCGATATTTCCTGATCCATTTTTCCTTATGTCATCAACTCGACCGTTTTCAGCACTAGAGAAACATAAGTGAGTAATATTTACTATACAAAAAGGAAAGTAGCTGGCGGCTCAAAATCAAAATCTCTCAGCAACCCTCTCAAGAGAACCGCCCCGAGCCTTGGTTACTCTTTCTCTACACCTGCTTTTGGTTTTTGTTAACAACCTTTTTTGCACCAAGAATGTAGTACGGCCTTAACATCCGGAAATTAAAGTAAAAGCGGGCCTGTATTATTTATAACGTATAGCTTCGCTTCGAAGTCGATCGATCGACATCATTTCTATATCACACCCTTAAACCTTAAAATAGGACTATGGAACAGAAACTTATTAATTGTAAATTCATGAAGCTACAAGGACACTTCAAAAATAGTACACTTTTAACTAACTGCAAAACTCACTCACTTTTTAAACGACATATATTAACCAGAATTTTTTTCCGATTTGATGATGAGCTGTAAAACTTGAAAGCGCTAATCGGAATAATTTTTCTATAGTGGCGTGCAACAGTGTTAATTCTGTTTGAAGTATATGTAAGGTTAGGTCAATGTAAATGTTACATAATTTTTGATCGTCAGAAAAATTACACAAACCCCGATATTTCTTTAGTAAAATAATAATTGTAACGCAGATAATCGTATAATAAACAACAAACATTAAACATTCCTAACTACTAACTACTGCATTGTTTTCTTTTTAATAAATTTTCAACCATAATGCCTAAATGACAAATACTTTAGTCATAGTTATGTTTGTGTTTCCATACATATGTGAAGGCCTACATTTAATATTTATCATAATATGCATAAGTAATAACAATATGTAAAGTTTTTTGATAACATAGCTTACCAACTTTTTGGACGTATTCCAGAATTTACAAAGAATGCTGATAGAAATTAATTTTGTAAATTCTTAAGACACCGAACCTTTAGTATTTTGAACAGAATTCTTCAAAATTTGTTGCCCATCATCAGCTTGTACAATTTTTCCACTTTGGGTTCGTAATGCGTCTAAAGTTAAAAAAATTTCTAAAAAAACAACAACATTAAAACTATTAAAGTAAACACTATATTTGCATTTGAGTAAAATTGCCTTCAATGTGATACCCGCTACGGATTTTCAATGTTTCATTAGTGTCTAAAAATGTTTAACTTTCCAAAGCTGATACTATATTCACATTTTTAATATCATCACTATATTGTTGATAATACTGTTCTTCTTAATTTGAATTTTTACATTCTTTTTGAACTTTGACTCCTTACATTCTTGCTTCCCGCCTCCTGTTTTTCGGAGGATCGATTTAAAAAAGTAGGGGTCTTTGTGGTAAATACATGGACACGCAAGCTGAGATTTACGAAAACAACTAAATGCATTCGAATCCTAATAGATAGACAGACAGACAGACAAATGCCAAACGGTCGTGTTAAAGCTGAGAACTTGCTTTCTATTATTTAAATTTTGATTAATGTAACTCTTTATTTTTCTGCTCAGTAGATTTGAAAAACATTTATAATCAGTAATGACAGACAAAAATAAAAAGATTATAATTATTACTAATCGATAATGTCAAAAACAACTAGGCCCTATTGGTTTTAGTTTTACGCTTAACGCAATGCGTTCCGAACTAAGCTGTTACGTCAACCCCGAGGCACTCGAATAGGATTTGTTGCCATAATGTACACTCGAATACACATACATACGTATTAAATGCCCATGTTCGGTTTTGAAATGAATTCAACCTTACGTTCATTCAGAGAAGTCAGCAATGCGTGCTCTGAGAGAGGCACCGTACGGAATATTAATGTCTCTATATAATCGATAGTCCTACACTTCCACATCTAACCTTCACCCAAGCTTAAACGTATAACATATTGTACTGTGAATGTAACGGCTGTACTGTTTTCCTTGCCATCATCAGTCAAGGCAAATACCTCACTTCACCCAGTAGTAAAGATTGCGTGAAGATGGATTTACCCCCACCCCACCCCACCCCACACCACACGTGTCCGTTACACACAGCCCTGGTTGCACACACATCGATTTCGATCGTACGGTAAAATATCGTACGATCGAATTCTTTTAGTAGAACGAAGAAGAGCGCTCATCGCCTTCTTCCTCTCTCAGCGCAAACGTTTCGTCTGTTCCTCTTACCAATCACCATCGTTAAGATCCCGCTTCTCGATCCTAGAAGATTCGTTTATTTCATCTCTTGATAATCTCCGAGACCTTCAACTTCTTTTTCTTCAGGGATTGTAATCCATTAGGTCTACTTTTCATATAATCCTTAATAGTGACTTCTTTTATTTACTGTTTTTGCCGCCAGTCTTTACCGTTTTCTGTACTTTCTGCCGCGATCCTTTCCCCATGAGTTACAGAAGGACGGCGAAATTCCTGAACATACTTCAAAGGTGAAGGAAAAATGAAGTGTGAAAGTGTGTGTTAAAGCCCAAAGTGCCAACAGAATGGACACCACAGCGAAGTGTAAGAAAGATTATTATAAATATTTAAAAGTTTCCAAAAAATATTTAAAGATACTCTCTTCTGAAAAAATAATCTAATAAAAATATAATTCAGGAAAGTATATTATAAAAACATCATCTATGAATATATTATGTAACTGTAAAATTATTTTCAAAATTTTGCTTATTCAAATATCAGCTTTTATAATGCTCTTTCTCGACGTAAATTAAACGTATATTAGAATTCAAACAATTTTTAGATCAATTTGATAAAGAAAAAACCTCTCAAATACCACGCTAAAATTACACTTTCAAACCCGGAACCACCTCCTCTCACTTTGTTAGCGAGTTCTGTTAAACAGTAAAAGTAAATTAATATTTGTCTAAACAACGATGCATTTCGACACGATGTGTTACATCCTCATCTACTTTCACAATAGACTTTTGTTTCCAGTATAGTTTTTAGATAATTATTGTTGTGTCCTTCTCATCGGTTCCATTTTGACACAGTAACCTGATGAGCCCACTCTGTCTGACACCGACAAAAGCCTTCTCTTCTTCTTCTTCTTCTTCTTCTTCTTCTTCTTCTTCTTCCTCACGGCTTAAATTGTTTAGTCTGTTCCGGCTCCAAACTGGTCGGACCATCTCTTCTTGGGACTTCCCAGGCTTCTCTTCCCTTTCGAGTGATACAATAAGGCTACCTTGGAGAATATGTCACTGCCCATTCTGCTAATGTGTTGTTTCCAGCTTTCTCTATACTTATTGACGGTTCCGTTTACTTCTTCAACTTTCAGTTCCTCTCTTACCTGGTTGTTTCTTTTCACATCTAATTTTGTGTACCCAGCTATGAAAAGCCTTTTCATAGTCAACATAACAGCCACAGACATGTCTCTATTGCTACGAACATTCCTGTGAAAGGACAGTTATTCCGCAAATGGCTTTTCCAGTTCCAAAGCCATTTCTGAATCCAAAATGAGCATCTTCTAGTCATTTCACACATTTCCTACTTATTCTGACATAAATAACTCGTAGTAATGTTTTCTTAAGACATGGCTCATTAAGCAGTTTAAACAGTATTCGCCCATTTAGACTACTTAGTATTATTTGAAGGTAAATTTAGGACATTATTGACAACATACCTCAGCCTTTTACTAATATTAAAAATTTAAGCCAATTCCGCTGACTCCGTTTTGACTATTGCATAAAGTAAAATACTTTTTAATATAAAATTAATATAACATTCAGTTTATTGCACATCGCTTAGTAAAATATTTGCATTATATCGGAACAGTTTTTCCTGCCAATTCAATAATTATGTGGAAACACGAATTATTAAAAAAAAACGAAACTTGGTCAAATAAACAGATATTAAATACAACTCATTGGCGGTGTAAACAAATTCAACAAATTGTATGCTCGATGGTCAGTAGCCTGTAATGCCAGATTAACTCTACAAGCAACTATCTCGGATTAATCACACGTACATTTATTTGTCATCAGTATTTAGTAATAATAATAAAATAATGAACACTGAATTTGTTAAGCCGACAGAGATCGGTATACACAAATGGTTGTCTCATATTATCTTGTTCACGGACTCGGCTTTGCGACATTAATCCCTATCCATACACGAAATTTAACACACAAAACACACACACACACACACACACGGCTGACAGTTAATTTGATTTGATACGGCGAACTGATAAATCGATCATCCAAAAAAGAGATCGGTTCTGTCTTTGTAACGTCGCTTTCAATTTGTAAAAACTGTTAAAAGTGATTTAATTTTTTTAAATCGACGAGCCCTGTTGGTGCCTCGGAAATGACACTGATATACGGCCGGACCGAGTAACATCACGACGCTTTGCAAAGCAATGAGGACCTCACTACTGGCTGGCTACCTTGGCAGCAACGATATTCCACGTATGACTGTAAAAACAGATGTCACAGTACGATAAGCACTTCAGTACCGAATTTGATGATGTAGAAAAGAAATAAAGACATGTGTGTAAGTTTTGTATAGTTTTATAATTACAAATACATTCTTTGTAAGAACCGAATCAGTTATTAGCACCGTAAAAGTCACTAATAAGAACAAGACGTACCACTCGATGCCGAGGTACGTTGGTACCCAAAGTTCCGGGAAGGTACAAGTCTCCGATCCCTCGATACTAACTGGAGGTCGAAAGGCAGGTGCTTTCCATTTTCAGCATTTAGTTTTCTAAAAAACTCAAGAAGTTGACATTTATTGGACGAGCGAAACGAGTTCTCAGTTATAACTTGAGCGTTTGGTACTTATTCGTCTATCTGTCAATTTGTTTGGGGTATGTTTTACAATAATTGTTGAACCCATAAATCGATTTGCGTAAAACTTGGCATGCACCGATCCCACAGATAACTTTTTTCTTTTTTTAGATTAATCGCCCCAAAAAATCCAGGGGCGGAAGCCAAAAATGTGAGAGGTCAAAATTGTGAAAAAATCGCAAAAGCCCATGTAGAGGTACCAAATTAAAAACAATTTTAACCACAATCTGAGTGCAGTGTTCATTTTTGAAAATTTAAAAACTTTTGACCTCCAGGCCCAAAAATGTTGTGTAAATTTTATTAAAATCTAAAAATTCATGTGGGTTATAAAATTAAAAAGAGAATTTGTAACTAACATGTGAGTGTAGGGTTAAGTTTAGTAAATTTCCAATTATTGGGACCCGAGGCTCAAAAAAAGACAACACATTTGAAAATCCAGCAGGGTGTCGCAATTGTAACCCAAATCCGAATGCTTCGCATTTTTAGTGTTATTGTGTAATTGTGACCTCTACAAATGTTATATTACTAAAGAATAGTAGAGTAGTCGGGATTTTTGTAATTTTTCCCAGAATTAAAAATTATCTAATACCGAAATTTATGTTATAATAAACGCATGACTTCGTTCAAAATTGTGAGCGAGTTCTGCAGCTCATAGAGCACACTAGTACTGTACAATTTGAGTGTTTCTTATATGGGAGGGTTTTGGGCTGAGATATTTACCCTCCATTTTCGAGCTTTTTCTTCTAAACCACAAACAGTACGTGTAGAAATCACGTCCAGATTTGTTCAGATTCAAAGAGGATAGGGAACCAGAAGAGACAACTAGGTAACAGGGAACGAGATGTGAAAGAAAGAGAGACTAAATGGGTGAGAACATGAAGAGACGCGACGACAGAGAGAGTGGGCGGGAGAGAGAGGGGGGAGAGAGATTTTAATTAAAGTAATGCACCGTCAGTATCAGTTGTGCAGGATTAGTCCCGCCCGTCGCGGTTAACTTGTTGTGTTTGTTTACCTTTCTGATTAAATTCGTCTAGCAGTGTCTCTGAGCACCTATTGTCGAGCGCACACAGACACACATCCACGTGTGTACACAAATATTGTCTTCGTTGTTTTGAGCCGTCGTTACGTTCTGACAGTCGAAGATAAATAAATATGGATATTATTACATTTTTGTTGTGCATTAATGTTTTTTCTTCTTGTCCATGGAGTCGCGCTCTTAACAAGACACCTGACAGCAAAAACAGCTACGACGAATTGATAAACGCTCTGGAGCTGCGGTTCTGCGACGTGTACTAACTACTAGGGGTACAGTCGAAATGAGGATAGTTATAGTTGCACTTGCCCACACTTTTTCTGAAAGAGATATTTTGATGAAAATAGTTGGCAAGACTTCCGTTTCCGTCAGCTGTAGTAAGGTTTCTCACTTGCTAGTAACGGTTAGTCTGTTGATATACGCGAAACGTGTTATGTTATTTGCGAGTAGCGTCCAAATTAGAAATCCGAGTGAGACTCGTTTTCTGTGGGAAAGGAAGTGTAACCCTATTGAAATTCATCGCCACTTGAGGGGAGTGTAGGGTGATACAGACCATGGTGCGAGTGTATGGTGTACACAGAGAATCACAAATAGTGTATGGTGATTTTCAAACAGGGCGTCGCAAAATGGTGCGAGTAGTTCAAAAGTAGCCCTACAGATATCGACGACGATTACCAGGGAAGGCCATCATCAACTTCAACAATGGGCAGCAACATTGAATATGTAGGCGAATCACAGTGGGCAAAATTGCGACTGAATTGTGTATTTCGCATCGAAGTGTGCACTACATTATCTCTGAGCTTTGGTAATTCGAAAAATTTACGCATCTCATTCGGCTCGTGTGACGAATGAACTCTTGAAGAATTGGAGTGTGAGAAGTTGGAACATCTTCCTTGCAGTTCTAACTTGCGAAGTGAGATTTCCACGTGTTCGGTCATATGAAAGAGGCTCTTCTGAAGTGACGATATCCCACTGATGATGGAGTTCAAAATGGAGAGCAACAATGGTTATCGGATGTTGGACGGGAATTTTTCAGCAATCGGTCGAAAACTTATGTCAAGCTACAAAAAATATTTACATAGCCTATACTTTTAGAAAAGAAGATCTTCAATTGTACTTTCAAATAGATAAAACAATTTTTAGGAATATTTCATACATTGCTTTTTTTCATGCTAATGCAACTACATTTTTGACTGACCCTCGTACAACTGAAGGTTAGACGATTACGTACTGGGCAGAGTCTCTAAGAAGGCCGCATTTCGTGAGGACTTCCGTTTTGAAGTAAGTGTGGGATTTGTGTTCAACACAAGTACACTGCACTGCAGCTGTCGCCTCTGTTCGCTAGTCACCATCCGAATCCTCTACTCGTGACCTCAGTAGGAACTTTGCCTCTCCGTGATCGTTTGACTTTTGAGTTTTCGCTTCTGCTCCAGGGTTCACTTTCAGACCCGAATAGGCATTTGTCTTTCATATACAATATAAAAGGCCAAAGTAGGACAATCCATTGTTTTTATAGTATCCATAATATCCAAGTTAATTCCAATTTCATCACTTATCGTTTTTTACACTATTCAGCCTTGTTTTTCTACACCATCTTCTCCTGCTACTTTTGTTTTGGTTATGTTTCTCTTTTATTATTATTATTATTATTATTCCGGCTGTACAATGTTTACACATTTTCCGAAACCAAAGATTAAAGCAGCGATTGAATGTTCATGTTCCACTGCTGCTTGTCCATCCAAAGATCTTCTTAAATTTCTCGTTCCCTCAATATAGTCTGAATTTCTCATATCCAGGTGATAGGTGGTCTTACTCTTTTCCTTCTTCCTGGTGGGGTCCATTGCATAACTCCCCTTGGTAATCTTTCCTGTGCCATTCTTTTCGTGTGTCCATACCATTGTAATTTTTTTGTTTGGGCAAAATCAACAATTGAATTTTTCTCATTCATTCTGTCCTTAATGACTTCATTTCTAATTTTCTCCTTAATATCCAAAAATTAATATTATTTTATGAATTAAATTTAATTAATTAATTAATTAATTGGTTGATTGGTTAAAGTTAATAATAAATTAATTTTCTCATTAATATCTCTTTAATTTTCTCCTTATTATCATTATGTTTCTCTTTTAATATCCGAAAATTTTGAGCATGAGCTGCTATACTTTCTGTATTGGTACACTTAATAAACTATTCTTAGTACCTATTGTTACGTCGATCGTATATTTTTAACAGTGGAAACAAAATAACTGAACACAGAGATGAACTCGCTATTTAGAACTTACAGTTAAAATACCATAACAACAATAAATACTCGCATGCAAACAAATCTTCATACTTATGATTGTTCAACAGACACTAGTGTAACACACAATAAATATCAGTTAGTTAAAAAAGTCGTACTACATAATATAAGCCATCGATTACAGATGTCCGCACACAATAATTTACAAGTCACAATAACACGGACTCCCACAACACGCACCCAATCGCAGATCACAACTGACTCGCTTGGCTTCTGAATACTGTATTTACACAACGACAGCGTTGTCGTAGTACGTAAATAAAAATGACCTGGGCGCTGGTAGCATAATCGATCACAATCTGGAAGGCGCGGCGGGGAAGCTCGAGAAGGTGCGCGAGTATTGCGTAATAATACCGCTCACACAACGCGAGCAAAGCGTCGTGTAGCCACACGTCTTATTTATCTATAGTGTAAGGTAAGGAAGAGACATACTGCCAACCAACCTCCCACCCGTCTATATTTATCACCCCAGTATATACTTCTCTAGGTGGCTTAGCATATTAACATTCTTTTTGATAATTAATGCTTGAAGCCTTTACTTGGTGAAAATCCATTGTAAATTATAGTAAAAAATAAAACCATAAAATAGTTTTAGTGATTTTCACTCGTCATTTTGACGAGTGAAAATCACTAAAACTATTTTATGGTTTTATTTTTTACTATAACATTCTTTTTGCATGTAAGGGAAACGGTCCGGCTGTTGTCTTGGGGCTTACCAGTATTAAAAGATTTCAAGCTGCAGAAAGGAGCTATTTCAGATTGGTAAAGGCAGTGGCGGATTAACCATTAGGCTTACTAGGCTGTAACCTAGGACGCGGCACTTTGGGGGGGGGAGCGCAAAATTTTAGCTAAAAAATAATAAAAGCTTACAGCTAAATGTCAAATTGGTAATACATTACAAGGTTAAAAATTTTAGTTCATTTTGAACACAGGCGCCTGTTTGCGAGAAATTATGGTAAAACTGTACATACGTAATAGAAGTGCTTTCCAAACTGTTTTCTCCGGTTATGAGTCATCGGCGGCCGGCGCTCATAGAACTATGCCTCCGCCCGACTTTCGTGGAATTGCCGACCACGTTATACTACTTAGTTAATTGTTTCCTTATAAAAGTCATGCAAACTACAAATGGTTGAAGGTGTAACTCTAAAACAATCTCTGAAAAACAGCCTGGGTTTTCAATTCTTGAGACTATTTCCAAAAACAGTAAGATATTTGAAATATTCATAACTAACAAGTATATTGTAGAGTGTTTAAAGCTTCATTCAGCGCCTTTGAAAGAAACGTAAGAGTAGCCTATGGGTGGTGAGGGGGGTGCTAAAATATAATTAGCCTAGGGCGCCAAGATACCTTAATCCGGCCCTGGGTAAAAGTACGAGCGACTCGTATATATGCGATTTGATCATATAAGAAACGAGTATATCAGACGAGAACTTGATAGTTTCCCTAAATGAACTCATTCAGAATTATAGAAAGTGCAGAAAACAACAACTAGAAAGAATGGAGAATACCCGCTTTCCGAAGTTGGCTTATGAGTATGAGCCGGTTGGAAGAAAATCTGTAGGCAGGCAAGTAACAAGATGGCGGGAGTCATGAGGCCAGAACACGAGGAATCCTATCATGAAGTGATGATGATGATGATGATGATGATGGTGATGATGACGACGACGACGACGACGACTTTACTCAGGTAAATTCGGAACTGAAAATATAAATCCATTGATCAGAATGTAAATAGTGTTATACTTTTTTTTTAATTAGACTAGTATCAATCACCTTTACTCGCCTACATCAAAGTCAAGGTCTCAGAGTCACAACGTTAAGAATTCTGACAGTGTAACTAACAATGTATACGTCTACGCTGTCTCCTGAGATCAATAATTCAAGTTCCGTCTTGACACTTTTGCCGCCACTCATCATGCCGTACAAACTAGGTCAAGAGCGGCTGAACTTCACCGCTATACGCCGTAAATCAAGTCATCTACAAGAGATAGACTTTGTTGCAGTAAGAGATGACGGAGACTCTGAAACTTGGCGCGTCTTGTTCCGTACTCACACAACCCGACTCATCCATCTTTGCTACGTTAAACGAATGCTTTTTGCCATTCTTTCCTCTTTCGTACACACATGTACAAAGATTAAAATAAAAATATACAAAAATGTTAACGGAAACTATAGGCTACTTAATTTTGATCGCTAACGCTAATGAAGTCTGATTATTAACACGATATAAAGAGCATCAAAACAGAATGCATGAAGTATTGTTTTGTGAGGACCTACCGAAAGAAAGTCAGAACACCACTGATGGGGCCATTACGGTTTCATGAGTTAGGAAAGAATAATATATACGAACTAAGTTAAAAGGTTTATCTAAAAGAAGGAAAATGTGGAGAAAGTATGAATGAAGAAGGAACCAAGAATAAGCCTTAAAATGTGCATCAAAAGAAAAGTAGACGGCGTCGTACCCTAGAAACAATTTAGAGATCAATGAAACCGAAATAATTCCAACGTTTCACAGTGTGCGATATACACACAGTTTGGTGATAAAAACAATAAAATGAAAGAAAAATTGTTATTTTCAAAACAAATTAATAATTTTTTTTTAAATTTTGATGATAATAAAATGCTTTAATAATAATAAAAAGAATTTACTATACATTTTTATATAATAATGCATATTACAACGATACATATTTGCAAAGTCGCCCAGGGTAATTTATTTGCGTACGCACACACACACGCAATAAAATAAGCAGCTGTAAATAGTTTTTAATGGTACAGACGGGAACAGACAAGAACTGGACAATTCGTAACCTGTTTTTAAACACCTGTTTTAAACAATTGTTAACCTACGTTTCTGAGGAGTGGCGAACTGTATGTGTGGTCTTCCGACTGTAACATGATTTATCCAAGCCAGGAAATCTATACTTCTGTGTACAGTGTATTTAACTTGTGGTAGTGAGCTCCATTTCAGACAGGCATAAAATACGAATAAATACATATATTTATTTAATACAAATTAGCATATTGACAACACATACAGCAAAGTGGCTGATATCATTTTAAGATAAGCAAAATGACACATGTGTCGTTACAATTTGAAGATGAATGGTGAAATTATAACTTGACTATAAACAAATTAATTAATTACTCAGCTAATTAATATGTGATTAGCAATTAATTTGTAAGTAACAAAGAAAAAAGTATCACGAATCTCATGATTCTATTAGTTCGCACGTGAACACTAATTATGAGTGTGAAAATATGCAGAAAGTTATGTGTTGAAAACCGAAGCGCAGAACAAGCCTGAACAAAATATACAGGTTTGAGAAGGCGTGTTAAACAATCTTCGACCTGTCCGAGTACCTTGAGTACAGAACCTTGGCAGATTCTGAACGACCGAACAGACGCTAATAATTTGCTCACGAGGACACTATGTCTGTTTGCTCAGCGACATAGATTCACCATCAGCATCACTATCAAGCCGTGAACAGAACATACAACAATAATTGACGAAAGAGCACTAGGAACATCATCATCACCATGCAATAGTAGACTGACAACTAACGATCTACGTGGGAATCACCACACCACCATCATCATCAGCATCCAGGAACCGCAGACACACACACATGCACAATAGGTATTCAGCGGTAACACGCCGATACGGAGGTGAACATGAACAATTACTTTTTTTAACGATGGAACACGTAAATAAAAAAAGTAAAACAAATACATAAATGTAACCAGTGTAAATACTTAAAGTAAAATAAGTAATATTAATTTTCAGTTGTAATTAAAAAATAATTTTTGTATTAAATTAAAATGGATGTGCAATAACTAGTACTTCTTGAAGTAAAGTAAATGTAATTTTTTTTTTATTAAAATGCTGCAAGAAAATTTTCATTTTTATGTAATAAAGTTTTAAATAGTATTTTTGTATAAGACTTGCAACATTTAAATTAATTATTTAAATTCAGTATTTACATCCCAAACACCATAGTAACTCATTGTCATTATATCTCTGTTCATATAATTATGTTTTATTTTTGTTGTTTTTATATTATTTATGTGTGATTTATAATGTGTATACTACGACTAATGCTTGTAAAACGGCTTCTTTTAAAAGGTGACATTTAGTACCTACATATTTTTTTAATTTTTACAGAATTTGTTTTTTTATAAATCAATGTTTTATAAGTATTTATTTCACGCCACAAAATCTTTCTTCTCTCTTCTTACATAAAAACTTATTGTGCAACAGTAGAGACTTAATGTAACGAACACAGAATCCCACGACCTAGCCGGTAGGTTATTCGATAGTTATGTTGAGTTCTGTTCGGATACACAATACGTATATAAATTTTAATGTTGCAATATATGTTTTACTTGTAATTAAAATTGTGAACGATTTGTTACTGCAACTGTTTATAATACAATCAAAATTTAATTTAATTTTTGAAAGCGATTTATTATCCGATACTGTGTTTAGTTCAACGGTACTGTTACCACATCGGAGATAAATACCCATATGACACATGTACACGATTTTATTTTGATTTTGTAGTCAAATCGAGCAAACCCTTGTTGTGTGTGTGTGTGTGTGTGTGTGTGTGTGTGTGTGTGTGTGTGTGTGTGTGTGTGTGTGTGTGTGTGTGTGTGTGTGTGTGTTCACATACTTTCTCACGATTGTACGCTGTACACTTAGTTAAACGGGTTCAAACTACTAAGTAAAGAAGTATTGTATTAGGCTGGATGGCAACTCATTTGCTGCCATCGTTTTATGAAAGTAAATTGATTCACCTATGAACCACATTATTTTTTCCGACGGCGGGATTCGAACTCCAACATCGTGGTGCCACCAGTCGACGCGCTAGCAACTACACTGACGTACACGACGACCGCGTTTGTTGATACGATACATTACATTCGCCTGGTTGCACCAGCTTCACACACAGTGCTTCGAATTTAAGGCGGTTCACCCGCTAATGGCCGGTCGCTCTAATGCTTTCCCGTTGAAAGCCGGTTAACAAGGTTCTTTAAGTAATGAAAATTTCTCTCGCCAGTTATCTCTCTCCCTGTTTGTAGTATTAAGTCTACAAATACCTCATTGTAGACTATATAGTTATTAGTACAGACAGTGTAATATTTTGGATAATTATAACTACGATTGTTAGAGAACACGTGCTTTGTTACAGAAAAAAGTAAGCAAACAAGAAACAGAACTAATTTAAAACTGTCCGCCAAAGATGCAAACAATACAGCAATACTAAAACAGTCAAGCTTTCATTATTTTTATAAAATCTCTTTATAAAGTACGTTAGGTGTTCGGTACTGTGACTGCAGGATAACCACAACATTAGAGGAGCTTACTCTAAACCAACGGAGCTTACAAGTCAGCTTTAGTATATTATATTAATATACAGATTTCAATGTAATTTTTGGTGCTAGCAAGTTAACATATTTTATACCATGTGGAATCCTTGAGAGAATGACAATTATATAAGTAGTTACATTAATAATAGTAATAATAACGATGACGTTGATGGTGATAATAAAAACAATTATAGCATTAGTGGAGTGGAGACAATTACCATCACTCAAAGTTTATCTAAGCAGTCACAGAAAAATATCTTTAATGTATACAAACATTATCTTTTAAATACAAACAATATCTTGTACATACAGATATATACAAATGTATCTTTAATATCTCCGTACTTTAGAGGCAGTATGATAAGGAGCACTTTTTTTAGACAGCAAAGGCAATAGGAGTAAGACGGCAAATAATAAGAAAAATTGTAAACAGAGGACTTGAAACATACCACAGAAAATGGAAAGGGAAACAAGTGATTACAGTTCACAAAATTGACAAATTCAGTGCGACTTAGTACACGAGAAGTGCACAATTTTTATAAAAGTACAGTATCCCAAACAGTGGCCAAAGTGTTTGTTAAGCTTCAAAAGGATTGTGGTTTTTCATATACAACAAACAACGATCGTTGTTGCTAAAGAAACTGGAATTCAGTCTTCGCGTCATAACAGAGTCATGTAGAATAGCAGCTGACAGGGAATAACTTTAATCTTACTCAGAACTTAAAATACAGACAAAACAAACCTCTGCTCAAAGGCATAGCGCTCGGCTTTTGTTTGGCGTGACGGTTGCATGGCTAGTACAACGCGCCGCCAACCGCTAGTTGCGGTTTTCACAGCAAGGAGGCGTCGCTGTTATCTCAGTTTTGCCTCACGACGCTGAGTGCACGCCGTACTGAGCGTCCGCCGGGAATTGAACCCGGGACCACGCGCACATAAATCGCGCGTGCTAGTCACTAGACCACCTGGAGGCTCATAACTTAAAATACCAACAAATATTTCAGTATACTAGCAGCTGCAACTGAAAAGCGGCTATTCACCGGTTTGGATTTTTAACCGTTTTTCGTCTGGAAGGTTAAGTTATTTTCAAATTTGAGTATACAGTAATATTAGCATTATTTAAAGAGAATGTATACAAAATGTACGTCTATTTTTATTTATGAAGAACGAAAATAACCACAATACGTACTATTTACTTAATAACCAAACGCTGACTCTTCAAAAAACGAAAGGATTTCGACGAAACCGAAACACCGAAGCATGATAATGTTTTTAATATTTACTATATAATACAAATATTTACTATATAACAAATATATTTACTATACAACAAACATTATCATGTTAAAACGACAGAGACCGAAGATTTCTAGACTGTGGGGAATCGAAAGTGTGGAAGCGTTACATTTTTCGATGACGTTACATTTTTGTGGAATGACAGCCTAAAAACATTGTCATGTTAAAAATGTTCGTTTAGCAAGTGCCTACAACCTAGGACAAACTATATGCTACATTTCATGATTTTTGGTTTCAGAGAAATGAATCAGTCTTTGGTCTTAAGATTAAATAAAACTGCAATTCACGATACAATTGTTTTGTCGTTAGTCAAGTTCTAGGCTGAAATACTAAACTAGTTAATAGCCTCAAATTACATTCCCAATAATATCAGTTTACGGTTCCATCCAAAGTTATAACTGATATCTCGATAATTGTTAATAACGACACAGTTATAACTTATGCCGCCAGACGAGAGACGCCCTCCTAACCCGATCCATTTATAATGAAGGCTGTCCCTCGGCCAATATAATCGGTTTTTACATTCCCGATTGATCCTCACAGCGCATCTTGATGCTAAACTATCGCAATTAGCACAGTTCAACTCGCTGGACTCTCGTTGCGTCTAATCTAGTTTGTCATACACAAAATCACTGACGACCCAAAGTTACCACGTCTCCGTGACTAGACATTGCTTCACAAGAGTGCAACTGCCTTCTCAGGAATTTACAGTGCACCTGGGTGGAGGGATGAGACTAGCTTGAAGGTTGGCCTCCCCGCTTTCCTCAGGACAAATGAGGTATTCAAATGAGGTCTTCTCATATAATTATTTATAAGCCTAATACAATTACACACGCAACTGGCTTATAAACAGTCCTGTATTAAGTGATTATGAAATTTTAACTAACATTTTTAATGGATCTGTGGGGGAAAACGATCCTCTGACCTCCTTCCCTCCCAGGAGTCAGTAGTTACGCCACAGTGTTCATTACACACCAAATTATTATTCAAGTTATCCATACAGCTCCATTGCAACATCAACATCACGTATAAAATTACTGTTTGGTAGAATAAAGTTCTTTTGTTTATGTGGCGCGTGTTTAATTTATATATAAATATAAATATAAATTTATATAATAAATATATATTTATTGTTTTTGACCTTATGCCTGTTCATCTTCCTTTTTTTCTCAAGCCTAAATTAATCCGCACATAGACCTCCCTTAATTCATTCTATGATCGCCGATCTTGTGTAGACAGTTAATTCGGTTGTGATTATAGGAATAACTTTGCTCCATTCTATGCTTATAAAGGCGTCTTACCATAGGACCGGGCGGCCCAGTATTACTTCACCTTACTAACTACAGAAGGCTAATTGCGTCAGTGGTAGCGTCATATGTGTACTGTATATTGTTTCTCGTAATGATAACATTTCTTTGCTGGTCTGATTCACAGTTTTATAAACAACGTTTTAATTGTCGTAACAAGATAAGATGCATTGCTTATGTAATTCCTTCCATGCATATAGGGATATTTACTTTGAAGACATTCTTTGGTCTTACATATGTTAAGTTTACTCTTTAGCATATCCAATAGTTTGGTTATCCCAGAAATCGTTAACCAACGCATGTCTGCTACCTCGCAGCAGACGACACCGTTCAACCCTTCAGTTAAAATGCGAGGAAAGGGAGGGTGACCGTTCTGCCAAAACCAGAGTTCGCGTGACGGGACAGAATTTATTGTCCCTGTACAATCAATACTCCCTCTACAACAGCTGGTTCGCTAAATGCCACGGCTACCATTTGTTTTGCTGACAATTAAGGGGAAAGAATTCGTCGTTTTGTTGCTATTCTGACCGACGGCCAAAGCTTAAATCTACGCTGTACATTTGTTTTACGCCTGCTTGCAACAAATTACGTTTTCGCTCTACGGAGTCAATTGAGATGTAGACCGCATCTGGGAGAAATTACACTAAAGGTATAATTCACAACGATCTGATAAACGGAAGAACTTAAGAGAGACCTGTGCTCATTATTAAGTGCAACACACTAAAGAAGGACAAGGCGTGGACCTACGTAAGTTTCTTTTTTAAGTTGTAGTCAGTATTAGTACCTCAGCCAAAGGGTCAACAGTCGAAACCCTTCGATGTAATAATGTGTTCTTAAAAGTGTTGCACTGTCACCAATACCCCGTTAGCAAAAATGACATTACCGCGTTAAATCTACTTTAAAAACATTTTAGAGTTCGGAAACACACATAAGAACACGTAGAGCAAAGTTAGAAGTTCTAAAAGAATCAGCAGCAAAGCCAGGTTAAAAATTTCTTTTGAAATACTGAGTGTGTGAACTTTGACATCAAAGATTCAATCTGGATAATGAATCTGGAAGTGTGTCGGATCAAACGATTTCACCTACGTCTCCTTTATTTGACGACTGGTCAAATGTCACATTAATATTTTTCTTATAGGTATTTTAACTTCGCATCTAGTCTCACTCCGTTTTCTACAGTTTTATGCAGAATTCCCATCAGAAAAAATGGCTCTTTTCTGTATGTCGGTGTGTTTGTGTGTGTGTGCGCGCGCGCACGCATTTTTTACTTTTCTATGAGAGTATGCTGCTCAATTACCTCTCACTTTATAGGTTATGTAATTTTCGTTCACACGGAAACCTGTATCGCTAGGGCAATGTTTTAGAATTTACTAATTTAAGTAATTTGCATTTTTATGTTTTAAAATTATGTGCCTTTAGATGTATATAAATTTATGGTAAAGCTGAAACGTTGCTTTTGTAAAAAATTAAAGACAAACGTCCGATGTTTTAAATCAACAAATAAATATGTTTTAAAGACAATTTTGAATACGTTGCACTGGTCTTAACTTTGGGATTTATTTCTGTAATAATGTATAACCTATAACTTATGTTATCTTAAATGTACTGAAATAATGAAAATTTTCTTTTTCTTGTAGTCGACTCACAGTTGCAATTTGTTTTGTGCAACAAGTGACAAACCGAGGGACTAGCTAGCCCACGGTATTGTCGTGTCTAGAGTTTGGAACAAAGTAGCAAAATCGATTGTTGTACTGCGTGCACGAGAACTTCGTATCTGACAGAGACATGCAAAACGTCTGCATTGTTGTAGAACGAAGTAGCAATATCGATTGTTGTACTGCGTGCACGAGATCTTCGTATCTGACAGAGACACTCACAACGACTGCATTGTTGTAGAACGAAGTAGCATATCGATTGTTGTACTGCGTGCACGAGAACTTCGTATCTGACAGAGACACGCAAAACGTCTGCATTGTTGTAGAACGAAGTAGCAATATCGATTGTTGTACTGCGTGCACGAGAACTTCGTATCTGACAGAGACACGCAAAACGTCTGCATTGTTGTAGAACGAAGTAGCAATATCGATTGTTGTACTGCGTGCACGAGATCTTCGTATCTGACAGAGACACGCAAAACGACTGCATTGTTGTAGAACGAAGTAGCAATATCGATTGTTGTACTGCGTGCACGAGAACTTCGTATCTGACAGAGACACGCAAAACGACTGCATTGTTGTAGAACGAAGTAGCAATATCGATTGTTGTACTGCGTGCAGGAGAACTTCGTATCTGACAGAGACATGCAAAACGTCTCCATTGTTGTAGAACGAAGTAGCAATATCGATTGTTGTACTGCGTGCACGAGATCTTCGTATCTGACAGAGACACTCACAACGACTGCATTGTTGTAGAACGAAGTAGCATATAGATTGTTGTACTGCGTGCACGAGAACTTCGTATCTGACAGAGACACGCAAAACGTCTGCATTGTTGTAGAACGAAGTAGCAATATCGATTGTTGTACTGCGTGCACGAGAACTTCGTATCTGACAGAGACACGCAAAACGACTGCATTGTTGTAGAACGAAGTAGCAATATCGATTGTTGTACTGCGTGCACGAGAACTTCGTATCTGACAGAGACACGCAAAACGTCTGCATTGCTGTAGAACGAAGTAGCAATATCGATTGTTGTACTGCGTGCACGAGAACTTCGTATCTGACAGAGACACGCAAAACGTCTGCATTGTTGTAGAACGAAGTAGCAATATCGATTGTTGTACTGCGTGCACGAGAACTTCGTATCTGACAGAGACACTCACAACGACTGCATTGTTGTAGAACGAAGTAGCAATATCGATTGTTGTACTGCGTGCACGAGAACTTCGTATCTGACAGAGACACGCAAAACGTCTGCATTGTTGTAGAACGAAGTAGCAATATCGATTGTTGTACTGCGTGCACGAGATCTTCGTATCTGACAGAGACACTCACAACGACTGCATTGTTGTAGAACGAAGTAGCAATATCGATTGTTGTACTGCGTGCACGAGAACTTCGTATCTGACAGAGACACGCAAAACGACTGCATTGTTGTAGAACGAAGTAGCAATATCGATTGTTGTACTGCGTGCACGAGAACTTCGTATCTGACAGAGACACGCAAAACGACTGCATTGTTGTAGAACGAAGTAGCAATATCGATTGTTGTACTGCGTGCACGAGAACTTCGTATCTGACAGAGACACGCAAAACGACTGCATTGTTGTAGAACGAAGTAGCAATATCGATTGTTGTACTGCGTGCACGAGAACTTCGTATCTGACAGAGACACGCAAAACGTCTGCATTGTTGTAGAACGAAGTAGCAATATCGATTGTTGTACTGCGTGCACGAGAACTTCGTATCTGACAGAGACACGCAAAACGACTGCATTGTTGTAGAACGAAGTAGCAATATCGATTGTTGTACTGCGTGCACGAGAACTTCGTATCTGACAGAGACACGCAAAACGTCTGCATTGTTGTAGAACGAAGTAGCAATATCGATTGTTGTACTGCGTGCACGAGAACTTCGTATCTGACAGAGACACGCAAAACGACTGCATTGTTGTAGAACGAAGTAGCAATATCGATTGTTGTACTGCGTGCACGAGAACTTCGTATCTGACAGAGACACGCAAAACGTCTGCATTGTTGTAGAACGAAGTAGCAATATCGATTGTTGTACTGCGTGCACGAGAACTTCGTATCTGACAGAGACACGCAAAACGACTGCATTGTTGTAGAACGAAGTAGCAATATCGATTGTTGTACTGCGTGCACGAGAACTTCGTATCTGACAGAGACACGCAAAACGTCTGCATTGTTGTAGAACAATTATAATTAATAATTAGCAGATTATTGAACCTCATACGTGTTCATTTTAGTAAGGCTTATGAGAAAAACAAAATACTAGCATTACTAAAAACAGTCGTTCCTAGGACTAATACATATTTGTTTTTATGCACAGGAAATGTATAGCATACTTGCATACATACTTGTTAGGAAATGCTTAGAACTGGCGGCTATCACACAGATGCGCAGTTGTCAATTGCGTGGTTTTCCATACCACTGTCCGCGTATCCGAGCCGCTGCGTTCAACAAAATTCCTGTGTGATAGCCGCCAGTTCTAAGCATTTCCTAACAAGTATGTATGCAAGTATGCTATGCATTTCCTGTGCATAAAAACAAATATGTATTAGTCCTAGGAACGACTGTTTTTAGTAATTCTAGTATTTTGTTTTTCTCATAAGCCTTACTAAAATGAACACGTATGAGGTTCAATAATCTGCTAATTATTAATTCTCTAGATTAGTAGCCAGGTGCCACTCTGTTCATATAAGTGTTTTGACACCATTCATATAAGTGTCAAAAAAGAAAGCATAAGCACCCTATGTTGGGCTCAACATGTCACTGCCGCATTCCTACAGTTGATTTTGGTGCCCGTCGTCTACCTAAGTTACAATGAATGCTCCTCACATTGTATTCACTGTGTTATAAATAGAATATTCTACGTTCCCGTGTTATCGATTTATTTATGGCATATAATTTTAGACAAAAAATTGTTTGTTATAATTCACTATGAAAATTAGTTTTTTCGAGAATATTCAACAAATGTACTGTATATTATATGTATGTAGTTATACTTGGCCACTAGGATTCTTGGACTCGTCGAAATAAAATTAAATAATGTAGTTAATTTTAAAACATTTTTTTGTATCTTAAAAAAATCAATCGTCAAGTCCGTGTAAAAGAAAAAAGTGATAATTACATTTTTAGAATAATAGAGTCCTTCGCTTGTCATTAAGTTTTGTTTATTTTAGAAATTAAATTTTGCAATAACCAGGCAACGCCAATTTAGACCAAAACAGTAAATTTAAGAAATCTTGTTCAATAATAGGCATATATAATTTTCAGTAATATTGCTCGACAACATAAACACTGATAACTGATAAAGCAGAGGAATAATGCGACAGTACAAATAAATGATGTACTGAGCATTGAATATAAAAATTTAAATTTACCTAATAAACTGTAAATAATTAAATATCACTATAATATTGACGACTCGGAACACTAAGTTTTTTATAAGTAAAAACGTAAAGTTTTACCTTACAGCCTAAACCGGCTTTCACCTATAGAAGGCTTCATCAGAGGCTGTCGTTAGTAGCGCTGTTCGTCTTGTTGTTGGTGACGAGATAGTTTTTCGAAAGATCGAAGCTGTGCGTGTGTGGTGAGATGTGTTCGAATAATGCGTGCGATTTGAATTGTGTCTGTTCGTTTAGGATGTCGTTTTTATTTGTTTTTGTGTGTTTGTATATTTCTAATTGTTCTAGAGTGTCTAGTTTTCGGCCTTTTGTGTGTACGTGTAGTATGTTCATGTTATTGTCGATGTTTTTATACGTGTGGTTTGCTTCAATGAGGTGGTTTGCGAAGGTAGATTCTGTAGTGGTGTGGAGTGCTTTTGTGTGTTCAATGTATCTCTGTTTGAAGCTACGTCCTGTCTGGCCTATGTAGAATTTATTGCAATTTGAACAATTTAGCTTATATACACCGGGTATATCGAATTTGTTTTGTGCTTTGGGCATGCGTTTTGATAGTGTGTGTTCTGTTTTGTTAGTAGTTTTGAAAGCGATTCTGTATCCTGCTTTTTTGAATTTGTGGGCGATTTTTTTCTGTTTGTTTGTTGATGTATGTTAGTGTTATGAATTAGTTGTTGTTATTAAATAATTAACAATATATTAGAAATAAGCATGTCAGGGATTGCAAGCTTGGCTCAGACAAAAATATGAACAGGTGTTTCGACCTGAATCGACGTGCACACACACACTAATGTAACTGAAAGTGTGTACACCAGTATTTTGCTAGTGTGTGTGAACGCAGGTCTATGGAGGCGAGTTTACCACCCCAAGATGAATAATTGCACAATTATTGTTTTTCCGTAATTATTCATAAACTATAATTAAGAATTAAAATCCAAAACCACAATAAAATGTAATAAAATTTACTAAATACTGTGTACGGAAACCACGCGAAAGTGACAC
The DNA here is from genome assembly GCA_034769895.1 of Magicicada septendecula. Classification (NCBI taxonomy): domain Eukaryota; kingdom Metazoa; phylum Arthropoda; class Insecta; order Hemiptera; family Cicadidae; genus Magicicada; species Magicicada septendecula. The sequence goes on along the minus strand of CM068370.1, from coordinate 386,790,552 downwards.
ACCGTACGAGTGTAATAGTGAAATAACTGTGTACAAATCGAAAGGGTTAAGTTGCAATGTCCAAAATTACAGTGAACATGTGTTGTAAAAATAGTTATAAGATAAGTATAAGAGTATACTTACAGGACTCTGCAATTCGCAGAAAAATAAGAAATAGCGAATTTGACAAAGAGTGGGGGAACTGAATCCAGAGACAGTTTCTGACATGTCGATTTCGTACCACTGCAGGTGTCGACCAAGACATGGGTATAAATAGGACACGCAAGCTACAGTGGTTCTCTTTCTTAAATCATCCACGGTGCAGCGGGAGCTTATGCCCGTCCGCACGGCGTATTTATTTTTTTATGTAAATAGTCTAAATTTTCCAGTTACATACAACTATGTAACTAAGTTGTAAAGACAATCATTTTTAAATAATAACAGCAGTACATAAGAAGAATTACATAAGAAGATCCATTGACGTCAGAAACTGCACGAGGAGAGTTCCAGAGAGTGATTCGACACTAGACAAGAGAGTGATACGACGCTGGACAAGAGGAGAGTTCCAGAGAGAAATACGACGCTGGACAAGAGAAGAGTTCCAGAGAGAGATACGACGCTGGACAAGAGGAGAGACCAGAGAGAGATACGACGCTGGACAAGAGGAAAAGAGAGACAGCCGACGCTGGAGTGCGAGACGAGGACAACTACAGATGGATCAAAATGATCGAGTATGATTGACGACAATAAGGTGATAAACAACTTATTTATATCTTAATCATACAATGAACTCAAAGACAATTAAAGACATTTCTATTTTATTTAAAAATAAGAGCCAATGTTTCTTGTAAAGTAGAATTAAAATCATAGATGTTTTATAAATACGATTAACGTAACAAGAGCTCAAATTAATATGAAATAAAATGAATACAAAGCATTTAGATGAAAACAATTAGTATTTGAGATAAAACAGTACTGAGAAACAAAAGATAAATTCAATAACTATTAATATTTTGAGTACATTACAATATATAAAAAGAGATTTAAATATTGATATTTTGAAACACATTAATCGACTGAGTAGTCTGAAAATGAGATTTTTCTTTAATACCGTAATTAGTAGAATAGAATATTTAGTCAGTAAGGATGTATATAGCATAAGCCTTACGGCATAATAACAATTAATAACGAATGTTTTAAATCGAAGTCAGTGCCATGTGCACAATTTTTAATAATATCAAGTAAATTTGAAATACCGTTACAAGTCACATAGAGTTCTTATTGCAAATACACCTGAAACCCAATTTAAATGTATATTGTTGCATAATTTGTCAATCTTGAACGTGAGACCGGTCACGCTAAATTTGTGTATATGTATATGTGTTTATGTATATGTGTTTATGTATATGTATTGTTGCATATTTGGCTCCCAAAGAACGTGGGGCTATACAAATTAAAGTACATATAAAAATTCACACACATAAATACGTTGCATATATTTGGCGCTCCAAGATCGTGGGGCTCCGCAAACACAAATAGAAGTGTATTTGTATTTGAAATTAATTTTAACAACGTTTAAATACGTTACATATATTTGGCGCCCAAGATCGTGGGGCTCCACAAATTTAAATTATATTAAATTTGCAATTTGTTATGTTGCAATATATATAGAATGAATAACAGTTGCAATACACATCTTTAACAACACAATACTTACGACGGTATCCACAAATTAACCCGAACGAAATAGAAGAAAATATTGTCTTGTATATAAAAATTATACAGGCCTACAACTGTACATATCGATGATATTATTTTTCCTCATTATTACTACCCACATGCAGGTACTTCTTGTATCATTATATTTCACCAGGTTGTGTAGTCCCTTGCTGCCGGCAAAGTAATCAGCCACGTGTTGACGCTGATATTGAGATCTTCATTGCTGCTTAGAAATTGTGATATTCTTTGAATACTGTATTTTGTATTCTTGTTATTTCTATTGTTATATTTTGTATTTATATATTTCGGTACTTTTATGTATTTTAATTCTGTTGTTATTGTATACATACACCTGTAGTACCGGACTTGTGGAATAAATAACAATGTCGATGATTATGATGGCGATGATGCTCTCGAATATTACCGCATTATGCATAATCAGAATAATCCATTTTGTTGCGATATTTTCTATTATATTCCTGTCTAATAAAATATAACCTTATCTTTCACATAATACGTAAATTTGTCATTTAATATCTGTATTGAAGGAAAATTTGTTTTCCCAGATAAGAAGATCGATTTTCCATTCACGAGCGACCTGAGTTATGACGAACGTACACGCGTAGCGTCAGACTACTTTTTTTTTATCACAAACTATATCTGTCATGATTATCGTTACTCGTCGTGTGTTGTAGTTTTGCCGGTAGAGAGAGCAAGCAATAAATTGTAATGTCAGCAGTGACAGACAGCTCTGCCGCTAGTGTCAACAACAGGTGTCCCCATACTGTTTGTCCCCGCCGCGTCTGGTAGCACTGATCAATAAGAGCGAAATGCATTGAAGATGGAGAAGACGCGATTAATGAGCGTAAAGGTTGGTTTGAAACAAATATGAAAAAATTAAATTAAATACGGCTGGCTACTAGATGAGGGGTTCACAATGATTTTAAGTCTCTGACTACTGTGAGTGTTTGAGGTGGAAATCACGTAAAAAAACGCAACATAGAAATTGACGATCGATTAAGTTTGGAGCGGATTACTTTGAAAGGTAGACAGTAATATAAATATTGTTTAAATAACCTTTGGAGATTAAAACAAACCTTTATAATATGTGCTTGCTTAATATTATGATGACTGGATCAGAAACGGTGGATACTGTCAAGAGGGTGACAGAAAAACAGTTGCTCCCACAGTACAGTAAGCAAATGGAAAGTGGTCGCGACGATTGGTGGCCTGAAGACGAAGCGACGTAAAGGGACTCCTTTGCTACCTGAATGGCTGACTGACAAGAACCGTACCGGACCAGTACAGCGCACTTACTCGCAGCCTATCCAACTTACCCACAAAACACTATCGTTTGCCTTTATTCCAATCCTCTTTACGAGAAACAGGTTAAGCCTTCATAACAGGCATAATCAGAGTTAAAAGACTAGAGTGGCGTGGATTGGTCGCGTTTCAAGAGACGGAAATGAGACAAGCATAAAGAAAATACTGCTACATTCGATGGAAAATAACAAAAGCGCCTACGTGACTCTTTACACGTGGCAGTATTACGGAACGCTCTACACGATTAGAGGGCCGCACTCGAATTGCGCTCAGATTAATGTCAGGTAGGTTTGCTAGAGAAAAGGTTACTTCATCCCCTACTGAACTGCGCTCACTGGCCCCAGGTACTAAAAGTAGGAATACTTGGAATCTGCGTTTACTGCTGCCAGGTAGGTACGAAAAGTACGGATACTTGGAATTTCCCCCCCAAAAAAAACTACTTCACACACCTACACTACTACTTTACTACTACCACTGCTACTGCTACTGCACTATGCTCTACTATACTATGTACTGTACGTACTATACTACACTACGTAGCTACTACGTACTATACGTGCTAGTACGTGTAGTACTATGTACTGTATGTGCTGTACTATGTACTTTGTACTTGGGTACATGAAAATTGAAATTATTTCTGAAATCAGTTTTGTTTGAAACGTTGTCGACGACTGTTAAGTGTGCGACGATGGAAACTATGTTCAGTGAACGAGGACAACCGTTGTTAGTTTTTGAGAATTACAAGTTTCGAAAATATCGAGATGTGAAATCAACAGAAGAAGTTGTATGGAGATGCACCAAGAAGAACTGTATGGCTACAATTTATACGTTAAATGCGGTATTTTCGAAAAAATGTGGCGAACATAACCATGAAGCAAACTAAATAATGTCGTGAAAAGGAAAGCCCAAGAAGATATTTCAACGAAACCTTCAAAATTAATCCGGTCTGAAATGAGAGCTGAAACTCACTCATTGAAAACATTATCTGTTACGGACACTAAGTGTATCCGCAACAACATCAATCATGCGCGACTTCTGTTAGTGCCCAAACTACCAAAATCAACGATGGAAGTGCAACATTTCTTAAATTCTTCAAACTTAAGAACAAGTACGAACGAACCTTTCCTGATGTGCAATGACTTTTTAGACAACATAGTAATTTTCTCATGTGAAAAGAACTTGGAGTTTATGTGTCAACAGGATATGGACGGAACATTCGAATATTGCACTAAGTATTTCGGCCAACTCTTCACTATACATGCGTATGCAATGAACTTTTATGTACCCGTCGTATTGTCCTTATTACAAGACAAGAAGAAGTCTACGTATAGCAGAGTTTTCCAATTATTAATAGAAAAGTGCACGCTGCTGGGTTATGTTTTAAATCCCAGTACTGTAATAATAGATTTTGAAGTTGCAATTCACGCGAGCCTGCAAGAAATTTTTCCAGAAGAACTCAAAATTATTGGTTGCCGTTTTCATCTTGCTCAGTCTTGGCAAGTTTAAAATGTTATATTTTGTTTTAACTTAAACTCACGATTCTGTCCGAAGTAAAGCGTTCCCGTCACACGTTGCTGTATAACCTGGAGAGTTATTACCGAACGTACGAACGTATGATAAGCTCGAAAAGGTACGTAACCTCAAAAATTAGCGTGTCAAAAACTAGTTAGAGTATTTCATCATCAGAAATACAAATGAAATATTATACGTATATATTTCATTTGTATTTCTGATGATGACGTCTCATGACGTCGATTATGTTTACATACCTATATATAATACAGAGAAAACAGTGAGTCTTATTTCAACAATATATATATATATATATATTGTAACGTGAAATAACTGATCGGGTTTACGTCTTTTTTAGCCCATTCTGTAACGTGAAAATTACTAATCGGATTATTTAAGCCCCACGTTTGTACGTCATTCTGTAACGTCTCCCGTCTCAATCATACCTTCCGTCGCGAGACCTTTACCGTATAATAATTACGTTAGTTTATGCTCTGATACTGTTATTTATTTTTAATTGGGTGTGTGAGATTCTTTAGTATTGACAAATAAACCGCGATATTCTTTATTATGTAATTATATCTTCTTACAGTTATTACTGTTCAGTTGTTTGTAAATGGGCAGGAGAGAGAGAGAGAGAGAGAGAGAGAGAGAGAGAGAGAGAGAGAGAGAGAGAGAGAGAGAGAGAGAGAGAGAGCGCGAGAGAATTCCGCTCTTTGAGTACGATTTAAACGTTTGTTTTTTTCTCGCGCGTTGCATCAGCTGTTTTCAATTTGCTAACCAATTGAAAGGTTATGTTGTCCGGCGTATTTCATACGTTCTGATGTCAGAGCTAACTTTCTTACTCTTCTCTGCTATTCACCTGTTTCCTGTAACAAAGCTGCTATCTACAAGAAATAATACAAAGTCAATTACCTAAAAGAAAGGTATTTATTGATTGAATTTGGTTTATTTTTCTGGAAATTATTACCTCCAAATCATCAGTTTACAAATCGATTATTTTCGAAATCACAACATTTTTCGATATAAGTTTTTTCATATAACACAACAGATGTATTCAATTACAGTTACTATTAAAATAAATAAATTATGTATCTCAGGGTTATTTTGGGATTCTTTGAAATATAAGAAAGTCAGAAATGCTTAGTTACTAGTATCATACTTTACAATAATTAATATTTGTTTTCTTAAAGTCTGATTCAACAAGTTCGTTTTTTAAACGCCACAGCGCAGGTTACGTATTCATACAGAAAGCGAAAAAATAAAGATGGCTGCATTAGAGTTCCTAATGAACATACATTTTTACTGTTTTTGGTTAATTAAATAAAGTTTATAATGTTCACACTAAGTTTTCTTATAAATTGAAAGATATGGTACTGTTTCTAGTGTTCGTTACTTAGTCGTCATGTGTAATTTTTTAGTTTATTAAGGTAGGCGTTCTCACCCAAGAAGTTACAGTTCAAAATTTTCAGGCCATCAGATAGTTAGATGAATTTTCTATGTTCTTCGATTTTCTGGCATTAATTATTGTGGTTAAACGGATGTCCCAGATGTAGTGGCTTGTGCTGAATCGTTTCATTAATTTAGAATGGTGTTTTTTCCGAATTGTAGTTACTTAATTTTTTAAATTTGGTGGACATTATTTTTTGGTCATCTACTCACTTGAAATCCAATTTAACAATTAACAATTCTTGTTGATTATGTTACTCTTAGTAACCTAGAAATTGATGAGTTTTTATTGGCTAACCTAGGTACAGTTTTAGTAAATAGGCTAGTATTCATTATTATTATTTCTTCCCTTCTTTTAGGAAAAATACTCCTTTATAATGTTTAACTATAATTACATTTAATTTATACTATGTTTTTCTTCACATCTTTACATAAACTTAGCTACTTGTATTTTATAATTTAATGATTTTTAACTTGGTTTATTTCTGACTTATACTTCTGTTAATGTATTATTACTCTAGGCACTATTTTATTTTCCACCATCTCTTTACTTTATTTTAATTAACAATTATTAATTTCTTATATAACCCTGGATCCTTCAAACATAAACAAAATAATATTTTAATTACATTGATACTGCCTTTGTGGCCTAACAACACAAAACTACAACAACTTATTATTAAACTTATAGTTTATTACTATAGTACTGCATCTTCACTATTTCTGATTGATGTCCTTTTCAGTTTTTTTTTTACACATATCATACTATGTTGCACTTTGTACACTCCGCACTTTTATGGTAACACTTAGTACATTGTTTTTTAATTGCTAAAATGTTTTATGGTACAAATGTTTTCATAGCATGATACTTAATCCCTCATTTCTGACTTTTGGAAGGGGTAACTACTAACCTTTTATTATTACTATTTTACAAATACTTCTTTATTTTTATCAGTATTGAGCACTGATTATGTAATGTTACAATATATATATATATATATATATATATATATTTATTAATTGATTGTTCTTTTTTGTACATGCAAGATGTATTCTCACTTACTTTATGAGACACGTGTTTCGAAAACAGGCATTGTTTTTATTAAGAATCCGACGTGCTACGGATTATATATATATATTACTATAATACTTATAACTAATTTACCTCAAGATATATTTTTTCCTTTAGGAACATGTTTCGGGAGATCCTGTTCTCCCATCTTCAGCCTTCGCCATCTTGCTTCTGGTGCAGTATTTGTGTGTTGGCTTCTGGATGTTATTAAGGTGGTTTGTTGGTCTTTGGTCCTTCAATGTTGCATTATTGTGTGTGGTAGTGGTATCTGTTTTTGTATTTTGTGTATTTTCGATGTTGAGTGCTTTGAATATTGTGTCATGTTTTGTATTGATTTGTATTTGTTCTGGTATTAATTTGTTTTGTGTTTTATGTTTGTAAATGTGTAAATTTTCCCAAATGTTCATTATGGTGCCTTTGTGTGGTATATGTTTTATTAGTGTTACATTGGTTATGCCTGGGAATTCATGTCCTGTGTTTATTGCATGTGTGGCTAAATTGGATTTATATATATTTGGTTTTTTGTATGCATTTAGGTGTTCAAAATAACGTTTTTTCAGCTGTTTTTTTTGTTTGTCCTATATAACATTTATTGCAATCTTGGCATTCAATTTTGTATATACCGTTGGTTGTTGTATTATCTTTGTTGTGTGAGCTATTTAGATTTTGTAATTTATTTTTATTAGTTTTGTATGCTATTTTATATCTGTGTTTTTAAATAGTTTTGTTAGTTTTGTCATTTTATTATTAATATATGTGAATGTGGCCCATTTTTTGTTGTTGTTATTATTTATGTGTTGTTCAGTTTGATTAATTCTTAATTGTTCAGTTTTTATTTTGTATTTGATTTTATTTTCTATTTTGATCATAGTATTTTTATTGTATCCATTTACATAACCAATTTGGTATATTATATTTCTTTCTTTGTCAGTTTCTTGTTTGTTTAGGGGTATTTTGTACATTCTGTTAAATAACGAATAAAATGCTGCCATTTTATGTTGTGGTGGGTGGTCAGAATGGTTAGGTATAATGATGTTAGTGGAAATTGGTTTTCAGACATAACCAATGTAACACTAATAAAACATATACCACACAAAGGCACCATAATGAACATTTGGGAAAATTTACAGATTTACAAACATAAAACACAAAACAAATTAATACCAGAACAAATACAAATCAATACAAAACATGACACAATATTCAAAGCACTCAACATCGAAAATACACAAAATACAAAAACAGATACCACAACCACACACAATAATGCAACATTGAAGGACCAAAGACCAACAAACCACCTTAATAACATCCAGAAGCCAACACACAAATACTGCACCAGAAGCAAGATGGCGAAGGCTGAAGATGGGAGAACAGGATCTCCCGAAACATGTTCCTAAAGGAAAAAATATATCTTGAGGTAAATTAGTTATAAGTATTATAGTATTATATACATCAAGAAACGGACTGTAGCAGAAAGTGATTGAAATATATATATATATATATATATATACATTTAATATTTATAACTAAATTTACCTCAAGATGTTATTTTTCCTTATTTGGAACATGTTTCGAGAGCTCCCGTGCTCCCATCCTCAGCCTTTGCGATCTTATGTCTGGTGAAATATTTGTGTGTTGGCTGCTGGATGCTATTAAGGTTGTTTGTTGGTCTTTGGTATTTTAAAGTTGTATTATTGTGTGTGATTGTGGTATATTTATTTGTATTTTGTGTATTTTCGATGTTGAGTGCTTTGAATATTGTGTCACGTTTTGTATTGATTTGTATTTGTTCTGGTATTAGTTTGTTTTGTGTTTTATGTTTGTATATTTGTAAATTTTCCCAAATGTTCATTATGGTGCCTTTGTGTGGTATATGTTTTATTAGAGATACATTGGTTATGTCTGGGAATTCATGTCCTGTGTTTATTGCATGTGTGGCTAAATTGGATTTATATATTTCTGGTTTTTTGTATGCGTTTAGGTGTTCAAAATAACGTTTTTTCAGCTGTTTTTTGTTTGTCCTATGTAACATTTATTGCAATCTTGGCATTCAATTTTGTATATACCGTTAGTTGTTGTATTATCTTTGTAGTGTTAGCTACTTAGATTTTGTAATTTATTTTTATTAGTTTTGTATGCTATTTTTATATCGTGTTTTTAAATAGTTTTGTTAGTTTTGTCATTTTATTATTTATGTATGTGAATGTGGCCCATTTTTGTTGTTGTTATTATTTATGTGTTGTTCATTTTGATTAATTCTTAATTGTTCAGTTTTTATTTTATATTTGATTTTATTTTCTATTTTGTTCATAGTATTTTTATTGTATCCATTTTCATAACCAATTTGGTATATTATATTTCTTTTTTTGTCAGTTTCTTGTTTGTTTAGGGGAATTTTGTACATTCTGTTAAATAGCAAATAGAATGCTGCCATTTTATGTTGTGGTGGGTGGTCAGAATGGTTAGGTATAATGATGTTAGTGGAAGTTGGTTTTCTATATATTGCATATTGTATGTGGTTGTTGTATCTTGTGATGGTTATGTCTAAATAGTTGATTTTGTTATGTTTTTCTTTTTCTTCTGTGAATTGTATTTTAGGATGTATGTTATTGATTTGTTTCAGTATGTTCTCTGCATTTGTGTTTTTGTTATTTGATACATATAGCCCATCATCTACATATCTTATCCATATGCCATTTGGGTCATGTGATTTTATAATATTTTGTATTTTGGTATCTATGTGTTGTAGGAATATTTCTGCTATTATGCTTGATAATGGTGATCCCATTGCTAAACCTTCTTGCTGTTGATAAATTTTGCTATTAAATTCAAAGTAATTTTGTTTTAGTATTAGTTGGAGGCTATTTTTTATTTCGGTTATATATTGTTTGTTTTCATTTTGTTCTTTAAGTTTGTTTATTATTATGTCTATTGTTTCTTCCACTGGGATGTTGGTGTACATGTTTGTGACGTCATATGATGTGAAAAATGTATTTTCATTTATATTTATTATTTTTAGTTTGTCTATTAAGTCGTATGTATTTTTTATGTTATGATGGTTATTTGTTAGATGGTTATTTTTTAATTTTTGTGCTATTATTTTTGCTATTTTGTGTGTAGGAGCTTTTTTGAAGTTGATTAATGGACGTATTGGGTTGTTTAATTTGTGTATTTTTATTAGGCTATTCATTTTAGGTGGTTCTGGATTATTATTTATATATATGTCTGTGTTTTTATTGTTGAATATGTTTTTAGTTGTTTTTATTAGTTTTATTGTTTGTTTAAGATAGATTTCTGTTGGGGTTTTATTTAGTTGTATGCATTTATTATTGTTGATGAAGTCTTCGGGTTTTTTACTTCCATATTCCTTAAGGAATGGAAGTATGGTGATGGCAAAAAAAATCGTGTTCGAGATTATTGCAGATTCTGATTCTACTACACTCAAAACATGAAAAAAAGTCGTTTTCCGAAAAGTGTCTGTGTGTCTGTCTGTCTGTGTGTCTGTCTGTCTGTAGATTTTTTTCTATGGCAAACGATAACTGCCGCAAATTCAAACAGAATCAAATAATTTTTTGCATACAGCCCTGATTTGTAGAGTACTCACGACCTATTGTTTTTGGTGAAGATCGGTTGAGGGAAAGGGGTAGTTTACCTGCAACGGTTTTTTTTTATCAAGGGAAATTTTTTTTTTTGGCAAACGATAACAGCCGCAAATTCAAACAGAATCAAATAATGTTTCGCATACAGCCCTGAATTGTAGAGTTCTCAAGACCTATTGTTTTTGGTGAAGATCGGTTAAGGGAAAGGGGTAGTTTACCTGTAACGTTTTATGTTTTAACAAGGGTATTTCCTATGGCAAACGATAACAGCCGCAAATTCAAACAGAATCAAAAGATTATTTGCATACAGCCCTAAATTGTAGACTTCTCAAGATCTATTGTTTTTGGTGAAGATCGGTTAAGGGAAAGGGGTAGTTTACCTACAACGTTTTTTTAACAAGGGTATTTTCTATGGCAAACGATAACAGCCGCAAGTTCAAACAGAATCAAATAATTTTCTGCATACAGCCCTAATATGTAGAGTACTCAAGACCTATTGTTTTTGGTGAAGATCGGTTGAGGGAAAGGGGTAGTTTACCTGCAACATTTTTTTTTTCTATGGCAAACGATAACTGCCGCAAATTCAAACAGAATCAAATAATGTTTTGCATACATCCCTGAATTGTAGAGTTCTCAAGGACTTTCGATTTTGGTAAAGATCGGTTAAGGGGAAGGGGTAGTTTACCTGCAACCTTTTACGTTTTAACAAGAGTAAAGTACTTGAAAATTTATTTAAACTTTTTGAAACAATGGTAATTGTTGAAAATAAAATAATTTTGTTGCCAGGTAACAAAAATAAAGTCATTTTGATTATAAAATATAAATATTTATAACAAGAAAAGAATTTTCAGTTTTCAAAATTTAAATATATTTTTATAAAACAATGGGTTCTTCATTGAGGTGGGGACCATGTCACTCACTCCATCTCAAGCCTCTCCCATTTTGCAGAAAAAGAGGACCCTGTCAAGGCTGATACTTTGACGACAGTGACAGGGCTTTCCACCAAATTCAGCAGAGTGACGTAGGCCCAAATTCAGCAGATAGGCCCAACTCTGATTGGCTCCTCAGATTTCCCCAGCGTTAGTAGGTTCTATGAAAATATTTTATTTCAAAAATGATTTTTTCATTTTAATGTAATATAATATTTTTCATTTAATACAGCAATAAAAAGGCAGGTAAGACAGCCTGGCTGTTTGGCTGAAAATGATTTTAAATATAAATCTTAGAATATGGAAGTCATGTATGGTTCTCCATACCGATATTTTTATGTAGTCTGCTTTATCAATGATTACTGTTGCTTGACTTCTGTCTGCTTTAGTTATTATTAAATTATTGTTCTTTACTTTATTTTTAATTTCTTTTATTGTTTTATTGTCTTTCTTTTGTTTATCTTTGTTTTTCATTTCGCTAGTGATTATTTTTTTAATTATGTGTTGCTTCTGTTCTTTTTTCTTCTTGTATATTGTCTTTTATTAGGTTAATGGCAAATTCTGTTTCTACTATTAAATTTTCTAGATTTCTGTTTGCATTTTGAGTTATGTTAGTTTTTGACACATTGTTTAAATATTCTGTTTCTTTTTTGTTAAATTCTGTATTGCTAAGGTTAATGGTTCGAGGGTAAAATGTGTGTTTATTTTTTATTTTTTTTTTTTTGTTGTTGTTTTAATGTGTTGAGTTTTTTGTTGATTGTAATAGTCTTTTTGTTTTTTCAAATCTTATTTTATTTTCTATGTTATTGTATTTATTACAATGATGGGCTACATGTATCAAATAACAAAAACATAAATGCAGAGAACATACTGAAACAAATCAATAACATACATCTTAAAATACAATTCACAGAAGAAAAAGAAAAACATAACAAAATCAACTATTTAGACATAACCATCACAAGATACAACAACCACATACAATATGCAATACATAGAAAACCAACTTCCACTAACATCATTATACCTAACCATTCTGACCACCCACCACAACATAAAATGGCAGCATTCTATTCGCTATTTAACAGAATGTACAAAATTCCCCTAAACAAACAAGAAACTGACAAAGAAAGAAATATAATATACCAAATTGGTTATGAAAATGGATACAATAAAAATACTATGAACAAAATAGAAAATAAAATCAAATATAAAATAAAAACTGAACAATTAAGAATTAATCAAAATGAACAACACATAAATTATAACAACAACAAAAATGGGCCACATTCACATACATAAATAATAAAATGACAAAACTAACAAAACTATTTAAAAACACGATATAAAAATAGCATACAAAACTAATAAAAATAAATTACAAAATCTAAATAGCTAACACAACAAAGATAATACAACAACTAACGGTATATACAAAATTGAATGCCAAGATTGCAATAAATGTTACAGAGGACAAACAAAAAAACAGCTGAAAAAACGTTATTTTGAACACCTAAACGCATACAAAAAACCAGAAATATATAAATCCAATTTAGCCACACATGCAATAAACACAGGACATGAATTCCCAGACATAACCAATGTATCACTAATAAAACATATACCACACAAAGGCACCATAATGAACATTTGGGAAAATTTACAAATATACAAACATAAAACACAAAACAAACTAATACCAGAACAAATACAAATCAATACAAAACGTGACACAATATTCAAAGCACTCAACATCGAAAATACACAAAATACAAATAAATATACCACAATCACACACAATAATACAACTTTAAAATACCAAAAAGACCAACAAACAACCTTAATAGCATCCAGCAGCCAACACACAAATATTTCACCAGACACAAGATCGCAAAGGCTGAGGATGGGAGCACGGGAGCTCTCGAAACATGTTCCAAATAAGGAAAAATAACATCTTGAGGTAAATTTAGTTATAAATATTAAATGTATTATATACATCAAGAAACGGACTGTAGCAGAAAGTGATTGAATATATATATATATATATATATATATATAATTACATGCAATGAAAATAATTTTACAGATACTTGCAATTAATAGAGGTTAGAATTAAATTAAAAAAATTTCGACGACGTATTTCACTATTATCAAAATGTTCTTCTAATCTTTAAAATAATCACTCTCACTAACAGTGAGTCTTATTTCAACTATATATATATATATATATATATATATATATATATATATATATATATATAAACCATAGAAGTTTCACTTCTTGCGCGTGTACACAAGTTAGTGATTTTTTGAAAAACATTACAGGTGGCGCAAAATACAGCAAGTGGGACTAACCCAGGAATATAAAAATGAAGAAAGTTCAATAGGAATATATGGCTGAGACATATATTTGGACTACCATTTCTTCCGGCATCCGAGGTAGGAGACTGCTTCGTTGAAGATTTTATAAGCGAAAAACCACAAGACAGTCGAGTGGATCAGTTTTAAATTATTTAGTGGAAAATTATATCGAAAGTGACTCTATATTTCCCCCGACAATATGGGCTGCAAAAACAACAAGTATTTTAAGGACCACAAATCCATGTGAATCATTTCATTCAAAGTTTAAAAGTGAAAATTTATCGTCTCATCCAAATATTCATTCATTTTTAAAAGTTTTATTAGATATGCAGACAGATACCTACATTAAGTTAAATTCTATAAAGAGGAATGCCAAAAGATATGTAAGACGCGAAGTTTTATTACGGCAACAATTTATACAACAAAAAATTGCTCAGTTAGACAGAGATCAAATATCTAGATATAATTTTGTAAAATGTGTTTCATATAAATTTGGAAAAATTGTGTTATCTTAACTAAAAATAAAAATTTAAGTGTCTTGAAAATGTGTGTTTTTTTTTTAGTTTGATTACACAATCTTCCCCAGGTATAACACTGAGCGCAGCTCGAGTGTCTCTTCAAGGACCTTCGCAGGTATAAGAAATTGTGAGCGCAGTTCGGGTGTTGGATTAGCGGTCTATTAGGCATGTGAGCGCAATTCAGTTGCACCGGATTAGAGATGCCTCTTCCACACTAACCTACCGGCATCCAGGCCCACTGTGTCACTACAGGAGTATGAATACTGGCTTTGAAGCGGTCAAGTCAGTTCAGTTACACGTGGCGACATTGCAAGTACGGATCGAAGAGACTGTTACTGTTTAATGGAAAATTAATATTGTGTTAATTAGTGCAAAACTGTAGGGAGACGATATTTATTGTTTTTGTTGGACAAATTTAATTTGAATTATTGTGTAAGAGTACCTTAGTTGACTTCTAAATGATGTTGTGTCTAATTAAAGTTTGTAATTAATGACTTAATTGGTGTCAACTATTCTGTTCCTACTGTGGAACACAACACAACGATCCGTAGACCGTCGTAACAATACATACAAACCAAATCATAGGGAAGAAGCCTCCAGGAAGAACACAAAGGAGACTTCTAGAAAGTATAAAAAGAGACCAGGAAGTACGAAGAAAACGGAAACTGGTAAATAACAGCAAATGATAGTAATAAATGGAAAGGGACTTTCAGGGAAGTTAAAACCGAATACTGCTGTATAGTCGAAAGAGATAAATAAGTAAGACAGAATATTCTGTGTACATGGGATCCACACATTTTATAAATGTGTAGCTCTGTTGCTACCACTTACTATCTGGTCCTAAATTATTTAGATGATACAATAAGAAGTCGTTATTATAATTGTAATGTAATGGTGATTAACTTATCATCATTATGATTTCGTAACAGTGCCCAAATCCTGATCCGCTCCCATCTGCAACCGTCGGACAAGTGAGCGTCTCTTCTAAGCGGAAGCTAAGAACCGCTCTTAATTAAGAAACAACCATTGGAAACTTCAACGTATTCTAACTTTTATATCAGAGTATAGTTAGCCGTACAGTCCACCTAATCCAGTGGAGGACTTCCCAGCTTCTACACTGGATACTCGTAGAGGCACAACGGAGTAATATTACGTCAACGTAATTATCCACAGAGACCCGGTACAAGACAGCAACTTCGCCTATGTGTTGGGAAACTGGCTGAAAAGTGAACACGTTATGTATACTCGAAAGCTTTCTGAATGTCAGCCAGCGTGTTTGAACAGTATACAGACTCCCCGCGCAAATGTAGCTCGATACTCAGGACTTTACCTCGACAACAAGCTGACGTGAAGAGACATAACTGCGAATAGGAGAGAAGTAGACCTGTAAATGAAAAATTCTGTAAGAAAGACATGGTTAATATTGAATTTGGAATACATCTAGGAGAAAGTCATCGTTATTATTGAAAAAATAAAATGTTCTTACACAGAGCTCTTATAACCCAACACGGACATATGGGATCGATCTGTGCAAATGTTCCAACACGTCAGATGTTAGTATCGTTCAATCGTTTCAATCAAAAGCAACGATAATCGTAGCAGGTGCTCTATGATATGTACCCAACCGTACTTTCTCCACCTTTTATGGAAGACGAACGCAGAAACAGAGTCCAAAAACATTATACCAGACTCCAGAACCATACAAATGCACTAGCAATACACTTTACCCTCATCATGACTCCGAGAAGACTCCAAAGGAACTGGCTAAGTGACTTAAGAGGACGAAATGTCTACAGCAGAACAACATCGATGGACGGATGACATCGAACTTCCCCGTACGATCATCCACTCGCACTTCCTATTATTCCTATTATTTCATTCGGAGCATGTGCACACGTGGTTCGGAAACCTGGACTCTGAGGAACTTGGAGAGGAGCTACCTTGAATTTTTTCGAGATGTGTTGGTGGAGGAGGGCGTTAGAACTATCGTGGATGGAAAGAGTACTTAATGACGAGTTTTGAAGAAAGTGGCGAAAGAAGGACATTGATTGGAACCATCGCTGAAAGGAGAAGCAGTATGATTGGTCACCATTCTGGTCGAGGGAATGACTGATGGGCGTAGTGGGAGAGGAAGCCCCCCCCCCCAGCAGTTCGTGGATAAGATAAAATGAGGAAGAAGGTATGTGGTGATTAATAGACTGTCTACGGAAGAGAATAAATTGCAAACCATCAGCCTCTGGGATGAGGGGAAGAAAAAGAGAGAAGAGATACTTTGTATAAAGTAAGTTCTGATTGCCAGTAGACATTATTAAAAAAAAAGTTCCCACGAAATTTTAAGTGCTATCACTGTTGAATAACTCAATAAAACTAATGTGTATTAAAAGTAGTAACACCTTATTAATTTCTAAAACAAGTAAATGTGTGTGTGTGTGTGTGTGTGTGTGTGTGTGTGTGTGTGTGTGTGTGTGTGTGTGTGTGTGTGTGTGTGTGTGTGTGTGTGTGTGTGTGTGTGTGTGTGTGTGTGTGTGTGTGTGTGTGTGTGTGTGTGTGTGTGTGTGTGTGTGTGTGTGTGTGTGTGTGTGTGTGTGTGTGTGTGTGTGTGTGACTGATTGTAGGCGGGTCGTAAAGGGGGCGCCGAAGTAGTGAGTAGGTGACAGGATGTGTGCGGGCGGCAAATCGTTAATCATTTTATTGAAAGAATCTAAAACTATTTTTTATGTTTCCGTACAAAAATTCTATAAAAGTAAAATTATAGGTTACAATATCTTACCAGTGTTCCAGTTTTAAAGAATTTATTTAACTGGTTTTTATTTACATGTAATATTTCTCTAAATGTGTTCGCACAACACCTTTTTGCACGAAAAACTATTCTTGATGCATGCCGTACTTTTACTGAAATAAACAACTTTAAAATATTTAGATTTATTTTAAAATGTTATATGGTTGGGGTAGTGACCCGTGTACTCGCCTTCAAAGCGAAGTACAGAAGTCGAGTTGTCATGACTTAAGTTTACCAATTCGTAGTTTAAAACAAGCATTTAATACAATTGTCAACAATTACAAATACATCAATCGCGTGGAAAACAAATGCTAAGAAATTTTAAGTATACTTTTATTGATATAAGTGACATTAGTCATAGTATCCTCCCTGAGCTTCAGAATTCGCTAACCAATTTGAACAAAGCATGTTTATTATTGTATTAATTATTATTAATTATTAATTAAACAGCTGTACCCAAGTAGAGAACCGTCACGAAACGCTGCTATACAGCATCGTTATTCTTTCTTAACAAATTACCTAATGTGGTATAAATTATTCCGATTACTAATAACAATTACTTGATATGAAATTACGGCATTACGTTTATGCCTGACAGTCAGATATAAGTATCGCAGCTCTGAAGTACCGGCTGTATCATACAGAAATACTCACATTGTCATGTCACAGTGGAGTGGATACAGACGTTAAACATGACAAGCTTGACCAGCCGGCTCTGTGATAATAACCGTGCAGTAGGATCGTGCTGTCACACACATAATACTGTCAGTGTCAGTTCCGACATGTTTACCATCACCAAACTAATACCGTGCCTCGTCACATTTGATTTACCAACCGATAACGTAGGCCTATATGTTTACGTCTTTTGCAGTGCATTCAATGCCCACCCGCCTATGTGATTTTGAATTTGATTCCATTTACTTATATTGCAAGTAATTTTATTCTAGCAACTGTGTTAGCAGTGTGTACAACGTGCTCCCATTGGCGCACTCATCATTATAGTTTACACTTCGTTCATGTGTAGATATTTCTTAAAACGCTTCACTTTCCTAACCAGTTCGAACGATTTCTGTCTCTGAATCGTCAAACATGTCCAGCATTATCAGAAAGCTGTAGCACTTCATAATTGTTATATTTATGCAGCCTTTGTTCATATTTAGCTGCAAACCGTTTGATCTCATCAGTAACCGTAGGTATTTTCAGGTATCGATGGATGTCGTCGTTCCTTACATACCACGGTGCAGCAATAGTACTGCGAAGCACTTAGTTTTGAAAAGTTTGGATTATTTTGATGTTGGGTTTGTTTGTGCAATCCCAAAGTTGCACACCATAAAGCCACACTGGTTTCAAAACTTGTTTGTATAATAACAGTTTATTATGCAGTGACAACTCAATATTGAGTTTCTTCCAAGTAGCCACCACATTCCTTCAATTTTATTCTAAGTTCTTCACGTTTTTCTTGACACGTTCTTTCCATCTAAGCTTAGCATCTAGAGTCATTCCCAAATACTTTGCCGAGTTTCCATGTGGAATTATTTGGTAATTGACTAAAATAGGTAAGTGCACTATTTTCGTGTTGGTAAAGTTGACATGAGTAGATTTTAACTCATTCAGTTCAATACGCTATTTTCCCATCTAATGACATAATAAACTACTGTCATACTTCGATTATTGTTCTCTATGCTGCTTCTACATTCTATTGCTCACAATCCAATGAGACTACATTGTTAATCTCTTTGGTAACTCACATTCCCCGCTTCTTCTTCCTTTTGCATTCACTAGTTTGAGAACGTCCTCATTATTCAATTTACCCATCCAAGACATCTTCATTATTTCCTCGAGCAGCGCATCTCACATGTCCACATATGCTATTTGGATCTTTTGTTAACAGTCCACGTGTTGGTTTTAAGCAAATAATTCTTGCAAGTTCTTCTGTATTCTTTCACCAATATTGTACAACACGCGAAGAGTTTGATTTTCATGGATGACGACGACGCTGACATGTAACATATTGAGGGTAAGTACTACCAGTTAAATGCAGCATTATTGGTTTGTCTGACAGGATTAATCACAGTATCAAGAAAAGCAAAATGTCGTACGTGAGAGCTATTTTTTTTAAATCTTAGTGTAATTATTTTTAAAGACACGTAGGCCTATAAGACACCTTATTGTCCTAGTAAACCAAGAATACAACATTCAAACGTTCTGAAAGCGTTAAGGAAAAAAAGAAGAAAAATAAACACTTTCACGCAAATACAAAACCCATGAGACAAAACAAACAAGTAAAAAGCGGGCAGGTAACAGAAGACAACTATTTGACTAATGGAAAACTATTTCATTACGGGGAGCCAGTAAAATGTAGAAGTCTTGTTTTTGTGGTGATCGCTCCCATGGCGGTTATTTTAATCTGTCACGCCTCGCATCGCTGCACAGCTGTTGAAGCAAAAAATTTATATTCGTAATGTTTGCTTCTTCTTCTCTTTCGTAAGTCATACTTTATACTCCGTAAACGTTTTTAGGTTAATAGCTTTCTGCATTTTAAAATACTTCTTTTTTTTCCTGCTTATTTCTTAACAAACTTATAGCACATTAAATATAATTTAGTTTTCTATCTACCCTAAAATTAATACTGGAGTCATTAGTTCTGTCACGTAGATCGCAGCCTTTAGTATGATGAAATCAAATTGACACCAGGGACGGTAAAAAACCACAAATCTACTTTATCATTTTTACCAGAATCGCAATTAAAAAAAAAAGCTACAGTAATAGCCCACAATATAGTTATACAATATAATACATCATCACGCATCCTTCACAACAATAGTCATAATGCTCAATAAGTGGCGGTTAAAGCAAATAACTACCACTTGTTACTAATTACAGGAGTGAGTCACTTAATTACTTTGTACTCTTACTGGGGATTTTGCCTCCTCCCAAAGTAACTTAAAATGTAGCCTACTTACAATAGGTATTAAAGACGTGGAATAAAAGTTCGTAGGAATTGTCATTACTTTAAAGGTAATACACTACATGCATTATGTTTATTAAGTAAAATTTCCCAGGAGCAGCAAAATTATGTATATGACCAGAAAAAAACTAATAGAAGACTACAAGAGAAGAACCCTGCAAGTTAATATCAATAAATCAGGAAATACATGTAGAGAACAATATGTGTCTTAAATAACATCTGAATTTAGTCTTACGTTTTGAAAATTTCAAAAATTGGGGACCCTAGAGCCAAAAAAGAGACAATATTTGACAAACCTATGAAATTCTAGCAGGGCGTCAGACTAAAATTAATTGTAACCCAAAGCCAAATTTTTCTTATTTTTAGCGTTTATTGTATGACTAGCTGTTATCCACGGCTTCGCACGCAAATATTTGACTTCTAATAAGTATTTTAATATAATGTTTGTTGTCTATGTCTATTTTGCGTTCTGTCACCTCGTATAACGAGTTTGTACTCATTAGTCAAATTCTCTCCAAAGCTGTTTTCAACACTTGTACTAAATTATTATGTTGGGGCAACAGCCTTTGGAGATTTAAAAGTACCCGTTTTTAAAGCCTTTAGAGATAGGCTAATTATAAAGTACCTGTTAGATCAAAAACGTTAAACTTTTTATTTTAAGTGTTACTGTGTTAGAAGCATTGTGTAACACATTAAACGTTATGTTTTCATCAACCATGGCTTTTATTTATTTCAGCAATAAATTAAAAATCAAAAACCATTGTCACCTAACCTCACAAATGAAAACAACACGTATTTTCGCTTTGCATTAAATAATAGGACAATTTACAATTAGTACACTTCTTCTTTTCCACATCGTAATATATCGATACAATCGCATATTATATAAAACATCGAAAATGTACTGCAGGAATTGATAAATGTACAGTTCCGATGACGCTAAATAGCTTTTGTTTCCTTATTTGTTACTATGGTAATTAATTCTGGTCTCCATGGTGTTGTTGATATAGTAGACTAGTAGTAGTAGTTAATATATTTCATTACTTGTTCATTGCATCATCAAAAATACGTAACTTATAAACATACATTTTATAATCGTTTAAAACAATTACAAAATATATAGACGTATCTATATACAAAATATATCGATACAATCGCATATTAAAAGCATTAAAAACTGCAGGAACGGATAAAGGTACAGTTCCGATGCCGCTAAATATCATTTGTTTATTTACTTGTTACTATGGTAATTAACTCTGGTCTCCATGGTGTTGATGACATCTTTATACGCGTTAACGAAAAGGCATAATTAAAAGTGCCTAAATCGTGCGAACGGGGCAAAATATCAAATTCCACGGTAGACAGTATTTTTCGCCTTGTCTCAAAGGTTACCTGTGCAAAATTTGGTGGCAATCGGTGTAACGGTGTGGATTTGTATTCAGTACCCATAAATCCTCAGACTTTGAGTTTTATATACATATAGATTGTGTGCTCTACAGTTGTTAGTTGCTAAAGAAACAGTAGAGTAATCGAGATTTTTGTAATTTTTCCTACACTACAATTGGAAAATTATCTAATATCTAAATTTAATTAATAATTAATTATTTTATTTCGTTCGAAATAGGGAGCGAATTCTGCAGCTCAGGTAGCACACTGTTATGTTTTATAATCTAGTATAGGCTACAGCAAATTATTTTATCACGGGGATTGTCACTAATCTAATGCAAACACTGAACATCATAATGGGTGTAGACAGATCATTTGCTGAAATAATCAATTACAACAACATATTGGTTGTAATAAATACGTATCAGAGCGCAATTAGTATCAGGCCGCCAACAGAGCGATACACACAAGGGTTCACACAGAGTGTGCTAATCAGTTCCACCCGACTGCTGTCACGCTCTGTATTAATTACGGCCGCACAATTAGGGCAGCAGAAGTAAAAATTATAGCGGTTAATTAATTTTAGCCGTCTTTATTGAAATTCACACATAAGCAGTCTTAACTCATAAATTTTAATAATATTTGTCAACGCATAGACAGTACTGAATAGAGAATACTGAACTAAAGAAGCAGAATATTGTGACACAGAAACCTGAGACACAGGCTTCAACGTGATCCAGTTACTTAAAGTTCAAGGTCTTCAGCACATAAAGCACTTCAAATAAGTGATGTGATCTGTAAACTGTTAACTGTAAATAGTAGAATAAAATATGATAGCAAGTGTAACAAGTTAAAAAAGTGAGAATATGTATGCCGATAATTAGTAAAATATCGGTATGGAGAATCATACATGACTTCCATGTTCTAAGATTTTTATTTAAAATCATTTTCGAAATGAAATATTTCCATAAAAACTACGTCTTTCTACTTCTTACTTCAGCCTTAACCACAGTACTGTGATCACTAACGTATACCACCTCACGTTAGCGCACTCGGTTTTCACTGATGATGGCAGTCGATGTCACTGGCGAAACGTCTGGTTTTGCAGAAAATATTGGACCACGGTCAAACAGCCCGGAAGGAATTTTAACAACAGACTACTTCTTTGTTGCCGATAACGTAGTACACATATAAAAAATTATTCTTTATTATATCATTTTCATTTATAGAAAATTACCCCTCCCCCTTCAACTACCCTTTTCATTTATAGATATTTCATCTACGTTTCTACAGTGGATTATTATGACCTTCTTTTCTGGATGCTTTATTTATCAAAATTAAGTACTTTACTCTTGTTAAAAGATAAAATTTTGGTGGTAAAGTACCCTTTCCCCTTAACCGATCTTCACCAAAATCAATAGGCCCTGAGTCCTCTACAACTCAGACAGATATGCAAAAAATTATTTGATTCTGTTTGAATTTACGGCAGTTATCGTTCGTCATAGAAAAAATTCTACACACACACACACACACACACACACTTTTCGGATAATGACTTTTCTTCATGTTTTGAGCGTAGTACAATCAGAATCAGCCCTTATTTCGAACACGATTTTTTTCGCCATCACCATACTTCCATTTCCTTATGGAACATGGAAGTAAAATAGTGCAAGAACGAGTCGAAACAAATGCAGAATGAGTGATGGACCCAGAAGGATTCTTAATGATTAGATAGAGAAGAACCCACGAAGACATTTTAAAGCTAGAGCAAAAAAAATGAACAAATGAAACCGCCTATGACAATAGAGCAGGACCCATGACAGGTTGTGGAGCCACGGCCGATAGTGGAAGCGCGACTGTTTTTTGGTAATATTTTTGATAATTCAAAGAAAATCTAATATTGAAATTTATGTAATAATAAATGTATTTCGTTCAAAATGCTGAGCGAGTTATTTAGCTTACTAGTGTCGTAAGTTTTATTAGACGCAATATGTTGATCACTAGTTACACAATGTAAAACGCATGACAGAATTTCACTACAGAGTGATGCAGCTAAGAGACTATAGTCAGTGTGGACCGGTGGAGTCTGAAACTGACGTGTTTGAGAGCTCAATATTGGGCAGTGAACAAAGAGACAAGGATGTCAATAGGACGCACTTCACATTTAATTAGAGCAACAAATAGTACGGTGAACCAACCACTCTAGGACTTGGCCTATCTCTCAAACGCAGAGCTTCGATCAATAGCGTCTTCTGATACACGTTTCTGTTACGTTTTAAAATACAGTTTAAAAGTTCTAGTAATATTTTTGTAAGCTTTATATCTTATTAAATTTAACATACAACATAGGAATGTACCAACAATCGAGGATGAATTTAAAAGAGATTCAGTTTCGACAATTTTTTGCATTTCAGCAAATATTCATGGAATGGATGATACAAAACAAATCAATTAATTCGTTTACACTTTTAGTTTATAAAATATACAGGTCACAATAATCAATGAATTTTACAAATTTACGTTATTCTTAATCCTAACCTGTATGCTTTTATCCGCTGATGCTGGAGATTTAAACATCTTTTTTTAAAAACAAATTTTAAAAAAATTCTTTCAACTATAGTCGCCATTGACTTCTCTGATCAGTCCTTTCATATACTGTTCATATCAGTGGAAGAAATCGTTTATTGTGGGTTTTGAGCCTCGGATATTAAAACAAAGCTTACGATCATATCAAGGTTTCTAGTCAGCTGGAATTAAAACACGACGAACAACATGGCGAAAAGCATGAAAGAATATAATACAAACCGGAAACGATTATTCCGTTATCTATTACAACATGACAAACTTTTTTGTCACTATTATGGGAAATTTTTCGATACGTGTCGATGAATATTTCTAAGTCTAAACTGTCGACAATAATGACAGTTTATATCCGAAGAAGAAGGCTGGAAACATATTTATAATTAAATTTTGATATCTTGATTGTCAATAAAATATACGAGGGAAATAGAAAAGCAATACGGGGCAGTCGGTCACCCCATATAAACGAGTCAACATTATCCGTAATATTACGACGCGTAATACACGCGAGAGTAGAATATAGGCCTACACGTAAATATTACGACGATTACAAACCTCCGTCGTCAGAATACAATATATTAGACATATTTTCTGACTATTCTATCTGTAACTGCGTTTGCTACTAGTATTCTACGTGTAACTAAACGCGAGGTATCGAATCCATGACCTTTAGGTTAGCCCCGCCCCCCGAGAAGACTAAACACCAAATTAAAGAGAAATTTAACCAAAATGTGAAAATTTGAAAATTTCAAAATATTTATACTAGGATCCAACAAAGGAGTGAAAATTTTGGAAAAAATTTTAAGAGTCTATATGTAGGCGATTTATGAGACGACTGCAGTCATGGCCAGCTCTAGTATAAGGCCGGAATATTAAACGTGGCAACACTGGAACCAGCTGATATTTGACTAGACGATCTCTTAATTTATGTATTTCAATAATCAAATCGCGTCATTTTTAATTGCCGGTTAACAGCAGTTTTATATTTCTTCATTTTTTGCAAATTAAAAGTTTATTATGTAAAATACTGTTATATTATGTTAGAAATATACTAATTAACGTATTCATATGATACGAATTCAATAATTTGAACAAAATTAACTCATTAGCGCTAACACTAATTCACTAATTTCTTCTAGTTAAACATATAGTACTAAGTGCCCACAGACCTATTAATTAGATTTAGCTATAAATAAGCCTACTCATGATTTTAGTAATGCCATGAAATTAAATTAAAATATCACATGTATGCTTTAGCTATTTTATTACACTCTGTCCATTGGCCTCCGACGCAACATTGCCACTTTTAATATTCCGGCCTTCTACTAGAGCCGGCGATGCTGCAGTCCATTATGACATCACAAGAACATAGATGTTGTAGTTATTTAATTTTAGGTGTTGTAGTTATCATTTGTAACCTCCCAATTTAATGAATGCAAGAACACAATAAAAAGTAAACAAGAAACATACAAAATAAAACATAAAGTAAGAAAAACTATTGTTACGACATTACCGAGAGCCCTCGGAAAGGCGAGAGTGTCTTTCTACGCATTTCTCGACTAGCCAGCGTGCCTTGCCTGTGTTAAGGCCGTCCACTCACGTAGCACATTGGTACCTTCCAGACTGTTCGAGAGCACTTGTAAATACGCAGATTAATCTGCCACACCGCCAAAAGGATGGAAAGTTATTCTGGAACACCTGCGCTAGCTATATTAAACAACAGTGGCTGGCTTAGTGAGTTAGTGATAAGTGGCGATTTATTCAGTGCGAATCAAGTTGTTCTTGTGGTAAGTGATTATAGTGTTATAATTAGTGCGGAACTCTTTATAGTTGACATTTATATTGAATGTGGACAAATTTAACTTTAATTACTGTATGAAAGTATCTTGTTGATTACAAATTGTTATTAAAGGTGGTAATTAGTAACTTCATTGGTTTGTTCCACTGTACTATACGGCGATCAGTGAGACCGTCGTAAGACTATGTATAATCACCTCCCAGTGGCGTTTTGCGGCTAATGGTATGTAGACACACTTTTACTCACACCGTTCAAAAAAATTGGGAGTGTCGTGGGACACGCCCCAGAAGTGAGAACTTCAGTGCCGAGTGGCGATTGAACCGGCTCAACGTATAAAAGGTTGTTCGTATGTATTTGGAGTAAGTGAGATTCTGCTATAAAGAACTAAGATTCAAATAAGAGTGAACGGATAATTAAATGAGACGAGGGCATAGTAGTGTTTATATGTATTTTATGATAAGAAATTGGTATTTACATTGGACATAAGTAGAATCTTATCACACGTCATTTTATTTTCACTATACATACATACGTACATATACAAACAACATGTAAGAATTAATTTTTTCCAATGTAACAGTATGGTTTACGCAATATTTAGTTGAAAAGTAGAATGTGATAATTATTACATACTAATATAAGTATTAGTATATCACATATTATAATTATATACCATGGTATTAATATTATATACATATAATATTTATATTATACATTTATAGGTATATATTATAATTAATATAAGCAGTATAATAATTCAATTTTTTTACAAATTATAAAATAGCTAAATAACTAAATCGAATTTTGAAACATAAAACAATTTCCAGACAAATTCAATATAAAAACCAGTATGGAACTCACAAATTAACTAAAAAACTTACAATGTAAACGAAGACATAAAATTTATACATTTTCGACATTTCAAACATGTACCCAAACATTCTCATTGACGATACTATAAATATTATAATACAAATAGGTGTGACTGATTTTAAATTGGTCTTATGAATTAAACAATTAGAACGTTTTAAATATATTGGACTAATAATAAACTTGTACAAGAAAAAGAGTTCAAAAGTATTTAGCTTAATCTCTCAACATGTGAGTACATTTTCTTTTATCATAAATAAAATTATTTTTAACATTTACGTTATTATTGTAGCAAATGGTATTGAAACATTTATAATATGCTCATATTCTTTAAAATACTATGATTTGCTTAAAAACACACATATTTGTGGCAATGGGGAAATTTTGGGTAGCTATGTGGGGAAAAAGAGGTTTGATTGATCTGGCAGCACTGCTTTTTCGTTACATCTATTTCGATTCACGTTAAATCAGTTTACTACCCTAGGAGCGTGAGATTTAGGAAGTGAGCCGGGCACCATAGTGCCGTATATGAAGTTTTCACATCAAAAACAAAAATCTATTAACTTTATTTTATCCAGTAATAAATGTATTTTGTTCAAAACAAAAAGCGAATTCTGCAGCTCATGCAGATTATAGTTTTATTGTATGTATTATTATATTACATTATGTTATTATATACTGTAGAATACATATTACTTATTTCACAGGTTTGTACAACAACAACAGAATTTATCATGTCAGAGTTCATACGATAGAATTCTATTCGTCTTAGTGTCGTATGGCTTCGCCAATTCATATTAAGTTTAACCAATCAGAACTCTAGGCAACTGGACTACAGGACGTATTATCTACGATTCATTTATTTATGATCAATATTGGGGCCGACGTAAATGATACGTTCCCTGCCGTGAGAATCTCCTCAAATCCGTAAAACCGCCACGTCGTGTTCTCACAAGTGCACAAAATGAAAAACGGTTTCAAGTTAGTCATTCAGTCACGTATGCATACATTTATTAACATACATTTCGTGCAGCTGGAAGAGAACATTATGAACACCTGAACAACTCCAACGCTCTTTTAGAATAACAAAAAATAAATGATAGTCGGAAAGGAGAAGGAGAAATTCTCTTGAGAGTGGGAGAAAGAGAGAGAGAGAGAGCATCGCCATGTAAGTCACGATCCAAACGGTACCTCTCCTTAAGTGCTGCCACATTTATATTTAAGTTGCATCCTGTCGTTCTCTTACGGTCGTTGGACCGTTAAATGCGGCACACACACACACAGTGATTTCTTTCTTTCAACGTGACTGCAAACATCGATTCCCGGTACACCTTTGCTACTTGTCACCTTTAAAACTCTAAAAGACGTCAACGCAGTGACACGAAGTATTCATTTAAAGAGTATAAACCAACTGGTATTTTCAACGAATCGATAGTGTCAAACTTTTCATTTTTAAAGTAAAGTAAAACACACGATTTAGCGGGCTTAAAGTATACAAAGTTGCGTTTTTCTATTGGTAAAAAGAACACTCTATGGTAGTAAAAAACACACCCACGTGTGGGTAGTAAGGATGTTGTTGTATACGTTTTTTATTTTAAATTTCATTAAGCTGTCTATTCAGATTGAGAGACATTACGTGTGTGTGTGTGTGTGTGTGTGTGTGTGTGTGGGTGTGTGTGTGTGTGTGTGTGTGTGGGTGTGTGTGTGTGTGTGTGTGTGTGTGTGTGTGTGTGTGTGTGTGTGTGTGTGTGTGTGTGTGTGTGTGTGTGTGTGTGTGTGTGTGTGTGTGTGTGTGTGTGTGTGTGTGTGTGTGTGTGTGTGTGTGTGTGTGTGTGTGTGTGTGTGTGTGTGTGTGTGTGTGTGTGTGTGTGTGTGTGTGTGTGTGTGTGTGTGTGTGTGTGTGTGTGTGTGTGTGTGTGTGTGTGTGTGTGTGTGTGTGTGTGTGTGTGTGTGTGTGTGTGTGTGTGTGTGTGTGTGTGTGTGTGTGTGTGTGTGTGTGTGTGTGTGTGTGAAGTAATGAAACCAGACTTATTTGCTAACACACAAAGATAAACTAGTCGCTGATAAGTAGTAGGGGCATCTTGGCGGATGTAGGCGGATATCACTCAGTATAAAATGTTAAGGAGTATGCATGAGTGTTGGTGAAGTTTAATTATCAAGAAAATAAATTATTGTCTTATCGCAATTTGAAAGACAAAGGTTTTATTATTACTTGTATTTTGTGAAATATAAGACTGTATGGTAATTAAATACGCTATTGTTATTACAACGAACTATTGTTATTGTACCTATAAACTAATGCCAGTCACTAAGTTAGTAAATGCCAATATCGCAACACAATTAGAGAATTATAGCAACTAAACGGATGCCCACACTGATCGTTGTAAAACAATTCGCAAAAAGTGAATGTCTCATTTTTCTGCCATCTGTGTTAACATTAGACCAGTCACAGTCACTTATGGTACAACGTACACTAGAATCTTTTAATATTAATCAGGGAATTTCTGTGATCTATGAGCGAGAACGTACTGTAATATTGTATCTACTGTCGACGAAGAAACTATGTGCACTCGAGTTTGAACCTTAATTCTAAGTTAACGGTTACACTAATCTTAAATCAAATTACACCAATTTTTAGCTTATTTCATTGTGCGTTGAATGGTGGTAATCAAAATTGTTTGTTATTTTTTTTTGTCAGAGTTGCGTTGGTTGAAATAAAAAAGTGCCTGTTTTTTTCCTATTCTAGAGAAACCTTACCTTAAAACAAAAGTACATAAAAAGACAACGTTTGACTGCAACGAAATATAAACACATTATAGAGTGGAATGTTTTCAACACATGTGTAAAGTTAGAAGCTGTTATCTGTTTTAGAAAAGAAGTTGTTATTAAATTTTGTAAAACATATTTTTCTCATTACCGAATAATCGGAATAAATCGCGCTTGGGCTCGTTTAAAAGGTCGTAAGTTTTCTGTATCAGTTCATAAATTACAAGAAACGTAAAGTGATAACTGTGAAAGCCGTGAAGTCAATGAGCGTCCGCGTAGGGTAGTACAGTCTGGACCATCGATGTTTACTGTATATGGATCGCGTGCTGTATTCACTAAATTCGGTCCGACCGCTGCACCAGTGGAGGCAAGAACACTGCGTATGCTATAAAGTCTGACTTTTCTGCTTTGTTATAGCTTTTGATGCTTTAGCGGAGCATATTTGCGTTAAATGGTATAGCTATGTCATTTTAACAATTAATGATTTCAAAGTGGGAGGTTTTTAATAAGTTCTTTTCCAAAATAAACACATTTGTTTCACTGAAGATTTCAGTATTCTGACACATTATTTCGGTTTATCGATAAGTTCTGTTGCGTTCATAAATACTTATTTATGAACATTTAATGTTGAAACGAGACGAATAAAGATAAGAATAAGGGAAACAATGAATAAAAGACGTGAGCCGTAAACTTTAAATTGTTTATTGCGTAAAAAAAGCTGGCGTATACGCTCGCCATGGTCGTTAAAGTGTTCAATTAGCAATGCTAATTTACCTTAATTTATTTTATTTTATGTAATTAGCTACATATTAACTGTATAAAAATTGTTTACATTAAACATTACTAAATAATACAAATTTATTTAACTTTTGGCGGACACCAAGCTTAGAGACTGCAGAGGTTCTTTCCTTTAAGTGATAGCGTGTGTGGGCTGGTTGCACTGCAGCGGTTGCAGTTTCAGCTGGTTGCACGACGTGTTGCAGTGCCCCGTCTCGGACGGGTAACCGTGCAACAGCGCAACGTATACAGCTGCATGTTGCAGGTGGCGCAACATCTTCATTATTTCTTAGTATAATTCCAGGCAGCATCTGCTAAACTGTACGAAAATAATTTAATAAAATGTGTTATATTTATTTACTGTATTTTTTAATATCGTGAATACGTTCAAAATGAATTCTGATAAAAAATTTACTGAAGAGTTCATTAACACGTATCAGTTGTATCCCTGTTTGTGGAACTCCAAATGCAAGGAATACTCAGATAAACATTTGAGAAGTGACGCATATAACGATTTGATAGAAAAATGTCGTGTAAAGTACCCGGACGCTAACAAAGATTTTGTTGTTAAAAAAATGCATGCATTAAGAAGCAGTTTTAGACGGGACCATAAGAAAGTTGTTGATTCTAAGAAAACGGGAAGCTCAGCCGAAGAATCATATGAGCCAAACTTATGGTACTACGACATTTTAAGTTTTGTAATAGATTCTGAAACACCAAGAAGTGGAAAATCGAATTAGTCCATTTTCTTTTTTTGAGGATTCTGTTTTTTACCGAGCAAATATAAAGACACGCCTAAAGAAATGAGAACTTCCGGAGGTATATCCATCATCGCTACTCGTACTGAACTGCTGTTTTTGAAACGGTATCAACGTGTGTGGAGTCACTGCAACTGGCACTTGTTGCGATCGCATGTTGCACTGCAACATGTGCCGCTACAAATTGCAGCGTATGTGGCCAGCTTTAGGAATATCATAGCACAAGATTTTATTGGGGCGAAGCGAAGCGAAGCCCCTCTATCCGCCACTTTGCACTTTTTTTTGACGCATACTCCTCCTAAATTACTCATCCAATCTCCACCAAACTTTACATGTACATTCTGTACATATTCAGGGGTGCATATGTTCATTTTTGTGAAGATTGGTCGATTCTAAGTTAAATAATCATTTAATTTCGCTAAATTAAAACCCTTTAAAACGATAGTGTATTAAGACCGAAACTACTTATCCAATCTCCACCAAAATTTATATGTACATTCTGTACATATTCCGGGGTACACATTTTAATTTTTGAAACCATTGGTCGAGCAAAAGTTAAATAATAATCGTTTACTTCCGCTAAATTAAAACCGTTTGAAACTTACATCAACGGCGCCGAATCGGTCCGACTGTGAACTAGTGTACCCGAACGCAGTCACCTGATTACACATTGACACGTGGTGTATCGACGAGTGTACCCTAACGCAGTCACATGATTACACATTGAGACGTGGTGTATCGACTGCAACAATGCTGTAATTATTTCTTTGAGTGCGTTTTGCTTTTCGCTTTTGTGTAACCCAGAATATGTTGAAATAATTAATCATGCCTAAAAGACCCGAGGTGGAAGTATTCATAGTCGTCAGACTTATCGTCAACAACAATATAGTGGTTCACGAAATCAAAACAGTCATGTGTTGTCTAATGTTGATCAGGTTAGTGCAGATATCTCTCAGTTTCGCAATCTACAAATTCAGTTTGAACAAGAGTTACAGAATTTAAATTGTTTTGAATGTAACAACTGTGGTAGGACTGTAATTCAAAGTAAAAATTTTGATGCGTGTAAACAATGTAAAAAACATCCTCATAAATTTACGGCAGTAAATAAGATGGATCCAAGAATGGTACCGATTGAATTTCAAGGACTTACTTACGTTGAGCAGTTACTTATAGCTAAAGTGCAACCAGTAATACGTGTATACAGGATCAAATCACGTGGTTTGCCCGGTCAGTTTGCGTATAAAGGAAATATATAATCAACGTTGGACAGAATATTGATGAAATAATTCGTTGTTTACCTCGAATACCATCTACATTGAGTACAATCGTTGTGAGGCGAGAGGGTTTGAATGAACATCGTGATTTCCATGTTAGGCGAAATAAAATAATTACTGCTCTAACTTTTTTGAAAACCAACAATCCTACTATGCAGATATATCAATTGATGTCGATCGTATTTCTCAGCTTCCCATAGAGGGTAGTATTTTAGATCAAATACCAACGGTAGAAATACCAGAGTTGGATGATAACTCAAAGTAAAGTAATGATGTTTATGAAAGTGTCATACCCAATGATATTAAATTACAAGAAGTTGACCGCATCCGATCTGATGTAAATAATGTCATACCTTGGCCAAAAGGTACTAACATTATCAACGAATTTACATGTGAAGGATATATAACTATGGCTTTTCCAGCATTATTTCCTTATGGTTCTGCGGAATTGAATGATAATACTTGTCTTAATAACATGAAAATAACACCATTAGAATATTTCCAATTTTTAATGGAATACAAAGATCGCCGTTTTGCTCAAGATCCACGATTCCGATTTTTTGCACTAAATACTGTTCAACGACACGATGCAATCAAACGAGGAGGAATATTTGCTAAAATATCTGATTTTCATGGTAATATTCAACAATTACGTGATGCAATGTCACACAATCCAAAAATAGTAAAAGGTTTATATTATTGGTGCTCTAAAATACGAGGTTCTAATTCTTATTGGTTCCAAAGGAGAGGTGAATTAGAGTCGATGATAAGCCAGCTCGATATACTACCGACAGCTTTCTTAACATTGTTAAGAGTGCTGCTGACCTTTGGTGGCCTGACTTAGCACGTCTTCTAGGCTGTAATTTCGAAGAAGAGAAATTATTGAATGAATCTCAAATTGTACAACAACGACAAAAACTCATAAATGAAAATCCATTAATTGTTGAAAATTGCTTCACGTTTCGAGCTGTTACTTTCATTGAAAAAGTGGTATGCAAACGATACAAAGTTCTCGATTATTGGTTTCGATTCGAATTTCAGCATCGTGGTTCATGCCATTTACACGGTCTTATTTGGATATCTGGTGCTCCGGATCCTAGAACTTTTGATGCTGCTTCTCAGCAACAGTTGCTTGAAGCAACAACGTACTACGGTAAGTTAGTAAGTGCGTTCAACCCATTGCCATCCATTCCACCAGCAACTATACATCCTTCACGTATTAGATCAAGTGATGTTGTAATTGACGATGACCGATCTATTTCTGAATTATTGAATCGATTCCAACGACATACACAGTGCTCAAAAGGTTACTGTCTGAAACCGAATGGTCGCGAATTTATCTGTCGCTTTAAATTCCCTAAAGCAATTCAAGAAGTATCGACTTTACTGAAAAATAGTAAAGGAAATTGGGTGTACACTCCTGTGAGAAATGACGAGAAACTCAATCTATTCAACTCTTTTATTGCTCAAACATGGAGAGCTAATACCGATTTCCAGATTATTACTCATTATACGCTGTAATTGAATACATATCGAAGTACGCCTCAAAATCAGAACCTACTTCTAAAAATTTGTTAGAAATGTTTGAAGAAATCGTTAAATCGCGAAATTCTGATGATCAGGCTCGCCAGGCGTACACCAGTTTAATGATGAAAATAATTGGCGAAAGAGACATTGGAGCTTGTGAAACCTGTCATATACTTATGAGTATTCCATTATTCCATTGCACGAGGAGCTTTCAGACACTTGTGATTAAACTTGAAAATTATGTTGCTATTCCGGAAATTGAAGACGATGGTACTGCCTTATCATTTATTGAATTCTACAATCAGAGACCACTAAATATGGAAGATATGACTTTGTTAGAATTTGCTAAAAGATATTCTAAAGGAAGTAGAAATTGACTGGTTATTTGCAGAAAACATAAACTAGTACAAGTCTATCCTAAGGTTGATAAAAACTTGAATGAATCAAGCTTCGAATTATTTTGTAAACAACAGCTAATGTTACACAAACCCTGGCGTTGTGAACAAAATTTGAAAAATAAGGATGAAACCTGGAAAAATGCATATCAACGAAGTAACATTGTGGAACCTCAGCAGATTAATATGTCTTTACAGCCAGTGGAAGACGAAGATGAATTTGAAAATAATGATAATAAAAATATATTTAATGAGAGAGACTGGATGGCAATTGCTGCAGTTATGCCTAATGACCTACCAGCCTATGTTACACTTGGTAATCGTGACATCGATATACTTCATGACTGGAACGAAGCTTATCATAGTTATCCAGATATAAAAGATAACACTAATTTCATTGAGAAAAGTAGAGAAACGATTGTAAATCAACGACAATTCTTTGAACCTTTGAATATCAACTTCAATGAACAACAAAATGCCATTTTGTCTTTTTTGGATCAACAGCTAATGGATTACGATAATTGTTTACATAAGCTTGCAATAGTCCAAGGTAAGGCTGGAACAGGAAAGAGTTGTATCATCAACGAGATGGTTCATCGAATAAACTCTCATTTCCAATGCAATGCTACTCTTTTGATGGCTCCGACAGGTGTTGCAGCGAATAATATTAACGGACAGACCCTCCATTCAGCTGTTAGAATACCTCCTTCGAGAAACGCTCTACCACAATTAAACAGTGATGCTAAAATTTCTTTTGAAGATGAATTCAAAGACATTAAATTTGTTATTATAGATGAAGCCAGTATGCTTGGGTTGAACTTATTTTTCAAAGTTGATCAGACTCAGAGACGCTAAACCACAATTAGCCAACCTGCCATTCGGAGGTCTTAGCATTTATTTAGTGGGCGATTGGTCACAACTTCCTCCAGTATGTAATTATAGCCTTTACACTATTGGAAAAAACGCTAAAACTATTCAGTCAAGTTTATTAT
This sequence comes from Magicicada septendecula, assembly GCA_034769895.1. Taxonomy (NCBI): domain Eukaryota; kingdom Metazoa; phylum Arthropoda; class Insecta; order Hemiptera; family Cicadidae; genus Magicicada; species Magicicada septendecula. Next base: position 386,755,218 of record CM068370.1, on the reverse strand, counting down.
ATTTACAGGTTCAAAAATGTATTTTTTTTAACACAAATAATGAGACAAATGGGAGATGAACAACGATCTTTCCGAGAAACTCTTAATAGGATTTCGAATGGAAGTACTACTGAGCTTGATCATCAACTGTTATCTTCTCGATTCTTTGTCAATAATATTGGGGATAAGTCTTTTGAAAATGCAGTGTGCATAATGGCAAAAAATACTGATATTGATAAATTTAATTACGAAAAGTTACAAAAAAAATGAACAACCGATCGCCTTGATTAAAGCTATGCATAACTGCTCAGAAGCCCTTGCTGCATCTTCTGATGAAGCTCAAGGATTGTCTGCTGAATTACGTCTATGTAAAGGAGCCAGAATTATTTTAAGACGAAATCTTTGGGTGGCCAAGGGTCTCGCGAATGGATCAGTTGGCACAATTACTAATAAAATTTATGATTCTTCTATTGAATACGAGGCTTATAGTGAACGTATGCCATTATGCATTCTCGTTCAATTTGAAAAATATACTGGTCCGACTATTTATGGAAGCTCAGTCCCTATTGTGGCTATTACGTCTTCGTTTAAACGGCGTGGAATCAGTTGTACACGTAAGCAGTTTCCTGTTATGCTTGGATACGCGATCAGTATTCACAGATCTCAAGGAATAACTCTGGATAAAGCAATTGTCGACATTGGTGATAACGAGTTCCAAGTTGGTCTAACTTATGTCGCATTATCGAGAGTAAAAACTTTGAGTGGATTGCTGTTGAAACCATCATTTAACTTCGATCGTTTGAAAAAAATTAACAGTAGTCAGTCGAAGAATGCACGTCGAAATGAATTACAAAGACTGTGGAATATATGTAATACAAAATAGATGCTACTTATAAAAAATATATATCATCTTAACAAGATGCTACTTCCATTTACTGCATATTGTTATTATTATATTAAATATATTATTATTGTATATTATATTCAAAAGTTATTGTTATTATTGTATACTATGTTTAAATGTCTTACTTTTATTTGTTACATGCTATATGTAAATACTTTGTTATAAAATATAGTGGATAACTGATCATTTGCATCAATTTGTATTCTTATTATTGAACACATTTCCCAAATATTTTTTTAAGATATGAAAACATTCATTTCTATATTTAATGGAAAATTTCACATTTGTCTAGAACTTCGCCCCTTTTTGTCCGCGCTCGGGGACACCTAGTAAAATAATGTCTCTATTAATTTGGTAAGTTTGAATTCATGGCTGTCTTGAGAAAAATCATTGTTTGAAATACGTTTTCTAAACACTGTGCCGGCAAAGTTTTTGCAAGCTGGTATAGCCTAATCATTTTTTAACATGATAATGTTTTTAGGCTGGGGGTCATTCCACAAAAATCGTCATCGAAAAACGTGACGCTTCCACACTTTCGATTCCCCACAGTCTAGAACTTTGATATGTAAACGCATCAAGACAGAAATAATCGCTGCTGACATTGAGTTTAGCAAACGTTTTAGTGAGAATAAATTTGGTTTTACATGCTCTGTTTGTGATCGTCTGTGGTTTGGAAATGATTTACGTAATCCACCGAACGTAATTCACATTATACGTTTCAAAAGCCTAAAAACATTATCATGCTTCGATATTTCGGTTTCGTCGAAATTCTTTGACTGCTTAGTAGGTGCATAAATAGAGAGAGAGAGAGAGAGAGAGAGAGAGAGAGAGAGAGAGAGAGAGAGAGAGAGAGAGAGAGAGAGATTTTGGGTATTCAGTTTACTGTCAGATATAATCAATAAGTTACACATATATTTTACAATCTTTAAAACGTCTGATGACGCTGTAATTAATTTTCCGGTTGACACAAAGTCAGTAAAATAAGTGTAAAAGCTCAAGTTATTGTCATCAGTAAATGAATGCATTCTTCACACCTTACCACTTCGAAATATTTTTTTTTACAATAAAGCCACACAGATAATACAGAATGTTATCATTATAGTATGACCTAACGTCTTTAACCATATGCATAATTCCCTTAAAGTTTTTAATTTCTTCAATAATCGTTCCATTGAAATCTTTCTCTACTTCTGAAAAACTCATTATTGAAGTTTGGTTAATGAAATCAAAATCTAAACAATTACTTTTGTTAGATCTTCATAAGCACAAATTTTCAGTAGAACTGTCCAAATGTAATAATCGTAAGGTGTCTTACTAATCGTGTAAGTGCATTACTGACTGAATGACTCGTTTAGTACAAGTGTTAACTTAGCGACAAACGCTTTATTCTCCCGATGATGGGGGAAGCTGTACGTGTTCGGAACGTTTTCTGCCGTCCACTTTGCCTGTCAGCACGCGATCCATATAGTATACATCGATGGTCTGGGCAGGTAAGGCGGATTCATGACAGTTTAGTAAACATCATTGTCACTCACAGGGGCAAAGTACGAAAAGCGACCATGCCCAGACTATACTACCGTACGCGGACGCTCATTGATTTCACGGCTGAGCGCACACTACCTATCAAATAAAAATCATTATAAAATACAATTCTCACTTTTTATTCCGACCAACGCAATTCTGCCAAAAAAAAATAACGAAACAATTTTTGATTACCACCATTCAACGCACAATGAAATAAGCTAAAAAATGGTGTAATTTGATTTAAGATTAGTGTAACCGTTAATTTGGAATTAAGGTTCAAACTCGAGTGCACATAGTTACTGCGCCGACAGTAATTAGTGACTCAGCAGTAAGCATATGTGACAAGCTGCACGTTCGCATCTTATTTACAACAAGTCGCTACAACGGGTTTAATGTCACTTGACGTTAGTCTACGACTTGGGAAGTTAAATCCATATGAATTTACGTTTTGATTCTTAACTGTGTCAGACGTCTAGTTAGTTCACGGTTCCAACACATAAAGTAAGGAACCATAAGTCTGATTTAGTGTCTGTAAGTCAGTATGATACTGGGAAATTTGATATGTGTGCCTGAGAGAATTCTGTTAACTAGTATGTACACGTGTGCGAGACGTCAGGTGTGCCAGCCGGAGGGTATATTTATGTCCCAACGTAAAACGCTCCAATCAATACACACTCACACAGCGTACGGAATCTGCATTCTTTACGGAATGTTTTACTATACCAAATTACGTAGTTTAAGCCAAATTACGATTGTATTATTTGAAGTTATAATTAGTAATATAATTTTTAACCTGTTTCATGTTTTTTTTTTTATTTGTCTTTATAGTTTGTTGGCATTCATGTACAGTCAGCTAAAATCAAATCAATTTTAATTTCAAGACGAGCGCGCGTTAGTGTGTGTGATACAAATTTCTACAGTCTAGGCCGTCTCTTCATTCCCATTATCTATAGCCTCCTGACACATTACATATTCTTTTCCATATTCTTTGTCTCCATGGCACGATAGATCTCAAACTTCTTCTTGATTCATCTCTTCTCCTTCTCTCTCGATGTTCCCATTCCAGTATTCACCGTAGCCACCTACATTCTCTCATTCTTTTTGTTTGTGGAGTTCATGTTGTATTTACATTAACATGGCAACGCAGATGATGAAATAAGCCAATTTAGAACGTTGAGCGTGATAGTATATGCGTAATGGAAAATGTCGACGCAACCAATATTAATAATAATAATGTGACGAGTAATAATCTACAAATAGCATATTTCATATCGTTATCTAGGCTTCGAACTAATAAAACTGAGACGGCGGCAAATGTTGGTGAGCCAACGACTTGTTTTACAGCGATACCGTTATATGTTATCACAAAGTGTACAGTATGTAAAATGCTTACCAATATACATCTGTAAAATTAATTAGTATTTATCATGTATATTCATAATGAATTATGATACTTATAAAGAGAATTGTATAGTGAATTGTGATTTTGATATGAGTCTTTAATAAACACTGTATTTTTTCATCTTCTGCCTCCAGTTCAATTCAGCTGTAACAAAGATTACACCCCAATAGATTTATTCATGTAACGGTATTGTCCTGAGAACGCATAAAGCGAAGAGGCAACAACAAATAGTAACAGAAGAAAAACGACTTTCTCAAACCATCTGCAACAACTTTTCCCACGTTTGTATAGGAAAGGAAAGTTATTAATTATGTACGGAACATATCCGCGATTGTCTGGATGTGAGATGCCATGGGTCGTAGAAGCAGACAGAAGCAACGCTTGCAACAATCTGGTAGCCCGAAGATTTGGATGTGAGATGTCACAGACCACGGAAGTTGATTGAAACAACGCCTGTAATAATCTGTTAGCCAGTAGATTTGAATGTGAGATGTCACAGACCGTGAAAGTTGGTATAAACAACGAGTGTAACAATCTGTAGCAAGTAGATTAGGATGTGAGATATCGCAGACCATTGAAATTGTTAGAAACGACGCGTGTAACAATCTGTTATCCAGTAGATTTGGATGTGAGATGTCACATACCACGGAAATTGTTAGAAACGACGCGTGTAAGAATCTGTTAGCCAGTAGATTTGGATGTGAGATGTCACAGACCATGGAAATTGAGAGAAACAACGCGTATAACAATCTGTTAGCCAGTAGATTTGGATGTGAATTGTCACAGACCATAGAATTTGATAGATAACACGCGTGTAACAATCTTTTAGCCAGTAGACTTGGATGTGAGATGTCACAGACCATAGAATTTGAAAGATACAACGCGTGCAACAATCTGTTAGCCAGTAGATTTGGATGTGAGATGTCACAGACCATGGAAATTGATAGAAACGACGCGTGTAACAATCTGTTAGCCAGTAGAATTGGATGTGAGATATCACAGACCATGGAAGTTGATAGAAACAACGCGTGTAACAATCTGTTATCCAGTAGATTTGGATGTGAGATGTCACAGGTCGTAGAAGCAGATAGAACCACCCCGTGCAAAATCTGTTAGCCAGTATGTTTGGATGTGACATGTCACAGACCATGGAAAGTAATAGAAACAACGCGTGTAACAATCTGTTAGCCAGTAGATTTGGATGTGAATTGTCACAGACCACAGAATTTGATAGATAAAACGCATGTAACAATCATTTAGCCAGTAGATTTGGATGTGAGATGTCACAGACCATGGAAATTGATAGAAACGACGCGTGTAACAATCTGTTAGCCAGTAGAATTGGATGTGAGATATCACAGACTATGGAAGTTGATAGAAACAACGCGTGTAACAATCTGTTAGCCAGTATGTTTGGATGTGAGATGTCACAGACCATGGAAAGTAATAGAAACAACGCGTGTAACAATCTGTTAGCCAGTAGATTTGGATGTGAATTGTCACAGACCATAGAATTTGATAGATAAAACGCGTGTAACAATTTTTAGCCAGTAGATTTGGATGTGAGATGTCACAGACCATAGAATTTGGTATAAACAACGCGTGTAACAATCTGTAGCAAGTAGATTAGGATGTGAGATATCGCAGACCATTGAAATTGATAGAAACGACGCGTGTAACAATCTGTTATCCAGTAGATTTGGATGTGAGATGTCACATACCACGGAAATTGTTAGAAACGACGCGTGTAATAATCTGTTAGCCAGTAGATTTGGATGTGAGATGTCACAGACCATGGAAATTGAGAGAAACAACGCGTATAACAATCTGTTAGCCAGTAGATTTGGATGTGAATTGTCACAGACCATAGAATTTGATAGATAAAACGCGTGTAACAATCTGTTAGCCAGTAGATTTGGATGTGAGATGTCACAGACCACGGAAGTTGATTGAAACAACGCCTGTAATAATCTGTTAGCCAGTAGATTTGAATGTGAGATGTCACAGACCGTGAAAGTTGGTGTAAACAACGCGTGTAACAATCTGTAGCAAGTAGATTAGGATGTGAGATATTGCAGACCATTGAAATTGATAGAAACGACGCGTGTAACAATCTGTTATCCAGTAGATTTGGATGTGAGATGTCACATACCACGGAAATTGTTAGAAAATACGCGTGTAATAATCTGTTAGCCAGTAGATTTGGATGTGAGATGTCACAGACCATGGAAATTGATAGAAACGACGCGTGTAACAATCTGTTAGCCAGTAGAATTGGATGTGAGATATCACAGACCATGGAAGTTGATAGAAACAACGCGTGTAACAATCTGTTAGCCAGTAGATTTGGATGTGAGATGTCACAGGCCGTAGAAGCAGATAGAAGCCCCCCGTGCACAATCTGTTAGCCAGTATGTTTGGATGTGAGATGTCACAGACCATGGAAAGTAATAGAAACAACGCGTGTAACAATTTTTTAGCCAGTAGATTTGGATGTGAATTGTCACAGACCATAGAATTTGATAGAAACGACGCGTGTAACAATCTGTTAGCAGTAGAATTGGATGTGAGATGTCACAGACCATGGAAATTGATAGAAACGACGCGTGTAACAATCTGTTAGCCAGTAGAATTGGATGTGAGATATCACAGACCATGGATGTTGATAGAAACAACGCGTGTAACAATCTGTTAGCCAGTAGAATTGGATGTGAAATGTCACAGGTCGTAGAAGCAGATAGAAGCACCACGTGCACAATCTGTTAGCCAGTATGTTTGGATGTGAGATGTCACAGACCATGGAAGTTGATAGAAACAACACGTGCAACAATCTGGTAGCGCGTAGACTAGTGTATGAGATTTCAGAGACTATGAAAGCTGATAGAAACAACGCGTGCAACAATCTGTTAGCGCGTAGATTAGGGTAAGAGATGCCGCAGACCATGAAAGCTGATAGAATCAACGCATGCAACAATCTGTTGGCCAGTAGATTTGGATGTGAGATATCACAGACCATGGAAGTTGATAGAAACAACACGTGCAACATTCTGGTAGCGCGTAGATTAGGATATGAGACGTCAGAGACTATGAAAGCTGATAGAAACAACGCTTGCAACAATCTGATAGCGCGTAGATTAGGATATGAGATGTCGCAGACCATACAAGCTGATAGAAACAACGCGTGCAACAATCTGGTTGGGCGTAGATTAGGATATGAGATGTCAGAGACTATGAAAGCTGATGGAAATAACGCGTGCAACATTCTGGTAGCGCGTAGATTAGGGTATGAGATGTCGCAGTCCATGAAAGCTGATAGAAACAACACGTGCAAAAATCTGTTAGCGCGTAGATTAGGGTATGAGATGTCGCAGACCATGGAAGCTGACAGAAACAACACGTGTGGCAATCTGGTAGCACGTAGATTTTAACGTGACATGTCACAGATCGTGTCACGTTGATAGGTACAACGCGTCGAACAATGTGGTAGCCCGTAGATTATCAAATTGCATATTAGTTATAGGATTTGTTTTATGAAAACACACAGTTATACACAAGAAACAAGTATATTGGAGGAAAATAAAATAATATTCATTCCCAGTTTTTGATGTTCTAATACTTCGTGGGCTCTGCTAGCAAGTGTTGGAAAGCTTTTACTTGTGTCTATAACCAATTGATTTGGATGTTACACGTACCGCTTAAACTCATTACTTTTGCAGTCTGTTACAATAACTTTTTATTCAGGACGAAACATAAACATAAAACAATAGACGTTTCAGTGTATTTTTGTTATTTCTGGAGTCTCCTGGCACACCGCTTATTTTTGGCGTCAAAAGTGCAGGTGGAGGTCTGTCGAAATGCGCGCTACCGACTGATTTTCACTCATTAATCCGTTTGAAATTGCCACCCAACGTCAGAACAAACAGTTGTCCCTTACATACGTTTTACAGATGTACGGTAATTTTCACAGCTTAGGGATGAGTTGACAAGACTGAAGCTGGAAAATGTATTTTTATTCTGACTGCGTTTGATCCCTACTTGTCAAGTCCTGCTGCTAGACTGAGCCTGGCTTTGAGTCATCAACAACAATAGCGCGCGCGCGCGCTGCCGCTTCACATGCACAATGTACCGTACGCTGTTTTTTTTTTTCAGTATTTCCACCCCACAAACGTCAGCGGAAGTATTGTTCAGAGAAAAAATCAGAAAACCTTTTCTGATATACAAAAATTTTAAATCCGTACCATATCAAAAACAAAGTTAAGTAAACCATAACTTTATCCTCTTTGTGTGTGTCTGTGTGTTCCTGTCATAATTCTGGACCAGTGTAACATGTTACACTTGTGAAGTTGGGCCACGTGAAATAAGAAGAAGAAGAAGAAGAAGAAGAAGAAGAAGAAGAAGAAGAAGAAGAAGAAGAAGAAGAAGAAGAAGAAGAGGGATGAGAAGACCAAGAAACAGGAGAAGAAAAAAGATGTTTTGTAAGCTGCGAATTACCTTAAAATGTTTGTAATTACCATAATTCTGAGCTAATTACCATAATTACATATTTCAGAACAGTTTAATTTGCTGTCGACTGTTAATAAAATATTTTTTTTTTAATTATTTAACCTTCCACTAAAGAAAGATAACTTAAAACTGAAGAAATATGAAGCGTAGACAGAACGAGGAACAGTTGGGAACTGTTAGGAAAGACTACACAAAATGTAAAACATGTTTAGAAGACAAGACACCTATCTAGCTTCCCTGCAAAACCTATTTAACAGAAGGAACGTGGCCATGAATTTGAAAATAAAGACGCACGTTACTATGGCGTCAGTCATTATGTACGGATCCGAAACACTGACGTTGCTACAGTATATTACTGAAATGCGACTGTCTCAATTGGCGAGGCTCTGTGGTACGAATGCAAGAAGAATTACGTAACTTTAGTGAAATGCCATGAACACTTAACGTAGCCCCAGTTCTAAACCAGTTGCGTGAGATAAAATAAGGCTTATAAATGACTGTAAAAATAATTATATGGGAAGAACTTTGAATATCTCGTTTGTCTTAAGGAAGGAAGTGCAACCTTCCAGCTAGTCTCGTCCCCTTCCCAGGAGGAGCTCCTACGTTACTCCACTGGATGGCATACCAGGTGTGGCGATTTTTTCCCACATTGGCAAAATTTGAAGCCATGTGGAGAATTAATGGGGATTTACTTTCGGCAATGATTATCTTCGAAGCCTCAATAATTTGAATGCCTTGGCAGAAAAAGATTAAAAAATTTTAGTCACTAACTTCAGCAGCAGCATTTGAAAGAATAAGCGTTTCAGTAGACGTTGTAGACCTTGACAGGAAATGAAATGTCTTAGGAATACAAATAATCATACAGGTGCTCCCGAAAGCTTATTAAACTTTTGGAGGGAAGTTAAAACTAAAAAAAATGGATGATACTCAAGCTTTTCCTGCTTTGAATACTTGTGGCATACATATTTACCACTTAGCAGTGAGTGTGTGGAGAGGATGTTTAATACCGCTGACCTAAATAAAAACAATTTGTAAGTTAGGTTCTGAAACACTTCCTGTTATACACAAAAATAATCGTAAACAAAGTAAATCTTGTTTTGATTTCACTATAAATGGTGTAATACTGGCCAAACGTAGCAACTACATATAAGGTATATAAAGTAAAATAGGTATCACCGATTGCAAATTGTTTTTATGAATTAAACAATTGAAAACTTCTGTAATATAATAGACTAGCACACAAGAAATGGATTTCAAAAGCTCAATTTCTCAGCAAGTGAGTACATTTTCTTTCATCACACTTAAACAAAATTTGACGTTTACATTATTATTGTAGTAGTATTTAAATATTTAGAGTATAGTCACGATCACGACATGCTTTAAATAAAACCCTTATATTTGTGGCAGTGGGGATTCTTACGCTGAAGTGGGGGAAATTTTGAGTAGCTACGTGGGGAAAAGAGGTTTGATTAACTTTGCAACAATGGTTCACACTAACACCGATTTCACACGAATCACAATCGCACGTAGACCCATTCATTAGGCCTACTTTACACTGCGGTTGGCACATATACTTTTACAGAGTACTGGCTACAGCGTACAACAGACGCGGACAAAGACAGTAGGAGGGGGGGGATCATTCTGTATTATGCTGCGACGTATTACCCGTCGTCATACGCAATATTGGTTCCATACAATTTTGAATCCTCCCCTTCTTAATTAGTTTCTTCTTACATTCTGGTTTGTAATAAAATATCAGAATACGCCTTCGTGTACTCCAGAACGTCACAGAGATATTTTAACGAACTGCCATACATTACGGAAGACACTACAAATCCAGACAGGCAACCTACTGATAACTCGTAAGAAAAGATTAAGCATCTCTCCCAGATAGTAACATTTACTGTTTTATTCCTATGTAACGTTTCTTGTATGTATATTTTATCCACACGTTTTTCACATTGTTTATATACACAAAAAATATTAAATTTCCCATTCACCAATCATTTAGTGAGCAATACAATTCAATGCAAATTAATTCACGAGTAACTTAATTCTCAATTAGTGATATTACTAGAGCACAAGTACAAAATTAACTGTTGCACAAATGCTGACAGACAATAAACAAAATCAGTGTTTAAACGCAACACCTGATTACAATGTACAGAGCTCAGAATCAGGGGCGGATTAGAAGCCCGTGATGGCCTATACTGTCATCAGACTGGTGCCCCCCCCCCAACGATTAAAAATTCAACCTTTTATCAATTATAATTATTTACACTGATAAATGGCATACACAATTTCGAAAGTTAACAATTATTTTATAAAACTCTCAAAACTCTCAAATTACAGCAAATATGCCTATTTAGCTAAATAGTGATTACAATGAGCATAGTAGTACTTAAGCTTAGAAAATACTAATCAATACTTTTTTTTTTTGCTTTAACGAAATCTTGTATAATTTCTTCTAAATCGAGCAATTCAAGTGTCTCGCTTTCAATATTCAACCTTGCTAACGAAGATAATCTCTCTTCTCCCATAGTTGAAGTTAACATATCTTTAATGCATTGTAATACAGAAAATGGTCTTTGAGGTTCTTAGCTAGCTATTGAAATCGTTAAAAGCAGACGATAAGCAGTGTATATATTCGGAAATAAATCAGTCATTTTACAATCAATAATCCAGTTTAATACTTTGAGCGAACAAACTGTAGTATCTTGTTACCCTTGGAATCTATTATCTTCATTCGAACGAATTGAAAAAAAAAAACTTCTTTCTTGCAGTTTTACACGGGGCCAAAGTCCTTCAATTCTATTAGAAGATCGTCAGAGTCAATAGAAAAATTCACACCTATTAGAAGAAGTCATATCGTTTAAGTAAACTTCTATAAGAGCTTTTGCTTGATTTTCCAAATCGACACTCTCTGTAGTTAGTAACTGCGCAATAAAACCGAACAATTGGGTAATGTGATCAGAAACTTTGCTTCGCTTAGTCAATTCAGTTGGATGGTGCCCCCTCTGACAGCTGAGGCCCTGGTTCCCGGTGCTGCAGCACACTCTAGCGTTTTGGATAATCCGCCACTGCTCAGAATATGTGCGCTTGTGGTTCTGAAGCTAGGCGGAGCGGAGTGGCACGGCAGACAATCGCAACCACAGCATGCGACCCGTCTGCCAGTACGTATGCCAATCGATGTTCTTTATTCGCTCTGCACCACACCTGCTAAGTACCGGTCTAAGTACGGTCTGGTCGCGAACCAGTCACGTTCCCTCACAGTCTCGCCGATGATATCTGAAGCAGTTGGAGACCAGGTTTTAAGAGTCCCTCCAAAGTAGAGTTCACAGTCTAATCACTGGCCACAGTCACATCGCGGTCAAGCCAATCGTCAGATAACCGTGGGAAGTTCATCGATTGCACCGTGGAAATTCCTTTACCCTTACAATGACATCGACTAGCTTGTGGCTTGTCAAACAGAAATCGTGAACGGTCAATTCTCCGCCTACCTGCACGCCTGTTGCACAATCGCAAACAAACCGGGCTTGTTGACAGATTAACTACTGTACTTGTATATATTGCAACATAACAGCATCTAAGTTTCTTATAACAGGGATATTAATGCTGTAACACATTTTCTGACGGCCATAGACATGTTAAAAATTGATTTTGTTCTTTTCTTTATAAAGTAGTCATAAGTTTTAAACCAAGCTATGTTTAAAAAAGCTTTAAACATAAAGCAATACATAACTTTAAACATGTTATGTCAAAATGTGCATACTTTTATACTCTTTTATGTCATGTGAAATATTTGTGTGTAAGTGCGCGGATGCGCGTGTGATTCACATTTTACTTAATAACTTCGTTGAAAATTGACATTTCGTTCTGAAACTTGGACAGGGTATTCTCATGGTTATAAGCTACATTTTCCGTATACTCAATTCTCCACAACTATAATTGTTATATGGTTTTTTAATGAAACCAGTTCTTCATTAATTGTGTTATCTCCTGGAGAGTAATAAAATTTGTAGATTAAATCTAAACAGGCCTTTGCAGAATCAGACAGAGTTTCAACTTGATGTCTGGCTATCACTAAGGATATCTATGACGTTGCTAGAATTTCCACCAATCAAAAGGTCTAAAAATTATTTGAGACGGTCGCTTACAGCGTACGGATGGTTCAGTCGGTTCCGAAGTCTTGCCATAGAAAGACGTACTCGCTGTCACGAGAGTTTCGTGACAAGACAAGTCGATTTCCAGAAGACTTTACAGTTGGTTGACGGTACAAGGTCTACGTTACCATTACCACATTATAGAACACAAATATTTAAATAGATCAATTTCTAGTGCTTTTTCGCGAAGAGTGGAAGATTTCCGGGTTAGGGCAGAATATCTATTGTGGTATTCTGCTGATTATTAACGCGAGAACACTTCAAGAAGCCGGAATTGTGTAAGCCTAATACACGATCTATTTATACCCAGTTTTGATCCCTGAGATTAAGGTTATTTAAGTTATAAACAATAACAGTTTCATATCGCAGTGCGTGTGTACCGAGACGTGAATATTCAACGGGGTGATCTTCGGTCGACGCGCGAGCGCCTGCTGTCTACGCAAACAGTTGGAATTCTACACACAAGTAACTTATATGTAAAACAAGCCAATAGACTCATTTATTGAAAGACAATTTATTATTAAACAATTTTATATTATAAAGCCATAAGACAACAGTAAATTTTATTGTGTTAATGAATAAAATTTCCCTACCTCCAGATATAGACTCTGTTTTAGTAATTTCAAATTAACCTACCTATGCAGTAATAATTTGTATCGTTGCAATATATATACTTTTCTTCAAACTATTACGTGCAGTGTAGACAACGTTATTAGCCTATTTGTATGTGCAAAAATACAAATATAAATAGAATACATACTAAATTATGCATTTTTGGCGTAACGGTTAACCAAACATGAAGTATCTTTACAAACCGTAATAACAGAAAAGGCAAATAAAATGAGATCTCGTCGTAAAAAGCCTTGTGAATATTAATGCCAGAGACCCGTATGCTTGGATAGGGGATTCCAAAGTACTTAGTGTCCTGGCAGAACTTACCCACTTACACTAAACAGTGCAACGCCCCAATTAAATTTCTGTTTTTGTGGTTTTTTTCATTTAATTTTATTGTTTTTATTCTTTCACCAGATCTTCTTGGTGCATCTTCATTTACATTATTGTGATCTCTTTGTGATCTTTCACACGTGAAATTTTTGTAACTTGTAAAACAACACTGCCTCGTTCGCTCAAAACTTTATCTTATTGTTTCTACGTTTACTGAAGTCGAAAAAAACTTTGAATAAGCACTGAAAGTGAGAGAGGGGGCTTGCGCGCGTAGTGGAAAACATTTGAGTTAGGGATTAAATCTGGCGACATCGACGGGCGTCCAGACCACGGAAAGAATAGCGCCGAATTACTCGTGTTTTTTTTTGTTGTAATGAATTCTGTTTTCTGAATGAAATAAAATCTGAAAAGACTGATGCTTCATGCCTTCTAAAGTTATGATAGAATTTCAATTCTATCTACAACTTAACGAAACAACGAAATCAAATTTCTGCACAGTGTGTCGCAAACTATTTTTTTTTTGTCGCTTATTTGGATTTTATTTTTCATCGTCAAGAAGGCGTAACTGTAAGACGCTTTTTATCAGTGATTCGATATCCTTCAAGCCATACGGGGGTGTTAGGAAAAGTCTTCGTCAAAAGTATTGCTACGTGGAAACATCCACGACCGTCCCTCGACCATGAGCGTGACTGATTATGACGTTGATCGATTATGTGAAATAATCGATTGTGTAAGCGTAATCGGTATACCCATTCACAAATGGTCGGTTAAGATGGCTGATGCGTTTTTCTCATCTTCTGTTACGTTAGTTACATTTTTTACGGAGCGTTCCTTGGGAGACTGCTGTATAGCCTACTGTTTTCGTTCTAGGTTAATCCTGATGTAAACAAACCAACGTGGCTCATCTGAAACGTGATTGGTCAAGGTTGTTGACACTGTTCGCACAGTAATGTATTACGCGCATGTGCAGAATGTCTGTACAGTCATGTGAGAGTTGTATTAACTACGACAAGTGGTTTTTGAATACGTTTAATCATCTTTATGAATACATTGTAGAACTTTATCGCCGCTAGCAAAATGAACATAAATTTAAAAAGTTTTAGAAAATTATATTGCCGAAAAATCGGGGCACGCCGTTTTAAGACTTTTCCTTATCATTGTATTCTGAATCTCAATGAATTAATATGGAGCCAGTTGAAAGGATATGTTGCCCGTCACAACACAACATATAAGCTGCATGATGTAAAACAACTGATAGAGCAGGCGGTAAATGAAATAACGACGGACAAGTGGAGTCGTTGTGTCGAGCATGTATAAGCTGTGTCAAAAAAAAGATAAGCTATGGGAATTCGATCAAATTACCGACGCCGTCGTGGACAATCTTATCATTAACACTGCTGACTCAAGTGACAATTCAAGTTCCTACACAGACATAGAAGGCATTAAATTAACTCTCTGACAGCAACTGATAATACACAGTACACTGGTAAGTAATTATCACAGCTTCTATTTTCGCTTTAAATATAAACCTAAATATTTTTTTCTTGCGATATTCAAACAGTAAATAAAAAAAGCCATTAACTCTGCGTGTTATAAAATACAGGTATATCATTGTCGCTCTGACCGTCACACAAATATTACTTTGGTCCGGAATGTAAAAATTATCAAAATTTACATGTGTTTATACAGTCATATATCAGCATTATATGTACCCTGTCTGTACTACTTCTGTCAGTGTGACACGCCTCTAATTCAAGCAACAAATAGCGTTTCAGATGTGCCACGGCTGTTTGTTTACATCAGGATTAAGCTAAGAACGGAAACAGTATACAGTGATCGTTGTGTAACGTCTTCTTTGTCTGAAGAGTTTTCGATTATCATAATATGCAGTTAAACAAAGTCAGTACCGACACGACCACGTCTTCAAGCCGAATAGCCTTAATCACGACAAGTTAACAATAACGACGCCAACGCTAACAATAATTATCTCGCTGAGCATAAATTTTTACACAGAAGTAAACATGAGGCGACTGATAACACCGTTTTATTTGCCGCAACGATGTGTTGAATATAATTATCGATTAGCTGAGTGTCTGTACCTCGCCTTCAGTAATGTAGTTCAGACACGCACAATGTCAATTTGTACACTCCTCCCTGACTCCTGTGTGCCTTACAATGCCAGTTGACGGGGCAAAGAAACAAAAATTGATGATGTCGGTCAGACAAAACGTATAAACAATAAATATTTTTCTTCGTCATTTTTATCTGTCGGATTTTTAATTTGTATACAGTTCTTTGTTCGGCAGTGAATGGAAACAGTATTTTACTTCGATTTTTTTTTTAATCGGTTTTTTTTTAATATTTCGTAAGGTACTTACTCGTAAATATTTACATAATTCATAATTAAGCTAATTATAAGTTATTGTGATCAGGGTTGATACGGGAAAATAAGAATTAGTAGTAGCTGACATATTAGGTAAACTACGGAATTGTATAGAATATTGTCTAACCCGTTCTTCAGTAAAATGGAAGTGGCTAAAAAAAATGTATTAATCACTTCTGTTGCCGATACTCCAGAATCATTGATGTTAACATATAATTTGAAGAACTGGGCGAAGGCTTGTATGGGGAGTGGACTTCGGAAGATAGAGGAGGTTACAAAACCTAAATAAGATTACAAGTGAGGTAATTAGACAAAGGCTAGGTCTACCCGTAGTGTTGAAAAAACTTAGGAGCAAAACCAGTCGATGTGTTCTGGTTACGCGGAAGAGGGAACACCGAAAGTGATTTGAAACATGGCAACGAGAAGCACACAGTAACACTGGTCGTCGAATTTGCTCCCATCATGAAGACGAGAGGTCTTAACTGGGCTCAATATAAGAGAAAGGAGACGGAATATATCTAGAAGAATCATCGCATCGACACCGCAAGTAGAAGACGCTAAGGTATGACCAAATCAGGTTATAAGAAAATACTATCATAAGGCAGTAAATATAATTACCATAGACTTTAAAAAAGAATAAAATTGTGTTTTACTTAAAAAGAAAAAAACTAAAATAATTTCAATATATAGGCCTACCCCTTCTCATAAGTATGATGTGTATGTATATAACATATTATGCAAGTAAATAATTATCATATTAAGAAATGACATTTACAATTATAAACCTCATAATATTTCATTATTATCATATACTTAATGCGGTTATGCTAATATTTTTTACTTCACATGCAATATGCCCATATTTTAATGATTTTACATACATTTCAGATACTCTAAAATATGTTAGCTAAAGAAAGCTCTGAAAAAAGAATAAGGTAATTATTCCATATTTGTCTTTAAATATTTAAGGTACTTTATTTCATATAAATTTTGTTAGTTATTTTCATAGTTTATTGATTCCTGAGATATTTTTTATAAATTGTTTTTGAGGAAGCTAAATTTTTAGATTTTATATGTATGATGTTTTTAAGGGTATTTTGAGATAATGTTTAATATTTTAATTTTTATATAATTAGGTTCATGCTCTCAAATTATCACTACTTATGTAGGCCTATATTCGTGTGTGTTTCGATATTAAATACATTCATGTGTGTGTGTGTTTCAATATATCTATATGCCTACGTATATTTATTTATTTACTTTATATATTTAACGCTTTTAACTCTATATTTTCGGTATTGCAGGGGGCCGGATTGCACCCCGTTATTCATTTCCTGTTTCTTCTACTCTGTACATTACAGTATCTATTTTTTCTGCTTTCTTATTTACCATCTCACTATATAAATTAATTTAATTTAGTTTACTTAGGTATTTGTTTTCGCGCAATAAACCACTAAAAGTCATTACAAGTTGTGTTTATCCTCCGTTTTCATCGTATTCCCAAGGCCGGCCGCCAAACTATCGACTGGTAGAAGCAAAAACCCAATTAACTAACCAAACAAATTACTCCCCAGGCGCGGCGCGGTCGGAACACTTTCAATTACGTCAATTGATCGCCAAAAATTAATTCTCATTGAAAACGTCTGTTTCGGTAAACTCATTTCAGAGACACAAAAAGATGAACGCCACTATCTGTGTACTGGAGCAGAGCTTAACGGGGAGTAACAACCTGAGCCGGTGAGCGAAAATCTACGAGTTGAAAATTCCATTAAACGAAAATCAAGGACATCAATTGTTTTTTCTCTTTTCTCCAACTGGTCCTTCTCCTCCTACTTTTCTCCGCCTCCTAAGGTTGTGGAAATGAGTACGGGGAGGAGGCGGGATTAAAATTGGAATATCGGCTGACACAACATCGAGGTTGCCCAACGTTTTAAGTAGGCCTTCTGGTCAGCAATGTAAATTATAACAGTGGAATGACCCAGAAGATAAAAAACAGACTTCTGAGTGGTAGTAAGACACTTTATTCGCTCAAATTCTGCATAGGCCTATGGTCCAAATTAGTGTAACGAAAATCTAAATTTATGATGTACAAAATGACAATACGACTTATCGTTTCCTCATAAACGCGAAACTCATAGACGGCTTACAAAGAACAGAGAAGATTTCTTCTCTTCTCCTACTGGCATTACCAACCAGTATGTTTTACCCTTTTCAACGATTTTTCTCCAGCCCTCTCATTACATAGTCTTCTCCATCGTCTTACCCCTATGTTCCTCATATTCTTCTCAATATTCTCGATCCATCTGTCGCTTCCTTGGCGTTCCTCTTGATCTCCTACCTACTGGTCTCCATTCTAGAATTTTCTAGGAATTCTCCGTACTTCCATCCTCATTGTGTATCTCAGCCAGGCTACCCTTATACTCTTTATGAACCTCACATTATCAGTTCCGTGTATTAGATTTCTTATTTCATAATTCCACCGCATTATTCTTCAGGAGCTGTCGGTATTTGTCACTGATCCAAAAATTCACAAAAAATGTCTTAAGCAAATAAAATTATTCAAGTTATTTCACTATAAATAGTGCAATAATGAACCAATGTGACGATTTTATTAATAAAGAAAAAAATAAATAAATGAATAAGAAGGAGAGAGATTTATGTTTAAATTAAAATCGCACATTTAAACAAAGTTTAAATCCCTAAGGTAATACAGAAATAATAATAAATAAAGAGCTTAAAACCAAGAGGAATGCGAGTATCAAGGTAAGGAAACACCCTTTAATTATTAACCATGCGTTGACATGCGGAAACCGGCATCAACACGCAGAATAACCCGTAATTAAAACTAATAAAAGTAGGAAATTACAACTCGATATAAAAAACGTAAAGGTATAGAATAATTAATTACGAAGTAAAGGATACCGTAGTATAATTAAATATGTCAAAGATTAAACCGGTAGATATTAATCGGAATGTGGAACTACTTTTATGGTGAAGCGTAAACGACTCGAAGTTACTTTACCTGCCCCAATAACCAAACCCCACTTGTAATGGAGCGCTCACGCCGTAAGCTGCGCACAGCGGTAATGTGCACCGATGACAATATTTTCGTTTTTCCAAGTGAATAATCTCAGTTAATATGTATATATATATATATATATATATATATATATATATACCACACAAAGGCACCATAATGAACATTTGGGAAAATTTACAGATTTACAAACATAAAACACAAAACAAATTAATACCAGAACAAATACAAATCAATACAAAACATGACACAATATTCAAAGCACTCAACATCGAAAATACACAAAATACAAAAACAGATACCACAACCACACACAATAATGCAACATTGAAGGACCAAAGACCAACAAACCACCTTAATAACCACACAAAGGCACCATAATGAACATTTGGGAAAATTTACAGATTTACAAACATAAAACACAAAACAAATTAATACCAGAACAAATACAAATCAATACAAAACATGACACAATATTCAAAGCACTCAACATCGAAAATACACAAAATACAAAAACAGATACCACAACCACACACAATAATGCAACATTGAAGGACCAAAGACCAACAAACCACCTTAATAACATCCAGAAGCCAACACACAAATACTGCACCAGAAGCAAGATGGCGAAGGCTGAAGATGGGAGAACAGGATCTCCCGAAACATGTTCCTAAAGGAAAAAATATATCTTGAGGTAAATTAGTTATAAGTATTATAGTAATATATATATATATATATATGCACTCTGTACACTCTTAACCGAAATAAATCGTTAAATAGTTGGATCGCGACGCAGAGATAAATATGTTGAAAACTAGTAAAAGAATAACTAAATTGTGCGCCGATGACATCTCTACCAAATCTTAAATAAGAAAATTATGTAATTAATACAGTACTAGGACCCTAAGGTGAAATTCAACTAATATATAATCATGTAAAGTGACAACCCAGTGAAACAAACTTTTGCATTAATTATTCTAACAACGAAATATTACTACCAGTCATCTAAGAGGAGAGTACCAGACCCAGAATGATCTAACACACGTCAGGAACTTCACCGTCACCAGATACTAAGATAACGACAGACCTTCAGGAAACACACCGAGGACCGAGGAGCCGAATCTGCATCAACTACAGGATACCACAGGTGACATGGAGGCTTGTCTTCCGTGGTTATGAGATACTAAAATTATAACCAACAAACGACAATTTAACTAACACTTTAAGACTTGTAAGAACAGACATTATATGTAAGATGTAGTCTGTAATCTGATAAAACTATTTGTAGTAAAAGAGTAAAAGTTTAAACTGTAAAGCATTATGGTTTTAAAAGGTAAATAAAGTCCATTCTTCTAATGGCACAATTTCAAGATAGTATATGGGGAGGTGACCATTATTAACATACTATATTCAATCCCGGATCCGTGGAAAAGTTAAACCGATGTACATCTTTATTTTGAGGGCCTTCTGAAAGAATAAAATATATAATCATCTTGTAAACTGTAAACTGTTGAACCATATATGTTGAGAACTTTAAGTAGAGCAATTAATTTTATTATGTAATAAAGAGATGTCATGGTACAAAACAACAAAACTGAGTGAATAAATCTGCAGAAACCCCTGTCATTGTTCCTCAATTATAGGACCCGATATTAAATATATACTCCTAAATGCTTATCTTTTGTTTAATTAGAAGTTGGTTAAGACTATGGCAGCCTGTGTAATTGACCTGAGGCAATTAACCACAGGTTCCCGATATTATAACGTAGGAGACGTTATACCAACATGAGTACATATTCCTTTATCATATTTAACACAGTTTTTAATATTTACGTTATTCTTGTAATAGTATTTAAACAGTTAGAGCATACTCCGATTCTTTGAATTATTAATATGATTAGTACACATTCGTGATTGTGGGAATTTGTATGCCAAGGTGTGGAAATTTTGAGCAGCTATGTGGTGAAAAGTGGTTTTCTTGACCTAGCAACACTGCGTTGACTTCTAGTTGGCACAGTGTCATGACTGAATAAAGACATTCCTACACGGATCATTTACAAGTACTGTTGTTCTTTGTATGTTCAGTTTACAGTTTATTATTGTAATTTTTAAAATATCCAATATGCGTTTTTACAGTGTTTCAGTTTCTTTTGTGTTTGTGTCAAAATGATTAATTAAATAATTTCTCACGTATTCTGAGAATATTACTAACGTATTACTAATCATTGACACGGTCCACTGCTTGACCAATAGTAAGATCGTAATGTGTCACAGCTGGCGACCACGGCTGTTGCGGTGTCATTATGACTTTTTTGCCTGAAATTTTCGAACGAGCAATGGTGTATGTCCTTGTGCGTTATCAGGCTGGAACTTGCATAATTTATCCTTCCGAAAACGTTAGCGTTTTATACGAATAACTTTATATAAGTGGCGTAAAATACTCCAATAGTACTCTTTATTTACCGTTGCACTTGGTGATGAATATTCATGGAAAATAAAATCACAACCTTACAATTTATAAACCGCATGTTCGTGCATAGTAGGATCGCCAGAACCCTCCTGCAACACTTTCAATAGTACAGTACAGTCATAACATGTAATCCACACATAGGAAAACGGTAAGCGCTGCTATTGCATGTTTGCGCATGCGTTTCTTTACATATTTATGACATGCCAACCATAAAACAAAAAGCGTCAAAATTCGTTATTAAAGAGAAGGTCAAAACAATATGAAAAGTGTAGAACTAATTACTTCTACGTAAATACAGAACGTTTCGTGCAAACCAGACAAAACAAATAGACAGTCTAGCGTGACTGTATTTCCCTAAACTACTTCGTCATTACGTTGAGTAAACAAAATGTGCTGTCCGCGGTCCCATGGCGGCAACATAACTACCATTGCTGCGCCGATATCCATTAAAATGTGTAACAACGCGAAAAGAGAAATTACGTGTACATAATAAATTGATTTTAACGAATTTAAGTAAATAATACTTGAATACTGAACATTCGTAATACTCTAAACATTCCAGCATTTTCAGTTATATTAAAAGGAGCTTGTTCAGATTATTCTTCTTCTCCTTCCTCTTTCCTGTTTATTGTATTTAGGAATTGCAAGTTATAAAAGACAGGTTGAAATCATAGAAAGTTAATTTTTTCTTCTTAAGAAAATGAAATTTTTTTATGACACGGGAATTGATGAAATTCCCTAAGCTTGTTGTTGAAAACGAGAAAATTACTAATCCTACGAAACAAAAATTCCTAATTCCTAAATCCTAAGATTTAAAAGAAAAGAAAAATTTTCTTTTCGAGTCTATGGTTGGACCTCGACTCTGTGTAAGCTGAATCCCTGAATCATAAGCTGTTGGCAATACATAGGCCACACGAGGGCACGAGAATTGTGTGTGTGTGTGTGTGTGTGTGTGTGTGTGTGTGTGTGTGTGTGTGTGTGTGTGTGTGTGTGTGTGTGTGTGTGTGTGTGTGTGTGTTAATAAGCAAAAAAAAAAAACTTTTGGTACGAATTTCTATTAATTACATCGAAGGAAGAAAAAATAACGTGAAGAAGATCATAAACGTTTCCTTCCACATCCTACACAATGATCACAGTAATTTACAAACGTCTCACTGTATTTTCTGTCCACTAAATTAGTTTTCAGAAGCAAAAACCTTTAGCACATTGGAAAAATTATTTATGACTATTTACGTTAAAAACGTTGATTCATAAACACACAAAAAACAGCTGCTTTGATAAACATGAACCATTACTTTGCCACCTATTTTCACTTTGAAATATATTTCAATGTCAATATATTAATGGACAATTTTCACCAGCAATATGAGCAGTCATAAAGTTGTAGGCTGTTCTGTTATCGCGATGTTCAAAGCTTACTTGTATAGGCTTATAACGGAACACTGTTCACGCCGCCAATTCACTTATCAGTTTTATCGCTGTAATGGTATTGTTACGACGGTCTCACTGATCGTCGTATGGTACAGTGGAAAAGAAAATACAGACACCAATGAAGTCACTAATAACCGGCTTTAATGAGTCACAAATAACAATTTGAAATCAACAACATACTCCCGTATAGTAATTCTAGTTAAATTTGTCCGCACGCAATAATAATGTCAACTATTAGAGCTCTACGCTAATTGTAACACAATAATCATTTCGCCACAATAATTCGAACCGCGCTTAAATAAATCGAAAATTATAATTGACTGACAAAGCCATCGGCTGCTGTTGCTTAAACACGTAGCGCAAATGTTCCGGAATAATCCATAATTTGCCTTGTTAACAAGCACTTGAAAAGTCTGAAGCGTACTTATGTGCGGCCTTGACAGAGACACGCACCTGCTCGGCTAGCCAAGAAACGTGTAGTACGACACTCCCATTGTTCGAGAGCGTCTCGTCGTTACAGTTTTATTTAGTTCTTATGGCCAACACTTTTTTCAACATTGACCTGTCGCTTATCGATTGCCTTGTAATTGTGCAAGACGAAGAAAAGTGAGTTCCTAAGTGATCGCCTGTACTGCCCGGATGACTCTAAGTAAGTGCTCGTTTCACTGTAATAAGCGTGTAAGAATGCATTTCCGAATCAGGGTAACATATTTGCTTCGCCAAATAAAAGCAGGCTACTCGGTTTTCCAAATCAGTTACCACTTGAAACAATTAGCAGTTTGTAGAATGTTTAAATGACACGCAAATTTAAAGGGATTTTAAGGACGAACGGTGTCGGGGAAGCCTATAGGCGAACGTCCAGACCATTACAGCAGCCGAACTGTAACAGTAAACTTGAAACATTACAACAGCAAACTGTAACTCGGTTACTTACCTTTCTGACCATTACCAATGAACAACGCAATCACGAAGTACACTGAAAGTGATATCATATATTTCAATAGGAAAGTGTTGCAGAAATGACACAGACTGCTACCGCTTACTTCTTTTCGACTGGGTCGCGTAATTCTAACAGATCGTCACTTATACAAAGCTAATATACATACCTTTATGAACAAATAATCTGGGCCTTACTGTAGATGTTTTATTTCGTTTTCTGTGTCACAGTGCACTATCAACCATTGGCGTAACTACGGGGGGCGGATCAAGGGAATCAATCCCCCCCCCTCCCCAGAACTATTAAAAATGTCAGTGAGATTTCATAATCACTTAACGCAGGCCTATTTTGTAAGCCAGTTGTGTGTGTTAAAACTAGTATGATTCGTTATCTGGAAACTCGTTCACTATTTTGAATTAAATACATTTATTATTACATAAATTTCGATATTAATTGATGACTTGTTGGACACTTTGTAAAACATATTAATGCAAAGGTATTATTTATTAAAATCTGTTATTTAGTTTAGTTAATTTTTATATTTTACATTCAGATTATACTTAGTTTTTACGAAAGGGGTTGACCTTTCCTTAGCTCCTACAACCCCCCTCCAGCTTCACACCCCACACATGTCAGGATACACGCCCTAAACAGATGTTCACCACCCTCACATCCTCTGTTTTAGTTGTTCACTGATCTCTTTGACGATAGCTTGAGAAGCTGAAACGGCTGTCAGAGTTAAATAAAAGCTGTGAGACGTACCAAGTGTTTATATATTTGTAAAAACCTTTTCATAAATTTCGATATTAGATAACTTTTCAATTATAATAAAAATTACAAAAATTCCGGCTAATCTTCTATGTCTCACATAACAGTGTTTAGTAACATAACAATTGTAGCGCACACAATCGTAAAATAAACAATAAAAATTCGAAACATTCAGGTTTGGGTTACAATTCCTTTTAGTCTGACACCCTGCTGGATTGTCACAATTTTATTCAAACTTTTGGTCCCCTTTTCTGGGCACTGGAGTCCAAAAAGTTTGAAATTTTCAAAAATTTAACACTACATTTACATGTTAGTTAAACTTCTCTTCAATTTGATATCTCACATGAATTTTGGCGATTTTATAAAAGTTTTCGCTCACTTTTGGGATCTAACGTCAAAAATTTTTGAAATTTTAAAAATTAATGTTATATTCAGATCGTTGTTAAAATTTCTTTTAAAGTGATACCTCACATGGGCTTTGCAATTTTTTCACAATTTTGATCCTCTGTCTCCCACCACCCTATTTTTTGGGGGATCAACCTCAAAACAATAGAGTTCGGCAGGGTGAAAGTATGGATACACACGCAAAGTTTTACGAAAATCGGTTGATGCGTTCAAAAGATATCGTAAGACATAAGCTACCTGAAACAGACTGATAAATAGATAGACGGACAGACGAATATCAAACGGTCAAGTTAAAAGATAGACACGTTTCGCTTGTTCAATAAGGCTCATAAATAATTCTATTAATAATTATTTGGGAAGAATATTGAATATCTCATGCCCTTACATAAATAGAGATTCCAACCTTTAAGTTAGTCCCTCCCTCCCACAAAGAGCAGGCCGTAGTTACGCCATTGCTATCAATTTTATTTATTATTATTCTTATTATCATTATTATTTATTCATGTATACTGCATATACGGTACCTTAATCAACTGATAATGGTGATACCAATATCGAGAAGTTCCGTTTACACTCGTATGCGTTCGTTTTGATGTAAATAAGAGTATCATTTTTTAAGTTCTCTTACAAATATAAATAAAAAATTTTCAGTTAATCCGTTTCAAATCGCTACAACGCGTAAAACAAAGGGAATAATTTTCCTTCTCCGATTTTTTTTTTATAGACTGAAACTAGCTTTGTCATTTTTCATAAGATACGGTAATTGTTTTTGGCAGTGAGTTGTTGGCAACGCAATGCTGACGTTGTAATTCTCCATTCTGTCTCCCATGGGAGAAGAAAACTTTGATCTCTGTGTGTGTCAGTTGTTTCCGAACTGCAGCCCGGATTTTTTGATATAAACAACGAATGACAGCGAACGTTTGTTCGGTGCGTCCGTCCGGCAAATATAACCTGCTCGCTCTTTCACTAATACTAGTGCGTGTCAGAATTTAATTATGAACAAAGTGCTACAAATTTAACAGAAAATTTGTTTCTGATTTCATGTATCTATTTTTTTTAATGAATATTTAGGTTTCGAATATACAATCATAGGAGGTTACTAAACCAGTCTATATGCTACCTGGGTACTAACCTGGAGGTTCCGAGTTCGATTCTTTGACAAAACGATACAATCAGGTTTTTCATCCCTAGGGTCTACTCAGCCTGTAAAAATAATTATCTGTAAAACAACTTAGTATAATAACGGGAGGTGGGCTGAATCCTACTATGTCTGGTACTCCTAATCATTTTAGTTTGTAAAAAACTTATTTATTATTATTGAGAGCTTAGGAGCAGGAGGAATGAGGCGATTGGACTTTCGAGCAGGAGCAGCCGTAGACGGAGGGAGATCGACTATTACCTCACCAAGTTTCTGACTGGATACGGGTATTTTCGATCTTATCTGAGGAACGTTGGAAAGGCCGAGTCACAAGAGTGCCTGTACTGCCCGAGAGCCGCGGACGATTTCAGCCATGCCTTCTTCGTCTGCGACAGATGGGAGCAACAAAAGAGATCGTTTCAAGATGATATTAGGCACGAGATCTTCCCGGAAAACATAGTCAAAGCTATGCTTTGAGGGGAAGACACCTGGAACTGTGTGATACGCTTCATAGAAGAGATTCTTCGGGAGGTTCAAATTTATTCTCTAATATTCATCGTTTATCACCTGTTCAAAAATAACGTATCGCGTAATTTAAAAAATAGACAAAATCATTCATCGTGCAGTGATTAATTTGTTTGTGAAAAAATCTAACGTCGATGAAAATTCACAGCGAAATGGTAATTTTTTTTCAGAAATACTGTTCCTTCAAAAACCATGGTTTGTAAGTGAGTACTCGAGTTTAAACATGGTCGTACGGGCTTTGTGATGATCTCTGCAATAGACGCCCAAAAAGTGCAACAGCTCAAGATATCTTTTAAAAAATTTCATTTTGGAAGACCGGCGTCGCTCAGATCATAGCCATCTCACATGAGCGTGTGTATCATGTTTTAACTCAAAAACTTGGTATCAAAAAATCTTTGTACAAAATGTGGGCCGCGTTTGGACACACTTTTTCGGTGTCCACTGCGGACATCGTCTTCAATGCTCGTACGACCACGTTTCGGCTTTAGTACCCACTTACATACTATTATTTTTGAAGGTGCAGTAGCTCCTAACATTTTTACCATTTCATTGTGAATTTCCGATTGTGCTTTTCTTAAAAAATAATTCGTGATTTTGTCCATTTTTCAAAGACTTGTATCGCTACAATTTTGAACTGCCTATAAACAATGAATAAACTGATAGATAGATTTGGAAATAACCAGGTGTTTACATGAAATGTGAGTATTACAACACACGAAAAATTTTAGTTCTGTCGTTAAGCTAAAGATGTCGCCCACAAACTTTTCAACTAACCCTCGTGTTCTTTACGGTATTTATACGAATATTTTTAGGGCTCTACGACTCCCTTTCTTCTAACATTGCCTGCACATCGTCCAATCCTATCAGATTCAGAGCTTCACAAATGTCAACAATAAAGATAAAAGCTGGTTTTACGTAATTTATGGACTTTATAACTATATATCTACGCATATCATTATAACTTCTGTAGGTTACAAAACAAATTGTCACCACTCACAGTGTCTACGCTCCTGTTGCTTTAAATTATGAGCCGTCTGCGTGCCACAATTGAGTGTCCTCTGTCAGAATTCGACTACACGGAATAAAACCATTAATTTTGTATACTAAAGTTTGTGTGCACGAGTTTATCACACAGTTTCACAAGAGCTTTTGTTATCTAATGTAGTGTTGCCTGTGTACATTTATCGATTAAAATGTTTCAAAGTACAGTACTTGGTTTGTGGACAAAACACAGCTAACGTTTAATGGATTTCAAACACGCACTGCACAATGTGCGAAACTTTACACGTTGCCAACTTGACGCCGACAAATCTGTATTTAACTCTCAATTCTCCTACACCACCACCAGAACTTCTACTAAAGCACAAAACTTTTCTTTTGGTTTATTTGTATAGTCTGATCCAATTCAATTGTACAATTTATAATTCAATTGGTTTATAATTACAGTTTATAATTACAGACAAAATTTAAATAAATAGGGGTAATTTAAGTATCATTAACCCTATATGCGTATTTTGTCTACTTCTGATGAGCAAATGGCCAAACGTAACAGGATATTATTTTGTGGTAGAAACCTGATAGTCTTTCTTGAGCGGCGAGCTACGTCGACCCAGCAAAAGAATTACCTCCGCTTAAAATTACAGCATAAGTTGTTTAGAGAGGAGAGAGGGGAGACAGTCAGCACGCTATCTCTTTCTGTCATACTGTGGCTTCACAACGACACTAGCATGCTTCCAATATTCTCGCCAACCTTTTTGAAGCCGATATTCAAGACTTGTGAACATGTGCGAAGTGAATTAAAATTTTTTTAGCCTCGCAAAGAGGTGTTTGTCCACTGCGCATCTGTAAGCGACTGTTCAAACTCTACAGAAACCTCAGGGCTACGAATACAGGACCCTAACAAAATTCTTATAAATATCGTAAATAATAGGAGGGTTAGTTTAAAAGTTCGCGGCGCGACATCTATAGCTTAACGACAGAACTAAATTTTTTCGTGTGTTGTAAGATTCATATTTCATGTAAATACCTGGGTATTTCCACTTTAGACGAATTTGACTCGTTCTTGACAATGATGGACGTTGATCGGACCAAGTTATAGTTTCTTCTTCTTCTTCTTCTTCTTCTTCTTCTTCTTCTTCTTCTTCTTCTTCTTCTTCTTCTTCTTCTTCTTCTTCTTCTTCTTCTTCTTCTTCTTCTTCTTCTTCTTCTCCAAGATTAGGTGTTGTCATCTTTTCTGTCCTCTATTCTAAAGTTATCCGTTTGCGAATCTGCTTGTATTTCTTTCCCTTTATATTAATAACTAGCAAAATACCCGTGCTTCGCTACGGAGTTTCACGTTGTACGTAATTGTACAATTATTGCTCGCTTAATAGTGTAGGATTAGATAGATTGTACAAATTCTCAACTCTTAGTTTGTTTATTTACATTCATAGCAACAGCTATTTATTATTTATTTCGAGAAAATCGTTAGAGCCGTTTCCGAGAAAAAAGGACATACATTTATTAATTAATTGAACTTCGAAATTTTCTCGACTATAAGAACCTGCAAACAACGAATTTTTTTCAATTTAAAACAATGATTAAAAACTCAGGACTAAATGTATTCGGGGTTTCCAGTAAACTGAGATGTCAACCACTTATTTACAAAGTATGCAATTCCCGCGATAAATTTCAGTATTTGGTTTTTTGCCCCTTAGGAGTGAAAGTTTTTAAAACCGTTTCTTAGTGAGCACCTAAGACCTATGATGAAGCTATGTTCAAAGTTTCATTGATATCCATTCAGTGGTTTCAGAGATATCGTGATCAGTGGGTCAGTCAGTGGTATTTGGGTTATATAGATATCTATATATCTAGCCGATTTACCCACCGTTCCTCGGGTTCATAATTTATTCATAGGCTCATAGGCACCTATTCTTGTTCTAACGTTATATTACTGGTATACTGTATAATCTTCCTTATATTGTTACGTTCGCATTCTCACTGGAGGAATACTCTGTAGCGCACCTGTTTAAGAATATGTCATAAACTGTATTCTTATATCTGGAGAAGAATTCTGTTGCGCGTGATGCTCCTGCTCGATTTCTAACACTGGGAGAGGGCGAACAGCTAAATTAGTTTTCAATAAAATGTCTACAGTACTTGCACGCGCTGCGTATTTAACTGTCGTTTTATAATTCATTGTGTTAATGTTGAAATAAGGCATTAGTTAAATTAGTGTCTCCTAAACTTATTCTAACAATACAATACCTCTATAGATTTCAGCTTATCAATTTTTAAATTCAACTGAAGCAAGTGCATTTATATTGTCTGAACACTATGATCTGAATACATTCGCTATCAAAACTTTGTTTTTTATACTCGCTTTAACTTACTTCGATCTTAACTTATCCACTTTTAAATTCAAACTGAAACAACTCTGAATTCACACACTATTAAGAAGTTTCTTAAGATGCATACACCACCTTTGATATCATAACCTATATCTTTATTTATAAAAACCGTGGACTCTGGCCCCACCGTCTTTCGCGGGAT
This sequence comes from Magicicada septendecula, assembly GCA_034769895.1. Taxonomy (NCBI): domain Eukaryota; kingdom Metazoa; phylum Arthropoda; class Insecta; order Hemiptera; family Cicadidae; genus Magicicada; species Magicicada septendecula. The sequence goes on along the minus strand of CM068370.1, from coordinate 386,725,173 downwards.
CCGACCTAAGACTCCCCGGGTTCCGTGGATGAACTCCGTGGAAGGCCCGTCGGACGACTCCCGCGCTATTTCCTACGCGGGAGACTTCCACCGATGCTATGGTAACCAGAATCTATTCTATTGGGTTGCCATAGTAACCAGATCTAATAGTTTTTTAAGACCCAAAGGACCCCCCGAAGGATCGTATCGAAAAAACACCTATCCTATGTTGGTTCTCCCGTTGCGTAAAATATTTGTGCAAGTTTGGTTGAAATCGGTCCAGTGGTTTAGGAGGAGATGTAGAAGACCCCAAAGGACCCCATCGAAGAAAACATCTATCCTATGTTGGTTCTCCCGTTGCATAAAATATTTGTGCCAAGTTTGGTTGAAATCGGTCCAGTGGTTTAGGAGGAGATGTGAAAGACCCCAAAGGACCCCCCGAAGGATCGTATCGAAAAAACACCTATCCTATGTTGGTTCTCCCGTTGCGTAAAATATTTGTGCAAGTTTGGTTGAAATCGGTCCAGTGGTTTAGGAGGAGATGTGGAAGACCCCAAAGAACCCCCCAAAGGACCCATCGAAAAAAAACACCTATCCTATGTTGGTTCTGCCGTCGCGTAAAATATTTTTGCCAAGTTTGGTTGAAATCGGTCCTGTGGTTTAGGAGGAGATGTGGAACATACATACATACAATGTGGGGGGGGGGGTTTGCCCCTTAGGAGTGAAAGTTTTTAAAACCGTTTCTTAGTGAGCATCTATGACCCCATAAGAATATACCTTCCAATTTTGAGATCATTATCTTCAGTAGTTTTTGCTCTACGTTGATTCGATGTCGGTCAGTCAGGACTTCTCCGCTTATATATATAGAGATTAAAATTTGAATTGCTCCTTTTTTCTTGAAGATTGTGTTGTCCATGACACTAACTACAACTGTTCCAAGTATGTGGAAATAAGTTTCATAAATTCTAGTATATTCATCAAGCGATACAGAGATTGTTGCAAAATAAATCGTAAACAAACATCTATTCGTTTACACAATGCTATGCAGAACTGATAAGCTTTCACGGCCGATCTTGTTTACACTGCCTGTTATGCCGTGGCTACATTGTTTATATACACTTCTAGACCAAAAACACAGAATACGTCAGTCATCGATATGGACGAAACGTCTGGAAGTGTTTACATACAATCTAGTCCAGTGCCTAACAGCCTAGAAAATTGTGATAACGGTAGAATTGTTTCACTATATGCCTCAGAGATACCGTACACTTCAAAAGGCACACACACACACACACACATCACAGACCTCGAGCAGTTTAGAATTTAGTTGAACTCTAATTTGATCTAAACTCGGCACGAGTATTACTTTTTGATAGTAACTGACAAAAACGTATATAACAAATAAAAAACTGATGTAAAATCTATTCACAAAAATTTCAACGATAGAAGAGAATATGACTGTGTGAATAACGAAATGAATATAATTATAACGAAATCTGAATGTGATAACGTTTGTGTAAACAAAAATGTTTTATGGAGTAAACCAAACTACAACAGGTGGCACTGAGAGAGAGTAGCGTGACTCTATTTGGCTAATGTAAAACTACTTCATTTCGGAGAGTAAACGAAAGGTGCTGGTTCTCAGTCCCATGGTAGCTATTTTAATCTGTCACGGCTCCCACCGCTGCCAGCGTTGTTTCTAAAAAATTTATAAGGCACACCACGCGGCTAAAGTCACTGTGTGTACACTGAACACTGTCAGCCAACCGTTAACACCGGTCCTTAATTCTGTTGTTCTTTTTGTTGTAATAGGTATTCAACAGGATTTCATTTATGTTGTATGCATGCGCAGGCCACACTGCCAAATACAGACCAGTACAACAAACACGTCACAAAGAAATAAATCGTAATTATTAACGCAGGCACGCACACACATTAACGCAAAAACAAACACCGAACTACGAAAAGATTTTATTATTTTCAAGTTGAAACTCGTAAATTACTATAAATGGAAGCATTGAAAATTGAAAATATTATAATTGTTTCACGGTACAGAAATCTGAATAACCTAAAACAGCTGGAGTAAGAAAAAAATCTGTTAACTAATTTTCCTGTAATTCCTATACCCGGTGTCATTCGTATTGTCAAGATGAATTAAGTGACATTTTTAATAAAATCCATGTAGTAGTTTCGGGGTTACGGAGGCACAAGTAAACACACAACACTTGCCCTTCCTACTTTTATAATCGCATACTCATACTCACTGTCAAAGTCAAAACGAATTACTTCAATAAATTTAACTTCCTTAAAAGAATGGCTGTGAAGGATTGTGGCCATTTAAATTTGAGTCTAAATGACGGACTTCTACCATCACAGAAAAAAACCAATGTCATGTTTCACTTGCGTCTAGTGCAAGACACTTCTCGCGAAGTCAACCCGGTTCAGGCGAAGAGTGTAGGATGGAGGGGTAATCATATACCAACAGTATTTATTGCTCACCTGCTACTTCAGGTATGCTAAACCAGCATTTGAAAGTAGCAGTTACAAAAGTAACAGTTACAAAGTACGCGTTCCAGGTATCTGTTACCGCGTAACTGCTACATTACAACCACCGGTTACTTGTAACGCTTACTTTTAAATCACTATTTTATTCGTCCTCTCTGTGTTCAGATGCTTACTAGTATACTGTTAGAGGTTAGTTGGGAGGCTTTTTTCAGCTTACGAAGTAGCCTACGCCTTTTTTTACAGTTTATAAAGTACAGCAGAATGTTGCACTTAGCATTGCTGAACATCGAATATTGCGTTGCTACTTTATGAACAAGATAAATATATTTGTTTTTAAATAATGTATTAATTATAATCTATATCTATAAAAATGAATGTTTGTTTCTTTCTTTGTCCCGTATGCGTTCCTATACCATTCATCCGATTGCGATGAAACTTCGGTGAGTTGTTGTGCGCACGCCCGCGAAGGTTTATGAATTTTTTTCGATGGGGTCCTTTGGGGGGTTCTTGGGGTCTTCCACATCTCCTCCTAAACCACTGGACCGATTTCAACCAAACTTGGCACAAATATTTTATGCAACGGGAGAACCAACATAGGGTAGGTGTTTTTTCGATGGGGTCCTTTGGGGGTCCTTTGGGGTCTTCCACATCTCCTCCTAAACCACTGGACCGATTTCAACCCAACTTGGCACAAATATTTTACGCAACGGGAGAACCAACATAGGATAGGTGTTTTTTTCGACGGGGTCCATTGGGGGGGTCCTTTGGGGTCTTCCACATCTCCTCCTAAACCACTGGACCGATTTCAACCAAACTTGGCACAAATATTTTATGCAACGGGAGAACCAACATAGGGTAGGTGTTTTTCGATGGGGTCCTTTGGGGGTCCTTTGGGGTCTTTCACATCTCCTCCTAAACCACTGGACCGATTTCAACCAAACTTGGCACAAATATTTTACGCAACGGGAGAAACAACATAGGATAGGTGTTTTTTCAATGGGGTTCTTTTGGGGTTCTTTGGGGTCTTCCACATCTCCTCCTAAACCACTGGACCGATTTCAACCAAACTTGGCACAAATATTTTACGCAACGGGAGAACCAACATAGGATATGTGTTTTTTCGATATGATACTTCGGGGGGTCCTTTTGGGGGTCCTTTGGGGTCTTCCACATCTCCTCCTAAACCACTGGACCGATTTCAACCAAACTTGGCACAAAATATTTTACGCAAAGGGAGAACCAACATAGGATAGGTGTTTTTTCGATGGGGTTCTTTTGGGGGTTCTTTGGGGTCTTCCACATCTCCTCCTAAACCACTGGACCGATTTCAACCAAACTTGGCACAAATATTTTACGCAACGGGAGAACCAACATAGGACAGGTGTTTTTTTCGATACGATCCTCTGGGGGGTCCTTTGGAGTCTTAAAAAACTAACTTATTAGATCTGGTTACTATGGTAACCCAATGGAATAGATTCTGTTCTAAATATATTATCGCATTAAATTGAAGACCACGCGAACGAAGTCTTTATATATTATATATATAAACACTTTCTTTCTTTGAGTGGCATTGCAACGCATGCCGGGTACTCGCTAGTAATATATATTATAATGTACGACAAATAATAAAATATTTATAATATTATAATTTATTATAAAATATTAAAATAATTTACATATTTTATATAAATTATTAAATATAGTTTCTTAAATCATATTGATTCGTAATTTTTTCTAATTAATAAATTACTGGTGGCTGGTTCTTGTTTAATTCGGTACAAAATAGTGTTAATGTATATCATTCAGTAAAAAGTAATAACTTAATATTTTCATCTCTTACAAACCAATTTTACCTTTACAGTATCTTTTTACTTTCTAGGTCTGGTAATTGATAAAAAATCTTTTTCATCCATCCAGTAGCAGAAATCTTTTAAATCAGAAAAAACTCATTTTCAAATACAGTCAGCCTAAAAATATTCAGAGTTACGCATATTTTTTATAAATATGGATAGTATAGATACAAAATAAATATCTTGTCACCTTACTGTCTGAGCTACAAATCGAAGTAAAAACTACCCATTCATGCCAATTAACAACAGTAATACGACCAGTAACATCTTAAATTTTAATAAACTTTTAAAATGTAAAATTTATTATGTTTAGATTTTTTACAACTTTGTTTATAGCCAAAATAATTTTAAAACTTGTGTAATGATGGAGAATAACGATTGTTGAATTACAAGAGATTAAAAAATATAATCCTGTAAACTTTTGGACGACTAAATTTTCAATTCTCTCAGTATTTACGAGTGAAAAACCCACGTATGCAGTGTATTTCTCTATCTACCCTACTGTGTTATGTGACTTCTGAATGAAGTATTGTATTCTATAAATGTGTCGTGAAGTTAAAATCATTTCGATTAAGTACAATCATCTCTGAAATCACAAAACAAAAAGTTATTGTATAGCTTATCAACCGCTCTATAGGCTATAACGCGCTATTTTAATTTACTAACGGCATGAATATTATAATTTGTTATTATCATCTGTATTATATATCTGCATAACACAGGGGAATAAATGTAACATTTATTAATAATTAATGTAATTATAGTCCATTTATAAATGTAAACAAGTCGTAGCAATACAATACTATCACTCAGGACCGGATTAACCATTAGGCTGACTAGGCTGTAGCCTAGGGCGCGGCACTTTGGAGGGGGCGCAAAATTTTAGCTAAAAAATAATAAAATTTTACAGCTAAATGTAAAATTGGTAATAAATTACAAGGATAAAAATTTGAGTTCATTTGGACACAGGTGCCTGTTTGGGAGAAATTATGGTAAAACTGTACATAAATAATAGAAGTGCTTTCCAAACTTTTTTCTCCGGTTATGAATTTTTTGAAAACGCTTAACTTAGGAACAATCTTTCCTAATGTTGAGATAAGTTTCCGCATTTTCCTTACTATGCCCGTCATTAACTGCAGTGGCAAAAGATCTTTTTCAGCTTTGAAGAGGGTGAAGATGTATTTACACTCAAATTTGCGCCAGGATAAGCTGACCAGTGTAGCCCTCTTGTTCATTAAAAGTGACTTTCTGCAAGGACTTTATTTCAGTGACGTGATTAAAACGTTTGCTCAATCTAAACCAAGAAAAAAGAATCTAGCTTGAACTTTACATGAGTCTTAACAAATCCACAAGATATTTAACTGATTGCCTTCTTTGTGTAAATGATGTTAAATATACCCTTAATAAAACTATTATAATTCTGTAACTACTTAGTTAATTTTTTCCTTATAAAAGCCATGCAAACTACAAACGGTTGAAGGTGTAACTCTAAAACAATCTCTGATGAAAAATAGCCTTAGTCTTGAGACTATTTCCAAAAACAGTAAGATATTTGAAATATTCCTAACTTAAGAAATATATCGTAGTGGGTTTAAAGCTTCATTCAGCCCCTTGGAAATAAACGTAAGAGTAGCCTATGGGAGGTGGGCGGGGGCCGTTAAAATATAATTAGCCTAGGGCGCTAAGATACCTTAATCCGGCCCTGCTATAACTACTAGCTGAACAGACTAGGCGGATGAGTTTCAATTTCACTCACATCGGTCTGACAGCGCTTGTCAACTGCCCCTCCATCCCCACTCATAGCCGAACTGGGTTGACTTCACGCGGAGTTGTCTTGCACTAGACGCTTGTGGTGGTGTTTGCCTCCTACTTTCACTTTTGCTGTACAAGGGTTGGGCTTGTAGCATCTCTGTCTTTTGCCACCGGCACGGAGAATTAGTTGAGCTGTTCTCCCTTCTTCTCCTTCTTAACTATTTTCCTTCTCCCCTTCCCTCCTCTTTCTTAACTCCTTTCTTCTCTCCTTCCTTAGATGAACTATTCTCCCCTCCAGCCTCCCTTCTCTGCCTCGCGGAGAGCGACCGATGTCTCAAGTCGTTTGTTATGTTCGAGACGGGCGGCATCTGTTGTCCGAATCGCCACCAGCGGCATAAAAAGTGATTCGCAGTCTTCCGCCACCATCTAGCGAGAAATCGAGTTGGCATGTCCCCTCCCATTTTAGGTACCGTTACAAAAAGAACAGCACTGTTTTCACCTGGAAGTCACCGGGCACGTCCCGAACGCTGCAATCAAGCTATGAGATCAAAAACACCCCGCTTCCTGAAGCAAAGCGAAGCATATCTGCTGCAGTGTTTTGTTGATTTTATTGGTGTGCAAGTTTTCGTGTATATTGTGCTCATGTTTTGTGAGTGTTGTGTGTTTTTTCGTAGTAAATATTTATTTGTATTATTTACTCTTGACCATATACTATGTAGACTTTTGCTATTGTTGTTTTGTTGACTCTCTATCACTCGCTGATAGAATATTATTTATTACTATTAACTTACTATTTCATGTATTAGTTTATAGTTAACCTGAAGACGGCTGCCCTTTGTTTGGGTGGCCGAAACGTCGAATTGATATTTTTTTCTGTGATGGTAAAAGTCCGTCATTTAGATTCATATTGAAGTGTCGATAAATTTAGTTAACTCTTTTTAATCCTTCATTAAATCCGTCCAAGGTCATTCAATACAAATCGAAACATCACCCTCGATGGCTGCGTATTGAGCATGTTTAATGTTGTATGTGGGCCATCTGACGTCGGCCGTCACTATATGGCCTAGAGGACTTACATCGGTGAGAAAATCTACTAAGCTCTGTTCAGTAAAAATCGGTGCAGTCGTTTAAGAGTTACGGGGTGTCAAGTAAAATCAAGTTTCGCGCAAAACATTCCTTATGTAATCGAGTAAAACTTTAAGATACTCTAAATTCACACATAATACTTTATAACGGGTCTCAGCGTAGTAGATTAGTGGATATGGCGTGTTATGACTACAAATCCTGAGCGCATCCTAAAATCAAGGAGCGTTTTTTCAGCCACCAAGGCGACCTAGCCGTTCTGTAATGAGTACCCGGAGAAAATCGTAAGGCGCCTGAAGCCTGCAGAATACATTAACTTCTTTATATGCCGAATACAACCCTACATAACACATAACCCTAATATCTACACAGCCTACCGTCCCTCTCATTTGTTAATAGATAAAGCAGTCGTTAAAAAGTCATGAAGCAAGTACGAAAATAACTTGAAATTCCGTTAAACAATGTTAAGTGGATGAATAATTTCCACAACGCTGTAGCTTTCTTCAACAAACAACACAAATCGTAATTAACAAAGAAACAACACTGCACATTACAATTTCAACCTGATTCTATACTTTCACTTTGTCTTCGTCATGTAGTCCTCTCAGTTCGCAGCAGTATCTAACCGCGGTTAATCCAAACATTTGATACAAACGTCAGTTCATTCCGTCGCATTTGAGGAACTACCTACTGACCGTGTACATAGTGCTGAAAGCGTTATCACGCCGAGCTAGGCTCGTTGGATGTTCTGTGTGAGACAATCAGACGAGAGTTGGTTCTGAAAAAGTTGTGTGGGGAATTTCGTCTCCAGTGTTAGAACAATCTTTGTTACTAGTCAGCTCACTGAGCAGCACAAATCGCTAACTACTTTTAACGTAGTACATTTATTATCACATAAATTTCGATATTAGATAATTATTCAATTCAAGAAAAAATTCGAATAATCACTACTTCTCTATTATTTGAGTAATGTAACAATTGTAGAGCACACAACGTACAATAAACACTAAAAATTTGAAACATTTGGTTTGGATTACAGTGCCTTTTAGTCTGACACCCTGCTGCATTTTCATAATTTAAAAAAATATTTCATCTCTTTTTTGTTTTGGAGCCTGAAGTTTCAAAGTTTTGAAATATTCAAAACTCAGGTAACTACATTCAGATATTAGTTTAAAATTCTCTGTAATGTGATGCCCCACATGAATTTTTGGGATTTTATCAAACTTTTCACATATGTTTTGATCCCTGACGTCAAAAATGTTGAAACTTTCAAGAATGAACACCATATTTGGATTGTGGTCTGAATTCCCTTTAATTTGATATCCCGTATGGACTTTTGCGATTTTTTCACAATTTTGACCCCTCACCCTGTAGTTTTGGGAGGTACCAATCTCAAAATTAATAGGGTTCTGTAAGATGAAAGAAGTATGGAAATGCAAGCCAAGTTTACAAAAATCGGCTGATGCGTTTAAACGTTATCGTGAGAAGTGCCCCAAACAGACAGAGGACTGATAGATTTAAAGACGGACAGACAAATGACAAAAGGTCAAGTCAAAACTGAGAACTCGCCTCGCTCGTTCAACCAGTCTAATCTTTAGCACTATATTTTTGCATTTCTCCGTACTCTAAACATGGCTTCGCGCGAGCCGCTAGATATCAGTGTGTAATAGACACATCGATTTTAATACCTGACCACGGTTGGTAGAACTAACCGTCGTTGTCAGGTCTATAGTAGTAGAGCTGATTCGTAGTCAACAAGCTGATGAAACAACGATTGAAACCCGGTTTTTGTATTTTCATTTTTCAGAGAGAGGTTTCAATATCCTCAAAGAATGGTGCTGTGATAATAATCAGTTGATCAGTAAAGCCCACTCTTCAGGCGATAGAGCAGCACGGGCAAGAGCGATGCCGTTTGAACCCCCCAACACCGTGTCTTTATCCTGACCCTCTTGTGATCGCAGTTAATATAAAACAACCAACAATTGAATATGCTCTGAGATTCAGTAACAAGTTAAATCGATGAGGGAAGTAGAGAGGGGTCGCAGTGCAATGGCAGGTTACAGAATATCGAGTGCCAGAAAAATTAAAAAAATAAATATAGAACTGCTGCCAACCGTTGCCAGAGTGACTAACTTTACAGTGAGGGGAGAGAAAGCAATTTATTATATCTATTGAAACTAATCTCATATTTTATTTAACTGAACCGTCGTTTGCAAGGGAGAACGTTAGTGTTCGTTCCACATACCTTTGCAAACTTGCGTCTTCAGCTATTTCATAACTTATATATTTCATCAGAATGATTTCTACATTCAATTTCCTTCAGAACTTGAAATAATCTCCTTCCTCACTACTTTACACACGTGTATCCGTCAAAATTAAACAAAAATGCTTGTAGAATAAAATGTAAGAACAGAATCGACGACAAATAGCTAAAATGGAATTGCAGAGTGGAGTTCGGAATGGTGCGTCCTTTGTGGATAGCCTAGTATTTTTTGCACTTTTTAGGTCGCAGAAAAGAGTTCTGAACGAAATCTATGAGGGCGGTATGATAAGTCCCTGTGTTTGACAACGGAGGGTGCCACTGAATCAAATCTATATTACCATCTTACGTGCAACAATGAAAACGAACCCTGTTAAAATTTCAAACAAATTCATTTAGTAGTTTTGTTTTGACAGGTGTTGAAAGTGGGCAAGATTGTGCAGTTTTGCAGCCTTGGAAAACAGCAATATCGGTCAGCGATTCGATTTCTTTTTATGGTTGGAAAAACGTGTGAGGAATTCAAAGTGAAGTTGAACGCGGTTTATAAGGACCATGCACCTTTGATGACTACCTCAGATATTTCAATGAATTCAACCGCCTTTGAAAATCCGTCCTTGATGAAGAACGCTCAGGTCGTTCAATTGAGGAGACTACGCAGGATATGATCAACAATATCCATGATATCGTGTTAGCAGACCGTCGGGTGAAGATCAAAGAGATTGCTGGAAATGCAAACATGTCAATTAAACGTGTAGACAATATTCTTCACAAAAAATTGGTTACGAGAAAGCTATCGGCGTAGAATTACGCTACGAATTGCTACCAAATCCACCATCTCCAGATTTGGTCCATTGCGATTTTGTTTCCAAGCATAAATGGTTTGGCAGAAAGCAGTTCATATCAAACGAGGAGGTCATCGCCGAAACAGGCCTATTTTGCAGTGTCCGACAAATCACATTTTTTTGATAGTGAACTTGAAACATCGCTAGAGTAAGAGTACAATGTGACTATGTGAAGAACTAAATTTAAGAACTTAAAAAACGTGGGTTTTGTTCCCTAAAACGGGTACTTATCTTAAACATTCGTCGACATGAATTTCGTTTCCATCGAACTACAAAGATTTGGTGACACTATCAATACAGACATCGAACAATATTATCCACAGCAGAGAATCTACAGGATGTTAGAGCCCTTTATAATAGATTGAACAGTTATGTTAAGATCGGATTAAGAGATCGGAAGTGTTTAGAGTAACAGAAGAAATGGGGCAAGATCGCCTCTTAGTTTCAACTTAATTTAGGCTGTACTTAAATGCTGCATTACTACAGTGGATCTGAAAATAACATAATATGGGGATAAGCGTTGTAGTGACGAGTCGTTTACTTTGTTATTGGCGGATAATGAGGTGATGACGACCACAGACAAAGACAAATCTTCCCGGACTGTTAGACAGTAGTCCAGACGTTTCGGCCGTACCCACGACGACTATCTTCAGTTGATCGGGAACCGATACTGTAACTGCCGGCGTGCAGTCCTGCCCGCAGAGCCACTTCTACTTACAAGCTTTTTCAGCTATGAACTAGAGCCCGCTGCAGATCTGTCAATGTCGTGACCTATCGCACAGCTCTCTCTTCCGATAGGCACGGCTATCTTAGCGTGGCTCAAGGCCGGCAATCAGATCAGTATTTATTCTTGCTGCTGTTGCCGTGCTTATGGATCTCAATCGTCTCCCTCTGCAACCGAGCGAAGTTCCATCGAGTCGAGGACAGCCTTGGATCTCTTGAAGTAAGACAATACATGTTTCGGGACGTTGGCTGTGGGTGGCCCAGACGGCAGTGTCGTCTGTGTTCACAGACGCTCGTGTTGAAACTGTGCTTTGTGGTGCCAGTGTAGACTTACCCGCAAGAGCACGGCATTCTGTATACACCGTACAAGAAAAGCAGATCCCAGACGTCCATCACTTATCGCAGTTGCTTTTATGCGTTGGCAGAAAACCCTTCCGCATACCACTTCGATCCAGCAACTTCCGATGCGGTCCGAGACACTCCTGGTGTAGGCCTAGAACGCCGTACCAACAACCGTCCGGCCAGGTACACGCGACCGCAGAACTCTCTTCACCTCCACAGAAATTCTATTTTAGTATGGTATTACGTATAGTGCACTATTGTATCTACAACTGTAGTAGGCCTATGATGATAGTTATAATATTTACGATTAATACAGGTTTTTACGTTCACAGTAAACAACAAACGTGTCGACGTGATCCTCACTTGTATGCACACATTCTGTTGTTGATATTAACTGCATAAACGTTTCTCCCACTCCACAATGCGGCATTCTCGTTCCCCAACAACTCAAACATAAGTTAAATCCAGAAACAGTATTGACTTCGAATTGAATACGTAATGTTCTCCTCCAATCAGGTTAAAAGTCCAAACAACGGTCACCATTATTTACCGGCCTACAGGGAGAACTGTGTACAATTGACAAAACAGACCGCGTGGAATAAATGGAAGCCTTGTCGTGTGCCTTTGGGTTTCCTTTAAAAATGTAGCACTTAAGGTAAGTAAGTAGAGCTGTAGCCACAGCAGCGTATTCCCTCGTCGCGGCCACTTTTATTATGTTGAAACACTGTGCAGGTGCGAATGTACTGTGCCCCAACGAGACGACAGTCTTATCTCTTCAAACAAATTCCCCGCTGTTTCACCGTTTACACAATTGATTTTTTTTTTTTAATTAACAATACTAACACACACACACATTTGTATGTATGTATTTTATTAGTTCCCAACAGTAACCACAGAGTGTAAGGATGAGTTTCAACTATAGTCTTCATTCTCAACAAACGAGTTTCACACCCTTCATTTTGCTCTGTTCCGTTGTTTCTAACAACAGTATATCTTTTAGAATTTCATCCAATTTCGAATAGTGTGTAAGGTATGATCAGCTCTGGTATCGATCACCCTCTTATCGACATTAAAGTTTATCTTGTGTACTTTCACATTTTCTTCTTCTTCTTCTTCTTCTTCTTCTTCTTCTTCTTCTTCTTCTTCTTCTTCTTCTTCTTCTTCTTCTTCTTCTTCTCCTCCTCCTCCTCCTCCTCCTCCTCCTCCTCCTCCTCCTCCTTCTTCTTCTTCTTCTTCTTCTTCTTCTTCTTCTTCTTCTTCTTCTTCTTCTTCTGCATCTTCTTCTTATTATTTACTTTAAGAACTAGGTTATATAAACTTGTTCCGGCACCCATCTCATCCTCGGACGAACCACGTCTCTTCTACCCATGGCTTTATAGTTCTGTGCCGCTTTCGATCATATGTTCGAATAAATCGATTCTATGTCATCCTTTGCAAATGATCCCACCATTGTCTTCTGTACGCTGAAATAATTTCATTTATGTCCTCTACTTCGAGTTCTTCTCTTATATCCTCATTCAGTATTTTATCTTGCAATGTATAAGTTAAAGTACTTCGAATAAACTGCATTTCAGCACTCTCAACCATGCCGCATTCCTTTTTTGTCATGACCCACGCCTCACTCGCATATGTCAATGTGGGTATTGTAATTGTTTGATAAAATTTAACCTTTCTGATGTGTCTTTTTTTATTTCTAAAATTTCTATGAATCGTTCTACAAATATTCCTAAATTTATTTATATTTTCTTTTATATCACATTCAGATTCATAGCTTACTGCACATCCGACATATTTAAAACTGCTCACTTGTTCTAAAGTGGTGTTTATAACTATCTTAGTCCTCACTGGAAAGTTACCTTTAAAGCCCATGGTGTTAGTCTTTTTACTGAAATTGACAGTCAGTACTCTCTAGCTACTTCTTGTTATTGAAACATAGCTCTTTGTAAAGCATCCTCATTTTCTTGAATAATAATTATGTCACCTGCATATAGCAGGGAACCCATACAAATTGATTTGTTAAGCTGTATTCCCGAAGTCACTCTGGATTTCCATGCTTTCAACGTGTCGTCAATATACATTTTCACATTTTATGACAACTTTTTTCGCTTTAATGCACACCGTTTTATTTTTCTTGAAACCAAACGTTTCGCCCTTAATAGGATTGAGCCATCTTCAGTTCTATATTGTAGTAGGGCCTATGGGTGAAACGTGTGGTTTAGAGAAAAATGGAACGACATGAATCAAACTAAGAAAAACTGTTATTAACAATGAAAACCATGAAAGGTTGCGACGAGCAATATTACTTTCACGTGTGCCCAATGCTCTTAAGTAACATCAGACAACTATCAAGTAGGATTTTTCCTTATCACTTTGCAGTATACAATTCTAACATCTGTTTTGTGGAGCAGTACAGAAATGGTGGAAGGTACAGAATTGAAGAAATAAACAAATATTCGGTACAATAGCAGAAATCAATTTATTGACAGTTTCCAATGCTTGAACGTCACAAGGCGTCGAGAATTAAGAAATAAAATAGTTGAGAACTAGTTCTGCTTAATTAATATCACTTCTGGAACCTTAATGTCTTTATTAAAAACATGACCAGTAGACAAAAATATAATTTCCATACTGTGTGAAAATTTTATAGTTGACGTAAATAAGGGTGCAGTCAGTATTTTCTTCTGTTGGGGAGGAGTCTGGAATGGTTTTAGACTTTTGTCAATAAGATAACAAAACTGTAAAAAAATAAATCGTTACGTACTATTTATTTTGTTGTAATCAAGAAGTAAATGCGAAAACATAAGGATCGGGTGTATATACATTAACCACGTTTACATTACCATAACCATACGTAAAACTTAACAAAGTTGTGAAACAATAGAGATAACATCTTCCATTACAATGCAAATAAAAATATCGGTATGGAGAACCATACATGACTTCCATGTTCTAAGATTTATATTTAAAATCATTTTCAAAATGAAATATTTCCATAGAAACTACTTCTTTCTACTTACTGCTTCAGCCTTAACCACAATACTGTGGTCACTAACGTAGGCCTATACCACCTCACGTTATCGCACTCGATTTTCACTGATGATGTAAGTCGATGGCACTGCCGAAACGTCTGGTTTTGCAGAAAACGTTGGTCTACGGCCAAACAGGACGGGAAGGAATTTTAACAACAAACTACTTCTTTGTTGCCGATAACGTAGTACATATATAAAAAATTATCCCCTCCCCCTTCAACTATAATTTTCATTTATAGAAAATTACCCCCACCCCATTCAACTAGCCTCTTCATTTATAGATATTTCATCTACGTTTCTACAGTGGATTATTAAGATCTTCTTATCAGTATACATTATTTATCAAAATTAAGTACTTTACTCTTGTTACAACAAAAAATGTTTCTGGTAAACTACCCTTTCCCCCTAACCGATCTTCACCAAAATCATAGTCATCTACAACTCAGGTACATATGTAAATAATTATTTGATTCTGTTTGAATTTACGTCAGTTATCGTTCGTCATGAAAAGATTTTTCTTGTTACAACATAAAAGGTTGCAGGTAAACTACCCCTTTCGCTTAACCGATCTTCACCAAAATCAACAAGCCTTGAGTACTCTACAATGTAGGGAAGTATGCAAAACATTATTTGATTCTGTTTGAATTTACGGCAGTTATCGTTCGTCATAGAAAAAATTACCCTTGTTATCACATAAAACGTTGCAGGTAAACTACACCTTTCTCTTAACTGATCTTCACCAAAATCAATAAGTCTTGAGTCCTCTACAATTCAGGGATGCTTGTAAAACATTATTTGATTCTGTTTGAATGTGCGGCAGGTATCGTTCGTCATAGAAACAATTACTCTTGTTAAAACATTAAAGTGGCAGGTAAACTACCCCTTTCTCTTAACTGATCTTCAACAAAATCAACAGACCTTGAGTTATCTACAATTGAGGAAGGTATGCACAAAATTATTTGATTCTGTTTAAAAGTGCGGCACTTATCGTTCGTCATAAAAAAATTACTCTTGTTAAAACATAAGATGTGGCTGGTAAACTACCCCTTTCCCTTAACCGATCTTCACCAAAATCAACAGAGCTTCAGTCCTTTACAATTAAGGAACGTATGCAAAAACATATTTGATTCTGTTTAAATGTGCGGCAGTTATCGTTCGTCATAGAAAAAATTACCCATGTTAAAACATAAAACGTTGCAGGTAAACTACCCCTTTCCCTAAACCTATCTTCAACAAAAACAACAGTTCTTGAGAACTCTACAATTCAGGGCTGTATGCAAAACATTATTTGAATCTGTTTGAATTTGCGGCTGTTATCGTTTGCCATAAAAAAAATGGAAGTAAAATTACCCTTGATTTAAAAAAAAACGTTGCTGGTAAACTACCGCTTTACCTTAACCGATCTTCACCAAAAACAATAAGTCTTGAATACTCTACAAATGAGAGCTGTATGCAAAAAATTATTTGATTCTGTTTGAATTTGCGGCTGTTATCGTTTGCCATAAAAAAAATCTACAGACACACACACACAGACACACACACACACACACACATTTCGAAAAATAACTTTTTTTTCATGTTTTGAGGGTAGTACAATCAGAATCTGCAATAATCTCGAACACGATTTTTTTGCCATCACCATACTTCCATTTCCTTATGGAACATGGAAATATGGTGAAAATAATAATGTGGCACAAATTTCCTCCTCTCTTCTGCAGCTCTGATAGTGTTTGTAAGTATGTGTCTGTCAGCAAAAAGAACTAGTATCCTCCCTGAGCTGCAGAAATGTTTCACTATTTCAGTATTTATAATTTCATAAATTTCGATATTACATAATTTTTCATTTATGAAGAAAAATACGGAAACGGTAGAATTTGTTTAGTAATATAACAACTGTAGAGCACACGATAATTCAATAAACACTAAAAATGCGAAACATTCGCATTTCGGTTTCAATTCCTTTTAATCTGACACCTGCTGGATTTTCACAATTTTTTCAGATTTTTTATATCTTTTTTTTTGGCTGTTCTTCATGTTTTGAGGGTAGTAGAATCAGAATCAGCCCTTATCTCGAACACGACTTTTTTCGCCGTAAAAACACCAGTTAAGGAATAGGTTTACACATAATATATACGGTTTGTTAATAAGTAGGATATTCCCAAATGTTGAGACTGTGTCAGTGGGACATGACGGTCACGCGCTGACCAGAAGAAACGTACGGACAAAGCGAGCGAGCGTATTGGACGCACTCTGGTAAACAAAAAACCAATCAGCAAACACCCCAGTCACGTTTCAGTAAATTGTTCTTGTTCTTCTTCTTCTTCTTCTTCTTCTTCTTCTTCTTCTTCTTCTTCTTCTTCTGCTTCTACTTCTCAATGTAGTTTCAGTACGACAGTCGTCTTCGTGCCCAAGGCCGGCCGAAAACGATAATACATTTTTACTAACTGATTTTGCCAATTGGTTTTTCTACAATTGTGTATGTGGTTTCTTTGTATGGTGAACATAAAGTTTCTAAAATTTCGTCTGACTCTGAGTTAGTTTAAACTAAAAATGTGCTTATTAATACGATTTAATAGTATCGAATTAATAGAATATTGTTTACTGAGTGCCTTTGAGGCAAACTAAATCGACAGCATTGCATAGCAAAGATAAGAGAATTCCTGCGAATGAGCTCATTTACATTTTAGTTATTTGGCTTGTCATATCAGTTCTAACCACGAATATGACAGCGACAATGAAATGGATAAATCGCATAATATGGATGGACCTATACGACGAACTCTCGAGCAATAACAGCGAAAGAAATGTATTTGAAAGTTTACAGATTTACGGAAGAACCGGTGCTGCTTTATGGTAGCGACGTATGGCTTCTGCGTCCAGGTTGCAGGAATTACGTTTATGAATCGATTAGGGAGTACACGACATTTTATAAACTTCGTAATAAACATATAATAGAAGAATTTAAAAAAATTGCTATTATTCGTCGATTCTATTATTGAGTATATTGGAGCAAGCAGGGACTACATTTTGACAGAATGCAAGTGTATATAATTCCAAAGGCGGCAGAATTTGAATGTGTTATTAAATGCAAAAAAGTCTAGAGAGACGAAGAATAAGTAAAACCGATAAATCACTACTACTACTACTACTACTACTACTACTACAGATAAAATTTCACTACTATTGCAGTAATTTTTTATTGAATTGACTTCTTGTTACAATCCACCCAGTAGCCCTATGGGTAATAGGCTACTACGCAGTGCGCTCCCTGAGCTGGAGAACTCGCTCACTATTTTGAACGAAATACATGGCTATTATTACAGACAATTATTATTTCGTTATTAGACAAATTTTTAATTATGGGAAAAATTACAAGATTCCCGATTTCTGTACTATTTTTTTAGTTATATAACAATTGTAGAGCACACAATCATGCAACTAATTGTGTGGATTTGGGTTACAGTTCGTTTAAATTTGAAAACCTGCTGGATTTTCACATTTTTTCAAATTATTGATCTCTTTCTTAGGCCCTGGGTTTCGAAAGCTTGACACTACAACTTTTGGAGAGTGAGACGTGGTTATTATCAAATAATCAACAGCAAAGAATTGCCATTAAAATTAAGTTACTAAGGAAGTTGTCTGTTCAGAGACAGCTTAATAGGTCATGCTATAAGAACTGTGTTGGGGTAAAAAAGTGTGCTAGAGAAAACAAAAAATAAAAAAAACGATGAGGTGAATATACTGTGACAATGTCGCACAATAGATTACCTAACCTATTGTTATAATGGCACAAGGAATAAAACTGTTTTTGGAAGAGCAAGATATGCAAAACCATAACATAACGGATGCTTAGAAGTGAAACAGAAGACGATCTAATCTTCCACGTCAGATATCTAGCAAACAATTTTGGGGCGGAAGCAATTTTGACTTGGGGGGGATTATGAAAAGTTGGACCATTCTTTGAAGCCCAAAGTGTAAATGATGGGAATGAATTTGATACAAATATAGTTTGTTATTATCAACACAATAAATACTGATATACAAATGTAATATCTGTGTTTGTCACGTAAACTGTAAAAAATTCAGTTACAGTTTAAAGTGAACACTATACATTTATGGTATGTATCAAACAAAAATTAACATGCCAGTAAGTAGGCACATAGAGAATCTGAAGTAATTGTGAAGTGAAACCATGAACCTACATAACGTGATACGAATGTTTTTTTCATATTCATAATCACAAAACAAACCATTCTACAGTCAAGAAACGGGGAAAATATTTCGTCCGAAGTGACAATTTGGATGGTAGGTGAATTTCCCCCCCATTCGTGGATCCGCTCCTGCTGCATGCTCAACCGCGCGGCTCCAAGGCGGAGTCACCTCTGCAAAAGTCATATTCCTAATTTCAGTTGAATTCCATTTTAAAATGTTAATACGGAAATGGTGTAAGTTAAAAAGCCGTAATGCAGTCAGTATCTCTGGAGTTGTTAATATAAGTAATGTAATCATGTTTTTAAAACGTTTACGCGAGCTTACAACAGCGTGCGTCTGTCAAGAGAAGAGGGGTTCTGGCAACAAAGTGAGGAAAGGAGGGGATTTCTAATGCACTGATATTGTAAGCGACACAATCATAGCCTTTTGTACCCCCCCCCCAAGGTGTTTAAAACGTTTACGCGAGCTTACAACAGCGTGCGTCTATCAAGAGAAGAGGGGTTCTGGCAACAAAGTGAGGCAAGGAGGGGATTTCTAATGCACTGATATTGTAAGCGACACAATCATAGCCTTTTGTACCCCCCCCCCCAGGTGTTTATTGTAGCGAGACTGGTAATGTGCTGTGTAGGTTTTGAGTAGTGCAACGTGTTCAATATTTTGTATTAAATATTATTGCCGCATTGTTCTGTTGGCTAATTACGTTAGGTAAATATGTATTCAGTTCAAAACATTTTAAAAATCGAGTTAAAATTTAAAAAACGAGGTAAGGCCACCAAGGCCAGAACTCAAAAGCAGAAAGGATGTAAAAGCAAAGTAGTTTTACTAGAAATTTCAGTAAGGCGATGTAAGAGGCTGCTGACTGGTTATGAGGTTGCGATGTTAAAAATGTCTTTCCAACGCACTTTTGATTCCAAAAACACATGATACTGCACGAACATTATAAGATGTTAATGACAAAAAATTTCTACGCTAAAGTGAAAGAAAATAAACACACAAGAAACACACATAAACAGCGGTACCGAGTTTTTATCTCCTCAGGGAACATCGCCTTATCGAAGCGCTGTCCATACAGGCGAGGGGGATTTGTATGCTCCAGTGAAAGTTGAGTGGTAGTGTAACTACAGGTAGAATTCCCCATGCCGGTCAGCCGACAGACCAGGACCCACAACGACCCATATATTATCCCTCCCCTTTACCTATCCTTACCTTTCTTCGTTATCTCTTGTATCGCCCTATCATCCAAAAATCTCATAGAAAATTGGTGCCTTTCACATTTTGAACAAGCCGCACTTTTTCTAATGCCAAACGAGTTTCTGAAAACTTTTATCTTGAAATACTGTGTTCTTTACCCATTTGAGTAAGTAATATTTTGTCTCTTACCACATGTGAAAATGTAGTAGGCCTACCTGACGCAGTTCCACAGACTCAAATTTTGCATCACCAAAGATTTTAATCGATTTCAAATTCAGTTTGAATTACTTACGCTTCGTTTCACCAAACTCGGTATAGAATTTGACTGCAGTTAAACGTCACATTAAACAGGGGCACGAAACCTGTTAAACGAAACTCCATTAAACGGAACGACGCGTTTAACCTGTTTCACGAAAATCCGTTAAACGAAACGACGCGTTTAACCTGTTTCACGAAACTCCCTTAAACGAAACGACGCGTTTAACCTGTTTCAAGAAACTCCGTTAAACGAAACGACACGTTTAACCTGTTTCACGAAACTCCCTTAAACAAAACGACGCGTTTAACCTGTTTCACGAAACTCCGTTAAACGAAACGACGCGTTTAACCTGTTTCACGAAACTCCGTTAAACGAAACGACGCTTTTAACCTGTTTCACGAAACTCCGTTAAACGGAACGATACGTTTAACCTGTTTCACGAAACTCCGTTAAACGAAACGACACGTTTAACCTGTTTCACGAAACTCCCTTAAACAAAACGACGCGTTTAACCTGTTTCACGAAACTCCGTTAAACGAAACGACGCGTTTAACCTGTTTCACGAAACTCCGTTAAACGAAACGACGCTTTTAACCTGTTTCACGAAACTCCGTTAAACGGAACGATACGTTTAACCTGTTTCACGAAACTCCGTTAAACGAAACGACACGTTTAACCTGTTTCACGAACTTCGTTAAACGAAACGACACGTTTAACCTGTTTCACGAAACTCCCTTAAACGGAACGATACGTTTAACCTGTTTCACGAACTTCGTTAAACGAAACGACACATTTAACCTGTCTCACGCAACTCCGTTAAACGAAACGACGCGTTTAACCTGTTTCACGAACTTCGTTAAACGAAACGACACGTTTAACCTGTCTCACGAAACTCTGTTAAACGAAACGACGCGTTTAACCTGTTTCACGAAACTGCGTTAAAGACAAAAGAGGCTATAGTCGTTTGTTAACTTAACGTGTGTTTTTTCGGCTTCCGGCCGTTAAAACAGCGGTAGTAGACTTAAAATTTCTGCTCAGCTTCACTTTCATGAATGTCCTTTTCTCTGGTAGTCATTCGTCCATTTTAAACAAAGTATGTAGTTGACGGTTTTTAATAAAGTATGATTATATACTTAACATATATATATGATTACACTTATGTGACAAAAATGCTTACAACTACAATATCGCAGAAGAGAACCTCTCTCTCGACCTGGTAAAAGTTGATGGTAAACCTGAAAATTGCCACGGTCCGGCTGTTTAGAAACATAGAAACATTGTTCTCTACCATTGGTCTAGTTTACTGTTGGTCCACGATTTGACCCTGGTTGTTATAGTTAATTACCTCAATAGGTAAACAATTTAAATTGTTAATACTTAAATAAATACATAATTGATTTGTGAACTGTTATATTTAACCAGTTCAAATCTCTGAAGCTCTGAAGCTGTCGTAACTTGTGAAATAATTGTCAGGACTATTAGAAAATGTCTGTAGAACTAAACCAAGCGTGTATCTGATAAATTTACATATTATTAAAACGGTATTAAAAGCGACAATTCAATCAGTGTAATTTAAATTTTATTCAGATAAACAAAAAGATGCATTAAGACCACTTCCCTCTACGACAATGACGTTGTTAAAATTATTAGCATTGTTATAACGAATACCATAACAACACACATATTTCCTACAAGCCAAAATATTATTACGAACCCACGGACGCATCACAAATGGGCTTCATTCGACAGTTGTTATTCAAGCTCATACCGAATATATACAACCTAGTGAACACGAAAGTAGACCAACCTTGCGAGGCCCATAAAGAAAAAGCAGAAGAAGAAAAAGAAGTCCCTGAAGCACACAGCAAATTCTGTGAACAAATGTGTTTTTGGGGATTTTTCAATGGGCCTTAAACTTACAAGTATAATATTTAATAATACAGGCCTATTAGTTGTGCACAGCTTGAATAATACATCATTACTGAAGGACTCATTTGTTTTATGTGTTGAATAAAGATACAATTTATGTTTTGTTTTTGTTTAATATTGTGTTTATTTTATTTTACAATTTTGTTTTCACTGAATTTTCTTTCTTTAATAAATACTAATATTTAGTACTTATTTTAAGCGGGAAAACGCAGAATTTCCTATACGGCAAGCATATTATTCCATGTGCATACACGTTAATACATATACGCTCATGCCCACCTGCGTGTGTGTGTGTGTGTGTGTGTGTGTGTGTGTGTGTGTGTGCGTGTGCGTGTGCGTGCGCGCGCGCGCGCTATACAAAGTTAGTAGTATGTTTACTTGGAAAATGCAATTAAAATTGTTATTGATGAAGTTCCTCTGATTCGCACCATACAGTTAATACTGTCCGTAAACGACATTGACACCTGCACCACAAGAGTCGCAGATTACAGTTTTAGAATTATTTTTACCTGAAGACGGTTGTCGATGAAACAATGCTCATAGAAAATTAAGTCGGTAATGGCTAACCTTGGTTTTCAGATTTTAACACAAATGTTCAGTGTCTGCTAAAGATGGCGGCGTTTCCACTATGTTTAAACAGAGTTTGTAGCCTACAAAAAACCTGTAATATTTTAAGCTTTTGAATTTCTCTTCGGAAAAAAAGGAACAAACGAGTTGAAAATCTGACGCCGTATGGATGTCAACACTCTCGATGACTGAACAAAAGAGTGCAAAACTTGCCCTAGCCACAATAAATCGACGCAAACAACATTTACGATAAGAACCATATGGCTGGTGTACAGCCCAGTTGACGTAAACGGAGCGCCTATTAATACTTGGGACATCATCTGGATCATCGATTGACCTGTCCAACTTAAACAAAAAAAAGCAGACCTTAAATTCAAGGAACTCTGTTGTCTTTCTGTGAGAAGATCTAAACTACCGCTGGCAAACGAAGTTGTAAGTTACAAAATAGTTTTCTTCTTTTGGCACTATGGTCCCTGTAGATCCCTGTCCTGCACTTATTCTCACCACGTGCCCCAACCATCTCAACCTTAGCGCCTTCACTGCTGCAACTATGTCTGCTTCTCCATGAAGGTCTCTTAGCTGACAATTCTTTCTTATCCTCCACATCTCTCCGTCCCACACTGGTCCATAAATTCTTGTTAGAATTTTCCTCTTGAAAACACCAAGATTTTTCTTATCTAATTATAGTCTAATAAAAAATTTTTGCTTATCAAAAACTAAAACTTTTGTGTATATTTTTTTAACAGCCCAGTTGTTATAAGAAAAGAAAAACAATTTTAAAATTATAAAAGAGAAAACAAAAAGATTATCTTTAATGGAAGTCCCTCCAGTGGCAAAGACTGCAGTTCTTTGTACGGCCCTTCATGACAAAACAGTTTTGTACTTTTTCTCTGCTACCTACGCATTTCAAGGGGTTAGTGGTAAAACTACCCAAGTCCAAGTTTTAATGACGTTTCAAGGTGTTTCAAAACGAAATTTTAAAGCATTTCTCTTGTATTTTTAACAGCTACGTAACCAAAAAAAAACTATTAATAATAAAAATTAACTTTGAAAATCAGTATTGATTTTTTTATCATTGCACTGAAAACCTGTAATTTCAGCTTCATGTAAATTCACGTGAATGGACTTGGGTAGATTTACCAATAACCCCACGATTTATTGAAAGGGCAAATCCTTTTACATAAAGTTCAGAACATATACCATCTACAATAATTCTGTGAATAATAACGTACACAGTGTACGAGTAGGTTAGGTGGAATCACACCCAGGACAGGTTAGGGATAACTGGGTAAATTGCTCGGCAAAGATGTTGGAGAGATAAGGTTAACGGTTTCCACATACAACTTTAGCTTTTATAATTATATTTACTACTACTCATTATAATTAGCTACACTGACCTGAACTAAGCGTTTATATTTTCAAACAAGTTTCAATTCAAAAAAATTTTAATTAGTTTCGTTACTATAAGGTCACTATAGGGTCTGTTAAACCCTAACGCAAATACAATTAATGTATAATATCGCAAAATTCATATTTATATATAATACTTCAAAAGTAATTATCATTTTGCGAAAGCATAAAATTAGTATTATCTGAAGAACAAAATGATAAAACAATTTTATAAAACGCATTTGACAAGAGAAATTTGCATCGTTCCGCGAAACGGTTTTTCTAAGAATTATAAAAAGCTTAACTAAATCCTTAAACATACAAAGCATTACATACAAAACAAAATATAATAACTATTGATCATTATAACAGCTTCTATACCAAGAAAGCGGTGGAGCGGTCGTGGCGTAGTGGCTAGCGTGTGGCTCTGCTACGCTGTCGGCGCGTTTTTGATTCCCGCCGGGCCCATCTTATTTAGATAGACCGCTCCCCCTCGCAAGGCGATGGCAAACCAGCGAGAGGTATCCTGTTTAGTATAAACCCTCCCCATCTATGCCGTTCGGATCCGGCGTTAAACTGTAGGTCCCATATACCTGTGAGAGACTCCGCTGCGGGCGAATCGAACTCACTAGCCGTGGAGAAGGCAACCGGTCTGGATAAAACAAACTCTAGCTAGGAAACATCAGGGAACAAACGAGGAAGCAGAAAGAGAGAGGGAGGCCAAAGCTGCGATGGGCTGACGATGTGAGCAACGATGCTTTGAACTGAGGGACTGGAGAAGGGGTCCAAATCGGGATCGTTAGAGAAGGCTTCTGCAGGAGGTCGAGACTCAGAAATGAGTTGCAGCACCAATGATATGATGATGGAATTTTTGTACTTTACGGAAATTAGATATTTCTCAAAGTATCTGAGACCCTTCCAGTTTTTAAACATGGAGCCACCGTTGGGCATAGTAGTATTATTGTCGTGTTGTCGCCTATGTGTCTCTGGTTGTGTGGAGGTCCACACACAGCCCTGCGTTTATTAAATAACCACTCTATACGACGCAGTAAATGGCACACACTACAAACGCCGTAACTACGCTAATTTCCCAACGCGCTAACAAAACCGATACTATAACAAATACAGTAATGTATTATACCGTAAGCCATTACAAATTTAATTTCGTTGCGTTATCTGCGGCAACCCGGTGACAAAAACGCTCTAACAAGTCTGCAACATATATTTCAAACATTCTATAGCACAATTGATGCCGGACAAAATTAATTTTAATTCTGTAATTAACTGGTCCGTCAAGAGTTGTATAAAACAGAAAGTGCGCGCCCGTCCCAATTACCTCCCGCTGTCCAATAATAGCGGCAATAAATATTTTGTTAATTAAATTGCACGTTTCACTGTTAACTATACTCGCAATACGTTGTCATATTTATGGTCATGACAGCGAGGTCAATAACAGTTTTTCTAAGCGATAAAATATAAATTTTAAGTGATAAAATAAATTATTGGAGTACGTTTATTACGTTTTGTATACATTGTAAGTTGGGGAGGGGGGTAAACGATCTGTGGCTTGCTGGTAGTTTGTATAGCCTACAGGCTAACGCTTGGGTAACAATACACGCGGCTGTCTGCGTAAACACGTCTACTACTACTTCTCTTCCTCCTCCTTCGTCGTCGTCATCTCTACTTCTTCTTCTTCTTCTTCATCAACATCATTATCACCATATTCTTCTCCTCCTTCTTCTACTACTACTACTACTACTACTACTACTACTACTACAACTACTACTTCTTCTTCTTCTTCTTCTTCTTCTTCTTCTTCTTCTTCTTCTTCTTCTTCTTTTTGTCGTCGTCTTCGTCGTCCTTCTTCTCCTCCTCCCGCTCATTTTTCTTCATATTTTTTCGTCTCTTACTTAAAATAATAATGGCTCTTTTTTTGAACAGCCGTGCCTACGGGAAACGTTACAGACAAGATGAGACCTGAATAGGGCTCCTTCTGAGGCACGACAGGTTACTCAAGGTCAACAACGAGGGCACGGTGAAGGGTAAGAACGCCAGGGGCAGACCGAGGCTAGAGTATATCAGCCAGCTACAGGAGGACACTGGCTCTCCCAGCTACGTGACCACGAAAAGGTTTCCAGAAGACCGCGAAAATTGGTGAGCGGAAAAAGTACCGCAGAGCTGCTCAGCACACAAGAAAGGTGCGTAGCCTCCGCTATGTTAAAGCTCCCATTAATTCCCCCAGGATATTATCTCAGGTACTCATTTTTTATAGGTTGACCTGGGGGGAGAGCAAAAAACGCGCGTTGATTAATGGTGCCGCCCCGGGTAATCCTTTCTTTTCCTTAATAAAGTAGAAGGAAGAGAAATACGAACTTTGGTTGTATTTTGGCAGTATTATTGTTCTACCTGTTGCTTCAACTAATGTCCTGTTCTCCATTACTGTTCTCATAATCTTCATTTCATTCATGCACTCGCTTCTTCTGTTATGAATACATCGTATTGTTTCTACTGTCTTCAAGTTCTGTTTTATCTCTTTGCTTGTATTTCTTCGGTTCTTCCGTACAAACTTCAGGTAACTTTTTCATTTCAGAGTTTAGAGGCTTTTTGTTGGTGATGATGATGATGATGATGATGATCATGATCATATAATAATAAACAAAGCTGTATGAGGTTTTCTAAATCCTTTTTTACTTTCTTTTAGCTGGTTAGGATACCACTGTGGCACCACCATGACATTTTCTTGGCTTTAATTATTACTTCTATTACTCCCATTTCAGCATTTTCTATAAAAATTTGTAATATATTTGTAATTTTAAATTTATTTCTTACAAGAATGCAAAGATTGCATTGGGCCGGATATGTTATGAGAATGGAGGATGGAAGGAACCCCAAAAGGGCTCTGCTGGGTACATGGGAGGGAACGAGACCTAGAGGCAGACCGAGGAAGAGGTGGGAAGATGGCGTTGCGGAGGAAGCGAGGGACATGGGGATAAGAAACTGGAGGAGGGCTGCAATGGATAGAGTAAATTGGAGGCGGAGATTGGTGGAGGCCAGGTGTCGACTTGGGCTATAGCGCCATAGGAGGAGGAGGAAATTTATGTCTAGTGTCTACTTCAGGGAACCTTATTTTGTAAATTTCCTGTGTAAGTCTGTGTTACTTTTCTAACGTATATAAAACAGGTTCTGTAGCTAAGCATGCCTTATTGCCCTAAGTTGCTCTGTTATTTTATATGCTGTTTTTAACATATATCTAACTGGTTTTCTTTTTCTAGAGAAAGCAACTCACTCTGATGAAATTCTTTTCCAGAAATTTTAATGTACAGCTTAATCGGGATATACGCTGAAACAACTGTTGAAAGGAAGCGAAAAGAATTGTTAAAGCTGTTGAATAAACAAGAACGTGAAGAGATAGTTCAGTGTAAAGCCAGGTTGTACCCATTCACACCAGTGCAACCTTTTGAATTAGTCAAAAGGCCAGTCGCAGAGGGATAGTAACTCACCGTAAGTGTGGCATTTATATTACAGCCCGGCTGCGATATTGTCAGACCGAGTATCGACTCCTACGTGTCTACAGCTGATTGCTGCTAATACCGCGTTTATAATAATGTTTTGTTTTCACAACGAATTATATATTAGGCATTACAAAACCCGCATGGATGTCGAACAAAGACAACATTTAATTAAATAGAGCATGAACGTCTTCTACTGATTACGATCAGAAGCACTGACGTAAGAACTCCGTGTTGTACACAATCTCACCATGTATACTGACTTTACCGTGTGTAGAAGAACAAAACAACACTTCAACGGTGTCTACAATCTGTACAAATAACTGCAAATTACAAGAGTATTATAAACTTGAAACGTTTCAAAAGAAAACAGCCTAATGACTGAAAGGAATTAAGTGTTTCATGAGGCCACTCCACTGGACGGAGCACGCGAGGCAGCTACTTTAACAAATCATCTCATAAGGCCACTCCACTGGACGGAGTATGCGAGGTAGCTACTCTAACAAATCATTTCATGAGGCCCCTCCACTCGATGGAGTATGCGAGGCAGCTTCTCTAACAAATTATTTCATGAGGCTGCTCCACTGGACGGAGTATGCGAGGCAGCTACTCTAACAAATCATCTCATGAGGCCACTCCACTGGACGGAGTATGCGAGGCAGCTACTCTAACAAATCATCTCATGAGCCCACTCCACTGGACGGAGTATGCGACGCAGCTATTCTAACAAATCATCTCATGAGTCCACTCTAATGGACGGAGTATGCGAGGCAGCTACTCTAACAAATTATTTCATGAGGCCGCTCCACTGGACGGAGTGTGCGAGGCAGCTACTCTAACAAATCATCTCATGAGTCCACTCTACTGGACGGAGTATGCGAGGCAGCTAGTCTAACAAATCGTTTCATAATTTGCCGCCCATGAGGGATCCATATCTTATGGATACGGGTTTGGCAATCCTGAAGTGTCCTTGCTGCAACTTCTCTTGGTTGAGATCCCTATCTTTAATCTTTCCTGTCTAGTCTCCTTTGAATGACTCCTGCTCTTCTCTGATCCCCAGTACTATTAGAGTATTAGAGGGATAGTATGTCATCCACTTCTGTGTGTCATCTTTTTTCATTTTTATTTTTTCATTTTCTTATTTCCCTGCTATGGGCTACAGATAAGTCTATAGTAATCCCTTGTAGACTGACGATCGAGAACAAGACGGTGTGTCAGTTAGTAGCGACTGCAGACTGCAGTGGATCGTAAAGCGAGGAACATCCTATTTCCGGCATCGTTTGGCTAATCAACCGCATAGTTGTAAGACGATTCAGATAAGAAATGATGGCATCGGGACGAACGCGATGCACAGAAGCAGAAGGGCCAAATTTAGAAGAAGAAGGAAAAGTACGCACGATTTGGGGACGTGTAGGGTTCCGATGACTTGTAAGTCAAATACGAAGAAAAATTGCCATCTTCTATAAAAAAAGTTATAGGACTACAACATATATATTTATTCATAATAACTTGTAATTAGACTAATCATTATAGCTCGATGTTACTTAAAAATAGTACAGAATATACGCTACATGTGGCCCACACGTATATTTTAAACTAATACGTATTTGGATGGTCTAAAATAATTACGAACAGAATTTATTGATGTATGAATGACATTTCGTAATTAATTTGTTATTCAGTCACGTGTAACTGATGGATTATCAGAATAAGTAGAGCTTCCTCACTTTCCTACTTTCCGCAGGACATAACGCTGATGAGTAACTAGTGTAAAATCTAACACAGAAAGAGAAAGAAAATTAGTCATTATAAATAAAAGAGAAAAAGGAGAACGCGATAAATGAAATAAAATAAGTCAGAATTAATTAACAACAAAACATCCATAATTTTCTGTTGGTCTGGTGAGTGTTGCTCTTATTTGTGTTTTCTATATATATCTTTATTTTGAATTTGTACAGCCTCTTGTGTTTAGTTGCTTTGTTGTATCTAAAAAAGAACATTAACAATCTGTGATATTTAAAATAAATGCTCTGAATTAAAAGTATTTCAAATCGTAAGATGCTCTTATCATCCAACTAGCTGGAAGACTAACCTCCAAGTTAAACCAAACAGTATGAAAAATACTTTACCTGTTAAACTATTTTATATGTTTTCTTATTTTCCTGTACGTTTCGTACTTGTTCTCTCAAAACCTCCACAGTATAAATTACCATTAATTAAAATACAATTAGTTAGGAAGAATGCATAAAGCTTCGGCACTTAGAAAGACAAAACAATTGGCGTTCAATGACATTTTCTTGTTTTATTTGTCAAGCTAGTCGTTAAAGATTCGTCGGTCGACACTGAAAATTAAAATTCGTTCTTTTTCAGAATATAAACATTTACGAACGTCATGTAAACCAAAAATATTTCGTGTAAATTACGTGGCACGCTAGGCGAAGAATACTAAAAAAAATGTATTCCTGTTTGTATTCATAACGCTTAGAGAAGAATAAAAACACATTAATATTCAGATGAGGTATTACTATCTACAAACGTATAGCGAGTAACATGCCTAATTTAAAGGTTCCTGATCTTAACAGTTTTCTACATTTCTCTCTATTTTTTCAGAAACGTGCTCATCATCATACATAGTGTTACGTTGAGACGAATTATAACGAACGTGACACTTAACACGCGGCAACGCTCCAGGTTGTTCCAGACGTTTGGCGATTGTTCTACCGGCATTCGTTCTGTGCGAAGTGTACCAAGGTCGTACGTTGACATAATCCAGCGCCTGTAACTACGCAATTATTTCTCAACGCCTCATCTGGAAAGTTCTCAAATAAGCATCCAGCGGCCGGCCTAGTTTCCTCACCGCCGCCAATTGCGACGATTGACCACATATCCTCTTTCCTCTCCCGGTAATAATTAAAGTGAAAACCATTCGTCTTTTTCATGGAATAACAAGAACAATAAAATGCTTCACCGTCGCTTCTTCCCGCTTCATCCATTCAATCCCCCACCCCCAAAATGCTGTTGCGAATAGCTCTGCGGTTTACACCAACCTCAACAACAGCTCCATCCCTCCAAAGTAGGAGGACTCATTCCGAACATGGACAGGCTACTCAATTTCACTGTTCCCGGACACTGCAACCACTGGGGCACGTCCAGCTTAGCTGCCCCACGATTGGACTGATTATCCTAGTTTCATTTTTACACTAGCGGTATTACAGGTGAGTCGGGGTGATTGTTATTGTGACTTGATGTTTAGTATTTGTTGTGTATTACGTAGTGCGAAACTGTAATAAGGTGACATTTATTGTTTGTGGCATTGCTGCCTGTTGAACATTGTCTAGTCTGAAGAACTGCTGTATTTGAATGTCTTTGTTTAATTGTAACTGTGATTAAAGTTGTAATTAATTCGTTCAGTTAGTGTCAGTTATTGTGTACGACTCGACTAACCGTGCGACTGGCGTAATAATATCTTCACTTTTTGCCTTCAATTCTTTCAGCACAGATATCGACATTCAAACAGATATCTTTGTGCGCCAGCTAATTATTAAAGGAATCTTTATGTAATAAGAATTCTAGCTACGCTTACTTCTCGCAATAATTGGAGTCGTTAAAGCAATGAATATTCCAAACGTAAACTTTATCAATCAACACGCTGAACACTTGATTTGACGAACTTCGCATAACCGCGCGAAAACAACTAAAAGAAATGTAAATAAAAGCCGCTCCTGTTTGTACAGCCAAAGCCACTTAGAAAAGAACTCCGGCACAACATGATTCCTATTCGGGCCGCCCTTTATTGACGCGCCCAGGATGTTTCTGCAAGCTGAGTCAGCCTAGGAGTTGAAAAACATACCTTGGTTTTATGGTACGACTGAGTAATGGAACCCGAGTATGTTTGTTTGGCGACGAGCACAGAGGAGTTATCCCCCTTTTCTTCATATTGCCTCAGTAATGAATAAGCCACCTGCATTCGCGTAACCAAAGGTGCGCACACTTTCCTATAATAAAGTTGATTTCTGATACATCTATCTTCACTGCCAACACTGATATTTAATGTAGAAGCAATATACCGTACCATGATTTGACAACAAGTGTGTTGTTCCATCTCTTCTGTTGTCGATATTTTTGGGAGTCGTAGGTGCGGTTCATTCTCCACGTTCCCCGTCATTTTTGAAAGCCTTACTATATTTGTAACCGCTTATGTCTGACAAAAGTCCCTCACAAAACTGTTTTTTAAGTCTTTCACATATTTCTGATGATTCCATCTTTTCTTCCGTAAGAAATTTAATAATAATGCGTTGGTCTACGCTTAAATGGACATCTACCTCATTCTTACTTGCAAAACGAACAACAATTCACGCTGGTCGCTGATTGACTAGAAGAGATTAGTGTTTGTTCCTGCTCATCAGCCAGTGCTGTCAACTCCGGCACTTCCTTCTTGTATTTGAAGCTCAAACCAAATTACCATTAAAATTTTAACGCTTCGGGTATAAAATTCCCGGCCGTAATGTCTATGGTTTATAATTAAAACTGGTGTCACTGCCTTACCGACGTTTCGGCAGCTCTCCTTGCAACCACCTTCAGTCGGAGAAATGACGGAAAAATGTCCCAACACTTAACAATTTTACCATCCATCGCCCGCTCTGAAGACAGCTTCCGCGTGAGCTGCAAGAAGCAATAACACCAATTTTAATTATAGACCACGGTTATTAGGCCCAGGAATTTTATATAATGATCTATATACAATTTTATTTTACAAAACTCAATTTCCAGCTATCCTAGATATCTTTTCTTGTTATGTTTTTCAACGAACAGTCTACGAGCAGTCTGCCTCTGAGACAAACTACAGATTAGGTGTTCCTTCCAAAGTGTAAGCCCTACCACACACCTCCTTAAGAATGTACGGGAAGTAAACAATGTTAATGTACTAGTCATTTCTAGACGTGTTAAATGGTTTTTTAAGATATGTCTGGAGAGAACAAAAGGAATAAGGACAAACGTGGACGGTGAAGGTGAAGGTCATAGGCTGATTTAAAAATGGGTGTGTCGTGGTACAAACCCGAGAAGTGACAACTTCAGCGTCGCCTGGCGATCGAACTGATTCAAAAGTTTGCTGTAAGAGATTGTGTTTGGAGTAAGAGATAATGTTTTATAAAAAGTTAAGATTTAAATAAGAGTGAACGGATAATTAAATGAGACGAGGCATGCCCGACTCTAGTAGAAGGCCAGAGTATTAAACATGGCAACACTGGAACCAGCTGATATTTGAGGCCGACTAGACGATCTCTTAATTTATTATGTATTTCAATAATAAAATATTTTAATCAAATAATTAATAGTCATTTTTAATTGCCGGTTGACAGCAGTTTTATAGTTCTTCATTTTTTCCAAATTAAAAGTTTATTATGTTAAATACCTTTATATTATTTAATTTAAAAAATATAATAATTAACTCATTCATATGATAAGAATTAAATGATTCAAAACAATTTAATTCATTAGGCCTAACACTAATTCACTAATCTCTTCAACTGAAACGTATACCTAGTACTAAGTGCGTACAGACCTATAATTTAGATTTAGCTATAAATAGGCCTACTCATGATTTTAGTAATGCTATGAAATTAAATCAAAATACAACATGCTATTTTATTACACTATGCTTATATGCCTCAGACGCAACGTTGCCACATTTAATATTCCGGCCTTCTACTAGAGCCGGCCATGGACGAGGGGATAGTTGTGTTTATTATAAGAAATCGATATTTGCAATGAATATAAATAGAATCATATCACACATTGTATTATTTTCAGTATACATACATATACAAACAATATGTAACAAACAATTTTCTTCAGTGTAACAACATGATTTACGTAATATTTAGTTGAAAAGTAGAATATAATATGCGCAGTATAATAAAAAATATTAAATATAATATAATTCAATACATATAATATAATTCAATTTTTAAAAAAATAAAAAGATTATTGTTTTAATTAAGTTGATTTTGTAATCAACAAATCCTGTTTGATGCTGCTCTCTGGTGACGGACCTGAAGTTAACGCTAATGTAACGTGATACACTATGATGAAAGAAATGACCGTAGCGGTGCGCTCTCGTGGAGTAAATGACAAACATTTTGTCATAAGATGTGATCAAACGCCAAGCAGATTAATTAAAGAATAAAATTATTTTTAATATTTACGTTATTCTTGTAATAGTATTTAGAATATGCTCACATTCTTTAAAATATTACTCTTTGGTTAAATTACACATATGTGTGGCAGTGGGAAAATTTTGGGTAGGCATTTGGTGAAAAGAGATACGATTGGCCTGGCAACATTGCTTTTTCGTTTCAGCTATTTCGTGACGCGTTGAAGCAGTTTACTAAACTAGAAGTGCGAAGAGTACGGAAATGAACCAGGCACCATAGTGCCGTATATGAAGTTCTCACTTCAAAAATCAATCCAATTTAGACTTAGTAAAATTCGATTTTCACTTTAACAAGACAGTCGAAATGTTCCTATTACAAAACATTTTCCAATTACTTCTTTAAAATCTGACATAACGACTTGCACGGACGGTTAACGGTCCTGCATTCCGTACTTGTAAAGTAAGTCTCGGTATAGAAGACGCTGGAAGCTTAAAGTCGATACGGAAAGCGATTGTGCACCCTGAGTAGGCAGTAATGCTGCATATCACAGGTAATACAAATGTCATATGAAATTGTCGCGATCAATACAAATCGTGTTTCTACCGCGTCGTCTGTCGTACGCTAATGCATTTATCCACCCTAGTGAATTCCATTTCTAATATATTTTTAATAGCACTGATTACATGTCATTTGTTGTAAAACAGAAAGAGGACAAAGATAGAAGGCGATCGTTGTCTTTAATCGTTGCCTATGAACTCTGCATATTAATCTATTTAAGCTACTTAATCGTCCGTGTTCCGTATTTTCATCTTACGCTCGGAGAAGAAAGACCTATTTCTAACATACGCGTGAGCAGACTATCAGTGTTTAACATTTTGGGGGAATAAGTATATGGACTGAAGGAATTGCTGCCATTTTCATTTTTACAAATAATGATACAGCTCTTTTGGCTGAAAATAAGACTGACCTAGATGACGTGAACAGTGTAAGACGGTGAGAAAATTATGAAAAGAAAACTTTCAAGCGTCTGAAACTCCATGCCAGACACATTCTCTAGATCAATCAATCTGCTGAAGTCAAGAAATGGAAAAAAGAGACATGGAACTTCCATCGGCGAGAATATCAGTGTGTTTCTAATGGATAGGCAACTTCAGTTCCACATGTGTGAAAAAACCCTTGGACTCAAAATACTTATCCCTTCTAACCGTCCAATCGCCAGCTAATAATAATAATAATAGATTGAAAACGGAATAGTGACGGTCCGAATTTTAAAATGCTTTTAAAACCAGTATGCTCTCTCAAATGTAGAATTTGCTCACTATTTTGGACGAAGTACGCTATATTATTAATGGAAAATTTTTGACGTTAGGTAACTTTTAGAAAGTATCAGAAAATTTCCGAAAACTCCAATTACCGTACTAATTTTTTCTAGTAAAGTACGAGTTTAAATCAATCAATAAACTCTAAAAATTATAAAAATTATAATTAATCTGATTTACGTTAAAATTTTATTTACTTTAACGCCCGGGTAGATTATTACAAGTTTTTTAAATTTTCGATCCCATTTTTGGGCCTCGGAGTCAAAAATGTTGAAATTTTTTTAAACTGAACATTATATTCCAATTTTGATTAAAATTCTCTTTACTTCGATACCCGACATGGGATTTGTAATTTTATTACACTTTTGCTCAACTTTTTCGGGCCTGGTGTTCCAAAGTTTTGAAGTTTCCAAAAAATTAACACTACATTCAGATTTAATAAAAATACCTTTTAATCTGATACGCTATTTGTCTTTTCGCCCATTTCTTGGTCCCTGGCTCTCCAAAAATAACATGGATCTTCCATCAGCGAAAATACAGTACTTTTCTGAGTAACTTTGGTTTTACGTGTCTCTACCCATTCTATCTTAACTTCCTATTTCCAGTCATCAGCCAATACAAAAATGGAAGAAAAACCGAACGGTGGGGGAAAGTATCTAATACGTATGGTTTACGGAAGAATGGAGAGAAGGGTTCTGAAAAGAGTTAAAAGGTGACGAAAGAAGGAAGTGCACGTAAGTTTTAGGAGCGGCAACAGCGTGGGTGCCACGACAAAATGTAAGAAAGATAATTTTAACTATTTAAAATTTTTTAACGGAGTTACACTCTTGTACAACAAGGAATAAAATATACAAAAAACTGTAAATTATAATAATAAATATTGTTTAAAATTGTATTAAGACGTTACAAAATAGTTTCAAAGTTGTACTTATTTTACGCTACTCTAATTCGTTTATCATTTAAATAAATTTTCATTAGAATCTGTAAGTAAATGTAAACTACTTTAATAATAACAAGTCGTCTCAAATGCCAAGCCGAGTAATTTTTACCCCCCCCCCCAACCAACCTCCAGGCTCTTGCAAGAGCCACTTAATAGGAAAAGAGAAACTTCATATCTAATTGATGTAATTAGAAGTTTGTGTGACAGCTCCAATTTCAAAATTAAAGTTAATAACTTACGTAAGAAGAGAGAACTAACAAATCGGGGGGGGGGGTGCGTCAAGGATGTTCCCTACCTCCAGTCTTATTTAACACGCGTATCACGATACCGTTGGAGAACCATAAATAAATAATAAAATAGGTTTTAAATTAAACAATTTTAATTTATCTCCTTTTTTATACACTGACGGTCAAGTCCTAATATCAGATTCAGAGAACTGTTTACAGAAAGCATTTATTACTTGGACAGTATTACTAGTCTATGTAATGTAAAAATATCAGCCGAGGGAAAATACTTTTAGGCAGAAGTATATTAGTCGCAACAGGCAGTGATGCCACATCAATATGTATGGCAGTGATGCCACTTTAATGACGATTATGTGATGATGATGGTGGTGGCGGTGGTAGTGGCGATTATGGCGATATGGCGACGATGTTTACAGATGATACAGTTTTTAGTTCAAAGTGAGAATGGACGTTGCGTTTTATCATTACGGAGTGAAGAGTTTGTGAGTTTAACATGATATATGATCGCTCAAACAAAAATTAAAATATACTTCTACTTTCTCTTTAGAACAGATGTATTTACATAGGCCTACTTTACACGTGTATAGAGCTACTTAATTTTAAAGTATCTCACAATGTGATTTTCGGGAAAAATAGAAACAAATATAAAAAAGAACGCGTCAAGTAGTTTGGGCTCTTCAAGAGCACTCGAACATGAGAGGAAATTTAATGAACCGTCAGCCTCTGCACAGCTTAATAAATCGGCACCATAAGTAAACAATTAAACAGTAAACAATGTCTTAATACCTCCCCCCTCCATGCGTACGTAAACAATGGTGAACTCTGCTGCTCAAACCGTTAATGACTGCCTACATATTGTGGTCAGCTTTTCTTAGTGGACTACTGTAAGTGTCTTCTGTATGTTATTTTATTATTTGATTCTACTTGAAAAATTGTAAGCTTGAAGATGTAACGTCCTGAGGTTCTGGATAACATTCTAAGATAATATGACGTAAACAGTTGCTTATTCCCTTTGTGTTGCTTGTCAGAATTGTGCGTACGGCATTAATGTATCTTTAATAACCGATGGAAGATGGGCAGTCACAGGGGTGGTGGTGATGATGATCATCATCTTTACGTATGATAACAGCTTTTAGTAGAAAGTGAGAATGAAAGTCTCGTTTTAATATTACGAATTTGACAGCCATTGCGAGTTTGACATGACAGTGAGTGTAGTGTGGCGTGTCGATTAGGTTAGTCGCAATGTAGTTTTGCTGAAAAAAAAAAGATTTCTAATCTCAATGAATATCAACGTCATATACTAAAGGAAAAATCTCTTCAAGTGTTTCGAGTGGAGCTGTGAGGCATGGACACCGTGAAGAGACACCGCAAAACGATTAAAGGCTTTAAACACACAGCGCTGAAGAAGACTCCAGAAGATTTCATAGATAAACGGGGTGAGGAATAATTTATATTTATGAAGATACACGATAAAAAAGGATTCTGGGAAAGTAGTCTCAACAGAAGAAACCACCGATTACTGGGACACTTGTTTGAAACAGACTGACGGGAAGATCAGTTGATAAAGTACCAAGAAAATGATACG
Organism: Magicicada septendecula; assembly: GCA_034769895.1. Lineage (NCBI taxonomy): Eukaryota > Metazoa > Arthropoda > Insecta > Hemiptera > Cicadidae > Magicicada > Magicicada septendecula. The sequence continues at coordinate 386,687,508 of CM068370.1, read as the reverse complement.
GGAAGACCACATAAGAAGCGGGCCGATATAGCTGTCTGTGTTTTAATTATTTGCAATTGGAGGTGGAAAAGGTTCAGTTCGGATAAGAAGAGTCACTGACAATCAAATGAAATAGCTTTTTGCATCCGTGACATGATATAAGTTACGAAGAGGACAAAGACGTTTTCAGTAAAAGTTAAGAGCTATCAGAGAATACATGACACTCTTTGGCAGATCCCATCTTGCTGTTCGGGCACAAAGGAAAGGAGTTTTTCAACAAATTAAATCATTATGCATGAAATCTTTACAGCAGTAAGAGGTTGTGAAGGAATAAATTACATGAAGAATAATAACATAAATTACGCAAAATTAGGCAAATAACAGGTACATCAGTAACATTTAAGAAAAGGTAAGGGACCATGTAATTCGTATATCTCCAGACAAAATACTGCAAAATAGATTAATGTAGGCCTACAGGCCCTGAAAGGAAGAAGGTTTTGAGAGATCGAGGGAAAAATGACGCCGGGACACACAAATACACCTAACCTTGAAAGAACAAGGAGACGGAACTGCAGTATTCAATATTCCCTCTTTAGTATTCGGTATGTTATATTTAACTAATAAAGGTAAATCGTCTTGATTAGATTTTTTGTTTTTTTTTAATAATAAAACATACAAAGTAGGGAAAGTCTGTGATTTGTCTTAAAAAAAATAAACAATCATTCAGAATTTAAGTTCATTTACGTACGTTTGTTTTTTAAACGAACGAAGCGAATTTTCAGTTTTTACTCGGCAGTTTGGCATTTCGCTAATTGTCTGTTTATCTATTTATCTACTCATGATAAATCTCAAGTTTCCGTAAAACTTGGCACTTGTGTCCATTCTTTTACACTACAGAAACCTATGATTTTTTTAGAATGATCCTCCCAAAAATAGTGTGTAGGAGGCAAAAGTGGGAGGAGGTAAAAATTGTGAAAAAATCGGAAAAGTCACGTGTGGTATCAAATTAAAGATAATTTTAACCACAGCCTAAACATAATGTTCATTTTGAAAATTGCAAAATGTTGGGGCGTTAAAACTCAAAAAGTGGGTGAAAATTTTGATAAAATCGCAAAAATTCATGTGGGGTATCAAATTAAAGACACGTTTAACAAATATCTGGATGTGTAGTGTTAAATTTTAGATATTTCAAAATCTTGGGACACCATGACCCAAAAAAGGGATCAAAATTTTGAAAAAAATGTTAGAAAATATCAAACAAAACAACTGTAACCCAGATCCGAGTGTTTCGAATTTTTAGTGTTTATTGTATGACTGTGTGTTTTATAATTGTTATGTTACTACAGAAATAGTAATCGAGAATTTTGTAATTTTTCCCATGATAGGAGTTTAAATTTAATTTAAATCAGTAATTTTTCAATTATGGGAAAAATTACCTAATATCGAAATGTATGTAATAATAAATGAATGTTCCTTCAAAAATAATGAGCGAGTTCTGCAGCTCAGAGAGCATACTAGTACAATATAAACACTGAAATAGCTTAGTCTGTTTCAGAAATTCTTTCGATATGTCAAATAAAAAAAAAAAAAACATTAGAAAGACGTGTGTACAAGGCGTGGGGTACTTGAGGGCATTAAGGGTGATACAGCCACTCGTGGTCGGTTGAAACAAAATTAAATGAACTGTCAGTCTCTCTCATCGATGGTCTCTCTAAAGACTAATAACCCGAGTCCGTAAGTAAACAATAGACTCTCACTTAGAACAGAAGTAGCCAAGGGTGAACACCTGCTCAAGGGAACAACTGCCACAGTTTAGCCAACAAGTTTTTTCTTTCAAACATTAAGTGTTGATATTCAGTCAGTTAATAATTTAACACAAATTCTTAGAAGTTTTTCGAAGAACCACTGACATTGTTTTTCTTGTTCGAGTTAGTCTCCGTTTTGTTAAGTGTATTGCATTTTAATTACCTATATTGTAAGCTGATTTATAAGCATCCGGATTTAAGAAGTTTAGCTTAGTCTCTGTCTGACTTCTCTTCAATCTTTCCCTCAATTATATTGTTCTCGGCACAAAATTAACTCTCATTATGCATCTATCCGCTTTTCATTCCTTCTTCCTGTCTTACGGCCCTCAATTCCTACCCATCACCCCATATTTACTCAGTCTGCCCACCCCCCAATTGATTTTTAGTAGCCTTCACACTTTCATTTCGAAATTCTTTAAACTGTCTTCCCCTTTACATGCTACGTTTCCATTTGCAATTCTGCGTCTGCTTCCATTAAACGTCAGCAATTAGGTAGTGCTTGTCCTGACGGTGAGCTTCGCCACCGAGTTTGTAGGCAGCCGACGTATTCGTATCGTTATTTGCATCGTGACTCAAATCACCTTGCCAAGCAGAAGCGCGCCTTTGCTGAAGACACGGGTTGACCGGGCGTTACGCATATCTGAGATCTGGGCGACAGCTCGAACACCTTGATGTCGCTTTGCAGGCGAACGTTCAGTCTCCTGTAGAGGTGAAGATTGCTCTGCGACCGCGTATGTTTGGTCAGCCGGACGTGTAGGAAGAACAGCGAATTGTTAGTACGGCGTTTTGCCCTACGTGTGCAGTGCGTCAAGGACGTTGCTCGAGCGGCACAGTGTGCGGAAAGTTTTTCTGCCAACAGAGAAGATCGCCTGCTATCGATGAAGGAAGTCCCGGGTCCGCTTTCCTCGTGCGATGTATACAGAGTGGCGTGCTCTTGTGAGACAGTGGCACCACAGACCACAGCGTTAACACACTCTTCGGTGAACACAGACGACACTGCCCACAAGTCATGCAGAGCAAGCATTGTCACATAAAGGTCATACTGTCTTACTCGAAACGGCAGTTTGCTCGGTTGCACAGGTAGGTGATTGAGATCCATAAGCACGGCGGCTGCAGTATGGATAAGCGAGGAGTCGATGGTCCGGACACGCTAAGATAATCGAACCTCTCACAAGAGAGAGCGATGCGATACCAATCAGATTATTCACCAATCAGCAGCTAGCGTTAGTATAAAGTTTATAAACAGAAGTACCTTAGCGGGTAGGACTGTGTTAGGTGTGCGTCGTGAGTGCTTCTTCCTTTTCTGCTCTCTCACGTGACTCGGCATTGCCAACCGCCAGCATCCGCAGACTTTTCTGCTCTCTCACGTGACTCGGCATTGCCAACCGCCAGCATCCGCAGACTTTTCCTGGGCCGGTTTGAGGCGCTCCGCTCCTGCCTCCCAATCGAAAGGCACTGAAGACTACCCCATTCCATTGTTGCGAGTGTCTTCGAAATTCAGAGTCTCATAAATTAACATCTATCCATCCTTCCAAAAGTAAAATCAGAGGAAGTTCCAATCCTGCAATGCGCGAGATCGCTATTCAAGGTAATAACCAGGCAAAAGTCAGTCATCCGGACACTGCGACTACCGGAGTACATCAAGGTGCTGCTCCCACTGCTCTGACTTGGACTCGGTAGGACTGTCTTTTCTCCTAGTTCCACGAGGATAGTTGAGGACTCACTTCCCTCCCCGCTAAAGATGGCTAAAGTCCGCCACTTATTCTTTGTTTTAACACATTATATAACCCAGGATAACAGCGTCGATGAGAAGAATAGATTAAGCCCTATTTCGTAAAAGTCGGCACAATCGTTTTGGAGCTACGAGCAACATACACTATCATACCCTCCTAGTGTGGTTAGGTAAAAAATATGTAGGCAGTGAGCTAGCCGAGAGTTTGGCAACGCAAGAGATTACAATACAGAACAAGGAATCTTCAAATAACAAAAGAGGCAGCTGGTAGGCGGGAAGTTGGGGCTGAAACGCTTCTGTTTACCTTATGTTGAGTATCCTTATGCTATGTGCCTTATCTTGAGTGTTTTGGTTATTAACTAACGTAGAACACGCCAATTGTTAAAACGGGAACAGAGAACTTAAGGCGCTTATTGAAGCAATTTAGCTTTCAACCAATTTTCGCTAATGCTGCCAGTTACAGAGTCCATTATTTTATTATACTCTTCAAATAAACGACCTGTTAGCAAGCTTCCGCTCTGAAACGACCGTCTCTGTAGACCTACTTGAAAAAGTAGAAATTAAATAAGTACAATCTACTTTTGTAGCTGATAGGTTGTGATAGACCTACTTTTGATGCATACTGAACGTTCAGAATTTAGTATATATTACTGTTTTTATTTTTACTTCTTCATCTTCTTCTTCTTCTACTACTACTACTATTATTATTACTACTACTACTACTACTACTACTACTACTACTACTACTACTACTACTACTACTACTACTTCGTCTTGTTGTTGTTGTTGTTGTTGTTGTTGTTGTTGTTCTTCTTCTTCTTCTTCTTAAAATACAAGTCCATGGCTTGGTATGTCCATTCAATTAGATGAAAGCCTTTCACAAATTCCAAGACTTTGACCCGGTGCTCTGAACATTTTGGAGGTCTTTATCTTCAGAATAATTACTACTATTATATATTACTAGTATAGTATTACTAGTATTCATTTTGGAAGTTACTAGCCTCATTCAGAGAACTCAGAATTTTCTACGAGCGGTTATATTCCATTCCCATTAAGTTATCAGGGTACCATCACTTTGAAGTGCGTGAGGGACCTTGTTATTCGTTGTCCACAGTGTCATCGACGCCCAGTATAAACCTGACGATAGATTGCGAACAGTGGATTAGAGAAGCGCAGTGGATGAACACCTCGTCAGTGTAACAGAACAACTTTCACTGATTGTCCACATGCGCATAACACTTTTGTATAGTGTTTCTTAGTGTGATCATCGGCTGCAACAAGGCTAGCGAAGTATGCAGATGGCGTTCTGAAGCGACACTATGTGAAGACACCAAACTGTTATCGCGTTGTCTCCTCATGCCATAAATTCATTACAAGGCTTCGCACATTTCACCGCTCACGTATGGCTGTTAGGTTTGTACACCACCAGTTCGTAATACAACGACCAGTTCATAAACATGTAAGATTAGTATCGTATGGCACTTTAACGAACCAGAGTGACTATGTTGTGTACTTCTGTACATTTTGGGGCTGTATTTGTATATTGCTAGGATTATTATTCCAGGATACATAAAAAGTATTTAGATGATTGATCACTGTGTTACAATGGATTTTTTTCTATAGTGAAAATATGTGTACTTTATATATTTTTGTATCCTGAATTCAAATTTGAGGTCGAAAATGGCATATCGGGGATATTTTTATAGATACAGAAACATTCAGTCTTAGTTTCTCTTTAGGTCCCTAGTATACAGGTAATGTATAACTAGTAAAGTTGGCTACATTGATTTTATGCTACATATGCAGGTATTGGCGTCAAAGAAGTCCGGACAGGCAGGTAACCGGAAATCAAAGAAGTAAATACCCAAATTTACCTTCTGCCATGAGACCAGTTCTTCATTCTGAGACTCTTCCTGTGCCATCACCAACAAATCAGAATGTACGAGATGAAAATGACGAACTTTGTGACAGTAATAGTAGTGGTTCATCATCCGCAGAAAGAAAAGATCCTTCCTATCAGGTAGCAGATTCAATCCCACAGCTTGTAACACAGACAACACTAAATGACTTAGTACGTGATCTAGGCTTAAGTAAGAGAAATTCAGAGCTGTTGGGTTCCAGACTGCAGGAATGGAACCTTCTTCATGCTGATGCAAGTGTGACTGTATATAGAAACAGAGAAGTGAAATTGATGAGATTTTATACATATGATGGCAAATTAACTTTCTGCAATGACGTGAGTGGTTTGATAGGAGCATTGAGATTCAGTTATGATCCACAGGAGTGGAGGTTATTTATAGATGCATCCAAAAGTAGCCTCAAAGGTGTTCTGTTACACAATGGCAATATAATGCCTTCTGCTCCAGTCGCCTATGCCACTATGACAAAAGAGACTTTTGATATATTGGAGCATATGCTTACAGCAATTCAATATGCTGAACACAAGTGGAAAATATGTGGGGATTTAAAGATTGCCTTGATCTTGGAAATGCAGCTATGTTATACCAAATTTCCTTGTTTCCTTTGTGAATGGGACAGTCGTGATAGACAGTCCCATTACATAAAAGAAACTTGGTCTGCACGAAATTGGAAGATAGGAGAAAGAAATGTTCAGAAAAAGAGCCTTGTAGCTTATAACTATGTGATCCTACCTCCTCTTCACATTAAATTAGGACTAATAAAACAATTTGTGAAAGCCATGGATGTAAATGGGAGAAGATTTGCCTATCTTACAGAAAAATGTCCTCGCCTGTCTGCTGCGAAAGTAAAAGAAGGGGTGTTTGTTGGTCCCCAAATAAGAGAACTGAAGAGAGACCCTAATTTTGAAGAATGTCTATCAGAGAAAGAGAAAAAAGCTTGGACATGCTTCCAAAATGTAACAGACAATTTCTTGGGAAAATACAGATCTCCAGACCATAAAACAACAGTTAAAGAGCTGTTGAATGCTTACCAAGATTTAGGGTGCAATATGTCCCTTAAAGTTTATTTCTTACATTCGCATATCAACTTCTTCCCAGATAACTGTGGGGATGTATCAGACGAACATGGTGAGAGATTCCATAAAGATATAGAGACCATAGAAAAGCGATATCAGGGGAAGTGGATGCCAACAATGTTGGCTGATTTTTGTTGGAATCTAATTAGAGACAGTTCAGATGTTCATAAAAGACAAAAGTGTTAAGTGCTTGTATTGTTTCCTCATTTTAATTGTATTCTAGAATTGATAACAAAATTGCTGTAAAACATTTTCTTCTTTCTCTTCTTATGTTTATATGCTGGTAAAAGGTTAAAGTTACTGTTACAATTGCCATGATACTATTTAAATTAAATAATACCGTAACCCTTATTATATCTAACCTCTAATAATGTAAAAAAATGTAAGTAAAAATTTACAAATAAAAAAATCAATAACTCAAGAACTATCCCTGATATAAAAAATCCAAGCATAGATCTGAATTCAGCTTAAAAATGTCTGTAAGAATCACAAACTTTTTATCCAGAAAAAATAAATTTTTTATATTTTGTAACAGTGAATTATTTGTAAGTTACTTGTTTTTTTCTTCTTTATTCTGTATTATTTTTTTTTCTGTACGTGTGATCTAGATACACTTTTTCTGCTTAATAGTCTAGAATTATAAAATTATAATTAAAATCTAAAGAATAGTTAGGGAAAATCTTGGATTAATTAGTAATTTTTCCTAATTACGACACCTGAGTTACGCACTAAGTGATGTGAACATTGAGGATGGAAAATTTCTAGAAGACGTGCGCGACCTAAAAAAATCCATAGCAGTCGGCTTGGCGAGTTCCTTAGCGCTATTCTTAGTGAGCGATTTCCTTAGCGCGGATCGAGTGTTTGCAGAAGTATTGTAGCGAAGTGTTGTTGTGTTACAATTAGTGCGGAATTCTTTATAGTTGACATTATTATTGCGTGTGGACAGAGTTTACTTGAATTGCTGTAAGAGACTATCTTGTTGATTGCAATTTATTAATTGTGATAATTAAAGCTGGTTATTAGTGACTGACTTCATTGGTACCTTGTATTTTGTTTCCCACTGTAACATTCGACAATCAGTGAGATCGTCGTAACAAAATTATATAAAAGTTCAGAAAGAATTAAGACTTGCTTAATTAAAGAATTAAGACGTTGCTGCAACCATTAAATAAATAAAATAGTAGTAGTAGTAGCAGCAGTAGTAGCAGCAGTAGTAGCAGCAGCAGGAGCAGCAGCTGTTGTAGCAGTAGTAGTAGTAGCAGTAGTAGTAGTAGTAGTAGTAGTAGTAGGAGGAGGAGGAGGAGGAGGAGGAGGAGGAGGAGTAGCCTAGCCTAGTTGTTATTGACAGAGTCGAGCACGTACTGTGGCTATATATAAAATGTATGCATAGATTACGAGATTTATTTTGTTTGCTTAAGAATGCTGAGACGACTTTCCTTGGTGAGCTTACAAACGACAAAAAAATCGAAAGATTACAGAAGGGGAGTTTTTCCGAAGTTTTTTGAAGTCATTAATGTGTTTACCGAACCGCGAGTCACGTAACGAAACCTTGTGGAGGGCGCTCAAACTTTACTTCTGTCTCTCACCCCTTCACCCAACTCTGTTTATCTATCTCTTCCCCCCTTTCTCGATCGTTCTCCGTTCTTCTATCAAACACACTACATTTGAATATATTGGCTATGTTTCCTCATTATCAGCAAATCGCTGGGCCTATCATCTTGGGAATGCCATAATGCTACTTCTGCACGACTACAAACACAGTATTAACAGCAACAACGTAAAAATCAATTATTTTAATAAACCCTCGTCGACAGACAAATTAATGTTTTAACGTTTGTTTAAAACTGATAGATGATTACAAGCGCAAATTAGTAGATAAAATGTTTTCAACGCTGACAAGGAAAACATATCCCGTGATGTTCTTTACCACAGGCGGTCGTTTACGTTAAATAACATAATTTCCGACCCCAGGCCAGGCATGTTACGCTAATGGCAAGCCGTTCCCGTGATGCTTTACGCAGGGGACATTAGGAAACAGAAAGTCTGTTCGTTACGAGTGTCGTAAACCAGCCTGTAGCGCGCTTATACGACTTTATTGCTTCTGCAACAACGCCCTACAACACTAAAAACTACTGAGATGCACACAGGAGACAGACAATGTCAAAAAAAAATCGTTTATAAAAACTTCTGTTAAGCACCACATGTTTTATCTCGACAAGGGTATACAAAATAATGGACATTGGATAACCATAGAGACCTGAATAACGTCGTCTACTGCCCACATACGTAACGTGTACGTCAGCCACCATAACTTGAGCCCCACTTCGTCTTCCACCTGACCACATGTGTATTATATGATTATATCAGCGTGTTTTCTTCTAACAGTTTAATTGCTCGACACCTAAATCCGCTTTATCCTCTCGTGGATTCAATTTCCCGCCGGTGGAACTTAACTTCTGCTTCCCGCAGCGCTCTTATAGTTTCCATCTTCTGTCTGCGACCTGTTTGCTAACCAGAAACGAAAACCATACAACCTTAGTTTAAAGAAACATACCTTAAAAAAACTGTTTCTTCTTCGGTTTGGCTTTTCCTTCAGTGTTCATCAAATTGTGCTGGAGATTTTTTGAAAATTAGTTTTTGTTTTAATTCTCATATCTTCACATTTCTCAAATGTTAAATCACAAAACAACCAACTGGAAAGTGTGACAAACGTAACTAATACTTTTGACTACATCCGTCGTATAGGTGGTGATCAAATGATAATTTTTACACTGGCCTTTTAATTTTACCACGTTTGCTTAAATTTTTACTCTGTGTTGCTTAACAACCTCTCTCCCTTTCACAATCGATGTTCGTACGGAATGTTTTTATTAACGATTTATGCCGCTGGTTGGCGTATTTGTGGTATTCTCTGTCTTCAGCGGCCCTCATGATTTCGAGAGAAACCAGCCTGACGACCTGTCCCTTCTTCATGTTTCATTCACCTAAGTTTGTCAAACAATGTATCCCACAAATCTTCGTTATAAATTCCTAGGCACTTTTTCTCTCTGTGTCATCAGCCGCCTGTCTTGTTTGATGCGGCCCTCCAGTTTCTCCCCCATTAGAAAATTTCTGCATCTCCAAATATCAATGAGTCTCCCAGCCTCAGACACTCGAACTTTGTCTTACCCTGCCTTTCTTTACATGCACTGCACCCTCCATTGGTGTCCTTTGCATTGGCTGCACCGGTGTCAGCCAATACCCAACCAACCCATCTTGTCTTCTCGTCATAGTTCAATAGACACCTTTCCTTTCTCCCATTATTTCCACAACACGTTCACTTGTTACTCCGGCCACCCATTTTTTGTTGATTTTCGCTTGCCGTAATCTGTTTCGTCCATCCGTTGTGATATGGCTTCCCAACTAAGTGAACTCACGCACTTTTTCTCTGATACCCCTCCTGCTTTTAAAATTTAATGTGTAGTTTTTCCATAGACTACTAATAATATGTTTCTTAAAAGTCTCGTTTATATTTGATCAAGCCTCTTTTTAGTTCAGAGGTCTACTTTATAAATGTATAGAATTCCTTTACTTTATAATATCTCACAAAATGGTTTTGGGTGAAAATAAAAACAAAATATATACGAAAGAACGCGTCAAGTAGTTTGGGCGCTTCAAGGGCACTCGAACATGAGAGGAAATTTAATGAACCGTCAGCCTCTGCACAGCTTAATAAGTCGGCACCATAAGTAAACAATGCGCGAAACAATGGTCTGGTGCTCAAACCGTTAATGACTGCCCACATATCGTGGTCACCTTTTCCTACTTTATTCATTCTTCTATTTGTAAAATTGAAATCTGCAGAGATAACATTCTGATGTTTTGTATAACATCCTGAGGTAACATGGCTTAAACCCTGTCTGATTGCTGCTTTCGGCGCGGGGTTAATCTTACTGTAATAAACAAGAGTCTGTAAGATTTATTTAACAGGAAATTCATTTCCGATTCATTTGCCTACCGGATTAGTAGTACAAACAATGCAGTAGCACCCCTATCGCTGGGGCAATAATACAGCGGTCATGTCAGGTGGCATACCCGGGCTAAATTAAGTAGCAAAGGCACGCTTACACTGTTTCTCCACCATGTGGCTCGCACCGTGTGTAGTTACTAGATGACTGACTCTCCGTGGCGGTGGTAGAACGTAAATAGTACCTGAAGACGCAACCGGCAATGCTTGATGAACAACAAAAATGGAGTAAACAGTAACGTAAGTAATCTTTTAAGATGACAGGAGGTGAGGGTATAATCTACAGGGGGAAATGTCTTAAACGAGCTAAGCGAGTTCTCAGTTTTAACTCGACCGTTTGCCATTTATCTGTCTATCTATCTGTTTCGCGAATGTCTTACGATAACTTTTGAACACATAAACAAATTTTCGCAAAACATTCCACGCGTGTACATATTGTTTCCCTACAGAACACCATAGTTTTTAGGTTGACCCCTCCCCGCAAAAATAGGGTGGCGGGAGCAGGGCCGGATTAAGGTATCTTGGCGCCCTAGGCTAATTATATATTAACGCCCCCCTCACCTCCCATAGGCTACTCTTACGTTTATTTCCAAGGGGCTGAATGAAGCTTTAAACACCCTACAATATATTTCTTAGTTAGGAATATTTAAAATATCTTACTGTTTTTGGAAATAGTCTCAATAATTGAAAAGTGAGGCTATTTTTCAGAGATTGTTTTAGAGTTACACCTTCAACCATTTGTAGTTTGCATGGAAAAAGTTAACTAAGTACGAGGGTAAGTCAAAAAGTAAAGGCAAATTTTTAAAAAGGAACTTTTTATTGTGAAAACAAGATGACAAGTAACATAATTTCTCTACATAATCTCCCTCAACTTCTATGCACTTGGTCCATCTCTTGACAAGCTTCGTAATTCCGTCCTGGAAGAAGATTTGTGACATCGTGCACAGCCACTCGCGCACCGCGTCCACAACCTCGTCATCCGACGAAAACTTGGATTCACGCAGGTGCTCCTTCATCGGACCAAAAAGGTGAAAATCACTTGGAGCTAGGTCAGGACTGTACGGCGGATGCTCCAGCAGCTCAAAACCAAGATCTTGAATGCACTGGATCGTTTTCCCCGCAGTATGAGGACGGGCATTGTCCTGAAGCAAAAGCACACCTTTTGAAAGTTTTCCTCGCCTCTTTGTTTTGATTTTGGGTTTCAGATCTCGCAGTAGCTCACAGTAGCTGTCACTATTCACTGTTTGAGCTTTAGGAGTGTAATGAATTAGAAGTGGACCTTTCATATCCCAAAACACTGTCATCATCAACTTTCCTGCAGAAACTTGTCTTTTGAACTTTTTGCTGTAGGCGAGGATGGATGTTTCCACACCATACTCTGCCGCTTACTCTGTGGTTCGAAGTGATGGACCCACGTCTCATCAACGGTTACTATGCGACTGAGAAACTCTTCTCCTTCCTCTTCTAAACGCCTTAAATGTGATTTCGAAATTTCCAAACGTTTCTGTTTGTGCTGGTCTGTCAGTCGATGTGGTACCCAACGAGCACACACTTTGCGATAATTTAGTGATTCGTGGATGATTGCAACTCCTGAACCGTGGCTAATGTTCAACGCATGCGCAATATCATCAATTTTGACACGACGATCATCATGAATCATTCGCTCAACTGTCTCGATGTTCTTGTCCGTCTTCGAAGTGGATGGACTACCTGAACGCTCTTCATCGCAGATAGATACACGACCATTTTTAAAGCGATTTATCCACTCATAAATTTTTCGTTCACTAAGACAGCTCTCACCGTACTGCTGCTGCATTCTGCGAATAATCTCCGCAGGTTTAGTCCCTTCAGAGTGCAGAAAACGTACCACTCCCCTCATTTCTTCCTTGGTGCACAGGGACAACGGGGCACTCATAATAAAATGCCCTGAAATCACTACGAATGGAGCTGAGCACTGAAACAACACAGCTAAAGAACAAAAAAACTTTGAGGTTATGATATGTCATTGTTCAGTCAGTGCTGCCATCCATTGCAGCAGGGAAAATAAAATTTGCCTTTACTTTTTGACTTACCCTGTAGTTATAGAATTATAACAGTTTTATTAACATCATTTACACAAAGAAGACAATCAGTTAAATATCTTGGGGATTTGTTAAGACTTGTGTAAAGTTCAAGCCAGATTCTTTTTTCTCGCATTAGTTTGAACAAACGTTTTAATCACCTCACTGAAATCAAGTCCTTGCAGGAAGTCACTTTCAATGAACAAGAGGGATACACTGGTCAGTTTATCCTAGCGCAAATTTGAGCGTAAGTAATTCTTCACCCTCTTCAAAGCTGGAAAAGATCTTCCGCCACTGCAGTTAGTGACGGGTATAATAAGGAAAAGCTATCTCAGCATTAGGAAACACTGATTCTAAGTTAAGCGATTTCAAAAATTTCAACACTGGTTTTGCTTCAGATCGCTTTTTTTTCTTTTCTTCTCCTTCTTGTTCTGGGCTGACAGGTCCATAGTCTTTTAAAAACTGAGCTAAATGCACACACTCATCAGGAAATGTCTGATCCAAGTCAATAGCGTAATTTTCTAGAAGGTGATTAGCTTTTTGTCTTATTATGTCATTATTTAGTTCAGAAAGTTCAGGTAATTTCCATAAGAACCCAAACTTTCAAATCTTTATCCTTGTAATTTATTACCAATTTTACATTTAGCTGTAAAATTTTGTTATTTCCCTAGGCTACAGCCTAGTCAGCCTAATGGTTAATGAACCCCTGGGTGGGAGGAAAAAATGTGGCCAAAATTGTGAAAAAATCGCAAAAGCGATTTTAAAGATGTTAAAAAGAGAACAAATATTTCAGCTCTGTTAAATATTTTGAACTTAAATGTTGTAAACAGCGGTCTATCGTTAGACTGGTGCAAGTTGTCAGATGTGGACCGCATGTTTATACAGCACAACATGGCAGCACAGTATTTTCATCAATTGAATTGTCAAATGGACAGTTATATTAATCAAAATAGAGTTCATGTATGTGGCAAGCATTCATCCACTGTATGTGGCAACATGTACGTTGCACTGCAGAAATTGAGATTAAAATAGTAATGGCGAAGGAAGGCTTTAATAGGAAGCGGAAGTCACTCTGCAGATTACTGGATGAGGAGTTAAGGAAGAATCTGGCAAACTGCTTTATTGGGGTACAGACTCGTTTCATATCGTCCTGTAACATGAACAACTGAGAAGATTAGATGCGAGACGTTTGAAAGCAACTGAAATGGAGTACGGAAAATGGAAGAGGGTTAAGATGGGAGGATGAATAATTAATACAGAAGTCCCTCAAGAATTGGTGATTAAAGACGACTGCTCAAGATTATGAAAAGAAGGGAGATGATTGGCTAGGGCACGATACAAATGGAGGCTGTCTACAAAAGGCGTATTGAAGAATGGTGAGGAGTGGACAGTGAAGTAACTGGAAGGGATTGAGGTGCAGGACTGGAGGAGGATATCAGATTACGAAGCGGCTGGCGTAGAATTCGAAGGTATGGAGGGTTGTCACGTGAGAGCTTGCTACTACAGTACATTGAGTCCGTCGCCAAACAGCTCATTACAACAAACCTACAGTAAAATGAGACCTAAAACAATAACATTTTGTCATCTTTAAAAAATTACTTCGTATTAACATTTGTCGTTTAGGACCGTCTGAGGGTCAAGCAATGTAACTTAATAACTGGAATTATTGTTCTGCCAGTATTTATAGCATCCTTTGCCAGGCAGCTTCCCTTCTTTCTGCTAACCAGTTCTTATTTTCGCTAACCTTTTCTTGGAAACCTTAAAGTTGACTATTAAGTCCATAAATAAATTTCTATCTACTATTGTGTTTTGATTATGTTCATTAAATATTTATATCCCTCTTAGTCTCTTAGAATCATTTGTTTTAGACCTCTGAAAAAAGATGTCAAATATTTGTTTTTGTTACTCCATTAGAATCCATTCTCTTCAAGTGTTTCTAGAACACTGTTCTTCTTTTACTCATAGTGTTTGTTATCTTCTGTATCAGGCTGTAAATCTCCTCCCGGCCTCATAGTCTACATTGTTCTTCGGCTTGCTTGGGCCAAGGATTTTTCTTTGGACTATCTTCCTTTTTTCTCTTTCATACAGTTTTTTTCTTGATTCTGACATGTTCAAACACTCTGCAGCCTAGACCATTCTGGTCTAACTACTCTGTTGTAATGTCTAAATTTTGCTGTTCTAGTGATGGATTTCTTGTAACATAAGGTTCTGGTCAGGTATAATGCTGTTTTCAGTTTCCGGATTCTTATTTGGTTGGTCTCCATTTCCGATCCGCTTAGTAGGATTACTTTTGCCAGACATTTTAATTTCTGTATCTTCTTTATTATGCCATAATCACACCTCATCTGTTTGGGTGTATTCTTAGTGTATGTGATGTATTCAGTTTTCTGAAAAGATATCTGTAATCCAGTTTTCTTGCTATTTGCGTTATTGCTGATTGTATGCCCTTAGCTGAAACTTCAGGCAAAAGTTAAACACTTCAAGCCAAATCCTTTCAATTTGTAACCCAGACTGACTTGTTTGTTGATTCTACGTTCCTCAAGTCGTTTATCCCCATTATCTAATTACCTTCCCCATTATCTAATTACCTTCTATAGAGAGTAGCGGGGGTAACCCGTCACTCTCCCTAATTCATGTTTGATCTCAAAGCTATCAGACGTTCCACCTAAGAACTTGACTTTAGATTTTGTGTCAGTGTGCTGTTTGTTTGTGCCAAACTTATTCTTTGTTTGATAAGAGATAATGTTTTGTAGTCTTTGCCAAAATCTTTTAAAATATATAACAGTGACTGTCTATCTGTGAAATCATATTCTTCTTTGAAAACTACGAGAACTACTGCAAGCTCTTTATTCACGTATACTTACATTATTTATTTGACGTCCAGATTTCTTCAGCACATAATCTACCTTTCTGTCACACCATCTACTACTACATATTATACGTACAAAGATATCAAATCTATCTGCACACACGGAAATAAAAACAAGAAAAATATACCTTGTAGCGAAGCTAAATACAATATTGTATTATAAAACTTGTATTATTTATTTCAAACACACATGCACACGCGCGCGCCCACACGCATAGAAACAGATTGTACATATACTATACTCTACAAATTGGTGTTATAAATAAAAAAATATAAATAAAAATCCTATTACTTTAATCCGCTGAACTGTTAAACAAATCTGAATATATCGCTTTCCACAGTCAAAAATAGTTTTCTAAGCGCAGTTTCGTTTCTCAAACATTTATCATTTCAATAGTTTGTGTGCGTGCGGTGTGTTTCGCAACGTTCGTTACTGTCACTGAAAACTGAACATCCGAGAATAACAAACGCCTTCAATATTGATGTAGGCAAACTACGGTTTGTTTCAGCGAAGGGTTCCCGCTTTTCTACCCCTTTATTTGTTCCCCATCGACTACTCCGGCCCGTTTAAAACAAACAGAGGCCGGAAAAAATCTGTAAATCACAGAGGAACTCAACAGAATTTCGTTTCCCTTCGGTTTATTCAGTTTATAGTGTACAAAGTCTAAATCCGAAATAATGGAACAACAACTTTCTTTCTTTTAATGAAAAGTTGCATTACTGCACCCACATAGGCCTACCAAGTTCATGAAATAATTTTACTTAGATAACAGGCGTCAAGTTGTAGATACTACATTCAGTGATAAAATGGCGAATACACGTAATGATCAATGAAGCGCCACATTTCAAAACAATGGTACACATCGATTTCCGTTACTATCACAGAGAATAAATAAACAGTAGTTAGGCCTAATCATTTGCTGTTTAATTAAGTAGAATAAGCCGTTATTGGTATGGCGAATTATTTAGTAAAATTGATGCGTTTGTTTTCTGCACTTTCGAAAGTACTGAAACCCCCGGTTAGCCATTCCGGAAATACGGAGTACTCACTGACTGTCTAGGAACGAGAACGTAAAGGCCTGTTCTGTGTGGAGTACTCACTGACTGTCTAGGAACGAGAACGTAAAGGCCTGTCCTGTGTGGAGTACTCACTGACTGTCTAGGAACGAGAACGTAAAGGCCTGTCCTGTGTGGAGTACTCACTGACTGTCTGGGAACGAGAACGTAAAGGTCTGTCCTGTGTGGAGTACTCACTGACTGTCTGGGAACGAGAACGCAAAGGCCTGTCCTGTGTGGAGTACTCACTGACTGTATGGGAACGAGAACGCAAAGGCCTGTCCTGTGTGGAGTACTCACTGACTGTATGGGAACGAGAACGCAAAGGCCTGTCCTGTGTGGAGTACTCACTGACTGTCTGGGAACGAGAACGCAAAGGCCTGTCCTGTGTGGAGTACTCACTGACTGTCTGGGAACGAGAACGCAAAGGCCTGTCCTGTGTGGAGTATTCACTGACTGTCTGGGAACGAGAACGCAAAGGCCTGTCCTGTGTGGAGTACTCACTGACTGTCTGGGAACGAGAACGCAAAGGCCTGTCCTGTGTGGAGTACTCACTGACTGTCTGGGAACGAGAACGCAAAGGCCTGTCCTGTGTGGAGTACTCACTGACTGTCTGGGAACGAGAACGCAAAGGCCTGTCCTGTGTGGAGTACTCACTGACTGTCTCGGAACGAGAACGCAAAGGCCTGTCCTGTGTGGAGTACTCACTGACTGTCTAGGAACGAGAACGCAAAGGCCTGTCCTGTGTGGAGTACTCACTGACTGTCTAGGAACGAGAACGCAAAGGCCTGTCCTGTGTGGAGTACTCACTGACTGTCTAGGAACGAGAACGCAAAGGCCTGTCCTGTGTGGAGTACTCACTGACTGTCTAGGAACGAGAACGTAAAGGCCTGTCCTGTTTGGAGTACTCACTGACTGTCTAGGAACGAGAACGTAAAGGCCTGTCCTGTGTGGTGTACTCACTGACTGTCTAGGAACGAGAACGCAAAGGCGTGTCCTGTGTGGAGTACTCACTGACTGTCTAGGAACGAGAACGTAAAGGCCTGTCCTGTGTGGAGTACTCACTGACTGCCTAGGAACGAGAACGTAAAGGCCTGTCCTGTAGTAATTAAACGCACTGTCGCTTCTCAGTAGAATCCCAATCAACATACTGTTACGACCGGTCTCCTTGGTCGTATGATACAATGGAAAACAAATTACAAGACACCAATGAAATCACTAATCACCAGTTTTAATTATCACAATTAACAGTTTGTAATCAACAAGTTATTGAACAAGATTATACTCGTACAATAAATCAAAGTTAATCTGTGAACACAAATAATAATGTCAACTATAAAGCATTCCGCAATATAATCACTTTTCACTAATACAGCACTTGAGACGCACTATATAAATCGCCCGACATAAAACTGAAAATTAAGCGGCAGGTTTATAGTTATGGGGTATTTATAGTGTGCAGGGTTCCATAATATGCGTCCTTAACAAACACTTGAAAATTTTAGAGGATACTTCAGCGCGGCCTTGGCAAAAACACGCACCGTTGGGCTAGTTGAGAAGCTTGTCGAACAGCACTATTGAATGTACGAGAACGTTCCGTATTACGTAACACTGCCTCGCGTGTTAAGTGTCACGTGCGCACACACACACATTACAGCTGGGCTCTGCTGGAACAGCCGAGAAACATGTAGATCGTTGTGTAACGGCGTAACAATACGTTTCCTCTAACAACTAAGTACAGAATGTATGCCGTTAGTCTAATTAATTACAGCCTACACTAAATATTCACCTATAATCAACACAAAGACTAAATACCTATATAGAATAATTACAGTAATTTTTTTAATGCCCTTTTTACATTACAGTTTTTTTACTTCTTTTAAAAACACGCTAAATACTCACAGTAGAGCATTAGATTTCAGTTTTAAATAAACTACCGAAGCCAGTTCTCAGAAAATAACTACCGTTTGACATTCATCTGTCTATCTGTCCGGCTATTTGGGGTGGGTGTTACGATAATTTTTGAACTCACCAACCCATTTTTCTTAAAACTCAGCATGCGTGCCCACACTTTTACCTACAGAACCCTATTGTTCTTGAGATTGATCCCCAAAAAAGTGGGGACAAAATGTGAGACGTCAAAATTGTGAAAAACAATCAGAAGCCCATAATGATTTTGAGGTATCAAATTAAAGGGAACTTTAAGCACAACCGTATATACTGTTTATTTTTTAAAATTTCAAATTTTTTTATCGTAGGGCTGACAAAGTGGTTGTAAATTTTAATAAGATCGCAAAATTCGTAAGGGTATCAAATTAAAGATAATTTTAACTACCGTCTGAATGCAGTGAATGTAGTGTTAAGTTTCGGAAATTTCAAAATTCTTAGACCCCAGGTCCAAAAATAGATATCGGAAATTTGAAAACATTGTGAAAATCCAGTAGGCTGTGAGACTAAAGGGAATTGTAACCCAAATCCGAATTTTCCGAATTTTTAGTGTTTGTTGTATAATTCTGTGCTCCCCAATTGTTATTATATTACTAAAGAAATAGTAGAGTAATCGGGATCTTTGTAATTTGTCCCATAATTGAAAATTTTCTAATTTTAAATGCACGTAATAATAAATGTACATCGTTCGAAATAACGAGCGAGTTCCGCAGGTTACTAGTTTTACTTAGATAACAGGCGTTAAGTTGTAGAAACCACATTTAGTGATAAAATGGCGATTGAACGTAGTAATCAATGGAGCGCTACACTTCATATCTTCATAAGAATTTCACACAACGATTTCGGTTTTCACACAACACAAGTGTACGTACTGTGGGACAAGTGTAAAACACCCAAAAGTCTTACACATTTCACTACAATATTATATACGCCTGAGTAAGAAAATATATCTATTAAGCAGCCTCTTGTTGCTCTCCATTCTGCTCACTGTAGTAATTACTTCCACCATATTTTATTAAAACTTTTTAAATATTGAAATTTTTAAGGGAAACCGATGACGTTACATGAAAAATACGTTACACGTAGGAAAAATATGAAAAAAATATTGTTCGATATAGTGTGTGTGTGTGTGTGTGTGTGTGTGTGTGTGTGTGTGTGTGTGTGTGTGTGTGTGTGTGTGTGTGTGTGTGTGTGTGTGTGTGTGTGTGTGTGTGTGTGTGTGTGTGTGTGTGTGTGTGTGTGTGTGTGTGTGTGTGTGTGTGTGTGTGTGTGTGTGTGTGTGTGTGTGTGTGTGTGTGTGTGTGTGTGTGTGTGTGTGTGTGTGTGTGTGTGTGTGTGTGTGTGTGTGTGTGTGTGTGTGTGTGTGTGTGTGTGTGTGTGTGTGTGTGTGTGTGTGTGTGTGTGTGTGTGTGTGTGTGTGTGTGTGTGTGTGTGTGTGTGTGTGTGTGTGTGTGTGTGTGTGTGTGTGTGTGTGTGTGTGTGTGTGTGTGTGGTCGACATTTGCACTGCACATCACCCTATGATACACGTTACGACTGTTGCATACCTCAAGGCGTTGCAGTATATTATTGCTGCATTGCCTTACGTAGAGTAATTGACAGACTACGTTCTTCTGCAAAACGATTACAGCTATAAATCTATATATATATTGCAACGAATCACAGGATCATGATAGGCGGGGCAAGCTCATATATTACACAGACAATGGAGGGACATTCATGTTATATTGGTAGATGGTTAAGTTGGTTATGTTATCAGTTGTATTTAGTAAGGATAAGGGTTTAGTTTAGTAAAACTGTGCATTATTTATTTATTGTTATTCATGTACTGTGTTGTGGAAATGTGCGCGCGTGCGCGAGTGGTAAACGTTTCCCGGGCGGTGCGTGAATTAATTATCGTTGTGTTTGACATTGAACTGAACTTAGACATATGTATTGCTACAATCCCTATACATTTCTGACTATTGTTTACGTTCATGTATGATATTAGTAAGTATGCAGTTATGCATGAGATAAGGGTATTCTGATTACCGCTATGCATGCTGTTACAAAGTGAATGCACTCTACTGCATGAAAAGTGCATGTCACGATGTACTAACCATGTGACTTCCATCCACCAATAGAATGCTGAGTGGTGGTTGGAAATTTTCTTAAGCCTGTCGTTACACAGGCAGTTCTTCAACGCCATCTACCGCGAACGGGACTTGCACTCCTTGTACAAGATTCTACCGCTTGCAAGGTGTTGTAAAAACTATTCGTCGTTAGTGAAACAGGAAGACTCAGAACTGTGTGTGTAGTACACCTGCACACAGTATTGTTTTAACGCATTGTGTGTATAATTACAGGCAGTTCTTCACTGCTGCTACCACGAACGAGTCGTGCACTCCTTGTACAAGATTCTACCGCTTGCAAGGATCTGTTAAGACTTTTCGGGGATAGTAACGCGTGTGACGCATAACAGTTGATATTATCTATTTACACACAGTATTATTAATATTGTAGTACTACGTGTGTAATAAGTGAGTGTAACTGTATCGCTGTGTGAGATTTTCCGCAGTGTCAGTATCATTAATAGTTACGCAATAGTAAGTTGTTCCATCAAGACGTTTCCGTGCTAGTGCAAGATTTCCTCATAGGGTGGTCTGCTGATCGCGGTAGACCTTCGTATTCGCGTGAACACTTGAAGAAGCCGGAGTGGTATAAGTTCAATATACCGTTATTAGATTAAACTCACTGTCACCTGAGATATTACTTGGTCATAACTCTATATTAATTTTGCGAGTAATAGATCCGTAGTACCGTTGTGTGTGCGAAGCGTCAGATTCATCGTGGGAGTTACAGGACACCAGCCCAGCTGACAGGACACCAGCCCAGCTGTTACAGGACGCCAGCCCAGCTGTTACAGGACATCAGCCCAGCTGTTATAGGACACCAGCCCAGCTGTTACAGGACATCAGCCCAGCTGTTATAGGACACCAGCCCAGCTGTTATAGGACGCCAGCCCAGCTGTAAACGTTTCTGGGTGAACGTCGGTCATTTATAAGCCACACCTGACGAACCAACTACACCGCAAAGACCTGCCCTTCTCTTCAACAACATCATCGTGGGAATCTTCTTATGTAACGTATCACGTCTTGCGTATGAACATTATTTAACATTTTTAAAAGAAAGACTCTATATCAAACATTACATTCTGTACATATCAAATATACCATATAAACTATAACTTGTGTTTTGTGCAATAAATAATCTTAAACCCTCCAATATAGACTTGTAAGTTGAAATTCACATACTATCATATCCTATGCGCCAATAGTTTAGTAATTTGTGTTGTCGCAATATATATATATATATATATATATATATATATATATAACTCAAAGTCTGAGGCTTTATGGGTACTGAATACAAATCCACACAGTTACACCGATTGCCAACAAATTTTGCACAGGTAACCTTTGACACAAGGCGGAAAAACTGTCTAATTTGGAATTTGATATTTTGCCCCGTTCGCACGATTTAGGCCCTTTTAATTATGCCTTTTCGTTGACACGTATAAAGATGTCAACACCACCATGGGGACCAGAATTAATTACCATAATAACAAGTAAATAAACAAATGATATTTAGCGGCATCGGAATTGCACCTTTATTCGTTGCTGCAGTTTTTAATGTTTTTAATATGCGATTGTATCGATATATTTTGTAGTTTTGTATACAGATACGTCTATATATTTTGTAATTGTCTTAAACGATTATAAAATTTATATTTATACGTATTTCTGATGATGCAATGAACAAGTAATGAAATATATTAAATACTACTACCGGTACTAAAGATCTCAACACCATGGAGACCAGAATTAATTACCATAGTAACAAATAAATAAACAAAAGCTATTTAGCGGCATCGGAACTGTACATTTATCCATTCCTGCAGTATATACTCGATGTTTTATATAATATGCGATTGTATTACGATGTGGAAAAGAAGAATGCACTAGTTGTAAATTGTCCTATTACTTAATGCAACGCGAAAATACGTGTTGTTTTCATTTGTGAGGTTAGGTGACAACGTGTTTTGGATTTAGTTTACTGCTGAAATAAATAAAAACCATGGTTGAGGAAAACAACGTTTTAATGTGTTATACAATGCTTCTAACACAGTAACACTTAAAATAAAGAATTTAGCGTTTTTCATTTAACAGGTACTTTATAAATATCTCCAAAGGCTTTATAAACGGGTACTTTTAAATCTCCAAAGGCTGTTGCACCAACATAATAATTTAGTACAAATTAAAATAGTACAATGTTGAAAACAGCTTTGGAGAGAATTTGACTAATGAGTACAAAATTGTTATAAGAGCTGACAGAACGCCATATAGACTTGGACAATAAAAACTATATTAAAATACTTATTAAAAGTCAAATATTTGCGTCCGAAGGTAACAGCTAGTCATTTTAATAAAACTATTACTGCTAAACGAATATACGTTTGAAATTTTTCACTACCTGATTTCCGTTACGGATCTTACAATTCAAAATGTACTCCTCTGATCCAGTGGTGTAACTACGGGGAGGGGGGACATAAGACCAACCCTCCCCAGTGCTATTAAGTATTTCAGCAAAATTCCATAATCACTTAACGTATGACTATTTCTAAGCCAGTAGTGAGTTTTAAAATAAGGCTTAATAATAATCGCTGAAATAAGGGAATTACAATATTTGTAAATTAATAAAACAAAGAGTTTTCTAAATAATGACAATGACTCAACAGTTTATAAATAACGTACGTACTTCTAGCATTTGAAAAAAAAACACACAATTACACATGCCAGGAAACGAAGGCAAAGACATAAAAACAAATCTGCCATTATCTTTTTCGCCCCGACACACAGTGTTGTCTACAGTATGTCATTTCACTGCTCTATAGTTAGGCAGTCTAATATCTCTCTAGTCTAATATCTCTATAGGCTCAACCGTCGTCTTTGCACAGGTAAACTAGCAGTTTCTTGACTGTAGTTCGTAAAACTGACAAGTTTTTACTGCTGGATTTTACATATAAAATAAAGTTGCTTACAACACTTTTGAAACAACATACCTACTTAAATTAAAGTGCAAAGGTGTAATAAAACAGAGTTTTTTTTTCAAAAGTTATTCAGAAAGACTCATTTTCACAATACAATATCTATTAAGAATACAAATTTAGAATTAACGTGATTCCTAATAACGTGAGATTGATTATATTTAATTTGAATAACAGTTAATCAAGACAGAATATTTTTGAACCAGCGCTTTCCATATTTTCTTCAACCCATATACTTCACATTAGTTTATTCAGAAACTTCCAAGATACCAAGAATTTATTAAATTTATTTACAAAATTATGTGGAAAGAATCCTGAATTTCTCATGTGTCCTGAATAAAATGAGGAGTCCAACTTTCAAGCTAATCTCATCTTACCCCAGCTAGTCGCATACCTCTAACCCAGGAGCACTGTCCCTGATTGTCTCAACGCATTTTAAAATTAAAAAAAAATACTGAGTGTTTTGTACACAAACATTCGATTGACGAATTTTAGTGTGATCACGTTAACGTTTTCGTAGGAAGTCAGTGCAGAATTAATTTTATTACTTCCTTAACATTATACCGCCGTCAACGTCTTTCCAGTAACCTGGAACGAAAGACATTAACCTAAATTCTAAATCCGTTTAAATATTGGAATTAACTATTCCAAACAATTCCAAATGAAAATACGTATAACAGCATCGTCAGTCCTTTTGAACGACCGAGTTTTCTTGCATACTTTTTTCTGTTTTAGAGCTCCAGTCTTCTTCTTCTTCTTCTTCTTCTTATTCTTCCTCCTCCAAGTGGCGGTCCCTTGTCGATTTTTCATAGTATCTCCTCATGAAGGTTATGGTCGTCTTCCTTTTTTTCTGTTTGTTCCTTATTTTCATGCATCTTTCTTTAGGCATTCTTTTATGTGCCAATACCAATTCAATTACTTTTCTTTTCTCGTTACGGTCAGAACCTAAAAACTACTACAGCCTTATAAATACCAAGAATAGTAATCGGACTAAAAATGTTAACGATCACTCACAAATACACACGTTCCCTTGTATTTATAACTTCTGAAAGTATTAAACCAGCTGACATAAAGTTCAAATTTATTCTGTCTTACCTAGATTTTCTAAGCAGTTAGCTGTACAGAAAGGTACATGTTATTCGGGTGTTACTGGCAGACGTAGTTATTTTTTACGTGAACAAAGCTTACCTGGAAAAAAAGAAGGAAGAAACAAATTAGTTTATTCTCGATTATTTAAATCGACCAACTAAAAACACTATTGTATTATAACTAAAACAAATTTTATACTTTTAATTTTCTTGTGTTAGTCACGTATATGTTTTCGTAATCTTTTTTAAAGCATTGGGTCCACGGCCTGCTGCGTCCTTTGGTCGCGGAACACCTCACATCACACGACTGCCAGAGAGAAACTAGATGATGATGATCATGATGACGATTAAGGCGATTACAACGACAGTGATAGTGGTGGTGAGATGATATGATGATGTTGAAGATACACTTTGAACTGAATTGTTATAAATTAATTAAATCTGTCTGGAAGCCAAAAACATTTGGAACTCATTGGTATTTCAGTAGTCGCAGCACCCTAAAAATTCTAAACTGTTTTTGCAGGCCCCTGATTATCATAAAATCTTTTTGCGCCTCCCGTAATTTGCCAGCCTTGATGGGAACAATCAATCGCTAACCGAGAACAATGCAGAGCCTGTTTGAAGAGAGAGACAGCAAAAACATTAGGAGAATAACCAAAATATTCACAATCACTCAATACAAGTAAACGCTACCTATGTTTAGTTAAAAATCTATAAAATCATTGCATCGTGAAAATAAAGACTAGTAAATATAGAACTTTTCCTTCCTATTACAATATTTTAAAATTAAGTATTAAGTTATTGAACAACCTGTCTCAATCTTGACGTCTCTTTGAATTGGTGATATTTATTTCAGATTTGTCATGTTGGATTTTTCTATAAATGGTAGACACAAAGTCTTCTCCACATTACGAAAACTTATAGCACAGACAATATGCAGGTTATTAACACGTTTTTGGCATTATGGAAAACTCTTCAAATTTGTATACTCACATAGTATAGTCGGTGCATAGCAATGCGGTTGCTAAATAAATAAACATGTAAACAAACAGGCTTTCGACTAATAGTAGCAGACGACTTCCGTGCAGGAGAAAGCCCAATGTGTTTTGTGGTATCGCCAATCAAAATTCCCAACTTCTGTTCAACAAAAAAAAAATTACAAATGTATGTGGAAGAGATCATCCACATATTAAATGCATAAGAATTTGCACGAAATGTAGTATATGAAGTTTCAACATGCCACGGGCGGATCCAACAAGCAATTTGAGGGATTATAGAAAGTTTATGGAGAGGAATTATGGAAAGTTGGGCAATTCTTTCAAGATCTGAAGTATAAATGACAGAAATGAGGTAAGATACAAGAACAGTGTGTTATTATCAACACAATACGTTTATTGACGCACAAACGTACACTCATATCTGTGGTTTTCAGTTTATTATTCTTTTCTTAATATTCGCTTACAGTTTAAAATACAAACTACTCATTTATGGTATGTATCAAGCAAAAATTAACACGGTGGTAAGACACAGTTAAAGTTTAAAGTAATTGTAGAGTAAAACCGTAGAACCTACATAACTTGATATTAATGTGTTATCATATCACAGTCACAAAACCATTCTACAATCATAAACGACGAAAAAAATATTGTGTGAAGAAATCCTGGGGGGGGGGCGGATTTCTCCAAACCAATGGCCGTATTTTAGAAGCAACTAAAAATGCTTCAAAGGAAAGTATGCGACAGGTTGTAGTTGAAGAAGTACAGGAAATATATACCGATCCAAGTACTTATACACCTGTATATGGTGATTGCACATGGATGAAGAGATGACATAGGCCTACTCTGGGAAGAAGTGAGGACATCAGAGAAGATCATCACCATACTCTGGTGCAAACTCTGGGAAAATTCTTGATATTGCAGTTCTGTCATCTTTTTGTCATGGCTGTAGCAGTTGGAGAGGATTTTCATTTTGTTGCGATTTGTGAAACAATGAATTAGACAGTCGTCAAATATTTATATATAAAATATTTCGTTGTCGGTCCGCCACAGTCACACAAGTTGTAGTAATGTAAACATATAACAATTTACTTCAGTTTACAAAGTATCAACTTTACATGTACCCTGTCTGTACTGCTTCTGTCAAAGTGACTCGCCTCTAATTGTAGCAGCAAATAGCGTTTCAGGTGTGCCATGCCTATTTGTTCACGTCAAGAGTGAACTAAGAACGGAAAGAGTATAGAACTAAACGTTTACTAGTATAATGATGGGTAATCGCAGACGCAGACATGTTAGATATACACAAGAATGATCCTACTGTTACGTACATAATTAGCACATCTCTTCAGTTAATGGCTTACATTTAATTTATAACTTTACGTCCCATAAACGAACAAATATATTCTTAAATACAAAATATTACACTAAATGATACTGAAGGTCTGCAAACAGAGAGATAGATTAATTAACGGATTACGGATACAGCGAAGGTCTGCAAAACAAGAACGCTTTAAAAAACAAAAGAGGCAGCTGGAACACTAACAGTGGAATTGAAAACTCGCTACCAGACAGTGACTACCACTGTCCTGAGTGCTTCATTTATTAACTTACAGATAACACGGTCGGCTGGTAATGCGAGATTGTGTTAGTTAAAGCGCCTTCCACAGTAAATTTAGCTTTTACTGACGTTCACAACTACCACTGTACAGTACAATACTGTTACCTGTATTGCCAACTCTGAAACAGAAATTAATTTCATTACTTCGTTTATCGCTTTTACCCAGATCACACCGCTCTGGTAAGGAGAAATCACATATTAGCAAATATTCACACTAATAGTGTCTGACGCTTTTGAATGTGGAGGAGATCTAATGGACTGGCAAAAAAATGTCGCAGCTGTAAATACAAAGAAATAAGACCACAGGGCTGTTGTTTACAGAAACGATAAAGTAATCCGTCCTGTGCAATCGATAACGATCACTAACGTTGTACTAAATAAGTATTTAATACTGGTGTCTTAGAGAGAATGAATGAATGAATGTGTGTGTGTGTGTGTGTGTGTGTGTGTGTGTGTGTGTGTGTGTGTGTGTGTGTGTGTGTGTGTGTGTGTGTGTGTGTGTGTGTGTGTGTGTGTGTGTGTGTGTGTGTGTGTGTGTGTGTGTGTGTGTGTGTGTGTGTGTGTGTGTGTGTGTGTGTGTGTGTGTGTGTGTGTGTGTCACAGAGAAAACGTGTTGCGGGTAGCATCTTGTGTTATTGAAGACGGTACAACTGACTCAATCTTCTGACTTCAATAACGGTATCAAAAGGGTTTGATCGGACTATTACCACCGTTCAAATTTTACACAACTTTTCGACAACTACAAAAAAACTTTCAAAAATTTTCAGGTGCATCTTCAAAGTAAACTAATGCAGTAAATACTAAGTTGGGCCTGCTCGAGATTCATGCACTAACAAGCTTAATCGTCAAAAGACGGTCAAAGACGGATTACGCTGTTTCTGCGAGACCTCAAGGCCCCTGGAGGTAGTTTCAAGGTCTAGAAGAACGTAGAAAAATCATTAAAGAAGGGAAGACTAACATATCTAAGTTAGCTGAATATGAGTGTGATGAGCAACATGAAATCCTGTGGGATCAAGTAGACATTGTTTGGCCACAAACTAATACCAGCAAACGTACAATTATAAAGGCATCTTTTATGGTTATAAATGAAAAGTGTATCAGCCAGCCTACTAAAGACGTATCTAGGATTTGGATAAGGAATTTACAGGAGTACGTATATCATGCTGAGCTGGGTTAGCTGTGGGTGGACCCAGGGTGCTGAGTTGAGTGTTGAAACAGGTCGTTGTTTATCTTGACGTTGTTCGTTGTGTAAATTTGCATCAGTGTGGTTGTGCTTCCCGGTTCTGTCCAGTGGGCTTAGAGTGTAAGTAACGTTTTTTTATTTATATATTTTCTATAGTTGTGTTTAACTTTGTAGGTTGGTGGTGGTTATTAACAACATTTATTCTTTTGACGGTCCACACCTGCTAGAACATGAATCTCGTGTAGTTCTATCTTAGTATTTACTGTATTACTTTAATTTACAGATACATCTGAAGACGGCAACAGAGTATTTTTAATTGTCAAAACGTTGTAAAAGTAAATTTCAACTACGATAATAGTCCTGTCACCCCTTTCTGATGATATTTATATCCCATCGAAAGTTAGGTTTGAAGATCGTACAGTTAACAGAGATGACACCTGAAGTAGCCTAACAAAAACACAAAGTGTGGGTAGGAAACGTCTACCTCTGACGTCTACCGTAAGAGGTTGGTGTATTCAAACCAAATCACACGTTGCATCCGGCAGAGCAGAGCGCAGATAATGGCAGCGAACGCGTCGTCAGTCGCCATTAACATCACCGGCATCGTCAGCTCCGCCCCCCCCCCCTATTGACATGTTACAGTTTACCACACAACATAAAGTGCCTCTCAGCCTTCTGTAGTAGTGCTTCACTGCACTCTGTATCTTTAAGGGCGTAAACAGCAGAGTAACACACTACCGATTACGTTGGCACTGTGTGAACCGTGGGTTTGAGTCCTACTTATCGCGTATACCTTATTGTACTTAGTACAAGGCGCTGTTGCTTTGTTTACTCGGAACCAACGCCACATATATTAAGAGTGCTCGCGGTACGCGGTATTTCCTGTTAAGCGCACAAAATAAAACATAAAGTGCAGTAAATAAATAAAGTACACCAATGTACGACCAATGCAGTGCTAAATAAAATGTGGTATTTAGTATAATACATTTAGTATAATAAACAAGTTAAAACTGTCAGTATTAATAACACGGGCACAATTAGCCATGAATATATCTGTCGCCACGCAGTAGTCTACTATGTATACACGTATAGGTACTATCGACATTCAAATGTCAATCTACTTTGTTTTGAACGAACGAAGAGAGTTCTCAGATTTAACTTGGCCGTTTGGCATTTGTCTGTCTGTCTATCTCTCTGAGATATGCCTCACGATAACTTTTAATGCATCAACCGATTTTTTTAAAACTTGGCATATGTATCCATACCCCTCCCCACCAAAATTGGGAGGTCGAAGGCAAAAATTGTATTATGACATTATTTTTGTGAGAATATCGCAAAACTCCATGTGCGATGTTTAATGTAATTGTAACCAAAATCTGGATACGACTTTAATGTTCCAAATGTCATTTTTTTTTTACATTAGGGCCTATAAGGTGGGTCCACAGCTTGTTACAATCGCAAAATCCACGTGGCCAATCAAATTAAATGGAATTTTAACAAAATTCTGAATGTATGTACAGTTTTCAAAATTTAAAATTTTAGAATATCAAGATTCAAAGAGGATCAACATTTGAAAAACGTATACAAATCCAGCTGAGTGTTAAACTAAAAGTCATTTTAGCCGAAATCTGAACGTTGCAGTAGGCCTACTATCAATATTTTTTCCACTTTAGTGGCGCCAACGGCCAATAATTTGATTCAAAATTTTAAGAAAGTTATAAAAGTCTATGTCGGGGGTCAGATTATGAGAAATTTTATTCATAATACAAATTCTGTATCTTTAATACTTATTTTAACAAACTTAATATTTCTTAACACTCTTGTTTCCCTTCAAAAGTAAGCTACGTTTATAAAAAAACTTTATATATTTTATGAGTTATGTATATATGTGCAAAGTAGTAGATATAGACCTATAAATTTCTATGGAAACATATTGTTACGACGGTCTCACGGATCGTCGTATGGTACAGTGGAAACAAAATACAGACACCAAAGATGTCGCTAATTATCAACTTTAATTAACGACAAATAACAATTTTTAATCAAAAAGCTACTCTCATACAATAGTCCAAGTCGAAAAATGTCCACACTTGATAATAATGTCACCTATAATAGTTCCCAAAGCGCAAGGTTCGAAAGCGATAATCGGGAATTGTTTACATAGTGGTGTGCACGGTTTTTTTAATTTGAAAAAGAAAATAGAAAATAAAATATTAAAATTGGAAACACTACATGCAACATTACACAAACAACAGAAACAAATATAATGTTTCTATCTAAGCTTAACAATTAAATTAGCTTTTGCTTATTATATTTGTTCTGTGTATAGTCTGTAGATTAAATAAAGGAATGGCTCGTGTGAAAATGTAATTTCTTTCCAGTTTCTAATTTAGCAGCTGGTGATTTCAAATTATTATATGCAGTGACACTGGCTGAAATTCGTAATTATTTTTTTAAATTGAAACAGTAAAACTAACGCAATTTAGATCCAGTAATATTTTAGTCTGTATAAAGGTGCAGGGCCTTACGGAAGAATCGTAAGACCAAAGAGGGGCTGAAGATAATGAGATAAAAAAATAAAACAAGAAGCTCTATGGAGTACAGGTAGCAACGGCGATTGGAAATCGGAAGAAGGCAGCGTGAACCCCTTACACGATGATAAAGATAAAGGTTGTGTTCAAGTAATTTCCTAATGAAGCGCTATTTCATAACGAATTCTGTAAATTTTTACAGAAAGAAAAACGACGAAAGGTAAAAGTTATTTGCAAAAGGAAATCGTTTACTTGTGATGACGACTGTAAATTTGACATTCAGGAATCATGTATTAGAGGCTGCAAAAGAAAATATAAACGTACAGACCAGCAATTAAAGAAAAAGATTTGTGTTTTATAAAAACTAGGGCTTTTATAAAAAAGTTGACTTCTTAATTTCTGTTTGTTATTATTATTATTATTATTATTATTATTATTATTATTATTATTATTATTATAAAAACGCAGTTATTCAGGGCACGGTTATTTTCGTGTCTAGTTCAATGAAATGGGGAAGTGGAAGATCCAGGATGCGTGTATTGTGATTCGAATAGCGATTATGTGTTTCAAACATTCTCTGAACGCCACAGGTGGGTGATACGACGAGAACGCCTCAAAACTGAAGTAGGACACATTACCTCCTGATAAAGTTAATGAAGTACTGCTTAGCAGCGACGAAGGATTGGATAGGTGACCGCCTAGGTACAGGACGTTCTATGCCTCAGGAAACAAGACGAAAATGAAATCAACGCAGGCCATGCAAACCTTGAGTGAGTTGCTTCTTATACATGAGGAGTATACGGCGCTTTTCTATACAAAGTATGAGCCACACTGAAGTAATGCCAAAGCGGTTCCGGCATGGACTGACGTCATGAAGTAACTAACGGTCTGTGGTTTTGGTGTGTTAGACGCCCGCACGCCGTAGGAGTGAGAACGAACATGCGGCGAACGTAAGTTTTCCATAGGTTACGTCGTAAAAAAGAAGGAAAATGTACCGAAAGTTAACAACAACAAATAATACCGTATTACATATATGGATCTACCAGAAAATCTGTGCTACACTTTTTCCTAAAACAAAAGCCTACAACAAGGTTCCGTCTTACGACCACACTTGCGCGTTTTCACGTTGTAGTTCACGCATATTGCGTGTTTTCCAGTTAGATTTAGATTGTGAACTGGAAAATGCGTTTACATCAGTGTGCGTTTTGTGTGTGTAGTTGCATTCCATTCTCATTAGTAAATGGAAATGAAGAGGTTGAATGGCCAGATGAAAGTCCCCCAACAAAGGATACAATAGGTGGTACTTACTAAACTAAACTACGCACAACACACAAGGCACTTAACTCGGGAAATGAAAAACTTCCAATAACTTATAGAGCGGTAGTAGGCCTATTTCAGCTCCTTTAAACTGTTATTATTTTCCAAAATTTATTTTAGTTTTCGTACAACGTTTAAAGAGTCTTCTTAGTCGCTAAAATATTAAATGAAATGTAATACACAAAGGGAGTAAGCGGAATTACGGATTACGGGTAGCACCACGAACGTGTGCAAAACAGGAACGTTTTAAATAACAAATGAGGCAAGGCAGCTGGTGCGCTCGAAACGAAATCCCCCAAAGGCGATACGATAACCTCCCTCACTGTTTATAACTGACTTATACAAAGTGGTTTGTCTATAGGCGGGGATCGTTAGCTTTAAGGCTATGTAGTTTACTTAAATGTAAAAGACTCGCATCAGACATAAATTTACTTGATTTGTAATCTTTCGGTAACACAATAAAATTGTAACCGTCTTCAGGCAAAAATAACATTTACATATAAAAAAAAGGTAACATAAACCATATCCTATCACTCAAGTAATAATAAAAATTATTATTATTGTTATGCCTCCTTTGTCGTATCACCTGTCTATGAGCTACGATTACACAACTTTTCTCCTTCGCCAGTAGTCTTTCAGTCTTTCATTCTCTGGCACCCTCTTACTCGTCCTTCTTCCGGTAGCACCATAAGATCTCCTTGGTTTCTCTACAGAAAGAGATCACATCCTTTCACAGAAAGAGATTCCACGTTTTTCCAGATCTCAATAGACTTCTTTCAGCCACAGTACTTGTGTCTTTCTATTTTTATGGAAGATCAGATTCTTTTCTGCTATCCTTTCCGGTTTAATCTTTTAAGGTGTAATATTTATATATTTATAGTTATATTAAACTATAGTATAAGCCTACTTCTTCCGTGAACCAAGATCTTTTCAAACTTTTCACACAGCTCTCGGTTTGGTCAGCATTTACCCAAATATAGCAAAAGAAATCAAATAATTAATATAATTGAAGGCCAAACAGGTTTAATACAGCAAACTAACAACCTGTATTAAAGTCTAAATTATTGACAGAGCCTACTAAAAGGACTTAAACTTTGACCATGACGACACCCCATAGATGGTAGAAGTGAAGTGTAAGGATAAAACCAATAGTAATAAATAATATTAAGAAATAACCTTTATAAGTGACAAAATGAATGACACAATGTTTCCAGAATTAGCTCAGAATAAGGGCATAAAAACAGAATTGTTACAGAGTTATTACTCATATTGAAACCAATGTGTGGTTAAAAATATTAACTAGAATTACCAAATGGCTTAGATCCAAAATTAGAATAATAAAAAATTGTAAACAAATACTAAAAAATTGCAATAACAATTATGTACTGGGCATGTGACCAGCACCCAGAATAATAGAAAAATCAATTATCATAAAACAAAAAGATAATGGTATCTAAATGTCAAGTAGATAAAGATGAACGTTTCATGTTAAATAAAGGAACTTTTAAAATACATGAAAGTCATAGAAAATATTAAGAAACCATGTGAAAAGTGTTGCAAGTAATATGCATCTAAAAGGATTTAAATTATTACCAATATATTGTCAAAATGCAACCAAATTCATTTTAAAAGTTGCGTAAGTGTGTAAAGTCAATATACCTAGAGATATCATAAGATAATAACCTGAATGTATCAGTTATATCAGAAGTTAGCTGAACCATAGTGTAGGCCTGTCCAAACAGACAGTGTAAATATGTCATAGTTAAAATATTTAATGTTTAAACCCCTAAATTATGGGCAAATAAGATGTAAAGAAATAAAATAAAACTAGAACCAATTTGCTCAGCTGATAGTAATATCAATTCAATAAGAATTATTGCAAAAATAAAGGTATTATTGACCAAATCAATATGACAAGCCCAGATGAGTGAAAAATGATGCTAACGTATAATGCTATTAAAATACTGTATATTATGAAACAGGAGGTGGTCATGATGATGAACCAAAGCCTAAGCTAGAATTGAACACCAAGAACAACCTGTTTCATAACATAATAATGTCACAAATTAATAATAAGTAATGTAAAAATTGTTAGGCCTAAGCCAAGGTCATTGTTTATTCACCATTATTCATATATTATGTTATTTTAAAGATATTAATTTTCTTATGTATAATTACTCACGTTATGTATCCATGTTTTAGTAAGGTGTAAGACACCTAATTGTCCAAAATAGGTGGACAATGATGAATTGTAGTAAATCATCACAAGGTAAGCTTATAAACTTTTTGTATTTTTCTAATGTTAACCTATTCGAAACCAGGCTTAACTGGTACCAAATTAATCAGTTGATCCCAAGGAATTCAATAATAATAGTCAAATTTACATTGTAAGTAGTTCTGTAAAGTTATCTGAAAGAAACCAGAATCAAATAGGGAATTTCTAAAAATTAATTCAAGAGGAAGAAGAAGAAAAACAGACGCTATAGAATGTTTGGCGGAAGTAAAATTTGTTCTATGAAATTCGATAAGAAGTGTTCTGGTACATTGTGGAACAAATTTTTCATTAAAACAACGGAAGTGATAGAAAAATGACGTAATAAGCGTCAGGTAACACAATGCAGTTGGCTGGACTATAAATACGGCTCGCATCCAAGCCGAATCATCAGTTTTTTCTCAAATCTCACTCAAGACGGAATCCACGCAGATCGACTCTACAACTTTCAAATATATTACATAACCAAGCAGTTTTATTAAACCAAGTGCGTGGTAAATAAACTCAGTAAACTTTTTACCAACGAATGATAAATAATACACGACAACGAACTTGCAGAAGAAGAATTGACCGACCACCAGCAACGAAGCACATTTGTGGTTAGGACGCCGAGTTACCAGCAACACGTGAAGATTACCAACGAAGAATAAATTTTTTTTTTAAATCAGTGAAGTGAATTGTGGAGTGTTAGTGAGCAATTTATTTAATTAAATAAATTAAATTAAAGGCAGTGAAAGAAAATAATTTCGACTGACACTGTAAGTTTTTAACCATATATAATTAATGATCTGGTATATTTTTTCAAATAACTAAACTACATAACAACCATTATACTTGTAATTCAAAACATAATAAGGAAATAATCTTGGTAATTACTGAACTTTGACGTTTAATTAACCAAAATATATTCTCAATAAGAAATCAATTGACCATACGTCATTCGAATACAAAGATTGTTAACTTATAAAGTTTACAATAGGTTAAGAAATTTTGTAAGGCATCATTTTGATTAATCTTGGTAGTTCAAAGAATTCACGACCTTGTGATATTGTAAAGTAATTAAACTCAACCGATCAACTGAGCAAAGTTTTAGCCGATATTATTATTAAGGGTTATCTAGAATATTGAACTTTGTAATTTATTCGAAAAAAAATTAAAAGTGTGTTAACAGCCCTTCAGGAAATTTTGAAGTTAATAGATTGAACGTTATTTAATTACAACTCAGACTTGTTTATTATTAATAGCAAATTATTTACAAATTTAAGAATCGGTTATTTTTTTATAAATAGATTTCACAGATTTAACATCAGTTGATTCATTTTTCCTGGACCAGTGTTCAGGTGGCGCCCAGATGTAGCATAAGTTTGTGTTATTTATTACAGGAACCAAGGTCAGTATAATTAAACAGAAAATAAAATAATCCAATTAAAACCCCAAAGCTAGGTATCCCTTAAACTCCCTTGGTTACGAGTTGATTCTTCCCACAGGACATTTAACACCTGTGGTTGAAGGCAACAAGTACCATAATTCATAAAAGAATAAAATACATAAATTTGTTCATATTATAAAAAGAGTCCCCCTTTCACAACAATAAACGAACGGGATGTTACAACATACAGAAACGTAAACGTTAGGATTAAATTATTTGTCACGTGAGCATTATGGTTACATGGTTATACGACTCGAATTATGGTTAGAAATTTGCTCAATCCATAAGTTATTATTTCATTAAGTTAGTTTGAATATTTTTCACTATTAATCATCTTTAACGACGCATAGCCAAACTGTGGGTTCTGCCAACTCCAATCTCGCCACCAACAGCTGGGCACGTTATTCACATCACGATCTCAGTGCTAGGAACATTACCATAATTATGTTTTATATGCTAAATTAAAACAAAAGACTTCTTGCTCCCAAGAGTACTGAAGAAAGGGTTATTTTAATCAAATAATACGCGCTGTCTACAGCAACCCTTGTGAAAGTGTTGAAAAGGGGAGTTTATTTGTGTTAACTTTAATAAAGTTTATTTTCTCTGTTTCATGAGTAACTGCTGTATTCAGTTCACTCTCTCTTTCCCTCACTCATATGTTTTCTGAACACGCTAACTCATTATGTTGTTTGGGTCTGAGACGAGCTGTCAGAGTACATGCCTGTGCTTGTGTGTTGTACACTTCACTAAACAGTTCACAATTCAAGTTTTCAATATATATGGATATAAGAGATATTAAAACCCGTGTGAATTTATATATTGAATACCTGAAGCGTATGTCTAATATACGTACTTGAGGGGGCCACATAAAATGGTTTCGCCACCTTGTACATTTACTAAGGTAGTTTGAAACTGTTGAGAACCTGGAAAGAGGTTGGGGCAGTTGTAGTATGAGACTGAAAGCCTTACAAGAAAATAGATATTTAGAATGGTTTTGATAGTGAAAACAGAAGGTTCTGAGAAAAATTATTACTGGAAGTATTCATATCTGCAAACATTTCAAGTTAGAAGTTTTTAATACAAATATTTTATTTAAAAAAAATTGTAAGTGTTAAAAAAATAATAACTCTGCTCCCTGTAGCTTTAATTAATTAATTATGTTTCAATGTACATAAATAATGTTATAAAGACCGTTGTACAAATTTGGAAGTCCTAGCTCTAGTAGTATGAGAAAGAAAGAGACACAGGAACATAAACCTGGCTAATTTAACATTAGCTGGATAGGCCTTCCAAACTCCCCTTGAGCGAGTGTGCCTTTTATTTTCCTCCTGCTTCCTCGATACTTTGGCGACTGTCTTTCGTAGTTCCTTGAATTCTTTTACATCGTCCATACTGTCACCATATATTATTATATGCACTGCAGAGTTTCCTTCTTTCTGTTACGTATTTCAACAGACTAAACTGTGCACTGCAGTGACATAGGTACATTTAATAGTCTATGTATAACATCAACATCTAAGTTTTCCCTTTGTTAATCCACATATAAGTAGTAATAATTAACCGTTATATCCTTCATTCTTTCCATTATGGCCTTAAAATCTGCTTTGCCTTTTGTCACTATGGCATACCATATAATGTTTATTTCTCCCTTTGAATCTTTATCCCAACAGAGCAATAGCCTTCCTGAATCTTATTCAATGCGTATTGTACACTCAGGTGGATCACAGTCAAGAAACCATAATTACCAAAGTCATGAATACCAAACCTTATACTTTATGTTATGTTATGTTATGTAAACCCCTACGTAACTCACGTATAACGTTTTCGGTAAAAAGTTTTAAGAAACATCACGGTTCGCCGGAAACCGTGACCTCCACAGGAGTCCATGTTAGATGGGATTCGACGTGTTTGTAGGATGGAATTCATTAGAAATTTGTAAGAAACCGTGACAGAAGACTACATAATTGTGGAAACACTGAAGTCGTGAAAGTGCTAGACAAAGCGGAGATGCGGAGAAAACTCTCAATAAGAGAAAACACTTCAAGTGTCAAATTTTGCGTACTTAACAGACCAACTGTGCAGTGCAACGACAAGGGTACATTTAATACGTAGAAATTAAGATACAAATATATTAATGAGAACAGTAAGTAGTGTAGTTTAATGTAGAGTAGGCAAAAATCGCTCGTTAGACATATGATAAGATACAAAGCAGTGATTCACGCAAACGTAAATAAATAAATATATTGAAAAATCACTTCAGTGTAAAGTGTATTGAGAACAAAAGGGAAAAGCAACATCAGTTATGTTTTTGCATCAGTACCCGCCATCGGCACTGCTATGTGCCATATTGACAACTTTCAACCCCTTTCCCTCTTTGCATAAAACAAAATGCCTTTTCCCTTCGTCATAAAGTGCTTCCTTCGGATACGCTCAGCGCTCTGTTTACCTACGTAGAGTTGGAAGTAGCTGAGTAAACAGAACGGGCGACTTCACTAGCGGATTCTAGAAACCATTATTATTAGAAATTATTTCACGTAAAATTATAAACATTATATTATATGTCGTACGTTCTACAATGTTATCAACACCACAAGAAGATAGTATACAACATTGTGGTCTAATTGATATGTCACGACATCTGACGCAGACGTTGCGTGGTAAATAGAAAAACGTAAACAAACTTAAGATACGAAGACACAATGGGCTTTGGAGAGAAGCTGTGCGAAATGACGAGACCGCCAACTGAGACGAATGAGAACAGAGAAAGATTAGTAGATCGATGTGATGTGTTGGGATCCGATTTGCGTAGAACACACAAGTTTAACTCTGAATTAAACTATTCCAGTATTAAAGTGTGTTTTATCCTTTTCAAGTATTCTGTGTGGGGCCATCTTCTTTCTGGAGACAACGTCAGTCTTTACGTGTTGTACGCAAGATGGCTAAGTATGCCCAGTAGAATCAAGTCTACGCTGGAATGCCCTTGCCACACCGTGGTGGATATACGGTACACTTGCCCATCCCCCACCCCACCCAGTATTCCGAGGTTTATAAAATTCTATTTCCACTTGTTATAAGAAGAAAGTAACAAATAGTCAAACAGGAAACAGCTTCCAGGTTTGCAAGTACAGATCAGGTACAGGACATTTACAGACATCGTCTGGAGCTAGTTCACGGCAAAACTTGTTCCGTTGTTACTATTATTATTACGGCATTATTATTATTATCACTACTTACTAAGAAAAAAGTCTGACAGGTTTGAAAAGAAATACTTTGAACTAATAGTTCTTTTAGCAAAGCATTAACTCTGATGAGATACAAACTGGTATAACATGGGCATTGCAAAAGAGCAAAGACATATGTTTGATCTACGAACTTAAACTCTTTAATATTGAAATTGTGATAAGCAGCGCTATACCGTTCTTCCACGTCTTTACTTTTTCTTCATCCACTCTTTGTTACACACATTTTGTTAATCATCTTACTCTGTACTCGGATTGTTTATTGGCAATTTACACAAATGTTTGACAATGAAACTGTAAATCTCTACTGCTAGTACCCCCCCCTTAGTACTTGTTAATACTTCCCCTTTGATACTGACTCCTTTTCTAGTTGTCATTTTAGTCGGTTGTTCGGTAGATACTTTGCTGTTTGCAGCTGTTTTATTTTTTAAGAATTACTTATATATGTGTGATCTGGTTGATCCGTTAAAAGTGTCCGTCGCTTAATTAATTCCTTATTGTTCCTTTTTGTTTCCAGATGGTTTGGTTTATGGCCGACACGGTTGTTGGTTATGTAAAATGAAATTCCCCTCATTTCTGAATTATTACTGAATTTTGTCAAAATACACTTGTTTGTACAGTTGGTCTCACTACACACATTGAATTTTGAAAACTTCACTCTGCCCCCCCCCCATCACATTAAGGTAGGCCCTAAGTAACTCCGATATTGTCGTTAACAATCACTACTTAGTTTCGTTTGCTCATAAATTTTTATTTTCAGTAATATCTGACGATGATAGTAATAGCAGGAAACACATAATACCGTTACAATTTTAAAGTTGTATGTGTCGAACGGAATAACACGCAGCCAAGCTGACGAAAACGAACGTAACTACTAAAAACGCCAAACGTGTTGTTGTATGCAAATTGCCAGTCACTAGTAACAATGTGAAGTGTAACGAATTATAAACTACTATGCTGCAAAATTCGCTCAGTATTTTGAACGAAGTATTTATTTGTTACTACATAAATTTTAATATTAGATAATATTTCAATTATCATAAATTTACAAAAATCCCGATTACAAATTTTTTTGTTTTGTTTAGCAAAGTAACAAACGCAGAGCAGTCATACAATAAACACCAAATTTCAAACCATCCCATTTGTGTAAAAATTCCCTTTAGTCTGACACAAGGCACAATTTTTACAGCTCTTTCAAATGTGTTGATCCTATTTCTGGGCTCTGGGGTCAAAAAACTTGAAATTTACAAAATTTTACATTACTTTCAGATATTGGTTAAAATGTTCTTTAATTTGATATCCCACATGAAATCTGCAATTTCATCAAACTTTTACCCCACTTTTTGGGGCCCTAACATCCCAAGGTAACACTTGAATTTCCAAAAATTAACACTACATTCAGATTTTCATTAAAATTCTTTTTCATTTGATATACCTGAAGATTTTGCGATTTTATCAAAATTTTGGTCCCCGGCCACCACCCAAAATTTTAAAATTTTCAAAAATGAACAATTATTTCATATTTTCGTTAAAATTTCCCTTAACTTTATACCCCACATGGATTTTTGCGAATTTTCCAAAATTTAGACCCCTTCACATTTTTGGCTCCCGCTCCCTTTTTTGGGGGATCAATATCAAAAACAGTAGGATTCTGTACATTAAAAGTATGGACTCTCATACCAAGTTTTACGAACATCGGTTGAGGAGTTCAAAAGTTATCGCCAGACACCCCCAAATAACCAGACAGACAAATGCGAAACAGTTGAGTTATAATTGAGAACTCACTTCGCTCGTTCAACAACACGTTACTGAGTATTCACAAAAACTGAATAAACTTTGGTCGCACCAAGTTTCTGTGACCTTCGCTACAACTTATATGAGTGAGACGGTGATAATAAGTCAGTTAGTTGCAAGTTGTTTTACAGAGATATAGACCTACCTGTGCGTTGCAATTAGTGAGAAGTGTTAGGTGCGTCGCGAATATGTCCTTCTATGGTATTACGGAGTATTGTGAACAAAAATACTAAAATTAAAAAAAAATAACTCGTTTTTGCTGTTTATTTTACTGCAATAATAAGATAACTGTGGAAACATAAGGATTACGATAGTAGATATCTAAAATTCAACAAAGTCATAAAACAATAAAGATAAAATCTGACATTATATTACCGTGTAAATAAAATAAACGATACCATTAGGCTGGTATAAACTTTCTACCATCTTCTGCAAGAGCCCTGTTAAATGAACGAATCGTTAAAAATTTCTCGTACTGACTACGTGTTTGCAACAAATGGAATTAAAATCGTTTATTTGTTTTGTCACAGAAACGAATAAAACATTTTCATTAAATGGTTAGTACAGGCCCCCAAAAACGAACGTCTGGAAATAGCTTTACACGATGCCAAATAAGTGTTTGGCCTGCAATTTTGTTAAAGTCAGATTACAAATTAGTTCATCGGTAGAGGCTACGAAGAGCTTGTAAAAACTGTTTTCCGCTTGTGGTCTTAGGTTTACTTGTGTACGGAATAACGGTCGATTTTTAAGATTTTATTTGTTGATTGTGTTGAATATGGTAATAAAACAATAAATTAAAAAATGGAGAAAAATTGTTAAGTACGGAACGAAGAAATAGTGCAGAACAACAGGCACGTCTAACAAATATTCAAATAGCAAAGAAATAACTATTTTATATAGAAAAACTTGCTGTGAAGTAAATTACTGAACTACAAATATTGTAAGGCGACTTGAATGCTTGGATGCACTGTCTGGGCTGAATAAATAGTACAACACTACCTCTTTCCTACTCGCTAAGAGGTCATAGTCTCAAAAATTAGGATAACAATTTGAACCATTCGTCAACCACCAGACTCGTAGCAAAGTTTACACTTCGTACTCACAAGACAACTATAGCGTAGGCCTATCGCACCCACATAACTAATTATTTAATCAGACACATATAACCACGTTTATACCAACATTATTTTTGACATTTCTTTTTTCTTATCCCTCTGTAGAGGGTTTAACTCCCCAAAATCCCCTCGCTACACCACTTAGAAGAGTATAACACGTTTACATTTCTAACAGCTTTTAAGTAAAGTTAACAACACGAGTGAATGTTATTGCGGCAAGTGCATAAAAAATTATAATATTTGTGCAGAAGGTTTTCTATTGTCATCAATTCAATGACTGAATTAAGTACGAGTTAAATAAAATTTGTTTTTCTGACTCTGGTGTTAAATTAATTCCGCCAGATAAAAACGCTATCCGTATAAGAATATTGTAACCGCTTTTCACCGTTTCTCTAAATCATGTTTTCTAAATGAATCGTGTATTTGAGAAACAACATGAGTCCACTTTTTTTGTGAAAACTGGTATTTTCAATACTCATAATCTATATAAGTAGACTATACTGTATAGAAGAAATAACGTAAGTCCATTCACTTAGGACTGGAATACACAATAGTAATTTTGTTGATGTAAAAGAGAAACAACATGAGTCCAGGACTAATGTTGTTTCTCTTTTACACTACCTGTAGTGCTGCAGTAAGAGCTGATGTTGGTGAGCAGTTGTATTTTGTGTTGTCCGAAAGAGATAATTAATTATTGAAAGTCTGATATTAAAAATATGCTGCCAAGTGAATAACGAGATGAATTTATACAAGGCGTACATAAAAAGGTGTCACGTTCATTCACAACTCGAACTGGACTCCGGCAATGAGATAGTCTGTCATGCTTGTTATTTAATCTACCACTAGAAAAAGCGATAAGAGACTCCCAAATAAACACAAGAGGTACGACCCTAAACAAAGTATACAGCTCTTAGCATACGCAGACGATATTGATCTAATTGCCAGGACAAAACGAGATCTTATTAGTGCCTTTACAGAGGAAACCTCAAGTAAAATTGGACTGCAGATAAACTTGGAGAAAACAAAATATATGTATGCTGCCAACAAACTACCATTAAACCCAACCCTTCAAAACCTTGAAATACGCACAAACAATATATAGGCAGTAAAAGAGTTCATACATCTTGGCTCCCAGATAAACAGCACTAACGACATCAACACTGATATAATAATAAGAATATATCTCGCAAATAAAACATATTATAGATTAAAAAAGCACCTGACATCTAGCTTCATCTCAAAAAGCATTTTATGCAAAATCTACAAAACACTTATCAGGCCAGTGCTGACATATGCTTCAGAAACCAGGACAATGACAAAAAATAGCGAGAGACTTCTAGGTTACTGTGAAAGACGGATTCTAAGAAGTATTTAGAGGAGTACAAGAAAATGGAATGTGGCGCAGGCGCTATAATTATAAACTATACCATCATTACAAAGAGCCGGACATTGTCAGGATAATCAAAATACACAAGCTAAGATGGGTTGGACACATAGAGAGAATGGAGGAAGGGCAGCCTACGAAACATATTTTCTACCAGAAAACAATGGGTAGTAGAAAAAGGGGAAGACCCCGAAGTAGATTCAAAGACCAAATAGAGAAGAACCTCGGAAAGCTGAACATAAGAAACTGGAAAGCCAGGGCATGCAATAGGGAGGAATGTAATTGGCTCTTGGAGAAGGCCAAGACCCACTAAGGGTTGTACAGCCACGGTTGATGATGATACATAAAAAGGTTCTAAAAATACATTTTTGAATAACCCAATTTTATTAAACGGTATCGAGTTAAATTTTAACCATATAATAATTGGACTGGAAAGATGTTGTTGCAAGATAACTTGATACTGCAAGTAAGAATTGTTTTATTATTTTTTTTTATATTTTATTGACAATGCTAATATTGTAAATTAAACGATATTTAATGAAGAAACTCGTGTTAGTGGTTAAAATCACAAGCAGAATTATCACTGTTGCACACCACTATATAAAAATTATTCCGATTAGCGCTCTCAAGCTTCACAGCTCATCGTCAGATCGGAAATGAACAAACCTTTGTGGTGGGGTGGGATGGGGTGAAGGGTTTGTTTTCATGTCTGTTTGTTCATTTCCGATCTGACGATGAGCTGTGAAGCTTGAAAGCGCTAATCGGAATAATTTTTATATAGTGGTGTGCAACAGTGATAATTCTGCTTGTAAATGATATTTGTTTCTGTTATATTACTGTTATACAAATGGGTAAAGACATGATTCAGAAAAAGTTACATAAATTATATAGCTGAGCACAGTTGTTCGTAGAATTATATTAAAA
This sequence comes from Magicicada septendecula, assembly GCA_034769895.1. Classification (NCBI taxonomy): domain Eukaryota; kingdom Metazoa; phylum Arthropoda; class Insecta; order Hemiptera; family Cicadidae; genus Magicicada; species Magicicada septendecula. Next base: position 386,643,085 of record CM068370.1, on the reverse strand, counting down.
ATATTTGTAGTGATATGAACTATTATATTACACTAACTGTTATGAGTTGCTACTTGCAGACTTAAACGTAATATATTTATAAAAACTCTTTATTTTCAAAAACACTAAAACTTGGGTTTGTTTCAAATGCAAAAGGAAATCCTACAGCCTTATCTCTGCACAGAAATAAAAAGCAGTTTTTGAAAAATTTGAAGTTTTGAGACAAAGAATGAAGAGGGTAGTTATCTCCAAAGTATAATTTCTATTGCAGAAGTTTTTTAGACAAAGACAGCACATTCCAGAAACCAATTCTGCAAAGTCAGACAGAGAATCAAGTTATGTGCATGAAATTTCAACATTATAAGGAAAATTCCAATATGTAAAATCTTGTATGTATGTAAAAGCTTTTGTAAACATGCATACTATTTATGATGGACGAGTTCTCAGACTATGTAAATTACTGTCACAAGGAAAATCTTCCTTTGGCAGACGAGGAAAAAACTCACTCACCAAAGCAGGACATGAAGTTGATGCAATCCAACAACATATTACTTCTTTCCTAATAAAAATATCACATTACAGCTCACATCACAGATTGAATTAAGTAAGAGTTAAATAAAAGCGTTTAATAAAATTTGTTTTCCTGACTTGTCAAATTAATTCCGCCAGATAAGAACCCCTATCCATATAACAATACTGTAAACCGCCTTTGGCCGTTTCTCGAGAAACATGTGTTCTAAATAAAATGAATTTGTTTCCGAAAAGAAAAAAAAATCAACGATAAAAAATTCGAATGTTGAAATAAACGACAGAGATCACGTTTTCGTTTAGATTATCAACTAACTTGATATTAATGTACAACAAAATACGATAATGTAAGTCTACCGTTATAGAACTAACCCAGTAACCTCAGTGTGGAAGCTTTGCCCCTGTTTCGCAGTGTACGTGGGTCGGTCCTTTGCGTGGGCAGTCCCCCGCTGACACATTCATCTCTCGACGCCAATGAAATTGCGTCTCCACAAAATTCGCAAGGCGTCGAATACGTTCTCTATTACACACACACACACACACGCACACACACACACACACACACACACACGCACACACACTTCCTCCCAGTCGTATAAGTTCGTATAAGTACGGTTTCTTCACGTTTGTTAACGTAATGGAGATTTAAAAATAACTTTAAAGTCAAATATAAATCAGACGTTATTGTACTAAGATTGACGATCTTTCAGTGATAATTTTTTTTAATATATTAATATTTTTAGCATAAATATGGCGAATTTCACAGATTGACTGACAACTGATTGCTGCTAAGCTTTCTCATTTTGTTGTCAGTACATGAAGCATGTTCTATAGATTAGATCAGTCTATCGAACGTAACGGTAGGTTGCACAGAAATGTGAAAAGCCAAATACTGAATGAAACTTGGACGTTTTAAGATTGCAACATCGCAAATTAATCGAACTGTCGGTAATGTCAGACAGAAGCGTGACTGGCTAGTTTCGTAAATGTCCAGGGGCGAACCACCTCCTATCTTTTTACCTTGGGCTGTGTGTGTGTGTGTGTGTGTGTGTGTGTGTGTGTGTGTGTGTGTGTGTGTGTGTGCTAATGAAAATTAGGCTTTATTTGTATAACACTGTCCTCCCAAATAGGTTCTCGAACTTCCCTCGTCTGGCGCCCATCACCTGTCCTTTCATTACTCATAGATTTCTAGTGTAAAATGACACATATTTCAATAATTCAGAACAACGAGATGATACAAATACACCGCATTGTAGACAAACAATGCCAAACATTTGCGGTGTCGCAGTGTAAGTTAATCCTTTGCAAAGACAGTGGTTATATTTTCAGTTAAATTTGTCCACGCCCAATAATAATGTCAACTATACAGAATTCCGCACTAATTATAACACAACAACACTTTGTTACAATACTTCTACAAACACTCGATCCGCGCTAAGTAAAAATCGCTCAACACAACTGAACTGACAAGCCGGCTGCTATGGATTTTTATAGGTAGCGCACGATTTCTATAAATCTTCCATCCTCAATGTGCACGCCACTTAATGCTGACGCTAATGCGTATTTCAAGTGGCCTCTTGAAGAATCTGGAACAAAATTTAACGCGTCCTTGACTGAGGCAACACCTAGCTACTAATGGTGGAGGATGAGTGGAGGATGCTCTCGGCTGTTGTAGACGATTCGATACGGTTCTCGTTACAATATTGAGAATCATAATAGTAAAGTGTGTGTGTGTGTGTGTGTTCTGTACATGAAATTTTTCCAAATGCGATGACCTGTACTGTCTTGACTATAGGCCTACAGTTAGAATTGTGTAACACATTGCTGCCACGACATAACGCGGCGTACCGTGAGTCTACTACTCAGGCTGTCTTCATTTTCTGCTTATGATATATTTTAGTGAAAATGCGATTGTTTTTGCAAGCATTTGTAGTTGCAGCATTTAGCGTTTTTTCTAATTTTATTTTTAAAAAGTTTTTGAAAGGGCGTTTTCTTTTTCGATAGCAAAGATAATTTTTGGAAAAAATTTGCAATAATAACATAGATCCAATATGGAGACAGAGAGATAACGTTAAGTGGAGCGAAGATAGTGTGATAGTGAGAGATAGAGAAAGGGGAGCACTTGGATGTAACACTGCAGTAAGCGCCCGAGGGACTTTACGCTTTCATTCCACTGTTTAATTACCTAAGACACACTGCAGGTAGACACTTATCTACTGATCCAGCTAAACAGTAACGCTGGATTTTCTGCTTAACTCTTTCTTTATTTAATAATAATTTTATCAAGAAATCACGTTAACGTGAGAATAAACAATAATTGTTTTCTGCTATGTTGCAATGTAAAATAGTATTAATTTCTCACTGTCATCTGAATAATTAATTCTCCAATATCTGTTCACGTTTTTCATGTTCTCTTGTAGAAAAACGCGTTTATTTTTGATAGCATAACAAAAATTACAAACGCGGTTAGACTCTTGTCTTATGAAGTAAATACTTCAATGCAATATTGCCAATAGCTATTCACTTTAATATGAAATAACTCGTGAACCTGTTGTCACCATGATCCATTTACCTCCGTCTTTACTTACTCCTAAACGTTAATCATGATGACTGGTGATTTCAGATACCGATGTGCGGAATGGTTCGGAGAAAATAATTATTGGCATCGATATGTAGTGAATATCGCATATAATTTTTGTTAGATGAAAGAATTCGTTAAAATGTATATCTGTATGTTATCCTTTGTCATATTTTTTATGAAAAATGTTTCTAGCACTAACATAGCACCGGCGTGTGCCTGCGACACCAAAGGTTGAAGCTGTTAGGTTAACACGTAAATGTTTCTAGCACTAACATGGCACCGGTGTGTGCCTGCGACACCAAAGGTTGAAGCTGTTAGGTTAACACGTAAATGTTTCTAGCACTAACATAGCACCGGCGTGTGCCTGCGACACCAAAGGTTGAAGCTGTTAGGTTAACACGTAAATGTTTCTAGCACTAACATAGCACCGGTGTGTGCCTGCGACACCAAAGGTTGAAGCTGTTAGGTTAACACGTAAATGTTTCTAGCACTAACATAGCACCGGTGTGTGCCTGCGACACCAAAGGTTAACACGTAAATGTTTCTAGCACTAACATAGCACCGGCGTGTGCCTGCGACACCAAAGGTTGAAGCTGTTAGGTTAACACGTAAATGTTTCTAGCACTAACATAGCACCGGCGTGTGCCTGCGACACCAAAGGTTGAAGCTGTTAGGTTAACACGTAAATGTTTCTAGCACTAACATAGCACCGGTGTGTGCCTGCGACACCAAAGGTTGAAGCTGCTAGGTTAACACGTAAATGTTTCTAGCAGTAACATAGCACCGGTGTGTGCCTGCGACACCAAAGGTTGAAGCTGTTAGGTTAACACGTAAATTGAAATCGCACATGAAAACACCTTTAATGTAATACTCGCTTTTTCTGAAAAGCACGTGAAAAACCAACTCGAAGTAAAGCGGATTGGCCCTTAGGAAGACAATACATACATGTCTACCTTTCTGTGGAAGAACTCGTTTTCCACTAATACTCGTTTTTTCACTATACTCGTCCTTTGAATAGATCACATAAAAAGCAACCAACTCGAAGTAAGACAGGGTTACCCAAGAGAAGACATGTCTTCCTTTTTGTGGCAGAACTCGTTTTCCACTAATACTCGGTTTTTGCGCAGAGCACTGGAAAAGGAACCAATTAGAATAAGGCGGGGCCCCATACATGTCTCCAAATTTTTTGTGTTTCGCACAAAATTCGCTTCAATTGAAGTTTTAGAGATTTTACTGAATAATATCAAAGAATATTGTCCACCTAACGAATAACAAATATTGTTTTTTAGTCTGTTTTAATCTTACTCTTTAGAAATACTTGTATTTTTTACTTTACATTTTCTGTTGCTGTTTTTGTTAAAAAACGTTACGTTCTTTATTTTAAATGTTACACTGTTATAAGCATTGTATATACACATTAAACGGCACGTTTTTTCCAATCATGATTTGTAATTCTTTAAACAGTAAACTAAAAACCAAAAAACATTGTTATCTGACATCGCAAACAAAAACATTACCTATTTTCGCTTTACATTAAGAAATAGAATAATTTATAGTTAGTACAGTTCTTCTTCTTCTTCACATGGTGGTATATCGATATAGTCGCATAATTGAAATATTGAAAATGTAGTGCGGATACGGATATTGGGAGAGTACCAAAAAATATAACATCAACATTACAATTTTCGGAACTGTCCCAATATCCGTACCCGCACTACAATTTCGATGTTTTGTATATACGACTGTATCGATATACTACGATGTGAAGAAGAAGAAGTGCACTAAGTGTAAATTATTCTGTTTCTTAATGTAAAGCAAAAATACATGTTGTTTTCATTTGTGAAGTTAGGGAATAATGTTTTTTTGTTTTTAGTTTACTCTTTAAAGAAATAAAGCCATGGTTGGGAAAAATTTGACATTTAATGTGTCTACACAATGCTTGAAAGAGACAAACATTAAACACAAAGAACATAACGTACTTTTAAAAAAACAAGAAAAAAAGTAAAAATACAGTAATTTCTGAATAGCAAGATTAATAAAAAATATATTAGCAATTAAAAACAAGATTTGTTATGTGTTAAGTGGTCAATATTCTTTTATGTTATTAAGTAAAATCTCGAAAACGTCACTGGAAGCAAATTTTGTGCGGAACACACAAAAATATGGATACATATTATAACAAAACATTGTTATCAATGTTTATCGTTCTAACTGGAGTACGCATAATAAGCGTTATCTGCTACAATTGTACATTTAGAAGGGTATAGATAAGATTTTATATAGCAAACAAAACAGATAACAGTCCACCTGCATAAATATGTATAATTTTGTCGGCACATGTCAGAAGTGTTTTAAAACTTAAATAATAAAAAAATGACAAAAGATTAAGAAGAACTAGGTTGACCAGTGAATAGTGCGGAAATGTAGCTTTATTTAGACACCAAACACATAACGAGATAGTGAGAGTGTCGTGAACTATAAGCGTTTTACTATTTCACACCTTTCGCGGTGCTAATTAAAGATCGCGTGTATACATAGCTAATAACTGTGTTCAAGACACGTCTAACAAACAACTTTGTTACCTAAATAAATAAAGGATTGTTGAGATATTCGCCGATAGAAACTCATTTGCACACGTGGCTTTGCCCTATAAACAGTGAGCCAAAACGAGCATCTGTCGCATTCATAAAGTATTCGTTGAGTCGTACACACGGAACGATACGCTGCAGAAGACGCTTCAATGAGACCGGCAGACACCTGAGTTACTACAACTACGTACTACGGACATCAGACTATACCCGAGGCCAGAGACGCTGTGTCCATGACGATAAAGGAACGACGCCTAGCCTAGCTGTTCATACACCGCTAAGCGACGCTGACGGAGGTTTCGAGAGGAATAGCTGTACTCAACGCCGACGCCTGAGACCCGTGTACATCTGTGTAACATGAAATCATCAAAACAGGTGACCTGATATGGTTCAGGGTTCATAATAATGTTGTAAAACACAACAAGTAAATGAAAAGCCGCTATAAGCGAAATTGAACAGTTTTAAATAATTGATAAACATTTAATTATATAGGCGGTATGACAAAAGCCTAAAGACACTTTTAAATGTTGTACTGTATATCATATAGAGACATTTATTCAAAAAGACAGAACATTTAGATAATGTGTGATTATCATAATAATATGTTAATAAGAGTGCAGAAAGACTCTAAGCAAATGTTTTCATGAGATTGTGCACTGTATAAAGAATAATTAACATAGAGATAACGATAACTATAACCCTTGTTATATTCATTTAAAAAGTTCGTATTTTATTTTCTCATGTATAAAGAACAGGGTTACAGATTTCATAGAATGAAATCAATTCAGTATTTCCATTTTATTAAATAATTAAATTCAATATAACAAAAATGATTTTTTATAAATGAATTATAATTACAGGCAGACAGTGTGAAACTGCCCATATATGTGTGTATATTTCCATGTTATATGTTTTGTGTATATACTGTGTATTGTATGTCTTATTTTCAGGAACTTATAAATTATGTACTAAGATATATGATTTTAATATGTGATTGTTAGACGTAAGCATTATAACAATATATCACTAGAGAAAATATGGTAAAGTAATATTCAAGAAAGAATATAAATGGTGGAACCCGCCGTAAATTGTGTTAAATATTTGAAATTCTTTTTATTATTATGATTTGTTTAAAGATAAGCACCTTGAGGGTGACAATTATAATCATTGGAATGATAGACTAAAAAGGTAGTTTTCATTTATTCACAATTTATACAACTCAGCTTCCTAAAATAATTCTTTTGGAAACACATCGTCCCAACTCGTTACCTGATACCTAATAAGCCCAAATCCCACACCTAATAGCCGGCAAAGCAGAAAAGTACCATATACTGCAGGTAAGTGTTGGCATGGTATACCCTAACCAGGTCCATGTAAAACTCATAATCCATAATGAAAGAAATCATAAAAAGATGTGTTGCAAAAGAAAATGTCGCTTCCAACGTGGGGCACGATTAAATAAATAAAAAAAAAAAATAAATAAATAAAAAACATAATACGAAAAAAAAATTAAAAATTAGTTAGAAGTTAAATAAATATAAATTCACGTAGAACAAATATTTAGAGTTGATGTGTAATTATTATAAAACGTGCATTTATATGTTGAATGTAGCTGATAAGAACGTACAGTTAGCGTTATCAGTAGAGTAAACAAAGGGGAGCTTAGATAAATATTGTGGTTATCAGAAACTGATACTACAGGCGCCCAAGATAATGGTTGTATGTTGATGAATAAATGACTACCAATACAGTATTTAATAATAATCCAAATAATTAATAATATACAAATTAATAATAAATATTTTAAAATCGGTTCACCAAATTAAAATTAAACATGGCACATAAACAAGAGGTCAGTTTAGCCGACATAATGAAGAAGTTAGAAGCCAGCAACGCTGAAAACGTAAAAAGGTTTGAAGAAATAAAAACTAGTGGTGCTGAAACTATGAGAAGATTGGAAGCCAGCAACGCTGAAAACGTAAAAAGGTTTGAAGAAATAAAAACTAGTGGTGATGAAACTATGAGAAGATTGGAAGCAAGCACGTCTGAAACTATGAGAAGATTGGAAGCAAGCACGTCAGAAATTCAGAAACTATACGCGTATAATGCTGAAAGTAAGGTAGAAATTATGGAACGAATGGAGACCTTAGAAGGTAAAGTTAAAGAGTCTCTAAAACAACAAGCGGTGGTGATGAATGAAAATTTCGAAGAGCAGCGAAAAAGACTACAACAAAATTTTAAATCTATGGCCGACACACTGGACCAGAAACTCGAAAAAATTACGCATCGACAAGATACCAAGATACAAGTCATCAGCGAGTTGGTGCAGAGTAATGTCAGGAAGACCATGAAAATTGAAGAAGAAACAAAAAGTCTAGCCGCAGCAGACGACACCATCAAGAAATCTATCCAACACCATGACAACAGGGTAGATCAGCTGGAAGTCAAGTTAAAAGGTGAAGTAGACCGACTTACACGAGAAGTGAGAAGACTACCAACACAAGCGTTAGTATACTCGACCGTACCTAGAGAAGAGAGACCCATTAACTATTTTAGAGGATCCAGAGGGGAAAATCCCATTGAATTTCGTATCAAATGTGAGAAAGAAATAGATAGTATTGGATCTATTCTCAGTGACAAAGATAAAATAGACTTTGTAAGTCGTTACTTAAAAGATGCAGCAGCCAGTTGGTTCACGATGGTGAATGACGATTTAAAAACGTATGAAGAATTTAAACTAGCATTCGAACGGAGGTATTGGAATGAATATATACAAATGAGAATACGAAATACACTGGAATTTGGTAAATATAATCCAGGTAAGCTGTCTGAAGATGAATACGTCATTATGTTAGTAGAGAGGAGTAAACATTTACGTCCCGCGTTAACACAAAAAGAATTAGTCATTAAGCTTGCTAATCATTTCAGCAGGAACATCCAACTAGCTATACATGTTCAGGGTATAGCTACCATTGAAGATCTATTAATACTTTTAACACAGATGGAGGGTGTAATCCGTGAACGAGACCCACCAAGAGGAGTTCAGCGAGATAACCGGAACCAAAATCAAGATAGAGGTACGTGGTATTCGCAAAGATATCGCCAAGAAGATAAAGGCAGAGAAGATAGACGTACAGACGATGAAAAATATCCGAAAAACAAAAATGTATCATATGATAGACGCCATGAAGATGGACGAACATATGAGAAGCAGGAGCAAAATAATGAAAGAGGTAATTACAAAGGAGGTTACCGATGGCCGAATTCGTCGAAACGATTTTCGAAACCATGGACATCCGATAGGAATGCAAATACGCAGGCGATTACCGTTGAGAAAAAACAGAAAGAGACACCGAGAAACACTGATGAACGTAATAAACCGTCCACATCGAAGACTGAAAATCAATGACTACATTCTGGAGTCTGTTTAGAAACACATGAAGCTAAACCACAAGATGTCAGGGTACTTAGCAACATAACATACAAACCCGAGAGAGAAGTACAAGAATTACTACGTAATCTTGCTAGAGAGCAAGATAAAGATCAGCGATTACAGAATATAAAAAATAATCCGTTACCTATAAATTATTGTGTGAAAGATGGAATTTTATTTAAGCTTATTAATTATGATTGGAAAGTTGTGCTATCTCATGACATGTTACAGCAATTAATTATGCCATGTCATCGTAGTCTAGCTCATGCATCTCCATTGAAGTGCTATTTAACTATGAAAGAAGCCTTCACCTGTAATAATATGTTCAGAAAAATTAAAATAATTGTTAGGAAATGCCATGATTGTCAAACAGCCAAACATCCGAATTTAAACACTTGCGTTGAAATGGGGAGTATCAGAACTAAGAAGAAGGGGGATATAGTTGCACTTGATTTCCTTGGACCACTCCCGCGATCAAGTCGTGGGTACCGCCATATAATTGTGACGGTAGATGTGTTTACCAAGCTAGTAAAGTTATATGCTGTACGAAGACCCACCATGAAATCTGTTCTGAACGTCATCACCCAGAAGTATATACCAAAGTATGGAAAAATGGATAAAGTGTTGACAGATCAAGGTAAGCAGTTTGGTAATAAATTATGGAAGGACGCATTGACAAGACAAGGTATAAAACCTATACTTACATCCATAAGGCATCCACAAACTAATCTTGCTGAAAGAATAAATAGAGAGTTAGGCAAGTACATGAGGTTATATTGCTACAATCAACAGAGTAAATGGCCTGACTATCTACAATTTTTCGAAGATGCAATGAATCACAATTATAGTGAAGCTACAGGATACACACCGTTAGAATTAAGTGAGAATAAAATACCTAAAAGATTCTGGCACAACATGATTAATAAACCGAAAAATTATAATGTAGATTTGCCAATTCAAATAAAAATAAACAGAGCTGAACGACAGTTATATCATCAAGCAGGTAAAAGGAGAGACCGGTATAATAGAACTCACCGATTGACAAGATTCCAGATTGGTGATAAGGTATTGATAAAGACAAATCCTGTGGGAAGTAGTATATTAAACACTTCCAAGAAATTCTTCAGATTATTCTGTGGCCCATATGAACTAAGGAGTCGTCTAGGACCACACACCTACATGGTATATGACCCAGTGAAGAAAAAGGACGTCGGACAGTACCATGCGTCATCTCTGCGTCATTATATCCAATAATACCCATATGTGATTGTTACTTTAAGATAAGATTTTATATTCTTTCTAATAAACATGTAATATAACTGACTGTGTATGTACTAAACATAGATAAAAAAAAAAAAAAAAAAAAAAAAAAAAATATGTTGTTCTGTAAAGCACAAACAATTTTTTTTTTTAAAGCAAGTGGGGGAGTGTTATAACAAAACATTGTTATCAATGTTTATCGTTCTAACTGGAGTACGCATAATAAGCGTTATCTGCTACAATTGTACATTTAGAAGGGTATAGATAAGATTTTATATAGCAAACAAAACAGATAACAGTCCACCTGCATAAATATGTATAATTTTGTCGGCACATGTCAGAAGTGTTTTAAAACTTAAATAATAAAAAAATGACAAAAGATTAAGAAGAACTAGGTTGACCAGTGAATAGTGCGGAAATGTAGCTTTATTTAGACACCAAACACATAACGAGATAGTGAGAGTGTCGTGAACTATAAGCGTTTTACTATTTCACACCTTTCGCGGTGCTAATTAAAGATCGCGTGTATACATAGCTAATAACTGTGTTCAAGACACGTCTAACAAACAACTTTGTTACCTAAATAAATAAAGGATTGTTGAGATATTCGCCGATAGAAACTCATTTGCACACGTGGCTTTGCCCTATAAACAGTGAGCCAAAACGAGCATCTGTCGCATTCATAAAGTATTCGTTGAGTCGTACACACGGAACGATACGCTGCAGAAGACGCTTCAATGAGACCGGCAGACACCTGAGTTACTACAACTACGTACTACGGACATCAGACTATACCCGAGGCCAGAGACGCTGTGTCCATGACGATAAAGGAACGACGCCTAGCCTAGCTGTTCATACACCGCTAAGCGACGCTGACGGAGGTTTCGAGAGGAATAGCTGTACTCAACGCCGACGCCTGAGACCCGTGTACATCTGTGTAACATGAAATCATCAAAACAGGTGACCTGATATGGTTCAGGGTTCATAATAATGTTGTAAAACACAACAAGTAAATGAAAAGCCGCTATAAGCGAAATTGAACAGTTTTAAATAATTGATAAACATTTAATTATATAGGCGGTATGACAAAAGCCTAAAGACACTTTTAAATGTTGTACTGTATATCATATAGAGACATTTATTCAAAAAGACAGAACATTTAGATAATGTGTGATTATCATAATAATATGTTAATAAGAGTGCAGAAAGACTCTAAGCAAATGTTTTCATGAGATTGTGCACTGTATAAAGAATAATTAACATAGAGATAACGATAACTATAACCCTTGTTATATTCATTTAAAAAGTTCGTATTTTATTTTCTCATGTATAAAGAACAGGGTTACAGATTTCATAGAATGAAATCAATTCAGTATTTCCATTTTATTAAATAATTAAATTCAATATAACAAAAATGATTTTTTATAAATGAATTATAATTACAGGCAGACAGTGTGAAACTGCCCATATATGTGTGTATATTTCCATGTTATATGTTTTGTGTATATACTGTGTATTGTATGTCTTATTTTCAGGAACTTATAAATTATGTACTAAGATATATGATTTTAATATGTGATTGTTAGACGTAAGCATTATAACAATATATCACTAGAGAAAATATGGTAAAGTAATATTCAAGAAAGAATATAAATGGTGGAACCCGCCGTAAATTGTGTTAAATATTTGAAATTCTTTTTATTATTATGATTTGTTTAAAGATAAGCACCTTGAGGGTGACAATTATAATCATTGGAATGATAGACTAAAAAGGTAGTTTTCATTTATTCACAATTTATACAACTCAGCTTCCTAAAATAATTCTTTTGGAAACACATCGTCCCAACTCGTTACCTGATACCTAATAAGCCCAAATCCCACACCTAATAGCCGGCAAAGCAGAAAAGTACCATATACTGCAGGTAAGTGTTGGCATGATATACCCTAACCAGGTCCATGTAAAACTCATAATCCATAATGAAAGAAATCATAAAAAGATGTGTTGCAATATATAGCATCCCGACTGCCTTTGAGTTGGTTGCTTTTCCAGTGATCTGCACAAAACCGAGTGAGTATTAGTGAAATAACGAGTACTAGTGGAAAACGAGTTCTGCCATAAAAAGGTAGACATGTATAGCAATAGGCAAGGGCCCAAGAGCCACTCTCCCAAGGGCCACCCCCCCTTACTTCGAGTGGATTGCTTGGTCATGAGCACAAAAAACGAGAATTATTGAAAAAATGAGTAACGTTGAAAACGAATTCTGTCACAAAGATTGTGACAGAATTGGGATGAAGTGAGATAAGTATAGTTACACGACCAAGGACCTTACACACCACACTCCTTACTTCGAGTTTTTTTTTTTTTTAACGTGGATTTCGCAAAAAGCGAGTATCGTTTTAAAGACATATTGGTTTCCATGTGTAATTTTAGTTTACATGTTAATCTAACAATACGAACTTTAGGCGTCATAGGCACACATCAGAGTTATATTATTGGTAGAAACATTTTTCGTAAAAAATATAATAATGAAACACAATTGCAATCGTCAAAAAATTACTATATGACATACACAAATACATTTTAACGATTTATGTAATCCTACTAAAATTATATGCGATATTTCCTACACATCGATAATCGAAATATCGAAAATGAGTGCGGGTACGATTGTTGGGACATTACCCAATTTTCAATACAACCGTTAAAACAGCTGATTATATAAAACACACTATAACTCGAAATATTTAAACATAAATTGAAATCGATTATTCATTAAACAAATCATAGCGATGATGCATTAAGTAAAACTAATTTAGTAAAGATAAGTAAAACAAACTACTAATATAACCTTCTTGCAGAATAAATCTTGTATAATTATGTTTAATGTAATAGTAATAATATAATATTGTCACTGCAAGAAACTATAAACTCGGAGTTACATTTAAGGAAAATCCAAGATAGCTGTATTCTGACGTCATTCGTACAATTTCCCCAATAATAGCCTATAAATTAATATTTTTTTTTTAATTCTGAATAAACGGAAATGTTTCACAATTTTTTTATCACGTAATTTGTGTGAAATATGACTATTATTTGAACTATTACAGTCACCTTTGAATTATGTAAAAGTTATGAAAAGAATTATAGATAGCAATCTCTGCTCAGTACGGTGTGCTGTACATTATTGTATAGTGTATAAATGTTGATAATAAATGAGTTATTGGCGTGCACAAGAACACTAGTACTCGCAGTGATAAAGTTATTATTACATTACTCTGTTCTAGCGGAGGTCAGTTTGTTATTGATCGAAATAATCTTGACCGTCTAACTGGGATACGAACTTGTACCGGCAACGCTTAAACACAGTGGACCGCGTTCAATAACTTTCGGCTATTTTACTCACTCAGTTGGATGCACGTTGTTGATGTGTGTTTTACTAGGCTAATCTGCAGAAGTCAATTCGGTCTCTATTTTGAATGAAGTACATTTTGATATTACATAATTTTTCAGTTATGATAAAGTTACAGAAATCTCGATTACTCTATTATTTCTTTAGTAATATAACAACTCTTCAGCATACGATCATACAAGAAACACTAAAAATTCGAAACATCTGGAATTTCTTTTAGTCTGATACCCTGTTGGATTTTCAAAATTTTTTAAATTGTTTCAAATTTTTATCTGTTTTTTGGGGGCCCACGGTTCAAAAATTTTGAAATTTCCAAAACTTAACACTACATTCAGTTGTCAGTTAAAATTCTCTTTAATTTGATACCCCAAATGAATATTTTAACGTCTCTCGTCTAGTTGTCTAGTTTCCTACGAGTAATAATCTCTCTTGCTTTCGTCTCGGTAATATTTAATGAAAATCTATTAGATACTCTTCGATAAGCTTTCCTACTTAAGCCCCACGTTTGTACGTCATCTTGTAACGTCTCTCGTCTAGCTTTAAGTACGTCTATTGATTACTTAATAAAAATCTAGCTTAATTAAGAGTTACAGAATTTGTTATCTTTGTGTTATATGCCTTCAAAATCGAGTGTGTGTGATTATGCAAAGATATTTTGTGATTTTCTTAAATTTTGTTTATATTAAACCAATACCGTTGTGTGACAGTAGTTAGTCGAGAGAGTAAAGAAAGGCAAAGAGAATTACTCTCTTAGTATACGATTGAGTATTTCAAATTTTTCCGCTCGTGGCATCAGCTGATTTCTACTTTTACGAACCCATTTGAGGTTAAATGACTTCAAACGGTACGTATTAATTTCTTGATGTCCGGACTGATTTCCTTTCTCTTCTCGATCTTCTTATTATCTGTAACCAACTACCATCTACTGGAAATAATACACATTTTATTTATTTAAACACAAGGCATTCCTTGAATTTATTTAACATTTATGGTCTCCCAAAACATGAATTAATAATCGATTACTTCATAAATCACAGAGTTATTCGATCTTATTTTTACAAACATATAGCACATAACAAATATTTTTATTTTTTTCAGTTTTAATAACGAGAAAGAATTATGCAATTAATTTCCCAGTGTTACTGAAGGTTCTTTGAACTTTGAGGAAGTCAGAAATGTATATAGGTCGGTATCAAGCTTTACATAAATTATTTTAAAATTAGTATAATTGGTATCATGTAGTTGATTTTTTGACCGCTAGAGCGCAGGCTACTTTTCTTCACTGACGAAAAACGAACACTAAAACATCATGGCTGCCGGAAAGTTATTAACAAGACCACGTTTTGCTGTTTTTTGGTTAACAAAAAATAAAGTTTATGTTCACCTCTTTTCCAGAAGTATTTAAAGAGATTGTGCTGTTTATAGTGTTGTAAGTTTATAGTTGAGGTGTAATTTAGTTAAATTTTAATAGGAAACGATCTCACCAACAATGTTGAATTTCGGTAGGCTAGGCTTGAAAATTGATAACTGATTTTACAATTTTCATCAATTTTCGGGCGTGAATTATTCTGTTCCAAGGATGTCTAGGAGGTAGTGGATATCACTCATCAAGTTTATTAATTTTGCACTGATTATTTCCGAATAGTATTTATAAATTTTTTAATTTCTACAAGACATTACACTTTTCAACTGCTCACTTCCAATATATCTGAACAATTAATTCATTTCTTGTTAGTTAGTTACTCCTAGTAACCAAGAATTTTTATGGTTTTTTATTGGCTAATCTAGACACCTTTTAGTATGTAGGCTAATAATAATTATTATAATTTCATTTCTTTTTTTAGAAAAATAATCCTTTACAAATTTTACCAAAAATCAAATTTAATTTATTTACGGTTTTTCTTTATATCATTACTTAAACTTGTCTATTGGTATTTTATATTTTAATTCCTTTTATTTTGATTTGTTTATGATTTATAATTCATTTAAGGTATCCTTACGCTACACTGTTTTTTACATTCCCTCTTGCTAACATAGTATTATTCGGTATATTATTATTATTTTATATATAACCCTGGATTATCTTACATCTAAACAAAATAATTATATTAAACAAAAATATAACTCCTGGTTATAAGACCTTTGTGGCCTACACAATATAAAATTACAACAAATACAAAAAATACAAAACTTGTCAATAGTATCATAGTCTATTGCTACAATACTGATTTTTTCATCTCCAGCATAAATTTGTGAGATGCTCTTTTTAAATGTTTGATACTTTCACCGATTACACTATGTTCCACTTTGTATGAACACACTTCATGACACTTTTATGATTATTGTTTACAGTGTTTTTAGAGTACAAAGATTCTCATAGCTTGATACCTAATCCCCATTTCTGACTTTAAAAATGGGTGATTAATGGTTTTTACTCTGGTGATTATGTTATCATATTTGGGCAGGGGTTATGTAACGTTACAATATTTGCGATTTTATTCATCTTTCCGCCCAAGTTTTGAGCCATAACGTCCAAAAATTATTTAATTTTCAAAAACGAGGACTATGCTAAAATTATGGTTACAATTCCCTTTAATCTGATACCCCCACATGGACTCTTCCGATGTTTTCTCAACTTTGACTCCTCACACTTTTTGCCTCCGCCCCCCTCTATTTGGGGGGGAATCAATCTAAAAAACAATGTGGTTCTATAGGGTAAAAATATGGACATGCATGCCAAGTTAAAAGTCGGTTTGTTCCGAGTCGATTAAGATCGGCGCGTATACTGCATTTAACGAACACGCTAAAAGAAAAATAACGTACTGTAGTTAGCGGTGGTGTTCTACGGTACTGTAATGCGGTAAATACGCTGCGCCCGATTGGTGCTGCACTCTGACGGTCGCTGCTGATTGCGAGTTGAGAAAGGACAGAATAAACGATTTTAAACCTGTCTTTTGCTGGTCCTCGTCCATGTAACCGCCTCGTGGCATTTTTCTCCGACAGAGAAAAGTTTTTTTTAATTGTACCATCTTCTACCTATGGCAGGCTAGATTAAAACAGATCTGCGGTAAGTGACTGCAATATACTTATATATATATATATTAATTTGAAGTAATGCAAAAGGAATTTGTTTAATAAGTACAGTAATGAATGAAATTTGGTTAACCTATCACGCCACGTGGCAAATTAGAGTATGTGTAAATTGTATTAATTGTATAGCAATTGTTTAACAAACTGAGTAATTATATAACAGTAAATGAAGTCTTAACTAAGGCACCGTTATTGAATAATGTTAACCCAGTGGGGTAAAGTTTATAAATGTATACATGCCAAGTGGTGAATCAAGTTAGTAAGAATAATTAAGTCACCCCAAATTTATTGAGAATGTTAAAGAAAGAGAGTCATAGTAAAAATATAAAGTTTTAATAGAACTGAGAATAATGTAAAGTCAGAATAATATGTAATTTAACTAAACTCAATGTTTTCCAAGATAGGGCCATATGCCCGTATAACCTGTTGCAGAGTGTGTCTAACTTTCATTTCAAGTAGGCCTAAAGCCGTGTTTAATATTATAAATGGATTTTGGTGCGTGTGAGGTTTCTGGGAGAATTAGTGTTGGAAATTCTCGCTGATAATATTTTGTATGCATAGGGTCCCTCGCTTCAAGTCGAGGAACAGCCCCAACCTGAACATGACCATCTAGACTCTCTCAACTTCATCTGCCGGAGGAGAACAGCGAGGACAGGCCACACTCACACTAAAATGTAGACCACCACACCAAACTTCACACCACGGAATAAATCAGGTGACACCAAACCATATTACTTTTATACAAGGGAATGTAACCCACTAGAACTCGTGGACATATAGCTACACAACATTCAATGACTTTAAGCTTTAATCATTTTAATTGGGTCCCCGGTTAACGGGACAGAATAGTGCGTGGACTTGGGGGGGAATCTTTTGTACATTTTGTAACACTGTTATATTAAATGTGAGCCCAGAGGTTGGCATGTATCTGTGGCTGATTACCATTCAGACATGTAAATTTCTTTCTTGTTTTCAGTAGAAGGGTTACCTTAGTGCTAGTAATTCATCATGCAATTTCACAGGTTTAATTTAGTTTTCATTTTATGCATTAATTTCATATATTTATATTCAGTTTGGGTCATATAATGGATAGGAGTTTCTTTGGTAGTTCAGTCGGGTTTCCAGTTTAATCCTGTATAGGTGGATTTCCATGCAGACTTGAACATGCTCTTGGGACAGGTTTAGTTATGCACGATCTTGCCAAGGAACATGTCGGCCTTTGGGCCAAATTAATTTTTAAAAGGTTATAAGGCATTATGACACATTACTGTTTTCAATATTTAACCAAATTTATCATGTTTAAATTCTTTTTAATTGATTATGATCACTTGTGTGTTTACTGAATTCTAATTATATTTACTCCAAGTCTAAGCGCTCAATGTGGGAGCACTTTATAATAGTATCAGGCATTATGCCAACTCCTGAATTTTAGTATGCCCTGGGGGCACTGGTGTTACACACATATATCTTGAGTTATCAGGTATTAAGACCTTGCAATAGGTGTTGCGTGCAAGGATATTTATAAATTGTAAATTATGTACCTCATGGGGTGAAAGAGGTGTGGCAAGATTTTAATGATAGAAGTTGTAATTGTCCTGTGTTGTGGAACGTGTGTATGTGTTGTATATTGTAGACATATTTCCTTATATGTCCATTATATGTATTGTATATTCATGTGTATTTTTGGGGGTTAGGTATAGGGCTAAGTGGGGAAAAGTAACACCGATTGGAAAAGAACATTTTTTATTCATTTAATTTAAATTTTATATTTAAATTTTTTTGCAGAAACATTTTTTTTAAGGAGAATATAGAATATAAATTTTATATTTATTGATTTTTTTTCAAGTAACATTTTTTAAAGGAGATATAATGATTTTGTTGGGTTAAAGAGATTTAAAGTTTGTTTATAATAAAAAATTTTATTGGTTGTTAATTTTGTGAGTTTTAATTGCAAGTCCCGTCTCACTGGATCCAGCGCATTTTTGGCTTCTCTAGGCTTTGGCCTAGATTTAATTATCTTGTAGCCCCTCTTAAAAAAAAAAAAAAACCCATTTCTTTTATGAGTCAATACAACACTTAAAGAGGGGTTACAGGTTGATGCGCTAAAAAGTTATCGTGAGAAATATTCTAAATAGACAGACAGATAGACTGAAAATGCCAAACGGTAGAATTAAAACTGAGTACCCGCTTCACTCGTTCAATTAACAGTTCAGACATAATTGTGGCTAATACATTAATATGCCCAATAGTCACCTAAGTCTCTGAAACTTAAACGCTGACACAGGGAAATCGCAGAACAAGCTAGCCTTCAGAATTGTGGGTGTACACACATCATCGGGGATTCATGGACAGAACCTAAAAAAATTATTGTCTCACAAAGAACTGCACACAAAAATATTATGCTACTAAAACAGATTAATTAAGTGTACTTAAGCTAATTTAGACATACAACAAAACAAAAAAGAAAACTAAATAGATAGGCCTACTTAGCAAAAGACGTAGAAGTGACGGACTGATGTAAGGATTCAAGTGAACAGTCGTTACACAAAGCAACACAATTAGCTCAACATAGAAAGATTTGTAAACGTTACTATTCCAACAGAATATTGTTTCATGCCAGTTCTTTCCACCAGTGTCTCCCTTGAAGCTAGACAGAAGAAGTTGCGTGGGTATGTGTGTGCGTTATCTGGGTCGCAGCCAAACAAATGTCAATTTCTCCGACAAGTGCAGCGCAATCATTCATTTGCAACACAAGGAGTTAGCTTACGGATTTCCTTCTTTCGTTATAGCGTACAACTAACGATTTTCGTTTATTGCTCCTGCCAGACTCCCATAAGGATCCAGCCGCAGGAGCTTACAGCCTTACAGACGTGAGCGGTAGGCGCGCCCGCCTTAAAGCGTCAGGAGGAAAGGTGCACTGCCACGCCCAGCTGGATGGCTTGCACAACCTTCTCATTTCCCGTGATTAGTAAGGTTGCGGGTAATGCAGACAGTATCAACTTAGAATGATAAACTTTACCAACATAAAACAGGGGCTGTAGAGCTCTGAGAAGACAGATTGCAGCAGAAAAAACCACCAGGCGATGTGGTTGCCACATCCCTAAGATATTTTATACGGAATAAATTTGGTATTTATAACTTAAAGAAACGTTCAGTCGTTACAGCGGCTTCAACATGTGAATCAGATGAACAGCAACCGCATCTCTAAGAAAATATTGGTCTACAGACTTACAAGCAAAGAGATCTAAGAATACCATTGAACTGATCAACTTTAAAGCCGACACATGCTGGAGGAGTGGAACTACGGCCTTCCAGGCGACAGAAAGAAGACATATACCACAATTTATGGTGTCCCCATCCCGATTTCCACCACCTCCGCCCGACACACACCGTCTCATTGTGACACCGGGGTGAACCGGTATTTCGGCTGGATTGGGCTGATGTAAGTCGGGTCGAGGTGTGTGTCCTGCAAGCGGAATAGCCTCGTCCCTGGCAAGTAGCTGTGCTAGATCTGGTCGCTAACATATCAAAGCGCAGTTAACCCTAGCAGTACAGCCTGTCCGCGTGGCGTACCCCTTTCCGGTTGAGAGGTAAGCCGCCGGGTGGCTCCGAGATTGAGCTAACTACCGTTGTCCACATTTACCTCAGCGCATGCTGCCATACGAAGCGCGGGGTTAACCCGACTTCCGGCGGTATCAACTCCTTATATAAGGAGAGAGTCCCATGTCATTCGCTTATGTAGGTAGTGCATGAAGAGCGGGAATATTTTCGTCCTTTCCTTGTTGCAGCGTTGACAGTTAGAAATATTAACCGTTATCAGGTACATCGGAGAGGTACTTGCCCTGAGCTACTCCTGACTGTAGAAAAAGAAGGATAGTCTTTACTCTTACCTGCTCTGGTTGTTTTGTCCTTTGACTGCGGTATCAAAAATTCCCTTCCGTAAATCCTCCCAATAGTTAAATCTTTCCAGATGGTGCTGTTCTCCTAAACACCATAAGATCATTGCCCGCATAACGCAGTCGTTTGACATGCAACGCGCTGTTACATCCGTTCGTTTATACTAACGGATTTTCATTTTAATGTCGAAGTCCATATTTATCAAGTCTTAGTAATTACTTTGCTCGTGCCATTGATAGTCCGCAAGTAGCAAAAATAAAGTACACCTGATGTAAGATTAAGCTGCGTACATGTTCAACGCGTGCGCGCGCGCGCGTGTGTGTTAGAGGGAGGGAGGGCAGAGAGAGGGGGTGAGAGACTGACAGTATCGTAGACAGACTCTGACAAGATAACCCGAGTATTAATAATTCATAAGGTACGGGGCCTGCTTGCGAATATTTGCGAGATTCCTTGCCGGTAAATAAAGTCGGAGGAATTTCTCCAGCAAATTCCACAACAGCGATGAATACGTCTTCCCAATCACGAAGACGTACACGCCTCCCGTTGGCAGTTTAGTGTTTCCACAATATTCTGTAACACTGTTTGCTTTCACGGGTCCACTGTTTTACTTATTTACAAGTGACGACGCGTTCAACTTTGTCATCCGTTGTCGTAGTCGATAGCCTTTCCTGCCGATAATCATCTTCGATATCCGTGCGGCCGTTTTCGATCAACTCGCACCTTTTTGATATGACCTGGTGTGAAAATGCTATGGCGCCATACACGTTCCTTAACTGACATTGAATTTCGGTAGGATTACACCTACAGAAACGAGTCATTGCCCGGATTTCTAATTTCGACGCTACTTGTAAATGACTTGGTAAGTTTTGCAACAGACGACAGATTCACGTTCCCTAGCAAAGTGGACAGAAACGGAAGTTTACAAGTGCTGCCAACAACTTTCATCAAAATATCTCTTTTAGAAAAAAAAAATATGGACAAGTGCAACTAACTTTTTTGACCGCCCGTCGTACGTACTAGTAGTATTAGTAGTAGTAGTTGTTGTTGTTGTTGTTGTAACAACAGTGGTACGTTCTAATAAATCTTGATATACTAGTGACGTCAGTCACAGTGACGTGTTATGGATTGCAAGACAGTTTCCCTTGTTCATTGTGAGCAACATAAGCAGAAATGCAACACGGCGGTCACAATGTTTTATCGTATTGGTATATCAGTTTAGACTGCATCATCTTACGTTGAGCATTTGAAAAACAAATTTAGTGAAGACAACAGTTTTATACATCTCCTTTAAGTGCTGCGCTAGAAGAGTGAGTTTCAGATTTATAGATTATACAGTGAAGGCAAACAAAGAAAGTTATTTAAACTATACAAGTCACTGAACAAGCACTGTCGTCGGTGATATAATTATTGTGTGTGTGTGTGTGTGTGTGTGTGTGTGTGTGTGTGTGTGTGTGTGTGTGTGTGTGTTCTGCCCGTATCATATACATTTTGTTCGCATAATAAATTGTTTTAACCGTTGTGTAATAATTTTTTTCTGTTTACACAAAGGAAGATATGTTACGTGATGCGGAAAAAGTGTTACATAATACAGAACGTTCTACAAGTTTATCGAATGTTCCAGTGGAATCCAGCTGTAATGTGTGTGTGCGTACATAATGCTGCTTTGCGGTGAAAGACAATTACGCGTCAACTATCTGGTCTATACTGGACCACACCGGCCCGCGCCTGCTGTGTGCACGGCCGCAACCAATTATGCTCTGGTGTTTTCTAGTAGCATTCTTGACGCACAGTTAGCGAATATTCTGGAACCTCAGCGGGGTATAAATACAAGTACTCAGGGACGCTCAGTTCAGTTACTATTCGGGCGATTACTCTGTGCGTTCAAGTGGTTATTAGTGAAGCAAAGTGTTACGTGTTTTATAATTGTGCGTTACGATTTTAATACAATTGTGTTTTATATTAGTTGACATTTTTTTATTTCGTGTGAACAATTTTTATTGATTTGTTGTAAGAAACTGTCTTGTTAATTGCAAACTGTTTAATTGTGATAATTATTAAAGCTGATAATTAGTGACGTAGTTGGTCTTGTATTTTGTTTTCCACTGTACTACACGACGATCAGTAGACCGTCGTAACAATATTTTAGCAATTTAATAAATTTAGTATTTCAGTTACTAATTTTTTCAGCTCTCTTGTTTAAATATGTTTGCAAGATAAATACAGCACAAGTGCTTAATTTTGTAAGCTGTTTAGCGTGATTCACAAAATCTCATTATGTATTATATTTCTGATGATATAACATAGTCCGTATAACATGTAGAACTCCATACCACACAATATGTAGAACCGTATACGATATCAATCAGCACACAGCTTAAGTAACGTATCAGTAATACAACAAAATTACGATTCATTACTTTAACGTACCTTGGAGATGAGAATTATATTCAAGTTTCCGTAACTGAAACTATTTGCATTATCAGTATACAATTTAATAAATTTACAAACTTATATCATCATAAACTAATGTTTATAACTCACTGCAAATAGACTTTGAATGATAATAACATGACAGTAATGAAAATAACAGTTGCCACTATTTTTCTTAACGTTTCGCCGTTGTTAATCGAAAAACATCATCAGAATTACTACGAATATATGATGTCCCCGACTTTCGAACATACGTGTTCCCGAAAGAGTGTTCGAAACTTGAATTGTCCGAAAGTCGAGTACTGTAGCCTACAGTATTTACAATAGGCGTACTGTGCACGTAAGTTAGTAGGATCGGTTCTATGTACTGTAATACACTGTACTGTAATGAAATCAGATGCTACTCTAGCTTAATTTTGAATCATACCACCACTCTTACCACAAAACATAAATAATTCAGCAACATCCTAAATTAACCATTTCCATACATTAGTAAAGTTTATAATCACTGTTTATGAAACTGTTTAAAGCACAACCTTATAATATAAAAAAAAATTAATCATTTCAACACAAGTAAGTCCAACACATCCATATTACATAATATGCTACACAGAAATGTTGTTAAAACTGGTGGGGCTCTTATTAGAAAAGTGGCGCAGATCTTCTAAAAAAAATTTGTTCAGTTTTTTATTAATTATATCGAGGATCGTGCCGGACAGTATGGAGCCCAGATAATCGATGGCTGGATAGCTGCGAGTCTACTACTGCACTTACGTAAAATAATCACATTCATATTACAATAGTTCTGTTAGTCAATACGCATGCACTTTACACAGATGAATAATAAAAGTCATAAACTAAAATTTCACTTGTTCGACATCTATAAACGTAATGTGACAACGCTCCGCTAGTACGCATTATAATCGTTTGTATAAACAATTCGCCGAACTGACTGACTGTCACTTTACCGCTGTCTGTTTTTATACAGCCCAGCAAATGTGCCATCCGCAGTGTAACAAACGTAGGCGCTTCCAGATTTCTCCTCATTAACCACAGAGTTTTTGTAATGTGCGAACAGCAGCGGATTTATCATTTTGCCGCTCGTAGGCAGTATAATGTGCCACCCTCCCACAAATCCCTCTTGGGGGGGGGGGTGCGTTTACAGAAATTAATTAATATAATAGAAGTAACACATAGATAATACATGTAAAGTAATTATGAAAAACGATGTACTTCATATACATATCACAAGTAAATGATGAACTATTCTCTTTATGTAATAAGCCTTAGTTAGACTACTAAACAATATATATTTTTAAAAGTTTCTTATCATAGTGAGACAAAATGGAGCGGCATCTGGAACATCTCTTAGGTATAAAACAACATAACGGCCGTAAAATTTCACCTTTCCAAAATTTGCCGCCCCTCGAATTTTTCCGCCCGTAGGCAATTGCCTACTTTGCCTATGCATAAATCCGCCACTGTGTGCGAGCACATGAACGTGGTGGAATAAGTTATTGTGCCTACTTGTGTACACATGCTTGGGCAGCATATTATAAGCCACACGTACACATGTTATTCACAACATATCACCCCATCTAGATTAAAAGTCAACACAACAGACACCAGAAATTCCCAAATACGAAACGAAACAGAATAACTGTGTGCATTCCTGATTATAATTACTGTACAGTAATTGTCGATAACGGATAAGCGTCAATTATCCTACACAACTCTCAGTAGATTAAATAATATATTAATTAATTTTGATAATTATCTGTATCCGTTTTCCGACTAGGAGTTAAATTTCTATCTAATCTGGTTTTGTGAAATAACAGTGACTTATGAAAAGTTCTCGACTATGTTACAAAGATGTCACAATTTCTAACTACTGTGTCAGCAAATTACTATACAGTACACTCCCTGAATGGATCAGGGGCAGCAGACGGTGCGCGCCAGACTGTGAAGTCCTCTGATAATAATTTGAAAGTGAGTGATATGTTTTAATAATATGTCCGACAACTTTATCTTGAGTTATTCATGTTTCATAAAACCTGAAGATGAAGTTTTATCTTCAAAACGCGTCATTTTAAACAAACGTTTGTGTGCGTAACACACAGCCACAAAACGGAAAAATCATTAAAAAATTCAAAAGCCGGTAATTACCAACACACGTGAAGACTAATCATGTTTAACCTGGAAACGTACCATTCCATAAATCATATTATTACGGCGATCGCACTGACCGTCGTTTTTAAGCAATGAAAATAAAGTAAGTCAAGTCTAGAAAATTCGTTACTTATAACTATAATTAGTCTCAGTAAACAGAAATACTCGTATGTAGTTCTTGAAGTTTACGATTGCCCAACACGCGCCAGTGTATCCAACAATACATATCACTTAATTGAAACTGTCAGAATAAGCATTACAAGTCACCAAATACAGATGTGTGCATACAATAATTCATAGTTATCACTTTACACTAGACAAGTGATTTCCAACTGGCGGCCCCCGACCTTATGTTGGAAAACCAATTTAATAATTAGTCTATTTACTTTATTTTGTAAATTGATAATAAAATATTAGTTTAACTGAGAATGGTCTTACAGCAGCAACCTATGAAAAAATGCTGCACTAATTCACTAATAAATGTACAGTACGTTTCATTTTATTAGTTTAACGGAATGTGTATTTGCTCTTTTGTTTTCATCATATTACAAGATCCAGGCTATTTCCTTCCACAGCTGACCAATACAAAACAGACGCCGATAGATGTCCTTGACTCTTGTTTCGTCCTTGGTTCGTAAGCAATCGTATTTTTCATTCAAAGTTACATATGTTTTTGAACTACACATAAAACCCGCTTACCGAGTCCTTACATTTCATTGATAACGTTAGGGAACAAACAGTGAGATATTTCTAACAGACTTTACCAGTCATCTCAACGAAATCAACTTGAATCTCCAAGGGGGGTAGGACCAATAAATGTCGGATTTCACTCATCAGGGACTATATGGTAGGCCTATATGGATTTCATAATAGGGCCTACATTAAAAATCTTCTACTATTTTTAGGAAAAAATGAATTGGCTCATTTTCCAAGCTGTCAGCGCAGAAATAGTAGAAAAGTTCCAAAATTTTGATTACTTGAATTTTTTGTACGGTTATACAGTTTAAAATATGTAGTAAGATATGCTGAATGTGTAAATTACCTCATTTTAGTTATTTACAATTAATTGTTGCTTTCTTTATTTTTACGTTACTTGTCGAAAATTGACTTTTTATAATGCGGTTCCTGAGCTTAACTGTGGCCCTCAGGTGCGTTTAAGTTGCAAACCACTGCACTAGACCTTGGGCAAAACGCACGCTCCGAATAGAAAACAACCTATAACATGTTTTATCGTTTCGATTCGCAAACTCACAACTTCTTTCAGAACCGTCGACCGCTACTTATACTTCGTCTGTGTGTTGTAGTAACGTTAAAGATTGTTCTAGATACCGGTACACCACCGTCTAGAAGGCACAGAACGTACGAAAGCGTTGCGTCATCCTGCAGTCACACAATGCGTGCAAACGTCACGTAACAATATGTACGTCGATGCAATATGTATTAGCCTACCAGAGGTAATTATTGCTTTAGAGACTTTGTAATGCTACTGATTTAGAACTCCGTGGGCGCGCGCGTGTGTGTGTAAACCTCTGATATTTCGAACACTCCGTGACAGATTCCGCGAAAACTCGAAGATGGTTTGCACAATATTATCCTTCTTTCAAGGTCCTGGTTCACTTAGAAATTTTGACGATTTGCCTTCAACAAACAGATTTACCTTCAATCTAAAGCAATCTCACAGTCTTGTTCTTGACGTCCTTTCTAGGGACCTTGTCCTTGTCTAAGGACATATCCTCGTTTATGTTAAATAATTCTGTGCTACTGTTAAGCCACCCAACTCTGATTATTTCGCTGTGTTGAGCACTGAAATTGTTTTAATTACGCATGTAATTGTTATAATACTACAATTTAATTTTTTTGTATCATTATTGTTGTATTTTGTTATTGTTGTATTTTATTTAATGAAAAAACTTTTTTTTTCTAATTTTTAATAATGTACGGAAAATTTCGTAGAAACAATCAAGCACTTTTAATGTGCCTATTTACTTATCAAAAAAATTCGCTTATCCGGAAAAGTGTTAACATAGATTATTCAGCATAATCAACGTAGAACTGTCCTATATTAATGTTTTCTTATATTAAAACTCCGAAAATTCGCTTAAACACGCATGAAACGTTCAGCTGAACAGTTGTTGGCAATATGCAAAATAGTTATGTTATTTATTTACTTTGAATTATGACATACATTAGTCTATTTAAAAAATTATGAGTTCAATAAAAATTGTATAAAAGAACACGTTTCAGACACACTTTTATGTTTAAAAAAAAGTAAACCGAAAGTATAGGTTTCGGCGTAACACTGCACGAGGAGTAATTTCCCCTTCGAAGAAAATAATTAATTTACTCGATTCTGACCGGTAAACTTTCCGCGAGTTAGATACCACACCACTCGACAACTCACCTACTTAATATTGCATTTTATAACTACCATTTTTATCGGCATACTACATTGCATGTTCAAGTGAAGGTAAATTGAACAGCATTTATTATGGCAAAGGTTATTAGCATTTTACTGCAAAATTCGAATTAAAATCGAAATACAAAACAATTGTTTGTTAATACGTTGTCACTGATAGTGTAAACATTTTTTCAAATGTCAGACAATAAAATGTTATACTTAAAAACAAGTTATTATTTTTTGTAATTATTAAGAAAAAAGTAACATGCACTTCGATCTTATTTTGTTATTTTATAGACTACTCGTTTGTTTGAGAAAGCTGAAAAATATATTTTGACAGCTGATAATAAAAATATAATCTAATGACTGATATTACAAAAAATAAAATTGTTTCTCGAGTTCGGTAACCAAACGGAAACAGAGCGTTTCTTCTAAACAGCTTTTTGTGGGAACGAAAGATAAAATATCTTACCTCAAACATAAAAATTGTCTTAACAAAATAAGAAAGTTGATATTTACAGCAATTTGTAACAAGCCAACAAGCTTCTGAAAGTTTTCAGCTTGCACAAATGTTGAAAATGTGTTTAGACTTTAAATTTAAAATATTTTGGAGGAGTGCAATAATGTAATGCAATGCAACAATGTAACTAAGGTAGCTGCCAGTGCCTTAAACCGAACAATAAAGTTATGTCTGTTGTCTTGACGACTGTAATTGTTAAGTCTGTCTTATCTATCTAGAAATCATTGTAAAACTTTTATCTGATTTTTTAAGTTTTCTTCCCCTAAATTATGATTATCATATATTATTATTACTATATATTTTTCTGAAAGTTATTATTACTTTATAATAACTTTAAAAGTGACCCGTTTGATTAGGGCTATACCCTTCACATAAATTTGTTTAATGTGTCTGTGGTGCGTGAAAGCAAAATTTCATATTTTTTCAAATAAAATTAGGCAAATTTAAATACTATTGCTTTCTATTTTTTTAAATAATAAAATTGAATTAAGAAAGGCAAAAGAAGATTAAAAAGTAGGAAAAGAAAGGTTGAATATATGAACCACAGAATTTTTAAAGATACATTGATCTACTACAAACTTTTGTAGCAAAAATATTTTTGCGCGTTTTAATAATGTTGTGAAAAAATTGTCAATTAATGTTTAAACCATCGCAATTTTTCTGTATAATAAACATATTTTCGACTGTTTTCTAAAAATTAGGATGGATTTGAAGAATGTATATAGGCTAACATTCCTAGAATAAACGTTTAAGTTTCAGAAAACAATTTTGCAACATATTTCAAAATAAATTACCGTATAAATTAATTTTAAAAATTATATTCACGTAATTAGGTTCTTAGACCATAACATTTCTTCAGATTAAGCCAAATCTCAGTGAGACAAGCAGTGGGATTTGCAAATAGACGTTTTTTGTCTGTCATGCTTTCCACTGCTACCGGATGATCACGGTATGTAACAATAATTTCTTTTTCACTTTTTACTTACGAAGTTTTTGAATAAGAATGGCCAAATAGAGTAATATAATGTGATAATTAAAGAACTAGTGTAATTAATAATACAAAAGTTTTTTGTTTTCAGTAAACTCCATCTTAAAGTATTGTGAAATTATGTTTAATGTTTTTTTGGTACTAACAAACAAAACTCGTTACTGTGGGTGTGTAAATGCCATGTATTATCCTGCAGTCTGTTTTTATTTTTTTTTTTTTATACGCAAAGTCTGCTCCGAGTCTGTATATTATCAACGCTTCAAATAGTTCTTAATTAACTTCTACAAGAAAAAACATTTATTAGATAAGTTAATAACTTACCAGAAAATAGTAAGATTTACCATACCAAACAGAAAATACAGATTACTTCATACTTGCAGTCGCACACATAAATCCAAAACAGATTTTTCTACCACTGGAATTAAAATTTCACACAGACGGAAAGTCACGCGTTATCACTTACAGAGAGAACACGGCACATGTCACGACACCGCTCAGAGGTAGCGCACATTTCGTACTGAGGCTGGCGGTGCGGTGGCCGGCGTAGTGCGCGCGTCGCGACGCTCGGGTCGATGCCGGAATACAAAAGGGGGATGTAGTATTCCCTCGGCCAGATGACTCCCTTTTATCTAACCGAACACGCTCGCTCCATCCCATCCCATCCCATCCCCGTTATAGCTACTGCACGCGTCGGGCACCTGCGACACACACACACACACACACACAGATAAATACGTGTTTCGTATTTATTCTCTCAACTATCGTCTATCAATTAGTTTAATTTAATTAAAATTGAATTCTTCGGTATTCTGTTTCTAAATGTTTGTACGTAATATAAAAATTGTTACTGACAAACTACTGAAAAAACACGAAAAAAGCAAACTTAAACCCCGAATAAACAATAACACACAAAAAATGTTTATATCCACTAATTATACAAGCTTTATGCCTAAGATTTTGTCCTCTGTATTAAATAATAATGGTTCAACTACTTCATTCAGAACTACTAATAAGTTACTAAGCATTCTCAGACCGAAAAACACACCTCCAGAAGAAAAAACGGATATATATATAAGTTAATATGCTATGATTGCAATTGCTTCTATATTGGACAGACGGAGAGAGGTTTCCTCAATCGTTCTCGGGAACATATACCCAAGAAAATAAGAAATGATAACAGCATCAAATCTAATTACGTCCGACACCTGACCTCACACAATCATAATTACACAGACTTTAAGTCCAACTTAATATCGTTGCATGTACATAAGAAGGGCCGTTTCATGAATTCCTTGGAGGAGTTTGAAATCTACGATGCATACGCTAACCTAAGCAGTCGCGATTTCATATTAAAAGATCAACTGAACTTTGGATCCAACCGCTTGTACGATACCGCCTTGGCTTCCTCGCTAAGACTACGATAAGGTAACAACCGCTCAGTAGCAGATTGAACTTAAACGGGTGCGCACCCAACATCACGTACAATTCTTACGCAAATTGACATTTTATTAATTAACAGTCTCGTAAGAGTGACATAGTTTAATTTTACTATCTGAAGATAGAGCATAGTCTCCGAAACGCGTAATAGAAGAGTTTTAAAAGAAGTCACACGGCAGATTATTGAAAGGTAAATTAATTTATTAATAATAATTGTGTTTAGATCGGATCCAAATAGTAATGTAACCAACAAGTACATTCGTTCTGTTGGACGCAGTACTTATTTAATTGAACATACGACCGAAATACAACTTGATAAGGCAAGAATTTCAATACATAAGACAATTATAAATTACAGTACACGAAATTATATACAGATTACAGTATTACAGTAAAATAATACATGACAAACAGCACACTAAAGTATAGGCCTAATACAATTTTGTAACAACAGTAAATAAAAATACATAAACACTGCAAACTAAATTATTAGAGTACAAAAACGTAAGACGCACAGTATAGCTGTAAAATGACGGCGGGTTTGGGGATTCAAAATAATTTGCGCTTGACATTGGAAAGATTTTATTATTATTATATTTTATTTACTTGCATGTTCTAATAAACGTTTTTCTTTGAAACAATAAGAGGATTACAATAGTATAAAATAAGTAAAATTTTTAAAGTAAATTTCTTACTACTTAACACAATTTTAAACAATATATTTTATAATTGAACAAGCAAAAACGAGTTCTCAGTTTCATCTCGACCGTTTAGAATTTGTCCCCCTGTCTATCTGTCTATCTGTTTGGGGTATGCCTCACGATAACTTTTGAACGCATCAACCGATTATCCTAAAACTTTTCATACCAGATCACACTCTACAACCAGATCGCCCTCTTGTTTTTAAGATTGATCCTTCTAAAAATACGAAGGTGGGAGACAAAAATGCGTGGGGGCCAAGTTGGGTATTACATTAAAGGGAATTAAAACCACCGTCTGAATATAGAGATACATTTTTTTAAACAATTAGAGATCATTTTTAAAAATTTCAAAATTTTTTAATGTCAGGTCCCAAAAAATGGGTTAAATTTTTTATAAATTCGCAAAAATTCATTTGGGGTATTAAATTAATGAGAATTTTAACTAACATCTAAATGTATGTTAATTTATGGAAATTTCAAAATTTTGGGACCCAAGGGGCCAAATAAAGGCCAAAAGTTTTTAAACAATTTTGCGAAAATACATGCTGTATCAGTCAAAAAGGAGTTGTAACCTTTTTAATAAACTTTCAATTTATTCAAAGTTCAGCTTTCAACTCTCTTCAAAAACTCTCTCTCTCTCTCTCTCTCTCTCTCTCTCTCTCTCTCTCTCTCTCTCTCTCTCTCTCTCTCTCTCCAATCTTCTGTAAATCATATTTGTTAAATCCTTTCCCTCACCTTTCAGGCTTCTATTAATTTTTCTATTAGCTGATCGCTGGAAAAAAGGAAGAGAAGAAGCGGTAGGTGTTACGGATCCAAAATTTCCACACGTGTAAAACTAAACTTGCTGACACGTAGGACCTCATAAAAAGCACTGCGATTATTCTACGTATCTTATATGAGAGTCTAATATTATTATTTTGATTCTCTCATAGATAATCGCTTAATACAATGCCACTCCAAACGGCAAAGAATAACGTTTTATAGACTAGACTACCTACAGCATTCTGCAAAGTAAAGAAGTAAGTTCTTGAAGCCTAACTTTCGATGATCAGAAGAGTTTCGCCGGACTATTAGCATCGCTAGAATTTACTATAGTATGTTTCTATTGCTCAAAAGACTGGTCGTCTTCGGGTTTAAGTTAAACTAATGCATTAAGTAGAGATTAGACATACTCGAAATGTATTCGCTAATAAGCGTGAACCACCACCAGTCTACAAGTTAAACACAACTATAGGGAAAAAAAGCAGGCGTCTATAGACGGAAAACTAATACTAATAAACGTAAAATCATAGAGGCGTCTATTATGGCTAAAAATGACAATTGTATCAGTCAGTCTAGTAAAAAGTATATAGGATGTTGATAAGGAATTTGAAGGAGTATATATATGTGGTGGTGGACGGGAGTTAGATGTGGGCGGGCCCGGGGCGCTTAGTTCGCTACTTGAACAAGGCGTTGCTTGTCTCTGACGTTCTTCGTTGTGTGAATCTGAGTCACTGTGCGTGTGCTTCCTTCCCGGTTCTGCCCAGCGGACTTGCAGGGTAAGTAGCGGTTCTTCTTTTTATATAGTTTTTCTATAGATGTGTTTAACTTAGTAAGTTAGTGGTAGTTTATTCTTTTCATGTTTACGCTTGTTAGTGAATGAATCTCCGGTTCGCCTAAGTTTCTATTTAATATATTACCTTAACTTAAGCCTGAAGATGGCCACAGGTTTTTTTAGTGGTCGAAACGTAGTGTAGTAAATTGTAGCGATGGCAATAGCCCAACGAGACCCTTCTGATAAAGAAGTCAATTCTTTGAGAAAGTGGTTTCCAATTAATATATTATATGTAAATGTGTAGGGTACTTTTACACCTTGAAGGTATAAAATAGTATGCTTTGTAATTAGGTACTACAGTTTATTCTACATATTTAAATTAAAAATTGTATTTATATCATATTACGTTTCAATCTAGATAGTATTGCACACAAATTGTATTAAAATGATATATGAACATTAATTCATAAAGAAAGTTGTTTTCTGATATTTTATTGAATACTTATGTTGAAGCGTCTAATCGTTACTAAATTCTCTGCGGACAAAACCAGAGATACAAAGTCCCAGCTGTAGTGATAACCTATGCTAACGTGACATTTTGGAAATGTCGACGTCGGTGTCGGAAAGGGGTGACCGCACGAACACGTGTCGCGGGGTCGATCCAACGCAGGCGGGCGGCGGTAATCCGGATTTTAAATTGAACGTGAGCCTGTAATGGTCCACATTCCTATCACCACAACAGGGAATTGCCACCCATTCACTTACCATTCTAATATACATATTCGCCCTTATACGAAAACACACACACACACACTCCCTCATATGTCGCAGTTTCACTTTGTTATAACAGATTTTTGTACTGAAGGGTCTGAAGTATACAATAAAATATTACATTTAAACACCATATTACGTTCTATCATATTAACTTCACAAATTACTAAGTTGGAGGCCTATAACTACATCCAATTACGGAAAATTTCAAATTACTAATAGCATGGGTTCAGGTGCCGATGTGACGACGTAATCACGATGGCATTGTGGTCAGTACACAGGCTCCCGTGGGTTCGATCCCTGACCGGTGTTCTGACCAACAATACTTGTTTGTGTGCGTTTGTGTGAGCGCGCGCGTGTGAGAGAGAGAGAAGATAGGGAGAGAAGAAGAGAGACGAGAGAAAGAAGAGGATTGTAAACACAGACAGGCCTGCGTATAGAACGGGAAGAGTTAGATCATAAGCCTGGTACTGCAGTGTCATTGTGAAGAATAATTCATATTGCGTTACAGATTAAATTTAGAGTGTGTAAAATCACCCTCCCCACTGACTTCATGCTCTCCATTATATTGTGTGCTACTATTTGAAACAAAATTACGTGCCCCTACCTTACCAAAAAGATCCCCTCTACCTCTGCGGGGGATCTCTGTTCTGATACAGCACAAGTGTCAACGTACGTAATATTGCAACATATTTCACAGTGTTACTACATTGCAGTGCCTCCTAATAGAAAGTATAGGCTAAACACTCCACAGGCTGCGTTTGTTTACTAAAGGAGTGTTCTCTCTGAATAATAATTTATTAAAACGTTTAAAAATCTGCTACAAAATCGCTCTTGGAAATCAGTACTCGAAAAGTGGGAGGTAATTACTTGAATAACAGATTAAGCCACTGCTGTAGAAAGATTAGTTGTTGTATTGGTAGCGTTTGGGTTTTTGCGGCGTGAGTCAACCACGAAATCTTCGAACACTTTCCTCTCCCTTCACAAAATAGGGAATGTGTCCATCACCTACATTCATAAATATTTTCTGGTGTTGACTGTTATATCTAAACAGTCAAGTTGGCGTACAGTAAAGTACGTAAAAATAGTTTAAAACAAATTACATTGTTATAATTGAAATGCGTGGGCTCCTATTTTAACCAATGTACCCCTTTGCAGACGTGAGGGCTGTTAATAATGCTTTCCATTTTAGCATACTGACCGGTACAATAAGATTACATGTTTAAAACGCAGTGTATTTAAACTAGTAACGGTAAAGGATAGTCAAATGTTTTTCTATGATTTTATAAAACGAATTTTGCGATATTAAAGCGAAAGAGGTTTTCATATGCCGTTTATGGAACTGAAGTATAAGTGTAGTAATGTTACAATGATTTTTAAATTTAATTTCGTCGTGTGGAGGTATTGATGCTCGCACGTCAAGATGTGCGTGTTCCCTGAAGTAGGCCTACTGATTCACGCTGTAGTTCACAGAACACGTTGAAATTTGTGATTACTTTTGTTACTTCAGTTATTTGCATAATATGTGTTAAAACATTGTGTACAAGCTTAATGAAATGCAAAAAAAGCCAGAAACTTGTGAAAGTAGATGAGATATATCTTTATAAGACTGTGTGAAATGATTGACGAAGTTTATAATATATAAATATAATACGATAATGCGGTCTGTCTATCTATCTATTTGGAATGTGTCTCACGATAACTTCTGAACCCGTCAGCCGATTTTCGTAAAACTTGGCATGCGTGTCCGCACACAGCCCTTTTGTTTTTGAGACTGGTGTCTCCAAAAATAGGAGCCGGGGAGGCAAAACTGTGAGGGGGCTAACTCTGTGAAAAAATTGCAAAAGCCCATGTGGGTTATCAAATTGAAGAGAATGTTAAACAACATCTGAATACAGTATTAAATTTTAGAAATTTCGAGACCGCAAGGGCCAAAAGAGAAATTAAAAATATGAAAAAATTCTGAAATTCAGCAGGGTGTCAGACTAAAAGGAATTGTACCTTAAATCTTAGTGTTTTAAATGTTCAGTGTTTATTGGATGATTGTTTGATCTACAGTTCTTGTGTTAATAAATAAATAGTAGAGTAATCAAGATGTTTGTAATTTTTCTCAAAATTTAACAATTATCTAATATCGAAATTTATGTAATAATAAATGTACTTCGTTCAAAATAGTGAGCGAGTTCCCATTGTCCTACCCTACGTCCGCCAACCACTTGTTTCTTGATCTTCTACTTCTTCTGGTCTAAAACCATTTCCACTTAGTTGTTCATATGCAGTTAAATATCCGTAGCCATCGTATTCGTTAGCATTTTATCAATCTACCTGTACCCCAAATTTATGTTAATGTCACCACGACGAAACACCTTGTTCTTGGACCGGTTTTGTCTCAGCGCTTCCGTTTCGAAACCCTAAAATCGTCTACGTCTCTTTTACATAGTGTTCACTAAGTTACAAACCGGTCTTATGAGCATCCTCTAAATTATTAAATTTGAACTGCAGCTTAATACTTAAGATAGGCTTACAACCTGTTAGCAGCAAAGCTCTTCTTAATTTTGCCAATGCATACCTTAATTCATATGATTATACAATTATTTATATTTAGAACAAAGTCTGGGTAGGAGACGTCCGATATAGATTCACACCTCCCGGTATCTCTTTCTGCTCTTGATATTAACAAGCAGTTTGTTTTACTATCGTTAATTGTGCGTCTATCAGGACTCCATCAACATGGAAACGTTGTAATTATTCAGTTGCTCGATATTAGTGTCTTGGTGGGACGTCTTGAGAAAGTGAAGCCTTGTGACTTAATGCCAATGCTGTAGTTACGATCGTCCACTTTGTGTTAGTTAATCTAATTTTGGAAATCATCGATGGATAGCTAACAAAAATTAGTGGACTATTAGAAATATAAGTTTGATTAGTTTAAATAAAAAACTAAATTTAAAACCATTCATTTTAAACCTTATATCTAATAATTCGCGTTTGATATCTTTAGAGCTTCAAATTCAAATTTTACACTTCCCTCCCTAATATGCAGTATTTGCCATTTAATTTTCGTAGACTACAAATATATTTTTATACTTATATAACAGCAGCCATATAGCAAGAAGTGCATACAGCTATTATCAAAAAGAAGGTAGATTTTAAACTGTTTACAAGATATGAATTTGGCGGAATCTCAAATCTAAAATAAAGCAAACATTTGTCACAGGCATAACAATATTAATGATCATAACTGCACTTACAAAACAAGATGTTACAGCACACAGACGCATCGTCATTAATATTTATGAACAGTAATAAAAAAGTGTTCATATTCGTTCGCTTCATCAATTGGTCGGCAAAATTCAATTCAACCGAGTACGTTCAATGTACGTCCAAAAAACGGTCGAAGACCATTAGTCTCAACTTCGACACATTCGTTAATAAATAACTGGGTACTACTGAAAGTGGATACGTTACGCGATCGGCTGCGAGGGAATCACTAATGCAGTGGCTGACGCGATGTTCCCATGAGACCGGTCGCTGCACCGAACCCCTACCCGCTCGCTCTGTCGCATAAACGTTTTACTCAGCCTGTAAGACCGAAGAAATGTAAATTACACGACTGAAATTTTTTGATTTCTTTTTGTACAGTTTAATATTTTTCTTTAAGGGGGACCATTGGACCAATGTCTGGCAACTAATCGAGAGATGCCTGGTTCGACACCGTAAAATCAAGGTACTGTTTTTAGTCCCCAGGGTCGACTCAGCCTGTGGTATCCACACTACCTTCGTTGTACGCTGAACGGCTCACATAAGACCGCCTGCCCTGCCTAACTCCTAAGCACTACGGTGGTACAAAATCAGTCATTATTTTTATTATTATTATGAATTGTGATATTATTATTATTATTATGAATTTACAGTCATTGTCCTTCCATGTTAAATAGAAATCTTCAAGGAGGTTGGGATGTCTATAAGGATAGATTGGAGGCCATCACTAAAAATCAAATTTAAAAAATAAATTATTATTATTTATATTATTACCAGTAGCGTGGCGTCCGTGTAACCGCTGTTGCCGGCGGCAACAATACCGGAAATA
Organism: Magicicada septendecula; assembly: GCA_034769895.1. Lineage (NCBI taxonomy): Eukaryota > Metazoa > Arthropoda > Insecta > Hemiptera > Cicadidae > Magicicada > Magicicada septendecula. The sequence goes on along the minus strand of CM068370.1, from coordinate 386,605,284 downwards.
AGAGAAAATAATATTAATTATATCACAGAATGAATACCTTGGTTATTGAATAATTTGAAAACCGAACAATATTAGTGGAGAAACTTGAAGAAAAGCGTAGCATTGCTTTAGAACTGCTGGGCACTTGCACCGTCTTGTGTTGGCAGGCTCAGACGTAGGCAATGCTTTACTGCGTACGGTCATTGACCTCATAGTAGTTTCACCGTACGGACTGTGGAGAGGGGAGCACATTCGCCCACCCAATGTGTTGCCGCTGTATAAACCGGAAAAACGCTCAGTTAGCAGCTATGTTCGTTTTCGGAACCGACGTGGAGCACTTAATACGTACCTATATTTTGTGTTCTGTTCGTTTAGTCATCATACGTTTCTCTGTTTGTCTTTATTATTTGTAATTCGATTATTTGTGTCCTGATTTATTCTGTGTAAGTACAGTATAATGAAGTCAAATCCCGTTGAACCGGGACTTTCTTCTGGCAGCGAATGACAGAAAATGCTCTAAAAAAATATTTTTGCTCTAAAAAGTATATTTTTGCTCTAAAAAGAAACTTGCTACTAGAAAATATTCGAATTAATTTTTAGGCTAAGTTTTAAGCCCATCACAACCGACAACAGCTGTTATGTACCCACGCTACGCCACTGATTATCATTATTATCGTGAAGAAGACGGCCCGGACCTAGTCACCGGAAAGACTGAAATAGTACTGTTCACCCGGCAACAGATCCCCACAATCATACTAGTGCAAGTGGGAGAGCTGAGGTCACAGTAACAAAGAAGCCAATTAAATACCTAGGGATCAAGGTAGATTCGAAGCTCTCATACTGGGAGCAAGTCAAGTATGCAGCTGTATGTCGGAACACATCGTGACACAGCTAAGCAGGCTTATGGCCAAGGTAGGAGGCGCCACTGCAAGCAAGAAGGCGATCATGAAATCAATCCTACTGTATGGTTCCGAAATCTGGGCCGTTGCACTAAAGATGGAGAAATGCAAGAAATGAATGTCATCGCTGCAGAGAAGAGGAGCCTTCAGAGTAGCATCCTTTTATCGGGCAGTGCCAGAGCCAGAGACCTGGTGATAGCCCGAGTGGTTCCTATAGACCTTTAGACTCTAGAACAAAAGCATCTCTTCCAAATAAGAGATGAAATTCGAAGAGATGCAGTAAAGAATGAAGCCAGGGAACTCACTCTCCGGCAATGGCAAATCGCTTGAGGGTATGGATTTAACCAACACGGTGAATACAATCTGACCCAGTTCCTCAATGGTCATTGCAATTTTCGCAATTTTACGCCTACCTCCACAGAAAGGGAAAGTTGCAAAGCCTAGTATTCCTGTACGGTGACTCTCCCCATGAAGATGCCTTTACGTCTTTTTTCATGTGCAATATATTCACAAGAGACCGGATGGCACTGGAGATGAAGTTTGGGAAGTTCACGCCCGAGGGCGTAACTGAGATTATGCTTCAAGGCAGGGAGGAATGGGACCGCATTTCTGCATTTATTCAGTGGGTCCTATATGAAAAGAAAAGACAGGCCCAACTTGCACCCAACGGACAGAATCACATAAAGGACAAGTAGAAGAAACCCGATAAGGGCGCAATAGGATCCGTCCTTAAGTAATACCTAAGTGGTTCCAAATCGATATTAACGCCTGAATTAGAGGTGGGAGTGAGAGTCCCACACACTAGGGGATAGACGGTCTCCTCTGACGGTGCTTAAGCCATTTTCCCCCCAATCGTGAAGTGGAGACTATGATAACTTTTGACCGTCTTACTCCACTTTCAACAATAAGAACTCACACTGACTTAACCTTTCTCCATAGTGTCTCTCACGGACTTAGCGGATCATCCTACAGTATTGGTTCAAAAGTGATTAGCTATGCAACATGTGCAAATACTAGATTTATAGATGGACACGCAGGGTCATGTAGATGTGTTAACGTTGCAAAACTCGACTGCTTTAATGATGCGAGGCAATTTCGTACTGTAGTTAAAACTGAAGTTCTCTGACTCGTCTTATTTTGCATTGCCACATTCAATCTGCGAAGTTGATTAATTATGAAAATAAGACTTCGTGTCCCAGTCTCAACAATTAACTCTAAAATCCCTCCGAGATTAAATTTATATTTCCAACAAGTGTAATACACCAGAGTTGGAGAATAAATGCGCAAGCGCACGCCCACACACACTACTGTTTTGTGTGTGTGTGTGTGCGCGCGCGCGCGTGCGAGTGTGTTTTCGACTTTACGTTCTTTCGGATTTGACAGTAATGATACTTGACATAGTCCCCCTACTTCAGAAGATGGCGTGATGGACTACAGAGATTAAAATCTGAATGATGGGCTTATGTCACCACATACAAATTATAAGGAGCGACCTTCTTTCGTCCACCTAAACAAACGGCAGCCGTCTTCAGGCTAACTGTAAACTAATATACGATGAATATAAGTAATAAAAAATACTCTATCTAAATGATGGAGAGTCAAAATGTAATAATAAATGTCATCACAGTACGTGATCAAAAGACTAAATAATACAAATAAATACTTACTAGGAAAAACTCACAACAGTTACAGATCACAGAGGCACAATGTACACGAACACTTGCACCGTATCATGTATTAGTCTATTATTAGCCTGAAGATGGTGCCGATTGTTTAGGTGGCGAAACGTCGCATTATAATTTTTCTGTGATGACAAAAGTCCGTCATTTAGATACCCTAACTCTCTCAAGTGTATCAATACTACAATAACATTTCCACACATAACATCTGACAATACCACACATAATTCTACACTTGACCTCAATAAGAATAATGAATAATAATAGAAAATATTTAAACTTTTAACTACGAATAAAACTTAGAACTTAAAATCCCGTAAAACATTTTTTTATACATATGTAACTGAGGTTACGTGCAGCTTCAACTTTACATTCGCCTAGAAAAAAAACTTTGCAGCCAACATCTTGTAACTAATTGTAATTTATGTGTTAAGTGTCGAAAGGTTTAGTGGGGATCCAAATATCAATATTCATGAGCCTCCAAAAAATGTCCGTACATTTGTTAAAATGTCTGGGCCAATATTTAGACGCACAATCAATACACTTCTGTCAGAAACAAAAAATGTATATATATATATATATATATATATCCCTTTCTGTTACAAATTATGCAGCAACCACTTTATCATTATCACATTTTTGAAGTGAGAACTTTATATGTGACACTATGGTGCCCAGCTCCCTCTAGTACACCTGGCGCTCAGAAGGCAGTCAACTGATTCAACGCGTCACTAAGCAGCTGAAACGAAAATGCAGTATTGCCAGGTGAATCAAACCTCTTTTCCCTACTGTTACAAATATGTGTGCTTTCAACAAAGCGTAATATTTTAAAGAATGTGAGTATATTTTAAATATTTAAATAGTATTACAACAATAACGTAAAATGTTAAAAATAATTATATTTTTTAAATAATCTGTTTGACCATATTTGATTACAAAATGTTTGGCGTTTACTTCAGGGACGCCACCAGAGAGCACCACCAAACAAGATTTGGTGATTACACAATCAACTTAATTAAATCAATAATTTTTTGTAAAAAATTAAATTAATATACTCCGCATATCACATTCTACTTTTCAGCTAATCATTACGTAAGTCATATTGTTACACTGGAAAAAATTATTTGTTACATATTGTTTGTATACTTAGGCCTACGAATATTGAAAATAATACGATGTGTAATACGATTCTATTGTAAATATCGATTTCTAATAATAAAATACATATAAACACTCGCCACGCGACACTAAAGTTCTCACTTCTGGCGTTGTGTTCCACGACACACCCATTTTTTCCAATCCAGTGACAGGCCTGTTTCGACTCGTTCGGCTGTACTTTCCTCGCGAATCTGGTGCGGTAGTGTTAAAATATTAAGTGGACAGAAATCATACGTTTTTACAACAGAACACCCAAATGAAAACCGTAACTAAAATGCCTCACTGTTATTAGTTATTAGTTATTTGTTATTATTATGCTGATGTAAACGTACAGTAACAAATAATTGTTTTGTGTACAGTTTCGACAACTGCACAGCGCGTGTAACTCGAAATATTCGTCATAACCGGTAAAATAAAATATCCGTTATTTAAATAAAATATTTACTTTCCTAAAGACTACTCCTCTCTGTAAATTACCACATGAGCAGTAACGCCAGCTGAAAACTAACCAGTGTATCATGGTACCTGGCATGGTCTTCCCTCATTAACAAAGTATTCTGCTATGTAACGCTATGTATTGCTATGTAACGCCTAGAATTTTGCAGTCCCCGTTTACACCACAACGCTGCTATTATGATTAGATAAAATCCGTTACTTTTGTCCCTCCTTGCTGTCTTCAACATAACATATGCCTGATATGATTCATTCCATTATCCTCCAGGTGACTGTCTAAGCTTTTTGGTCAGGGTCATTTTGTTTCCGCAGCTTAAGTTATAACTACAGAAAGTGACGTGAAAACGCAAGGCGTTTATCCCATTAATAAACATATTAATTACTAATAAGGTCTCTTATTAATAACAAATAACCGTGAGGCATTTTAGTTACGGTTTTCATTTGGGTGTTCTGTTGTAAAAAACGTATGGTTTATGTCCACTTAATATTTCAAAGTTGTGTTAACCAGAAGTCGGAAGAAGTACAGAACGGTATTCAACCTTATTGTCCTGCGAGATCTACGTAGATTAAACCAAGAGAAATTACTATAATCCTTACAATTTTCAAAAGATAATTTTAATTTGATTTTTTTTTCTAACTGTATATCTAAACAAGAGGAGGATTATGTATTGAAATGATACTGTGTTTGCAAGAAATGTTGAAAGTTTGTCGTAAACAGTATCTTACTTCAGCTATCATAAACAAATTTTTATATAACAGAGAAGTAATGTTTGGCTTTAATCGTGTTAAAATGATTATCTTTCATTATATCTTGTATTACGCTCAATAAAAAAAATGAATTTAATTTTTCTCTATAATTGACTCTAATTTTTATTCATATAACGCATATAATTCGTTTGGCATTTTAGTCTTACTAAGGTTACAGGTTGCAAAGCTATGTCACGGGATCGGGACCAGTCGGGTTGCGCTGAGTTTGATGTACACACGTTTTCAAAAACATGGTTCTCTGCATAAAAGTCAATTAAGACAGAAATCGTGGCCTCGGTAGCAACAAAAAACAGCAACTCCGCAATCTCACAGTGGGCGAGTTTACAAAATTATAAATGTAATTGACATGTAAAATATACAATAGTTGACATGGAAACTATTCAACAGTAACAAACCGGATTTTAATTCTATTCCAAAACGTAAAACTCAACTCACTGAAAAACAGCAGTCCATACTTGTCTAAAGCTTCTTTATGTTTCAGTTGATTGATTCCCCTCTCCAGGGTGACCACACTTACAAAATAATACAATTGAGTTTAGACTGTTTATGTGGATGCAAAGTCCATTTTGCACGCCTACTTCTTCTTCTTCTTCTCCTCCTCTTCCTCCTCCTCCTCATCCTTACAAAATTGAAAAATTGTAATAATCCAGACTAAAAGGAATTTTAACACAAGTACGAACTCTTATTGTTTATTGTATGGTTGATGTATAATTGTTACTTTACTAAACAAAAAACGATGGAGTAATCGGGATTTTCGTAATTTTTCTGATAATTAAAAAATTGTCTAACATCAAAATTTATCCAGTAATAATTGTACTTTATTCAAAATAGTGAGCGAATTCTGCAGCTCCATACTAGTTATCGATGGATAATCCGACCGATTATTAACTATCGAACAGACCAATCGAATACTGTGTAAATTATTACATAATTCACTACGTATTCATGCCTTTCTGAACACATCCAAATATTTAGATCATCATTATCACATATATGATCATTGATATCACAACTGATAACTTCTTAGTGAATACTGTACGACTCGACAGCTGACTGTACGAGTTGCTTGAAGCGCAATCGATTCTCTCCAATTTGTACAAACCTCATTGTTCCTTTGAATCAGTACCACTATAAGATTTCCTTTGTAACACAGCGCGCTTAATGATTTGTTTGTAAACTTCATTTTTCCATTGCAGTCTTTTTTCCAAATTTCTTCAGTTTTGTACTTAAGTCTTTTCTCTGTTACCGATATCTGGAAAATAGAGCAGAGTAGTTATTATTTTTTTGATTACTAAATGGAAAAATTAAAAAAGAACGAAATAAGAGTTAAAATGAAATACCATACTGCGACAGTACAATCATATGCTGTACTGTGCAATTAATAGATTATATAAATATTTAAATTAAATTAATAAATAAGCAGGTCTGAGATTGAAAGCTGAGTTGATGTTAAAAATACGGCATGTAGACATACAGGAACCGACCTGCACGATCACGCGATTATCGCTGAGAGTGTGTACAGTAGTAAATAATGTGTGTGAGTGAGGCCGGTTCGAGCATGAAAGTTTGCAGTCTCACCCTAAATAGGTGTTAAATTATAGTTTTTATTTAATTATAAGAAAACTATAAATGGTATAAAAAATTCAAAGACTCCTAAATATGTATAAAATTAATACACATGTGTAGTGAGAAAACGGCGTGAAAAGGACGTGCAATGCGAATTCAGTGCGATTTTAAGGGCATATTAATTACACGAATTATGCGATTACGATGGTAATTACAGTGAACATGTGTAATTAAATTATCCATCGTTAGAGCATCCTGTAGTGCACAGTAGGCGTTGCCATTGGCAGAAATGTACGAAAATATGAAATTGGACGATAGTGGGGGAACTGACGCCTCCAAGCAATTTCTGACAGGCAGAATTCTGTCCCAACAGGTGCGGTACAATGCTCGACTATAAATAAGGGCACAGAATAAGCCAAGTTCTTCTCAATCAGCCTTCAGTAGCGGCGGGACGCTATGTCCAGTATAGACGCGAATTTAAAATTTTTTTAGTTGAACAGTAAAGGCAGATGGACGCTATGTTTGTAACCCCTCTTTCCTTTTATGCTTAATATATATGAAAGAAAACTTTTTTTTTATATTATTATTTTTTTTTGTATTTATTTTTTATTTTTTTTGAAAGAGGGGCCACTAGTTATTTAGAACTAGGCAAGAGCCTAGAGAAGCCAAAAATGCGCTGGGTCCAGTATGATGGGACTTGCAAATGAAACTCTGCTCTAAGATAACAATAACAAGATTTATTGTATTCATGTCTTTGTACAATGAATTCCCCCCAGTATACGACATATGCGCCTTTGAATGATTAAGTTAATTACAAATGCTTTCCTTCTTAAGAATAGCTCGAAATTTCAAGAACCACAATCGTTATTATTCTTAAAATCGTTATTATAATTCACCTTAGACATAGGCATCGCCAAATAATTGAGCTTGATATTACTGAGCAGAATACAGTTACTTATAACTGATATAAGAAGGGCGCATAGTATCGACCCTCCCAGTAAATGACATAAATCATAAACATGATATATATATATGCATAATAACGTATAACAATCTAACAATCACATAAGGCATAACACACAACATATAATTAACATAGATACACATTTACATATAAATGGCACACACCATGTCCACCTGGTTAACAGCGTATATTTTGTCATCGTAACACACTCAAACCCTCTTATTCAAATCAAGTCTCCGGCCCATCTTAAATTTTTTTTTTTTAATTAACAAACCCCAAAACCAAATACTAAGTAACAAAAGAGCAGAGTAGACACACCCCAAAAATTCTAAGTGTGTGAACGGCCAAGGTCAAATTGGCTAAATAGTCCGAACGGCACACAAGTACCGAGCACAACAGGTAATTATCAATTTCGTATCCCAAATAATAATAATAATAAGTGCCATCACGAGGTCAACATGGATTCCCGGTTGCATAACTGCATATTCTCAGTTCTTTTATTTTCTTAACAAAAAAATTTTAAGCAAAATCAGTGGAACGTGACCACCCATAAATAACTTATAACTGGTATTGATTTGTCTTACATTCTTTAACATTTATTAATGAATTGGTATTATGAGCAATAAAAAAAAATTTAACAATTCTTGTGCTGGCTATGGCAAAATTTAGTGGTTACAAAATTATTTGAACAGTAGAATTGAATTTCGAAAAGCAGAATCTATGGAATTAATTTACTAAAATATACTTGAGGTGTTCATAGAGAATCCAATTGACCTCAGGCACGGTCATGCGCCCGGACTAGATCCAACAAACTATGACATGTTATGGTCCTGTGGAAAAAGGCACCAACAGGTGTCGTCCACAGGTTAAAGCACCTCCCCCAACCTTTAAATTAATAACCAATACAAAACCCAACTGAATGGAAAAGTAATTCCCCTACAGGGTACCGAGACACCCGTGCATGCATACTTAACACTGAAATCATTTAGTGGCAGTCAGTGCCGCCCATATTTACAGGAAACTAACATCAACTCGGGTGGTGCATGACCCTGGCTGAGTTTACAAACTCTCGTAATGAGATAAACATTAACAGGTTAATGAGGCGTAAGCCTTAGTAAAAATGAAAAAGTAACATGTAAACCCAAATGTCCCATTGTACTTGTGCGGAACCAAGTCCCAAACTGGAGCATCTCCAAAGTGTTTCAAAGAAAGTGTATCGGCCACAAACATTTTGTTTCTTAAAAAAGCTTAAATGTCACCTGGTTAGCAGCATAAGGGTAGAGGATCTCGTCGTGTGTGTCCGTCCATTCGGCCTGACAGCTAGACGGAAGTGCTTGAATTTAATTCAGGGAAGGCAGGTGTTCGGCCATCCTTTGGAGCGAGCCAGATTGTCGACTAATTCGGAAACCCGGAAGGTCGCGTAGCTTTTACTTATACATAGTAAAAGATAGTAGACAAAATTTTAGGTCGAGGCTGTCAGGCGAATACAGACGCTACTACGCTGGACGGTGAGATTGAACTGGTCAGTTCAGCTGCTGAAAAAATAGTATGAAGCGCTGGGCTCAGAGCGCGCGCGGATCGGCCCGGTGGCCTGATAATGACGGACGTAATTTATTACATCGGCAGAAGCCGATAATACGTAATTTAATAATTCAAGGCAGGCCGTTCCCGTTGAGAAAAAAACACCGCCGAGTTTTTCCAAAACACGGCACATGTTCATCTAAACATCACACATTAACTCTTAGTCTGGTTACGAATACATTTATAGAACGTACTTGACGATGTCTACACACAAACGTCCGTCTCTCAAAACAAGCTACGAGGTTACATCATGCAGAGGAACACTATGTTGAACAGCAGAGGCGTCTGATAGAGCAACAGCAGCTGGTGCAGAGCAACATATCACTCTACACTACAGCAACCATGAGGGACGAGTAACTGGAGGACAACAAGTGGAACCGGGGGAACGTGCAGGGAACTCCATCAGAAGAGGACCTACGGATCAACGGAGGACATGGGTACGATCTACAGAATCGAGGTGACAAATAATCAATTTATAATTTGTAAATGAGAGACTAAAGACATTGAAAAGACACTTTGAAATTTAAAAATAAATAAGAGTTATGTAAAATGTAGATATACAGATAAGAGAATCTAATTTACATTCAATAAATATTTTCTCTGATGATTAACAATTAATTTAGTCAATTTAAATTTTATTTAAAGTTTGTAAAGCAATCAATGATTAAGATGTATGCAATGCATAAAGTAACGTAGTTGGAAGTTATATAAAGAAAATAAAACAAAACTGCAGTAAAGCACACAGTCAGACTGAGCAGTCAAGATTTAAGATAACAAATAAATATTTAGAATATACCTTTGTTACTATAGAAGATAAGATTTATTTTATGATAAATGTACTGCAACAATTGAACGTTTAAGCAAATAATAATGAATATTTATGGCGAAGTAAATGAGTTTTTTATTAAACACGCTTGTGGTTTATGAATAAAATTATGAAAACTCGTTACAATTCAATCAATGACTACCCTTATTACCATTACACCCAAACCCCATTAATTGGTACACTTTACCAGTAATGTTATATACATTTTGGCACAACACAAATTAATTTATATTTGTTTTGTAATTTGTCTTGTTATAAATTGTCTCCCAAAAGCGTGGGGCTACACAATTTAAATTTGTAAACAATTTGTTCTGTTATAATACATAATTAAATACATGTCGCAAATTAAGTGACATGTAAAAATGCATGTCTTATTCTTCTTCTTCGTTTAAGCATTATTCCTACGGCCTCTTGCACCTCTGATGGTGGTACAAGTCACGTTCCACAACTACCAGAGAAATCAGCCGTCTTAACCAAGTACGGTGACGAACAGGATGGTCTCTCTCTCTCTCTCTCTCTGTCTCTCTCTCTCTCTCTCTCTCTGAATGTGTGTGCGCGACCCATTGTCACTTGTCTAGTCCAAGAATGGCAGAAAAGACCGCTGTATTATTTTCTCCCCGGCTATAGGGCAAGGCATGCAGACCGAGTCGTGACCTTGACTCGATACCACGACCGCAGCACAGCCGTTGAGATTGTGATTCTCGAGCGTTTCCAACTGAAGTTCCACACATAATTAAATACATGTCGCATCAGAATGTTGAAGATACTATGGTAAGTTTCGATGAGACATTTGTATTTAACTAAAGGAAAAACTTATGAGGCCTACGAATTATAACGGATACACAAAAGTACAAATAAGTAAATACGCAGATAAATCAACGTTATATGATGAAGTAATAAAAATACAGGTAAAAGAAAAAGACGGAGAAAAAAGAGGGGAAGAGAGAGAGAGAGAGAGAGAGAGACAGACAGACAGGCAGACAGACAGTTAGACAGACAGACATAGGTAGAAAGGTACAGAAAGAATGAGAAGAATAGAGAAATACTCATGGTACATAAAAAATAACTTTTCTACCAAGTAAAAACAGATTGCGATTAGGTGAAATATATAAAAGAGAAGGAAAGAAAGTGAGGGTGATAAAAGGTGGGGGAAAAGCTGAATAAACAACTAGGGGTGTAGGGGGTAGTGGACAAGGAACAAAGCCGAACACCACGGTAAAGAGATCAAATGAATCACAGAAAATTCGGCGATTGATGTGAAGGGTTCTGGCATTTAGTGCGTCAAACTGGAAACAGTGAACTTTTGAAGCGTATAAAAATTCAACCAAAACGATATAATTGGTCCTGAGTTTCAGCCCCAATAAACTCGTTGGTTATTTTAATACAGTTTTGTATGGTCGACGTAAGCACACTAAACATGGCCTAAACTAGTCATATTTACAATTAATCCACATCCGTACGAAGAGAAGAATACTGGCGTACGCCTCAATCCTTAAACAACTTTATTTAAAAGATGTACGAGGGGCAGTTGAATATTTCGCTGAGCGACATCTATAGCCTTACTGTAGAACATTTTTATACTAAAAGCTCTGCGAACTTTTCAACTGACTCTCGTGTCTCTAATATGAATTTAGCTTTCCATAAAATTCATGTTTCAATTTCATTCGAATAAAGCAAACATAATTAGCAAATTTTATTGTCATGTGTTACAAGATTTATATTTCATACGAACATTATTAATTTCCATATCTATCTTCAATTTATTCATTGTTTGCTATTTGTTTGAAATTTATGTCTCACGCGTGTTTAGAAAAATAGGCAAACTCAAACCTCGCAATGTGATTCACTGCTAAACAAATTCTAGCGCTAACGGAAACTCACAACAAGATAGTAAATGTGTTAGGAGATGACGCGCCTTCAAATCAATGATGTGTAAGTGGGCATTTGATTTTCAGCGTGGTCGTACGAGCCCCGCAGTATACGCCCACAAAATGTAACAACTACAAATGTGCACAAGTCTTTTTAAACCCAAGTTCTTAATTTAAACTGTAATACACACGCTCGTGTGAGATACCTATGCCTATGGTCTCAGCAATGTCATCCACGGCGGTCTTCCAACAGCTTGATAAAAATTTTTAATAATATGTGGTGTTGCACTTTTGGGGAGTCCACTGCAGGGATCATCTTCAGTGCTCGTACGATCATGTTTAAAATCAAGTGCTCAATTACAGCTCATTCTTTATGATGATCCAGGATCTCCTAACACATGTACCATTTTGTTGTGTATCAAAACGTTTCTGACAAAGAATCCAATCATAGCACGATGACTAATTTTTTTCATTTTCAAACCACGCGTGACAAATATCAGATAGACGGTAGACAACAAATAATACGGTGACAGATAGATTTTGAAATTGATGTTCATCTAAATATAAATTTGTAACATCCGAAAAATTTTAGTTCTACCGCCGAGCTATAGATGTCGCTTGCGAACTTTTCAACTGACTCTCGTGTCTCTAATACGTATTTAGCTTTCCATAAAATTCATGTTTCAATTTCATTCGAGTGACGCAAACATAATTAGCAAACGTTTGGAGGTTTTCTGTAATGGTTTCCTAATTTTTCTTATTAATAATTGTTTTTCTATCAAGTACTTACAAACAATCATTAATCCTTTCAGCTGCGTGCTTCAGCTGCGAACACGAGGTTCAAACCTAGAAGTAAAAATAAGTGGAAAAGATCCCAAATAAAATACAATATGATAGGACCAAAGTTAACTATATAATTTCTACATCTAGACAACGAATTATTCAATCGCTCTTACGTTGCTTTCTATTTTTAAACTACCGATCGCGTACACAAAAGTTTAAAAATTTACAATAAGTTTAATCGTCATAGCATTGTATTGCAGTAAAGTAAATAAAGACACATTTTATATATGTGTAAAAATTTATTGAAATAGTTAATGTAAAATATATTACGTCAACACTGTTATAAGTACCGTTACACAGCTATGTATTACCAATCGTAAATTTTGACCTCAGTATTTCTTCTTCAGTATTATTGCCCAACGTGAGCGCTGGCTTCCAACACCAGTCTTCTCCAAAGTCTCCTCTCCATTGCCACGTCAGTGTAACCCCTAACATCCATTCTTCTGAGACTAATATTGACCACTCACCACAACGTAACCCCTAACATAGATCTATTGACCTCAGTACTAATAAGGTTTAAATTATGTTTGCCAAAATTAAAACAACAGAGCAATATGTGTGTATGTGTGTGTTTACCTGTGTTTTACTTGTGGCAAACATAATGTTAAAATTCCGCTCGCCTCAAGCATTTCATAAAGGATAAACGCCACGAGAAGAATTTACATGCAGAGACACAGAAGAAACACGTCTAAATTCAGTTTCGTTTGTGTTTTTTTTTTTTTACATAGTAAACGTGAAAAACCAAACAAACATAAAATTTTCTTTAGCATTTTACATTTAAAATATTTTAGGTTTTCTTCACTTTACTTTCATATGGTCAATGCTCGCTGCTATATCTCTCTTCAAGTCTTTATCAACTCAAGATTGGCAATTTTCCATTGCGCCTGAGAATCCTGCAACGTGTCAAACCTTTATTTACAAACCGTTTGCTACTTATAACTGTACTGGTGCAGCCACTAACAGACAGAATATACGTTTGTTATATTCTTCTCATTGTTACTTTTGTAACTCGTAACACAAGAACACAGTTCCATTATACCTGTTGCATTACAGAATCTCTTATCGGTAATGGCGAAGAAAGATATACAATCGGGGAACTACACGGGGGAACGAAGACGTAGCAGAACCAGAATATCGAGTATGTAGTGTTTATTGTACAAGTTAAACCTATTCTTGTATTGTACACACGCTTGTTACAAACAAAGGAATACTTCAAAGTCCTAGGTAAATGAAACGAGTCGAGAAAGGTTCCAGGACATAGTAACGAAACGGTAAAAACGGGTGGAAACGCTAGCGCAAGAGGTAAATGTCACATTAAATAGCGCTTATTCCAATCTTTGCTCTCTGTCTTTCTTTACAAGTATAGGGTCGCCGCCACCGTGTGGTCGTCCATCCGGGTTTTAAGGTAATCCATACGTCGCTTGACTTTTGTAAGAGGTTGGTGGTTGACTTCTTTGTTGTACTCACGTAAAATGTTGATTAATTCCACTTTTGTAGAACGTTATTGTAGAGACAAGTGTTCCATTATTTGTTCACAGATTACATATTATTATTGTATTGTTATTATTATTATTATTATTATTTGTAGTGTATGTTGTGATCAGTGGCGTAGCTAGGCTTTTTGGCGCCCGGGGCAAGGAGATCGTCGGCCGCCTCACCTTCACAATTAGAGGGGGACAAAAGAGCAAAAATGAAGGCTTATCCAATGAACAAAGTACTTAATAAATGCAGATGAATAAAGTACTTAATAAATGCAGATGTGTGTATTTTTGTATGAAACCACGTCCAGCAAACGTCTTAACAATATTTGTTAAGTCAAAACTAAGAAATTACATATTATAATATGTAATAACTGAACGGTATTCAGTTTGTATACATTTATTATTAACAAATTTAGACTATAAAAAATGTTCTAATAAACATTCAAATTCTTTGTAGGTCTAAAGCGCATCGTCAAAACAATATCCTAAAACAACATAAAGTTAAACAAAGAATTACATTAAAATTAATAAAATTAATCACTTACCATTACAGGTTAATGGTTCCGTCTTCTATTAATAAACACTTAATATATATTTTTAATATTTAATAAATATTTAAAACGAGGCATTTTAAAATGTAACTTTCCTGGTCTTAATTGCTGCAAAGTGGTTTATTAAATCACTATAATCTAAAGACGAAGCAATGTCGTTTTAAATTGAAAGTATCACTAGATTTGATACCCTGTCTTGAGATATTGTTCATCGTACGTACGATTTAATCAATTTAAGTTTACTAAACGATCTTTCACAAGAAGACACAGACAATGGTAAAGTACAAAAAATTTTTAAAGCTGTTGCTAGAGTTTTGTAGGTTTCTAATCTCATTGAAGAAATGTAACAGTTCCTGAGATGTAAAGTCTTTTTGTTTCCCGTTAACTTTTTCCCTTTAAATAAAAGTATGACGTCTTTCAAATCACTGAACAATTCTTTCTTCACTGTTTAGGTCATGTGAATACAGTTTTGCAAGCACTGTGCATTTAATATTGATCTGGGAAAGCTGTTCCTTAAAATGTATATCCCTATCACTTACGTACGCCTCAAATTTACAGAGGAGCCCAAAGCGTTTTTCTAACTCTTTTATGTTAGAGAAACGGCTTCAAATTTCAACTGACAGTTTGTCCAAATTTCTATTAGAGAACGTCGCATTTTTTGCCAAACGGTTAATTCAGAATCGTCTGCATACTCCCATCGTGCGCATCGTTCTTATCCTTTTTGTTATACTGACACTCCATTCATTACATACCTGCTCTGCGTTAGTAACGACATTGTCACACAGCTCATTCCTCCAAAATTTTAATTTGTCCATTAGCGTCTCCAGAAGTGTCAATGCTTTATTTATCCAAAGCATAATAAAGTATTTTAACACGTTATGCACAAAGTATATTTTTATACGTTAAACATTTATCCAACTATTTTAACAAAGCCAGAAAGTTTCCAGGATTTGGATCGTTAGTAATTGACTCCTATCAGCCCTATCAGTGTCAGATTTTGTTCTGCAAGAGTTTGTACTGTGACAATGACACGTTCGAGGATTTATTTCCATGCTTAACTGCTTTACTCATTTGTTACTGAAGTAGATCATCAATAAGTCCCCCCTTTGTTTAAAGAACGTTCCAATTCCTTCCATTCAAAAAACGCAGACCGATGAGCAGGACTTTTTCATGATCCTGACTACGGGGATTTAACTTTCGCCACGACGAAAACCCACTTTTACTATTTAAATGGCTTCTTTGATAGTTTTTTTCGTGGAAATAAACTGCAACAAGAGCAAAATAGATATTTTTTAGTTGGAGAAAAACCCATCCAATTGTTACCTTTTCGCCATTTTGCAAGGTTTTATCAAACCAATACGTGTTTAAGGATCGTCCAGCTTCATCTTCAGGAAAATGGCTGTCCTTGTTCTGCAACTGACATGTTCCTCTATTCACCATTATATCTCGGAAGGATTGAGATTTCTCGCTTGACCAAGCTATTTTGTAGAGAAGTACCGGGAACACGGTCTACATTGTTGTTAGTAATGTTCTGTCCTTCATCGCCTGTAATTTCAAGACTGTACGCTGCATCATCATCCAATGGTACTAGAACCAACTGAATCTTGTAACTGTACTTTGACACTTTCACAGTTTGAAGTATTCACGTCGTTAACTTAACTGTATTTATGAACAGCCTCGTCGCTAATAACATCCATTTTATGATCGCAAGTTGATTCCTTGTTATCGTAATATTTTGACACTCAGGGTTCGATTTTCCTTGAATAAAAGACTTCATAAACTCTTTGGAACTTGTTGTAATTCTTAATCTTATATTAATAAAATCTTATATTCCTGTAGTTGTTAAGGAATAGACATGTCAAAGAAACAAGTAGTTTGTAGATTTATAAACTGAAAACAATTTTTTCAAGTCACTGCTCACTTTGCCGCCCTCCTGGCTATGCCACCAGGGGCGGCTGCCCCCTTGCCCCCCTAGCTACCCTTCTGATTATGACTACTGCTAGTATTACTCAATTATTTTTAATTTGTTTTTTTTAATGTTTCCCAATTACAATGTTTAATTTTTAATTATTTTAAGTTTTCTCTATTTGTGAAAGATTAATTCCTTATAATCCATCTCTTTATGTTTTTAATTTTTTGTAATTTTTATGAAGGTACAGTATATGCATATATCCTTGAGTTGCAGAATCGTTCACTGTTTTGAATGAAACACATCTGTTATTAGGTGAATTCAAATATTAGATAACATTTTGTTATCCAGAAAATTGCGAAAACCACGATTACCGGTACTTCATTATTTATTTTAAAATAACAATTTTAAAGCAGACAGTCATCTAAGAGTCACTAAAATTTCAAACTAGTACATTCGTTTTTTGGTTAAGTTTAATGACAAAAAATGTAGTCCTAGTTTTTAAGTTTATGTTGTTTTCATAGATATCTACAGGCATATATCTAATACTTTTCACAAATAGGCCTATACATAACTGATAATTACAATATCTAAAGTTTTTTGTAAACAAAGTTTACAAACATTTTGAAGGCGATCAAAAATTTTCAAGAAATACTGAAATATTTCAAGACATCAATTTTGTTAAAGATACCGAGAATGTATATTCAATAAAATTCGTCATGCCTTACGCACCACATAGAACTATACGATTTTCTGAACTTTTTGAATTATATATTTTTGGTCCATGGTGCCCCTAAAGTTAAAAAATTTTCATAGGAAACTACATTTGGACTTGGGATAAAAATAACCATAGTCGGTCACTCGGCTGGATTTTACAATTTTTTCAAATTTTTTATCCCATTTTTTTGGGCCCAGCGTCTTAAAAATTGTCAAAACCGAATACTATATTTAGTTTGCCATTACAATTTCTTTTAACTTGATACCTCGTAAGATATTGCGATTTTATTAAATTTTGGACCTTTTTGGGCTCTGGAGTCCCAAAATTTTGAAATTTTTAAAATTAGTCACTGTAAACAGTTTTTTATATATTCTTCGTAATTTCATATCCCACGTCGGGAACGATTTTTTAATGCCTTCCGTTCCACTATTTTTAATGGAATCGACCTGAAAAACAATAGGAGTCTGTAGAGTGGAACTCATGCCAAGTTTCTCGAAAATCGGTTGATTCGTTCAAAATGTATTGTCAGACATACACCAAGCAGACATACAGACATAGTTAGACATACAGACAAATGCCAAACATCGAGTTAAACTTGAAAAATGCACGCTGCTTGTATCTCTAAAACGTATATACATATCAACCAAAGAGACGAAGACTCTTTGGCCGGCCAAGAAAAATATGGAGAGATCAAATCCAGTAGCAAGCAAAAGTTGTAAACTTGAAACGTAACTAAAGAAGAAGATTACGGAAAGAGCAGACAGACTGGCAAGAAGACTTAGCTACAGAGAGAGCGAAAAGGTGAAAAGAGGGAGTTAGAATGAGAGATAGACAGACAGACAGACAAATCGAAAGGGAGAGTTGTGCTTTGTTATTTCTTTAAAAAACAGTTCGCAAAGTTCAGTATCGTTGAGCAAATAATTGGCCATTAGCAGTTTCTCCGTTTGATTCTATTCTTGTCAGTACCAACTATGCAAATACCTGCTCTTAATTGGAGTTTACAGAAGGACTTTGCCGACCTTGTTTTTTACGAACACGATTATATACAAAGTAATTAGTTAATATCTAATCTATCATACTTTGTGAGGGCGCTTCTATAATAATAATTAAAACCATTTCAACTTCCGCTGACAGTTTTGTTCTACTTGATTGACGTTTCTGTGTCGATCACTAAATGACGCCTCATCTGGCGGACACAATCCAGTTCCCGTTATCGGCTTAGACTTTAGTCTGTCTGTTTACACTTCAAGCAGAAGTGATCCGGTTCTCTGCTAGAATAAACGTAACAAATATAATATCAGTAGGTGGACTATTAGCCCGCGCATCCCACCCTGATCATTTTTAGCAGTTGGATTTTCTCTCTGGAGTTCTCCCGTAGCTTTTGCAGACATCCTGGAGGTGTATCCGCCTTTAGAGACAGTTTCTTTTATTCCCGCATATCCGCTATCCAAAGGAACCGTTTGTACCACTCGTTAGAGTAAAGACTCCTTTTAGTAGGTTCCGTGAAGAATTTGACCACCTACTCCGCGCCTGCGGAGAATTACTCAAGTGGAGCAGAGGCGAGATCTGCGGTTTCCATTAGGCCGGATTCTATGTCCAAGGCAATGCTCAAATACAATTCTGTCAACAAAGGCACTCCCGTTATACAGCACAGAAAATTTCCCGTAGACGCTATTCGATCTTACATCATGCTTCGTCGTTTAGATTAACTCGTCGATGGTGTCCTACGTATTGAGCCAAACAACCTCAGTTTGTCACGGACCGAAGCTCACCAAGTTCCACTATCTCACTGGCAGTTTGGCCGTTCTTAGTCCGGGGCCGTTCAGTCTTGCGCCATTCCATTCGTTTCCAAGGGAGCAGTGTAATCTACAACAAACTTCACGAAACATCGGCTGCATACTTGACGTAGATCTCCTTTCGGTACTCTAATCTGTCAATATTATCACGTGGCTAAATTCGGACTTAAACCGCCACATCACAGGTGGCCGTCCTCAGTCCTCTTATCGCTGTCTTCTAAAGGTATATTTTCACAAACATTTTCAAGGTAGTTTGTGCTTTATCCTTTTTCAGTCACAATATATTTACATTCTTCTTAAGTTTCTCTTCGTAAATTATATATTTTTTAATCTCCTTATTTGTCAAGATTGGACAATAAGTGCATACTTATTCTTTCATCCGTTAGCTTCAGTTTATTTACCAAACTGACGACTGTTTTACCTTGTAGACATTTACACAAAACTTCACGATTTACACTCCAGTCATTTGTGTTCTTCAAGTCTTCATTTGTCTGCTTTCCTCTAGCAGCTTCTGTCTGTCTTTCTGTCCTTCTTCAGTCCATTGGAGTTCAATCTGTTACTTTCGCTGCCTATCGGCATGAATGTTGTCTTATATACATCCGTAGACGTACTATATCAGTCGTTTTCAAAACGTTTATGGTACGATATAAAGTAACCTAAATAGCAGAGGGTAAACATAAATTACATTTACAGCGTTCCTCGGAGAGATGAAATGGTGTACGTGCTTCCGTACCTTCTATTACGAAATTTTTTCCTGACCGTATATTATATTTGATATAAATATCGGAAAAACATAAGTAAAGGGAATTAGTAAGAATTAAGAATCTGTTAATGTATCCTTGGGAGGAAAAACTGTAGAGCAAGTGAACTCATTTAAGTATTTGAGAGAGAGACGTGACTCAGCATGGAAGCTGTACGGAGGAAATCAGAAGTAGTATTTCTACGGGTAAGAAAGCTTTAGAACAGTAGCAAGATTTGCTAAGTATTTTATTTGGAATGTGGTTCTGTATGGCAGTGAAACACGTACCATCAAAAAGAAAGTAGGAAGGTACCTAGAGGGCTTCGAATTGCGGTTGTGGCGAAGAATGATTAAGGTGAATGGACTGATAGAGTAAGGAATGTTGAAGTATTGACGAAAATAGAAGAGGAAAGGGAACTACTGAAAGTAATAAGAAAGAGAAACATCTTGGTTGAGGCATGTATTGCGTAGGAACTTTCTGCAACAAACGATTATAGAGTGAAAGGTGGAAGGAAATTGGAGACGGGGAAAAAGAAAGGTTGGAATGTTTGATGACAAAGAAACGGAAGGAGCTATAGACAAAACTGCAGGACCGAGAAAATAGTAGAGCATGTTGTTGAAACATGCTTGTTTCACTAAAGATGATTGTACATGAAACTATTTGTATTATTATTATTATTACTATAATATCTTATTATCTATTACTATATTATCTATATTATTCTACATACACCGTATGTTACTTTCTTACGTGAAAGTAGAATATCTTAGAAATTAGGAAATGAGCTTTGTGAATTATTATAGTAACTAACGTATACAGTTCCGACATGGAACACAAGTATTTAGACAAAAATTTTAAAAAATTTCACCTTTATCGACTGAACCATTTTCCGCGCACTACGAGCTTCATCAGAGGCTGCCGCTAGGAGCGCTGTCTGTTCTGTTTTTGGTGACCGCGCTGTCGTCCGAAAGATCGTTGTGCTGTGTAGTTTAATGTGTTCAAACAGAATAATAATGATACGTATACAATCCGACGTCTCTGAAGACTGAGACACGGAACGGTCTTAGGCAGGGAGATGGTTTAGCATGTTTATTATTCAACTTTGCTTTGGAGAGTGCAGTGAGGGAATCTGGGATACAGATTGGTGGTATAATATTCAACAGGTCCGTTCGGTTATTATCATATGCTGATGACACTGACTTTGTAGGCCAGTATTATGCTGTGATGAGTGATGCATTCTTTGCATTGGCTGGAACTGCCAGAAGAGTTGGCCTGATAGTTAATGAAGTCAAGACAAAATATATGCTCACCCAACTACATCAAAATGAAACACAAGAGGCGCGGGTTATGATTGCCACCAACGTTTTTGACTGCGTTGATGCATTCACATTGTCACGTTAGTGACTGCTAACAGTGAATTGAATTGGAGGTTGGGCGAAGAATCTTGGTCGCGAACCGATGCTATTTTGGGCTTCAGAGACGCATGAGAAGCAGATATATCTCTCGAACTACGAAGATACGACTTTACAAGGCTTTGATAAGACCTGTTATAACATATGGATCTGAATGTTGGACGCTGACAAAGCATGGTGAAATGTCCCTGCTGAGATTTGAGATGCGAATCTTGAGAAGAATTTTTGGAGCAGTACAAGAAGGACAAAACTGGAGGCAGTGAAACAATTATGAATTAATGGATATGTACAAGGATATGGACGTGGTTCATACTATTAAAGTGGACCAAATCCGTTGGGCTGGTCGTGTGTAAAGAATGTCAGAAGAGAAGATTCCAAGGAAGGTTTTAAGAGAGAAAATTTATGGAAGGAGAAAGATTGGCAGACCAAGACTGCGGTAGGCGAATGGAGTGGTGGCCGACACCCTGACTATGTTGGGAGTGGATGACTCGCAGACGGCAGCGCTGGGTAGAATGGGATGGCGATCGATGTTGCAGGAGGTTTGTAGGCCAGGGAGCAGGAAGAAGAAGAAGAAGAAAAAGAAGAAGAAATAAAAGGATGAGACAACGGTGGCAGGGACAGTTGTAGAAATCCTTACATATTTGTAACAGATTACAGTAACTTGCTGAGTTTTCTGCGGAGTAATTGCCTAACGCGGCCCTATGCCTCCTCATTGATAGATGTATTGCAGAAAAGGGCCCTACAATCTGAACCTCAAAGGTCAAACAGGTTGATGCCTTCTTCTTCTTCTTCTTCTTCTTCTTCTTCTTCTTCTTCTTCTTCTTCTTCTTCTTCTTCTTCTTCTTCTTCTTCTTCTTCTTCTTCTTCTTCTTCTTCTCCTTCTTCTTCTTCTTCTTCTTCTTCTTCTTCTTCTTCTACCTGTCTAACTCCAGTCTGTCATTTTTTCTTGAGTATCATAATTACTTACTTACTTCTTACTTCATGGCTCTATGATTCTGAAAAATGGACATAATCAAACATGGCGCAGTGATTCTTTTTTTTAAAAAAAGTTTAAAACCAATATAAATTCACAACGAAATGGTAAATGTGCTAGATTTGTGAGTTCGAAAACAATGGTTTCTGACTTTTGTGAGGTACGTTTAGGAAGTTTTGAATAGGCACACAACTCCATCTCCACCGTGCGTGATTACTATATGGCCGATTTGTCTCTGGAAGTGGTGGAACGTAACTTGTACCACAGCCAGAGATCACAACAGACCGCAGGTCTAATGCTTGAAGGGAGAAGAACTTTACACTTTCCTACTGAATACTTAATTTGTATGGACATATTCAAAACAATAAACTAACTGTTTTGCTTCAGATTAAATTGCGCCATTGATATTATCGAGTGAGAGCACATATCACACGTTTAATGGTTGTAACGTAGACAACAATGAAACTAAAACGTTAAAAGTTACTGAAACTAAAATAAATGTACATTTATATTTATCCACGTCCTCGAAACGTCAGAATAACAATAAAAAGCTTTTTTGCGTGCGTCAGAACTCGTAACATTCTAGTCAGTCCATTTGATTGAACAATAGCGTTTAACGAATAGTGATTAAGTTTATATAAACGCAATACTGTGCACATTGTACTATTGTAGTGTGAAATGTGAAATCCGTGTACTGTAGTCACACCTCGCCACTAACTACTACGGTTATTAGGGCAGGTATCGTGTTGCAGCCGGGCGAATACGTAAGCGTACACTATCCATTAAGGCAGTGTGTACACTGCCACGGGCAATCAAATCGCCGCTACTGACTGCATTCTCTGTTCTCGCGCACTTTAATATTTTAAAAGTACATTTTTTTTACTAATAAAGTAAATAGTAGACGCAAGTTTATTTACTGTCTCCCACGCTATTCACTATGTCCAACCGTTAGGCCCAACATGAGGCAGCTCCATGGCTTTGCTCCGTACTTGAAACGTTTCGCATAACGTAACAATTCGGGAACCTGGTTAATTGGCTCAGGTCAATTAAACAGGCTGCCATTATCTTTACAAATCATAAATAACTGGAAAGTAAACAAAAGTTAAATAGGATCCCGTGAATTGAGGAATATTGACAGGGGTTTGTAGATTTATTCACTCACCTTTTTGGACCATGACATCTCTTTATTACATAAAGTTTTAACATCTCCGAAGAAATTTAGCAATGAGTATATTAAAATTAAAAACATTTGCAGCTCTTGTACAAATAGAATTAGATTAATTAATGAGTTAACATAGCTTTTACTGCCCTCGGATCCGAGTATTTTGTTTCAGTATATGATATTAAAATTATCATCTTTATTTCGTGCCATCTGAAGAATGGGCTTATTTAACTTTAACGTGTTATATTCATAAAAGCCTTAAACTTAACACATATTATTACTAAGCATGAAATTACAATTTTATGGGAATTAAGTCAGTCTTTCGTGTTTTACTTTACTTTCATTGGTTAATTAAGTGTCTGTCATGTATTATTTTAAGTTAAGTTCTGAACCACGGAAGTTGAACTTCCGTGATACCTGTGTGTAACATCGTCGGCGAATCGGCGCTTCTATTGGTTGTGCAGGGTGTCTTGGAGATCTTCTGGATATCGTGTTTTGGTGAAATCTGCTGTCATTCCTAAAGATGAGTCGTCTGTTGGGTCTGTAGATTCTTGTGGTAGGTTTTGGGTTGTAACTTTCACTGGTATTCACATTGTTGTACCGCACATGTTACTTACGTTTAACAGTTACATGTTAACAGTTTAATATCACATTTAGGTGATGTTAGTTTGTTACAGAGATGTCATTCTCATACACTCACGTCATTTTCTACATTTTTACATCATCCGGCTATCTCACACAAGCGTCTCCTCGTTTATAGGTTTTTATATCGACTACATACTTTTGCACGCTGTATCAGCAGCGGTGTCTGAGATACAACTGAACTGGCTAAGTATAGGGGTGAAGAGGCAGTCCGCGCGCGGGTAGCTTGTCAGCGTAAAAGTAGTTCCATATTCTATTAATATTTACTCGATTATTCTCTGACATAATTAACTATATTTAATTATACTACGGTATCTCTCACTTAGTATTTTATTATTGTACATCATTATGTTTTTTATCAAGTTCCGATTTAATACAATTATTAGTCATATTCACGGGTAATTATGCGTGTTGATTCCGGTTTCGGCAGGTTAAAGCCGGGTTAATTATTAAGGGGTGTTATCGCAATTTTATTATAGAATTCTTTTTGGTTTTAAAACTATTTATTTTGGGTATTATGGCGGGGTTACATTATCATTTTCTTTAGGGGTTTGGTTCTGTTTTAATGTGAGATTTTAAATTATTTTAAATTTCTTTTATTTCATTTTTTTCCTTTTTTAAAATCGTCACATACTGTCGTGATAAAAGAAATCGCAGACATACACCGGTTGTAAATAAGAAATAAAAACTTGTATTACAATATTACTGTACGCTATATATTACATAGTAAATAACAATTTTCTTCTGCAAGTATATTTTACATCACAATATGTGCACCTTACACGTTCAACAGACACAATCTGAATCTTCAGATGTTTGAATATAAATTAAGGAATAATCGATTTCCATTTAAATTTAAAAATTTATCAATTGTTGTAATGTTTGCTTATGTAGTCAGCTGTTTAAGACCGTCATACTGGAAATCATTAATGTCTATAGTTTATTTAATAAATTTCGATTTTTTCATAAATCATCTTGTTTTGTTTTATTTGAATTTGTTCTTTAATTAGCTAATTGTAATTAACGTGATGGTAAATAAATACTAAGATTTTCCCATATATATTCATTTTTATGTCCTATTTCTACGCTTTTTATTAATTGATGTTTATTCTTTACACAGTGTGTTGGTCGATGAGACTTGTAGATATTCAGCTTTAAAAATGTGAGGTAATCTATCGTGTAGCTTCTTCTTTGTCTGACCTACATAAAATTTATTGCAATCTGAACACTCTATTTTTATACATTTCATTTTTATTGTAAATGCCGTAGGTTTGATTTTCATAAAAACTTATCTCATATATGTTATAATTTTATAACATATTTATATTAAATATGTTATTTATATTATAACATATTTATGTTTAAACTTGGAGGCCTACCTTTAAATTGTTTACCAAGTTTTTAGATTATATTTCTGTAATAAGTAGGCCTATAGGTTGTATATTTTATACCGTCATTAATAGTTGTATTTTTTATGTACGTTTATTAGGTTTTAAAGTAAATAAAGTATGAACATTAAATATTTTCAATAGACTCGTCAAAACAGCTAATTACGGAAATAAATATTACAACAATCTACAAATATTAAAATGGAAATACAAATCAGTTATTCGTTAATTTATACTCAAAGCTCTAAAGATCCAGACTGTGTCTGTGAAACGTACGTAAGGGGTATAAATTGTGATATAAAATATACTTGCAGAGAAAATGTATTATTCGCTATATAACGTATAAGATTCGTTCAACTGCAAAGATCTCAAAACATCAAGAGGTCAAAGAAAAGGGTTACTTTATAAACCAAAAATTTTTAAATAGATTTTCAGTAAAAACGAGTTTTTCGTGTTGTTTCTAAAACTTGAAAAACGGTGGATAGGACCCAACTGTTTTGTCTAAACACATAGACAATCTCGCACGATTGTCCACAAATACGACGACACTGAAGCCGGGGGTTATTAAACGTTACGGTCTTTTGGAGGTACAGATATGTGATAGCCAGAGGCATCCACACACGCGCGCACGTGCACATACATACAGCACAATATCAACCTCGTCTCTGAAGTCAAAATGTTTCTAGTTTGGACTAGTTGTAATTAAATTGAAAACACTCCAAATACTTAATCCGCGTGCTGCAGTTTGCAGATACTGACCAAGTCAAGAAGCTTAGACAGCCACAGGATTAATAAACACTAAACATTTCATTAAATGCAAACTAATAACATGCATGTATATAACTTACTTATTTTCCATATCAAGTTATTAAAAATTTAAGTATATATATATTTTATAGGCGTAGTAACTGTTTAAACAAACCAAACATTTTTACTGTAAAAATGCTCACGATGTTAAATATAAAGTGACTCAAAAAATGTGGTAATTATATCAAGGAATTAAAATAAATTAGTGCTTGTAATAAATAATACTGTTAGAAATCTTTATAAATAGAATAAGAAATATATACTGGAAATATATAACAGTCATGTTATTGTTATTATATTAAACGTCACATTATTGTTAAGCGTGCGAGCGGTATAAAATTAATACTTTATAAAATGTCCATAGACTTTTTGCCTGATGTGTCCCTGTCCTCACTCAGTATTGTAAACAATATATACAGCTTTAAACTAGGAAACGTTTGCTGAAGTGCAGTGGTTAAACAGTATTTAGTACCATGTGCTTGTCAACAGAGCCAAAGAAGAGCAGAACAGAACAGAGTGGGCGGAAGAGCTCCGCAAACTCGGGTACCCCACAAAAGAATGTATACGCTTGGATCGTTCAGGGTCCCAGGCATAAACTGTCCTTCTAAGGGTGATACTCCTCAAATGATAACAGGCGACAGACTGCTTGGCTTGACCAAACTGTGTGGACTTAGAATCAAAGTGGAATGCAGCCGCGAGGGTGGTCAGGTCACGCACTGCCATAGGTGCCAACGCTTCGGCCACGGCTCCGGCAGCTGCCACAACGAAGTCGCCTGAGTCAGGTGTGGTAAGATGCATCCTACTGAGGCCTATAAGGTGCCGACGGCTGGTCGTCGCTATTGTATAAACTGTGGCGACCCCACTGGGCAAACTACCGCGGATGCGGTAGTTAACTGTCTCCAGGAACAGCTTGACTCATACGTTGAGTGGGCAGAAAATGGAGGGTCGCTATAAACGCGGAGTCGTAGTCTTCTCCAGACACAAAAGGCTCCCCGACAGACACAAATCTGTCTTTTAAACTTATTTTTAGTTTGACCTATGTACAAGTTATTACATTCAGGGTATTCGATTTTATATACACCGTTTAAATTATGCATTATATTAGGTGTTTTAGGTTTGATACGGTATTACCAAAATCTGTTCTGTTACTATTATATGTAATTTTATATTTTTGTGTTTCAATCATTTTGAAATTTTATGATTTATTGTGCCCATGTACGTAAAATTGATATGTCTAAGTTGAGATGAAAGACAATTCCGTGACACTTATCAGGCGTATACAATCGAGGCTGTTCAAGACCGCGCTCGTCGGCGCAGTCTGTTCAAGGCCAGACAGCGACAGTCTCTAGCGGATTCCAGAGCGCCTCTAAAACGCAATTTGCTAGACACGTCATCCGGAAAATGGCAGATTATACTGGAATATCAGCGGGGTATAAATATAAGCATCCAGAGACGGTCAGTTCAGTTTAGTTAACACCTGGCGATAATGCACGTAGAATCGAAGCGATCTTTGCGGTTTAGTGGAAAGTGATTATTGTGTTAATTGGTCCAAAACTGTAATAAGGTGAAATTTATTATTGTGTATCGGGCAAATTTAACTTCAATTATTGTATAAAAATGCCCTTGTTGATTTCTAACTAACTAACGTTTATGACTAATAAAGTTTGTAATCAATGAGTTCACTATTATGTTCCACGTACACGACAATCCGTTCCACATTCTTCTGTACAAGACGACGATCCGTGTGACCGGCGTAACAGTATACTGTATTTAACGTTTTGACTGTTTTAGTGTTTGTATTAAAAGAATTATTTAGTATTTTTTTATTAATTCTGTTTTCAATATCATCGATTTTTGGAATATTAGAATTTTGAACTGCAACATCATATATAAATAAATATTATAAGACACTGTAAAATAAATTATTAAAAAATATATTCTTGACCAAAAAATATAAAACACTATTTATTATTAATGTTTAAACAACAAGAATAATGTGAGCAATTATGAACATTTAAAATAATATATCTTAACAGTGCTTTACAGAACAATGGGGAATTCTGTGAACACTTAAAAAACTAATCATGCACCAATTGAACATAAGGCTTAGTAAATTCCAGTTACACAATTTGCATCACCGTAATACGTATATTTATATATCGTGAATATTTCTCTTTGCTCAAATCCATTTTTTATGGAAACAAATTACACTAATACAGCAAAATTAAAATTTTTAACTTTACTGAGCCGCATAAACGCGCGTGGGTGTGTAAAAAACAGTCTACTGCAACTGCTTGATTACAGACTGCCCGATAAATAAATAGTATTAATAATAATATTTAATCCATAAACACTTTATTAATTTCAATATGTTGTATTAACTGTAACTCCGATTCCTCCAGAACGTGCAGTACACTGTTATAATATTTTCTTTAATTTTTTGTAACTAAAATTTTTTATAATATAAATATTTTTCCTTTTTCAAATGAAAACAGATTTGGTTCTATCTACAAGTTTTTGTGTAAATTCTTCCCCCTTGCTAAATTTAATTGTTTTCATTCATTTCAGGTTTACAATCGATAAATTAATTACTGCTTATGAAAGAAGTCTTCAGGCCTTATTTTCCTAAAATGGAATCAGCTCGACTTTCTTCATTCTTTGTGGATTCCATGCGTTGTGTTTTCTGTGTAATTTTTACCATTTTTCAGTCTTGGCAGTATATTTTTCATTCCCATCCCCTTTACCTCCATCTTACTAACCATCTACGAGTCCTACCTCCCTTTTTCTTCATTTTTTGTATGCATTAATTTCATTACTTCTAATACTTCCTGCTTGTTTAATTGTTATTCCTACTTGGTAATTTCTCAGGTTTTTAAATTTTTCCAAACGTTCGTTTCCTTATTTATAGGAATCAACTTAAAAGTTCAACACCATTCTTGGAAACCCGTAGCTTACTGCTATCCTCTGTATACAAAGGTTGATTTTTTAAGTAGAAGGCTTTAGGTAAGTATTTGTAGGTTTTAGGTTTACCATAACTCTGCTGGATTTTCTTAACGTATCTCATATTTCTAAAAATTGAGACCTTATATTTAGTAAACAATGCCACAATAGTTATGTTCGTTTTTTACTTTTGTTTTCCGTTGTTACTCGTAATAAATTGTGTAATTACGGGAGGTATCAAGAGGATCAATTCCCTCCCCCTCCCCCACAGAGCTATTAAATACTACGGCGAAATTCCATAATCACTTAATGTAGGCTTATTTCTAAGCTAGCTGCGTGTGTTAAAATAAAGCTTGTAAATAACTATAGAAATACAAGGAATTTAAAACATTTGTTTGACTTTACTCGAGAAAAATTAGAATATTTTCTTGTTGGTTTGCTTAAAATATAACGTACTTTAACAAGAACTATAAGTTGCTTAAAACATTCTTAGAACAACAACCTTAAATTCAGATGCAAAGGGGTAATAAAACTGGGTTTTCCAAAATAACTTAAGAAAAACTCATTTTCACAGAACCTATTAAGAGGACAAATTTAGAATTAACGTCATTCCTAAAGAAATGAGACTTATTACCTTTAATTTTAATGACAGTTAATAAAGAGAGAATATTTTGAAATCAGCGCTTTTCCACATTTTTTCAACTCTTATACGTAACGTTGGCTTACTCAAAAACTGTGGAACCAAAGTGTTTATAAAACGTATTCATACAATTATCTGGGAAGAATTCTGATGTCTTATTTGTCCTGACAAAAGCGGGGAGTCCAGCCTCATTCCCCCAGCCTCCAGGAGGCGCTTCTAGCTGCGCCACTCCTCTTAATGTTATACAGAGCTATTTATGTTACCGGTATATTGAGTTTTAGAATTAAATATTAAGTTCTTTAAAATTAACATCTTTAGTTTACAATAATGATTTTCATTACCAGTATTATACAACTGCCAATTACATTTACTGCGTTCGCAGTGATCGAAGAAAGTTAACAACTGTTATGACCTGCTAATACAAATTGTTCCACCGTATTAAAAAAAATTGTTTAATTAAAAATAAATGGTACTTTACAAATACTGCGTAATGAACACGAGGAAGGTTAAAAGATGTTGGTTTGCTTAGCTGTTCTGATTTCTAGGCAGATTTAGAAAAAGATTGAAGTTTGCATAACCATTCGTACCTTTAGACTGCATAAAGCATTAGCCTTGTTTTGTAAATTTAAATTTAGTGTAACTATAAAAATTACTGTAATTTATGGAAGTTTTGAAGGTTTATAGGAAAAACTATTGCCTGCAAAGAAATACTTTATACAAAAACCGGAAAATCGGAATATATGTATAAACATAGTCTATAGAAAATATTTTACAGTTTTTTTATAAACGTCTAATATGTACTTTTTGCAATAAGCAAAACGTCGGGAAACGATAAACTTCGCGATCGCACCGTATTCGGAACAGAGTACAGTCCTAAGTAAAAATGCAGAAGGTTATTTATTGCAATTTAAATAGAACAAGATTTTAGCAGTCAAATGTAGCAAAACCTGATAATTTGTCCTTTATATATACTAATCTTGCAGCCTTATAAACTGTAAGATCCCATACATTTTCCTTAATAATATGTAACACAATTTTTCAATTTATATGTTAGATGTGATTTATGTCTGAAAATATCAAAGAAATAACTCTTCTTAAAGTAGCTTCATTATCCGGCAAAGTGTTGACATTGATTACTATTCTGTTGGCCAACGGTTTAATGTGTTAATCAACAGAAACTGTTACTAAGTAATCACATCACATTCGTCATATTGTCTCCAAGTGATTGCCTATTACAGATCCGCATTTTGTCCGAGACAGTGGTAGTGCGTCAACAAAAGTTAGATTTGTGTAGCAGCGATAAGAGTTGTGGTCGTGGGTTTGTTGGCGGCTGACTGAGCACGCCTCGTCAGTCTATCATATCATTGGGTGAACGTTGCCAGCTAACCTACTATTGTGTTCCTGTCGCTGACCCAATTCTACTGCAACAAAGACGCGTGTAATACTGCTACCATGATAACGAAAATTACATTACACTATCTGCATTGTGATTATTACGTTAATTCAATTTTCGATAAGCTCCTGGAAATTGGAACTGCAAGCAAACGACAACATACCCGTCAAAATGCACACGGCAAGCGATCGATTTAAAAAAGATAATGTTGATATCACTGTTGATTTCATTCACAAAAATAAAAATTAAACAAAAATAATATACCACAGTAGCACAAGCACTTTCATCTTTGGATTAGAACAGACATCACCGTAACTAACATAAATTAAGCTTTCTGCAATCAGCTGTCTGGAAACTACAAAACAGCTGTTCTGATTCAACATCAACATTGTGTGCCACGTTATGCATGTAAGTACATAACAGTGAACAAAGAATTGTAAATAATGTCAGAATAAAATACAAAAATAATAACGAATTTATGAACTAGAAGGACAACTAACAACTGGTATGTACGAAACATAATTGTATTTTAATCTATGGGATGAACCTAAGTACACACAAACATATTGTTACGTATGCGGCAAAAGAGCTACGCCATTACGGAACGTTCTGGTAGGCCTACATTGGAGAACGTTGTTCTACTCTATCCCGGCAGCTGTAATGCGTACGTGACGCTTGACATGCGAGACAGTATTTCGTAATGCGGAACGTCTCGTGCTTTCGATGGTATCGTTCTAGAAGCTTCTTGACTAGCCCAACGGTGTGTGTTTCTGGCATGGCCGCGCTGAAGTATTCTCTAGAATTTTCACGTGTTTGTTAAAGACTCATATTATGGAACCCTGCAGACTATAAATAGCCCATACCTGCCGCTTAGAGTTCAGTGTTATGTCGGGCGATTTACACAGTGCGTCGCAAGTGGTGTATTAGTGAAAAGTGATTATTAGCGCGGAATTCTTTATATTTGACATTATTATTGCGTGTGGAGAAATCTAACTGGAATCATTGTACGAGTTGATTATAAACTGTTATTTGTGATAATTAAAACTGGTGATTAGTGACTTAATTGGTGTCTTGTATTTTGTTTTCCACTGTACCATACGACGATCAGTTAGACCGTCGTAACAATATTTTGATTTCAGATAACATATAGAGTCGATCTAACCTGCGATATCAAACAACGATGACTGCAATGTTATACACAATAAGTGTTATATATAGTTTAATAGATGAGAGAGCTTTTAATAGATTAGATAGTCTTTGATGGAATATTACAGTCTTTTGAGAAAATCTACACACACACACACACACACACACACACACACACACTAATATCAGAACAAAATCAATACAAAAGATGGCACAATTTTTTAAACACTAAACATTGGAAATAATCAAAGAACAAATCTGTACACCATGTCTGATCACAATAAACTCTATAAGAACCAATCAACAGAAACCAATCAATAGCAAACAGCTGCACACATATAGTTGTCTAGACTAAAAACTAACATGACTGATAAAGAACTAATCGTTTATTGATCGAGATGTGTTCCAACCAAGGAAAAAAAGATCTTGACTGTATACTCGTATAGTACTAAGTAATTTGTATATCAAGAAAAGTACCGTATCAACACTTGTTTAAGCTAATTATAAAATTACAACTAACTGAAGTCAACAACCAACTCAACACAACAATCTTTAAGACATTAGACGTTGGGAATATTTATGAAACAATAGACAGTGCAATAACCAACATACGGTTTTCAATTCAATTTTTACCAACGAGAAAAAATCAGCTCCCACATAAGTATTTCATCACACTATCAGTCAAGATGAATATATATCATGTTGGATATATATTACCGCCAGAAACATGTCTCACAAATAAATAGGTCTACACCTAGACTTACCAGAACATTAATAATACCATTCAAAAATATAATATGTCAAGAAGAGGAATTGTTGCACCAAGTTTATACAGGTTCATTTAGCTGTTTGGTTACTTATTGGAATATTAAATTTTTCAGTTTTAAGTGGTTACTCTATAAAATATATTATCAAGGCTATGATTTTGATGTGGGCACATTTTTAAATAAAAGTGGATATTGTTCGTGTCACCACATAAAATCACGAGAAAGTAATGTTATCACATAATTTTACTAGAAACGTCAAGTTACATTGTCATAGATCCTCATACTTCTGCCTATGTTTACATATATATTTTCATGCAAGAGCATAAAAATTACAAATTATATGTTTTAGACTCCTTTGCGGTGTGGATGCAATTAGGATTCCATTCTGGGAGAGGGTGAACAAAATATCAAGAATTAAGTCGTTATTTGCTATTTATTTTTCGTAATTAACATAATTGTGATCATAAGCGTTACACTAATAGATGTCTAAAATTTAATTCAGTTATGAAACAATACAGATGACATCTGACATTACAACATTAATTATTAAATAAACGACACCAATATAGTGGTCCCACCTTCTGCAGATATTGACAATGTTGGGAGTTTTGTACGAATTTTTCTAAACTTCACGTTAGTGAGTATGTATTTGTAAATATCTGCAGCATAGGGAGTTAAGTCAACCTCTCATTTTACCATAGACATTAATCAAAGATTTTATAATACGTGTCTACAGGTCCTTAAAAACAAACATTTCAAAATTCCTCTAAGGGGTTCATAAATACATGGTTTGGAAGCACATTTTGTTAATGTCAGCATACAAATCAGTCCACCTGTAGACGCTCCGGAGCATTCTGAATGCTGATTGGGTTTATTTTGAAGTGTATCTATACGAAATCACTGACACGTTTTAAGATTTTAATTGTTGTTTTTTTCCGAAATGACAGTATAAAGTGCTGAATTAAAATTTATGAAAAATTATTAAATACGCGCACTGTAAAATAATACATACATACATATAATGTACATACACCTGACATAAGATACGAACATCAATCGAAGAAATGTTTAATATAGAAATACACTTAGTTGCTGTAGAATAAATTACTGTACTATAAACATCGTAAGCTGAGTTGGATACACTGCAGGTCTGAATAAGTTTTAGAGAGGTTCTCTTTCCTACTCGCTAAGAGGACATAACTTCAAAAACTAGAATAAAAATTTGAACCATCCTTCAACTATCAGACAACTAGCAATGTTTGCAAGAAGTGATTTCGTCTTGGCAAGACAGCTATAGAGTACGGTTATTAAAATGTTCGTACTTATACATTAGCTTAATTATTTAATTAAGCTACATTGTACCGGATTTTTCTTATTTTTTGACATTTAATTTTTTTATACTCACCAAAACGCTCTCGCTGCGCCATTGTAACAACAGATAAATAAAATCGCACTAAATACAAATAAAATTGCTTTTAAACACAAGTATTTAAGTAAATTTCTGTTAAAATTTATTAAATATCATGTAGTAATCTCAAATTTTAACCATTCCTAAGTTATTCCATGTGCTTAATGTTGAAACTTGCACCATGCCCTTTAGTACAATTGTAGGAGTTGCAGAAAAGGGACGGTTTTTCTTTTGATTATAGTTCCTTTTGATTTTTCCTTCCATAGAGCATAGTCCATCGTAGAAAATAAATGTTTAGGCCGAGTAGATAATAACTGTGGGACTAGGGCTTGCACATGGGGGAAAATGAAGGAAAAAATACTAAAATAGTTTCTGGAAGTAAAGTATTAGGTTCATAGATCCAAAAAAAAGCCCAAGGATGTCACGTCAGGCGTACATTGAGAGACTGGGATATGACATTGGGAAAGGTTTTTTGGAAATGGAGGTATTATGTAAGGAGCCAACGGAGGAAATGGACAGAGGCTTCATATTATCAACGCTGAAATTCAGACGGCTTCGATACGAAGAAGAAGAAGAAGAAGAAGAAGAAGAAGAAGAAGAAGAAGAAGAAGAAGAAGAAGAAGAAGAAGAAGAAGAAGAAGAAGAAGAAGAAGAAGAAGAAGAAGAAGAAGAAGAAGAAGAAGAAGAAGAAGAAGAAGAAGAAGAAGAAGAAGAAGAAGAAGAAGAAGAAGAAGAAGAAGAAGAAGAAGAAGAAGAAGAAGAAGCGTAAATCTAGAGAATGTTAGTGAGTTGTGTTACCTGGGATTTATTACTCATAATAAACGCCTTTCGAAGGTTAAAAAAATAATATTCGTGGCGAAACAAAGTTTTCAAAATAAAAAAACTTGCTCCACGGTGACCAGGTTAATACAGAGTCTAGGAAATATTATGTTAAATCTTTTTTTTGGAGTTTTGGAGTGCGTTGATGTATGAGCCTGAGTCTGACCTTTAGTGGAGGAGGTGGGAGACATGAGAGAAGAAGGCTTGAAACTCCGGAAACGTGATTTTGCAGGAAACTCTCTCGCTAACTGGAGGAGTGCACTTCACATCCTTACACTTGATCGGAGAGGAAGAGTAACAAGAGTTGTGGGGTGGAGGTAATCTGGTAGTACCGGCTTGACTGGGCACTGGTCCTCACAAATTCCCAGGGTTGTATGAAACAATGTTAGCCATTCAAAGGAAATCTTATCCTCTTTTCAGCCAAGACCGTACAGCGTGGTGAAGTGCCACATACAAGCGGTGACTCCGTTAATGCAGAACAGTATGGATCTGAGCGGAAGGTCGATAAATATTCCTGGTGAAGGACGACAGTAGCCACCAGTACCAAGTTAATGAGTAAGGGAAATGATCCTGGACCGGCTTATCTTTGGAATATTACAGACGTGAATCTACTTCCATTAGTCGGCTGTAATGCTTCGTCCCTAAGCTGCTACCTTCCTGCTAGTAGTTGGGGTCTCCAAAGACTAGGGGAATAAACCCCGTATAAAAAAGCACCCGGTTCTCCACGTTGGGGGGGAGTTACGTCGGGTTAACATCCCGCCCTACTAAAAATAAAATTGTTATGAAACCTACAACAAAGCTTCGGAAAGGACTGTCTTCTTGTGAAAGGAATCGGAATCTAGATGAGAATATGAGGAATGTATCAGAGAAAAAAAAACAAAAGTAAAACGTGAGCTAACGATGGCTACATGTATGCAAGGATGAAGCTGGAAGGATGATATGCTGAAAGATCTCAGAAGAATGGATGTGAGGAGTTACGCTGAGAAATGATAACGGCTAGGAGGCACGGGACAAGATTAGTGTTGAAAACCAGGGCTCACTTGGGCTGTAGTGCTGAAGAAGAAGAAGTAGTAAAATGGTTGGGAGAAGTAAAGAAGAAGGTTGAGAGAAAATGGTTTTGCTAAACGCTATTGGCATTAGGAGAGCGATGTTTTTGTAACATGTCCTCCGGTGTGACATCTTTCTGCAAAACATTGTTGAGAGCAAGATACTAAGGAAGAGACTGCCGGTGTGAGCTGGCTTGTCGTCGTGTTCAGTTATATACGACTGCAGCGACGAGACTTTGCAACACCGTGTATGTTATTATCACCTTGTGACACACGTGGTCACACATCCTTTAACACATACTTGTCATTCGAAGACAGCAATCTTTAACTCTACAAGAGCCTCAATTATAATAACCGTCGTTCCCATTACACTCGTTTAGCAAACTTCTTGCTTAGGAGTGGGGAACCGCTACTAAAAATGGATGAATCTGTCGGAATACGGAAAGCAAGGCGAAACCATGTGGTATCCCAGTTCCACTGAACTATGCTCTCTATGGTAGATCCTTAGAAGCATCTTGCTTGGGGCATCTAATGTGTGTCGGAACTGAGAACGGGGAACATGAAAGTTTGGAATGCTTGATGATATCAGAAACTGAAGAAGCTACAGACAGATGTACAGGATCGGAAATACTAGAGAGCATTCAGTTGAAACCTTTCGTAAGACAGTTTTACTAAAGAAGAAGTATACACCAAGAACACATTTCAGAAACCATGCGTACTTTGATGATTATAAAGGCCTAAAAAAACTTTAACATCAGAAAAACAAAACTGAAGTTGAACGGCAATGTATGGTATCTTTATTTGCAAACTGGTTTGTCCAATACAATCTAAGAGTGTAGAGCAGGTGTCACATTTCCCCTACCTTGGTTGTGACGTCACTTACGAGGTGGACTATGATGTTGATCATTATTTGTCTAAGTTCCAGTCAAAATATGGCACAATTCGGCAAGCGCTATCGAGATAAACAAGGAAATGGACTTGACTAAAATTTTGTAAGGTAGTAACTGTGCCAGTGTTGTATGGTTTCAGCAACTTGAGTTCCGGTGATGGAACATCTGAGTAGGAAACAGGCATGGAGATGAGATCCTTGCTGCCAGAGGCTGCGTGCTAACAGATATACTCTAAAATGAAGTTATTCGCAAAGAGTAGAACAGTTTTAACATCCAAGATCGTACTTTAGAAAACGAAGAGAGATGGAATGCTCGTGTGAATAGGATATCACATGGCACTTTGCCTGAGGAAGTTTGTACAAAAAATCATAGGAAGTTGGTGAAGTGGACTTAACCTATTTCTTTGGGACAGTAACAGGTGAGTCGCCTATTTCTTGATGCAAGAAGAAGAAAGAGATATGTGTTTATTGTTAAAAACCGCTTTATGAATAATTCGTACGCGGCTTTATATAAAATGTCAATTATTTACAGAAATTAAATTGAAAATTTGTGAAAGTTACAATTTTTACATTAGGCCTATTATTAATCTACGTCAATATTTTATACGTTTAAAAGTCCTCAGAAGGCACTAGCAGTCGCAAAGTTTATAGTAGAAATAGGCTTACTACCAGGTTTTTACAATTATAGGCAGAATGGGCGAGCGCGTGAGTGAGTATATGTGGTAAAACGAATTAACTGTTGTCTATGACTGGTATTAGGGGAATGTAATTAACATCGATGATATAGAATAGTGTGCAAACGATGTTTCCATACATTAATACGTAGATCTGGGCAGAAGGAAGTTGGATTTCTACAAGTTAATATAAAACTAAAACATTTTGAAACTTACACGGGATGCGTTTCATGTCATTGCAACGAAAACTATTGAGATGTTATTAAATTTTCTTTCAGTCAGACGAACTAGTGCATAAACTAATGCAGTCTGTATGTGAACTTCAATACATGCATGAACAAATATTGGATTGCATTTCTTTCTACATTCGAAACCGTAATATTTTATATTACACACACACACTCACACACACACCAAGGAGTCTAAATATTAGTTCTATACATACGGTGGTTTATAAACTAAGGAAAATATTGGTAGGAGAAGGCTTTTTAGAATAGGATCATTCCAACTGTCTAAGGGGAAGCATCTAGATCCTGACCAGCCACTTCGACAGCGCATTCAAAACCATCGCCAGCAGGATACCTTCACGACCAGCCTGCATATCGCCGACCGCCTTAAGGACTGGACCTGGGCAACTGCGTGGGACCTGGCTATCGGATAGACTCCTCTGGTGAATGGACGTCGGCTCTCTCGCATCCTTGATAGCACTACCTCGAGAGATCCTTAAAAGGCCCCAAAATAACTTCAGGAAAACTCATTTTCACAATATCTATTAAGAGTACAAATTAATAATTAACATGTTCCTAATGAAATTATATGTAAGAAAAATATCTCATATTTCCTACAATTGGAACATTATATTTAGTATAGAGTGCCACCACAATAGTTACGTTCGTTTTCTGCATTCGTTTTCCGTTATTACTCGTAATAAGTTGCATAACTGGGAGGGGTATCAAGAGGATCAATCCCCCCCCCCCAAAGAGATATTAAATATTTCAGCAAAATTCCATAATCACTTAATGTAGGCTTATTTCTAATCCAGCTGCGTGTGTTAAAATCAAGCTTATAAATAATTGCAGAAACAAAAGAAGTTACAACTTTTAAAATTAATAAAACAACGTTCGAGTTTTTTTAATAACGACAGTCACTCAACATTTGGTAATTAATGTACGTAGTTGCGTCATTAGAAAAATAATTACGCACGCGCCAGAAAATGAACGCGGAGCCTATTAATTTACCTTTATATTTTTTTGCCCAGACACACTTCTCCTTATAGGAGTGTCTAGGTCATGACTCCACTAGTCTAATATCACTGTGGTTTAAACCGTCGTCTTAGCATGTGAGCAGTTGTTTGACTTTAATTCAAAAAATGAGAATATTTTCTTGTTGGATTTACATAAAATATAACGTACTTTATCAAGAACGTTATTTGGACAACAATCTTAAATTCAAATGCACAGGGGCAAAAAAACTTGGTCTTCCAAAATAACATCAGAGGAACTCATTTTCACAGTACCTATGAAGAGTACAAATTTAGAATTAACGTCATTCCTAAATCTGAATGAGGTTTAGTACCTTTAATTTGAATGACAGAATAATTTTAAATAAGCGCTTTTCCATATTTTTGCAATCCTTATACGTTGCGTTGGATTACTCAAAAACTTTGGAAGCAAAGTGTTTGTCAAACGTATTCATACAATTATATGGGAAGAATCCTGAACCTCACATCTGTCCTGAGGAGAGATCAACTTCATGCCCGCAGCCCCCAGGAGGCGCTCCTAGTTACGCCACTGCTCTTAATGTTATACAAAGCTATTTATGTTACGTTAAGTTTTAGAATTAAATATTAAGATCTTTGAAATTATCATCAAATCGAATGGCTATTGAATTCTTTTAAAATTAATTTAAACCGTGTTGTCTGTATGAAAACACGACGTGCATGTCATTCGTTGCCTACAATAATCATGAAAATATTGTTACTTTCGAAACTAATATTTAAAAGAAATGAAACCGTTTTGCATTTACCTTGATCCACAGCATTTTACAAAGTCATCTCTGCAGCCCAAGTTAGTTCACTGTATTCCAAACCAAGGTGTCGTGAGATTCGTGCCCGATAATAAGGGTAAAGGGTAAGTGTATAAATTTTGCGTATTCAAATTAATATTAATGTGTTCTATTGCCTACAGTGCGTAATTCCTAAGCTTAAACAGACACACAAAGTTGCATGTGATAACTGGTCTATATCGTTACGACGGTCTCACTGGTACAGTGGAAAACAAAATACAAGACACCAATTAAGTCACCAATAACCAGCTTTAATTATCACAATTAATAATTTGTAATCGACAAGATAGTCTCTTACAACAATTTAAGTAAAATTTATCCTCACGCAATAATAATGTCAACTATAAAGAATCCCGCACGAATTATAACACAGCAACACTTCGCTACAATACTTCTACAAACACTCGATCCGCGCTAAGAAAGTCGCTCACTGTCAACTAACCGACAAACCGGCCGCTATGCCTTTTTGTAGGTCGCGCACGCCTTCTAGAAATTTTCTATCCTCAATGTGCACGCCACTTAATGCGTAATTCATGTGTTCTCCAGAGGATTCTGGAACGTATCACTAAGGCAACGCCTGCACTACTAGCGGGGGGACGCTCTCGGCTGTCTAGACGGTTCGATACGGTTCTCGTTACAATATCATAATAGAAAATAGAATAATAATTTGTAAATAGAGACGAAAAATTAAAACTGTTGTCTCTAATAAGGATAGTAAGTAAAACAGATCTGAGTCGGTCAAAAGTTTAGATTGGAATCTGTGCACAAATATATTGCCGGTGTGTCGTCCACTTCAAATTCTACTTTAAAAACGTGAACTTACACTTAATAGTTGTCTCTTAATAGTTATACGAGTACTCACTATACAAGTAATGCCTGACAGTAATTTTGCAAGTAATTAATGTCTGAAAAGGCTGTACTGAAAGTAATGCCTGTGTGTCTGTCAAATCTATAATATTGATTGCCTAAAAGTCATGTTCTTGACAGAGCATACCTTCGTGCCTAACTTATAAGTTTTTCTTTGATTTAGCAGTAATTGAACAGAAGTGTGCAGCATAGACAGAGGATTGTCATCGGATTCTCGACCAAAGAGGGAAGTACAGCTCCCAACGTCCATCACGAAGAGGCAGCATTGGACGAGAGTAATTCGAAAATGGGGCAATAAATTTAAGACAGGAGAAACTTCTACAGACAACAAACCACGTAATGGAAGGCCAGCGACTGTAGTGACTGGTGACAACCACCAAAGAGTTCACGACATGATTCGTGCAGATCGGCGAATTTGTTACAGTACGCGAAATTGTTACAAGCTTAAATTGTGCATACGAAGCTGTGCAAAGGATTACATAGAACCTATGCTACGCGAAAGTGAATTTCATCAGTTAACATCAGCTTCGAAAGACAGTAGGGTAGAAGTGAGTTCACAACTGCTACCCGAGTTCAAAGCCAATAAACACAACTTTTTTTCAAATTTTTACAGCGAAAATGTTTCAATTTTTTACAAATTATAAAATAGTTAAATTACTGAATCGAATTTTGAAATATAAAGAAACTTCCAGCCAAATACAATGTAAAATCCAGAATCGAACTCACGGATCAACTAAAAACGTACAAAGTATTAACAAAGATACAAAAATTATACTCTTACGACATTTAAAACATGTACAAAAACATTCTCATTGACGATACTAAAAAAATATTATATAGAAAATAAGTTTCAAATATAAAGTGTATATTATAATATAAGTGTAGGCCTATAATAAAAATTTGGTGTTAAATCTAAATTGGCAAATCTTATCCGTGAAACCCTTACGGACACAGTCTCAAAAATAAAATCCATGGAAAAATATCTCAACCGTTCAAAATAAATACAGGTGTAAGACAGGGTGATGGTTTATCCCCAATTCTTTTCAGCTGTGTCCTGGAGAAAGTAGTGAGAATTTGGAATGAAAAATTAAAGGAATGCAAAATATCACCAATCATGTTGGGAAGAAGGAACAAACATATTGAAATAAACTGTTTGGCATTCGCAGATAACTTTGCTATACTTTCTGAGCATCTTACATCTGCAGTAACACAAGTTAATTTTTTAGAGGACATAGCCAGTAGAACAGGCTTAAGAATTTCTGCAGAAAAAAAACAAATTTCTCACGAACATTAAAAATGCGCCAAAATTCCTGGTAACAGTATTGGTCGAATAGAGAGGATTCGAAAATTTAAGTATCTAGGAGAAATAATTCAAGAGAATGGCTTAGAAAAATCTGCTATAGAAGAAAGGATTCATAAGATAGAAAGGGCATATGATATAACAAAAGATATTTACAATAAAAGTGCATACCTAAAAATGTGAAAA
Organism: Magicicada septendecula; assembly: GCA_034769895.1. NCBI lineage: Eukaryota > Metazoa > Arthropoda > Insecta > Hemiptera > Cicadidae > Magicicada > Magicicada septendecula. The sequence goes on along the minus strand of CM068370.1, from coordinate 386,562,982 downwards.
TAAGGCATTACAGTACAGTAGTGAAGCCAGAATGCCTATATGCAAGTGAATGTCTAGCTTTGAATTATAATTTAGACAAACTAGTAATATTGGAAAGACGAATTATTAGGAAAATATTAGGCCCACGAAAAACTTCAGAAGGTTGGAAATTAAGAAGTAATGATGAAATATATCAAAGTATAGAAAATATAACAGAAACAATGAGAAAAAGAAGACTATTTTTTTTTGACATTTATATAGAATGGACGACAATAGGTTGACAAAGCAAATCTTCAAATATCTGTGGGGGAAGAAGTCAACATCAAGTTGGATTAAAGGAGTCCAAAAGGATTTAGAAAAAAAAATAATATACACGCAGAAGAAGCAATTGAAAGAGATGTTTTTTGGGCAAAAGTGTTAAAAATGGAAGGAGTCCAGGGTAGAAGAGAGAAAAATGCAGGTTCAAAGTGGACTGAAGACAGGAAGAAGAGACATAGTGAAAAGATGAAAGAAGATTGGAGGAAAAGAAAAGAACAAAGAGTAAAGAATTGAAATTGGCATGTGGTCCTTAGATAGCCGATACAAAAAAATATCACTGGTTTTAAATTGTTTTTATGAATTAAACAATTGGAAATCTGTGTAAATATATTAAGTAATAGTGTAAAAAGTACACGAAAAGGATTTCAAAAGTATTCAGCTCAATCTCTTTTGATCCCTTCAGCCTGTGGAAACGTTTTCTTTTATCAAAAATAAAATTAATTTTGATATTTATGTTATTTCCACACAAGTACAGTGTTTAAACATTTCAAAATGCTCACATTCTTTAAAATATTATGCTCTCCTTAAAGCACACATGTTCGTGGCAGTAGGGACATTATTGGATAGCTGTGTGGGAAAAAGAGGTTTAATTGACCTGGCAACATTGCTTTTTCGTTTCAGCTATTCGTGACACATGAAATCCGTTTACTGCGCTAGGAGCGCGAGGCGTACGAGAACGAGCCGGAAATGAACCTAATATGAAGTTCTCACTTCAAATAAACGTGAAAAGCGGTCCCATTCCTATCGCATAACAAAATTATTGTGTGAGCTGAAGTTTGGGTTACTTGCTGTTTGACAGCAACCTGTGTTTAGACTATAGCCACACTTCTTTCCAGGAACAGTTACAGTTGCCACTCCTTGGCAGGCATTGTGATGCTTACATATCACTAAACCGGCACGTTCTCAGTAAAAAGACTCCCATTTATAGCATTTGTATTAGTATTGGCATCTCGTTCCGTAGCCACAGCTTGAGCGGCTCTACAGTGAAAGAACCCTTGATCTGCACAATACCTCTGACTTCTTGGTTATTTCATCGTTCAGCTCTCTTCTACATAAGAACATCTCCACTGATTTCAAACGGTTTTTATTTCTTTTATTTTAACTGTCAACTTTCACGGGCCTAGTATGTCCCCCAGTATCAGCTGCATTGGTGGGAATACCTTTGCCGAATGGATAACTGCAGCATCCCCAAACAACTATGGAACTATAGGCCGAGGGGACGGAGAGGTGTGGGACGTCCGAGTTTTTTATTTATTCTGTAATATTTGCCTATTTGAGACCGGAACAAACCATTCTTGGTTTAAACCTTGAGGATAAACTTTCACTGGCGTAGACATTTGTACAATACAACATAGAACAATTCTAGGGTACTGATGACAATATAATGATAAATGGATGTAATTTATCGATCTCTAATCATGAACTTGTTGCTGGTACGAACTTTGTCATACACACGTGTACCTAGCCCCGAAGTTGGACGCCATTTAATATAATGAATATTATATTAATAATGATATTAAATTGATGTAATTGATATTTATAACGTCTTACGTTCTTTGGGTGCTATTTAATATAATGTAATTTATATTTATATTTATTTATTATGGATAATAAGCAGTTACTTGCATTAATTAATTACTTTCATGCCGCGCGTTATGCAGCCAATTAATACAATGATAATAAAGGGTAATCTTTTATTGTTTACACTAAATATGCATAATTAAATTTTCTCTATTACTTTTTGTTATCTATGCTCCAGGTAAGAAGCATCATTTAATATAATGTATAACTATGCTGATTATTCATAAACAAAATACTCGATATCATTTAATAAATTAATATTGTCAATTCATTTATTTTACTGAACAAAAGAAACTCTTAAAACTCTACTTTATATTTTGTTCAAAAATTAAGTTAATATCTGGGTTATCTGTGGTAATAATAAACGCATATATAGGATCAACTTAAATTACTAGTTTATTTATCATTCACAATAAATTATAATCATACATATGAAACGTCGATGTACCTGTAATACATACATATTTTATAAGAACAATTCATGTTTTAATATATGCTGAAACAAAGAAAACATACATATATATATATAAATCAAATAAGATAACAATTCATATTCTAATCATTAATGCGTTCATTAATCCCAGATAGTTTTTTGTTAATATATTCACTAATTACGTTTTTAATTCTGATTTATATTCATTGCGTTTATTAATAATTTCTCAGGGATGAATTCTTTGAAAGAATCAGGTCAGTAGAAGTAACTAAATAGTAATGATTAATGGTTACTTGATTTATGAAATATCCATTAGTCTTTGGTGATGTCCAGCTTCAGTGATGAGGATGGCATGAAGACACATCTCGTTGAATGCCGCTGAAATCACAAGCACTTGCACACACTTCCGATCACTCGCGTTGGCGTAGGTTTATGTGAATAATTGATGTTTAGTGTTCAATTAAATACTTCATCTTACGATGTATGTTGTGTGTACGTTTTAACGTTACAGTACATGTCTAGTTCCACTTATATCACTGTTTTATCAAATATACGTGTGATTGATTAATTAGTTTAATGTTTCATGTTCTTTGAGGTTTTAATGAGGTGTAGTAACACTGAATAAAGTTCAACTGTTTTGTATAGTACAGATGTGGTGATATTTGTTCGTGTAACGATCTGATTGTTCACTTTGAATAATTCTTATCTAAGTCCGTTACATCGCACTTCGAAATTCACTACTAAAAGTTTACTAAGTCTGACTATCGTGACATGATGATTTCACTAAGTCTGCTAAGTTACGAGTTGACGTGCTAACTCCCGAACTTGAGTTATCTCTCCGAATAATTAAATATACTCTTGAGAACTTAGAGTAAAACTGACTCCGTACAATTGAATGAACTGTTTGAAAAATTGTGATATACTGGCCTCGTCCCTGTCTTGGACATATAGTTTTATTAATTCGTCCCTACTCAAAATTTTGTCCCTGGCGCAGTTTACGCCTTCTTTATTCGTGATTGGTCAGTTTTGAGTTTTCTTGGAATATTTCGTCCCACTATGTCAAGACCCTCCGTCATCGTTCTTCCGATAGGTTCTTCGTTTCTGTTGCTATGGAAACAGTCCTCTCTACAAGTTTTATCCGTGGCTCTGGGTTTCTGATAGGCTCTTAGGCATCCCCCGATTTTGCTCTGTCGAACGTTGACCCTTTTCGTAGAAACTTTAGCTATTATACGCTTGTCTATCAACCCATTGTCTGAAGTAAACTCAGTGTTTCTCTAGATTGCCATTATCTGTACTTTCGGTTCTCCCGACGTATTGTTCTGTGTCATACCCCTTTTTTGTAGCTATTAATAATTTTGGACATCTGCTGGCTGGTGAAGTCACCCCAACTTTCCACTCGTAAATTCTGTCTGGCACTTAGACGATAACTCCAGCTGCGTAACATGACTTGAGTTTTTGTCTGATCTCTGCCTTAGTATTGTTTCTTAAGGTGCAGTGCATCCGTTCCATTGTAACATGTAGTTTCCCTCTTTTTGTCGTCTATCGTATACTGACGTAACTTGGTCGAACATCTGCCACATTTCTCAGTACAAGTGTGAATGTCCTCGCCTACATTGTTACAGCTGTAGTGAGCAATAATTCTGAACTAAACTTTCCCTGTCATCTTGTGCAACCAATTTCTATAGCCGTGTCGAACTTAACGTCTTTCTATTGTCTAGTTATCGACGCTGCTCTGACATCTTCTCATTACGCTTTATTTATTGCGTCAACTATAAGCCGTTGACACCGCCTCGTGTGAACGCACTCCGTCGAGGTGAAAATTTAAAAAATTTTAAATTTTTGCTCGTTACAGTGTCCTCAATTTTGATTTGATGATGTGGCCTCAGGGAACAACTCAAATCCAAATTCTGCGCCCTGCACGTCGCCTCACCATGTTCATCTTCCTCAGGGAGGGATATTACATGATAACCTACTTTTAACAACTTATATTACAATTGGCGTACCCCCTTTTAGTTTTAATTGTATCTCTGAATTTATTGCTAGCTATTTGGGATGGCTGAACGCATTTAACATTATCGTATTTACATATCGATTACATATAAATACCTTATCTCTCTAATTACAAAACAAATCATAAATTCAATGAGTAATAATTAATTTAATTAATTGAATAATCTTCTTACTTTCTAAAATATTATTCTCGCAATATAATATCAAACAAATCAATTGGTTTAACGTAACGCTTTACATGAAATCAGAGAAATCTCCTATACATATACATTTTATGCAGTACTAATAGTCCTACCAATAAATTTGTTCTTAAAATGTTATTTAAAATTAGATTGATAATTAACATATTCGCTACATTAGTTTTAATTATATTCATATTATTTGATAATTTATACATACACGTAATACATTTTGCTAACGAATTATTTACTTCGTTTTAACATCATTTACAATCCTAGTCTATTAATTATATACATTCACTTTAACAGAGTTCATTTACGATATAGCTTTTTGTATAATATCACTCATTTACTTTTAAGTGTCCTATTTTTTTTTTTCACTTTGTCCCAATAATTTATTACTATGTGAGTCAAGTAATAGCAACTAAAATGTCCCTTGTATCCACTACAATATTTCATAAAATGTCACTCAAAACGTTAATTCACACTTATTACCTAACATTTTATTAGTGGTTAATTAAATAAGTAAACTCTTATGTTACATTTGACATTTAGAGTACATAACTTCTTTTGGTTAAGCCAGCTTGAATGAGATAAGCGCGTCAATTACCCTAACGCAGATGACTCATCACCATCAGCTAACTTGTTATGATATATTCTTCAACTTTCTCCTCTTCATTCATCTTCAATTTTCTGGCTCATGATATTTTTTCATCTGTTTGACATTAAATTTCCCACGGATTTTGCTTTCGTCATTGCCATCGACGAGCAGGTATGTAGCATCTCCAAGAGATGTACTTTGTATGGTCCGCAGTACAGTTCACAGAATTTCTCAATCCTTTTCTGGATCGCGTCCGATTGATAATAGGTCCTAATTAACACCTTCTCACCAATTTGGAATTTTGTAATGGTCTTGGTTTCATTACACAACTTCGCTTGCTTTTCCCTCTTCTCTTTCATTTTGACAAATATTTGGTTGTGGTCAGCTCCTTTAACTTGAAGTATGTCCTTGTCTAGGTATCTTTCCCAAACTCTTGTCGGTTTTTTCCCGAGCTGTGCCTCATAGGGTGTTACTTCTATAGTCTCGTGGTACGTCTCGTTAATGCAACTTTCAATTATAGGTACATAACGCGACCACTTTGTGTGTTGGTCACAGACAAAGATCCTGAACAAATTTCCAAGTTGTCTGTTGATTCTTTCAGCCAGATTCGCGCATGGGTTTCTTATTGCGGTGAATCTTGGTTGAATATTTAATTCGTTTAAACCGTCTAACCATTTCCTAGAGGTAAACTGTGTTCCATTGTCAGTAATAATTATTCTAGGACATCCTAACTCTTTACAATATTGGTGTATTCTTCTTAACTGGCTGCGGTCATTGCCCTCCTAAGTGTAAATAGTCGCACGTATTTTGTGAAGTTGTCTACCATGACGAACAAATACCTCACGCCAGCGGACGAGACGGGTAGTGGCCCAAAATAATCAGCGCTCACTAGGTCACCCTTGCTTAACGGGATAATGGCTTTCGTTCCCCCGAATAGGTTTTTGTTACCTGCGTCCTTCCTCTTCTGACATGTGTCGCAAGTCCGTACGTAATTTTTCACTTTTTTCAACATACCGTCTATGGTAAAATGCTCCTGTAACAATTTTATACATTTCTTCGCTCCAGGGTGTCCATACATCCGGCGTATTTCGGCAATTACTTCTCCGGATACACTGTTCGGTATGTACAGTTTCCATTCCCTTCTACGTAATCTATATAATTTCTCATTGACGTATCTATAAAATTTACTTATTTCCTTATCTAAACACTTTTCCTTAATCTTCTCTATAATGGTCTTAAGCTTAGTATCTTTAAATTGATACTTTCCAATATCCATAATTATCTTGCTTACTCTTTTATCCATCTTGATCGTCAGGTGATTAATTAAGTATTCGCACGTATTGTCACTAATTTCTTCTAACGTGGCATCTTCTGGGTTTCTGCTTAGAAGATCAGCAATAATATTGTCCTTGCCCTTACAATGGACAATGTCGAATTTGTATTCTTGGATACTTAAAATCCAGCGTGTTATTCGCGAGTTATTCAAATGACATTTGTTCATAAAGGTCAATGCCTTATTATCTGTAATAATGGTTAAAGGTTGCCCTAATATGTATATACGGAATTTTTCGAGACATCGTACGATACTCAAGAGCTCCTTTTCCGTGGTGTAGTAATTTCTTTCTGCACCCTTGAACGTTTTGCTAGTAAATGCTATAACTCCGATTTTTCCTTCCTCGTCCAGTTGATATAGCTGCCCGCCGTATGCAAAGTTGCTGGCGTCGCACTGCATATAGTATCGTTGGTTTATTCGAGGAAACTTCAAGATAACTGTTTCTACGAATAACTTTTTAACTCGTTGAAAACATTCATTTAATTCCGGTGTCCAGGTAAATTTATGTCCTTTCCGTAATAATTCAAGTAATGGTTTGGTGGTTTCGGCGTATTTATCTGTAAAACGGTTGTAGAAATTTGTTAAACCCAAGAAACCCTTTAATTGCTTTTGGTTCCGAGGTGTTGGAAACTTCATAATTGCATCAATCTTCTCATCCGTTGCTTGTATTCCTTGCGTAGTTAATCGATATCCAAGGTACGCAATTTCTTGCCTAAAGAATTGCGACTTCTCCAAATTGATGGTTAAATTCGCTCTTCTTAAGTTGGACAATAATAAATCTAAATGTAATAAATGCGTCTCTAAATCTCCTCAATAACATAGGCAATCGTCTACATAATTAATGGTGTAATTAACTTCATCTTCCAATACTGTGTCCAATCCCCTGGTTAGTGCAGCAGCACTGGTACTCAGTCCAAACGGCGTAACTGTGAAGCGATAACATTTGCCTTCGTACATAAAAGCGGTGAAGTTCCGGCACTCCGGCTTCAGTGGTACTTGCCAGAAACTGCTAGATAAGTCTACGGTAGATAAATATTTCATTTCACAACATCTAGCCAAAATATCGTTTATCGGTGGGGCACCCTCGTAGTCCGGGATCGTCACGCTGTTCACCTTCCTCGCATCCAAACACAATCGTACTCTACCGTCCTTCTTAATTACAGTAACAAGTGGGTTGATATATGCGCTGTTGCATCGCTCAATGACCCCATACCGTAACATTCTTCTAATCTCATCATCCACCTTCCCTTTATATGCTAATGGGACAGGCCATCCTCTCTGGAAGTACGGTGTCCGGTCGGTGACTTGGAACTCGTGAACTTACCCTTCGATCCTTCCGGGGCACTCTCTGAATAAATTTCTATTCCTTACGAGAATCTCCCTTAATCTCTCCAACGTCCCTTTATCTCCGCAGTCAATACTCTCTACTTTCTTATCGATGTTCCTTATGATCTCTTCTTCTTCTTCTTCTGTGTCCACCACTTCTATATGCATCATTGGCACCGTGCACGCCGCTTCGTCAGCCTCTCTTCTTAACTCGACGATCCTTTTTCCCATGTCAATGAGACATCCTGTTTCCTGAAGAAAATTAATTCCTAATATACAAGGTTTTATTAAATCCGGTATAATGAGAAAAACACATTCATACTTAATTCCTTCAATATAAATATCGCATAATATTTGCTTCCTTATTAACTTTGATTTATTGCCAACCGCGCTAACTATTAAAGTGTTAGTCATCGGTAAAATTTCGTAAGGTGCTATGTTGTGTTTGTTTTGATTAAACCACGATTCAGACAATCCGGCAATAACGGATCCAGTGTCAAGCAACGCTTGTACTGTAATATTATTGTTAAACTTTATACTTATTTCTGGGCACTTTATTACTCGTTGGGTAATCTCCTCGTCATCATTACATAACAAATCGCTTCGTAAGTCTGGTAAAATTATGTTAGTCTGATAGTCATTCGTTTTATCGGTTATCTTCGTTAATGAGTAAAGGGATTTTTTTTTTCTTCTTGTTGACGAACCTTTTTGGGTTCAGTGCTCGATGTAGAGGCAGCTGTATTTATGAATTCCATTGTGTTGACTGCGCGCCGCTCCCCAGTGCGATGTTGTTGTGTATTTACAGCCGGTCTCTCACCCCATACTTTCTTCTGCGTTCCACTTGTTTTGTTCGGAACGCTTTCACTTTCCTTGTAAGAATTCCTCCCCTCGTTCGCCGTCACATAGCTTGACTCCCTATTATTTCTCGGTTGTATCTGCGTATATTCTATGATTAAAGATTCGAAATTTGGAATTGTCACAATTCCTCTCGTGACCACAGCGAGCTGAATCTCGCGCCCAAAGTGACGAGATATTTTGCGTATCAGTTGTTTATCAGTCAGAGTAGGTGTTAACTGCCTACTCTCCAACAATATGCGTTCTATATATTGGATCGCAGTAATCGGTCCACGCCAATCAAACCTACCATATTCCAAATGGCCCCGTATGCTGTCTTGTCGTTCTTGTCCCCAATATTTCTGTGAGAACGCTTCCTTGAATTCTTCAAAATTTGATATTTGGTTACGTATAACCCGCCACCAAATTCCAGCGTCTAATTCTAAATGTCTACCTATCCACTTGATATTGTCAGTGGGGTAGTATAATTCTTGTATTTCAGACAACTCCTTAAGGAATTCCATGGGGAATCTGTCCGTACCATTATATTTAAGGTCATTGTGGTTAGGTCCATTAATTCGGTTTAATATACCACACTCACCTTCCATTAATTGTCTCTGCAGTCTCTCCTGGTTTTCTCTTACTTTTGTCAAATGGCCTTTTAACTCTTCGATCCGCGTCGTCTTTTCTTTTGTAGTCTCGTCCAACTTCTGTTCCGTTGAACGCTGTCTACCATCAACTTCTTCCAACTTCTGTATAATGTTATTGTTTGTTCCGTCTTGTTCCTGTTGTTTCTGCCGTATTGTGTCATGTATCTCGGCCTTGAATTCTTCCTGCTTCTTATTGGCATCCTTGACGTGAGCATCGAATTTATTATTAATCTTTTTAACAGTCGTTTGGGTATTGTGTATCGCTACCATCCATTCTTGACGATCGTTTTCTCGCGTTTCTTGTATCTCTTCGTACTTCTTGTTTGCTTCTTCTCTCAAGTCTCTCACGATATCATCTTGCTTCTTCTGTAGTTCATTGACCTTTCCTTCTCAGGCCTGCTGGTATTCACGTATCTCAGACCTTATCTGCGTAATCTGTTCCGCTGTCTGACGTTTAATCTCTTCCTATGCTGATCGAGCTTTTCATTTTGTTTTTCTAGTTTTTCACTAATTAATTTGTTACTTTCTTCTTGTTTCTCGCTAATTAATCTACTGTGTTCTTCTTGTTTCTCTAGTTTCTCACTAATTAATTTGTTACTTTCTTCTTGTTTTCTGCTTCGTTCTTCTTGTTTTTCGCTCTGTTGACGGATGAACTCCATCAACATTTGTAGACTTACATCTTCTGGTTTTGATGTCTGTCCTCGCGCCCTATCTTCTGGACTCTCTACAGCGCTACTTGGTTCGCTAGGTGTAATATTATCTTCCGTATTTACCGTACCTAACTGGTTATTAACGTCGAATTCTACGCTATCGGAATTGCTCGCCATTTTTGCCTTCCTACGCATAATCATTCAAACTGACTTATAACACTAATACTTATCTTATTTCTAATTCTATAACGCTACTTTATCTACTTCTTCTACTGCCTGTTCTTTGCCAAAGCTGTACGTTTTAACTATTTTCGTTACTACGTATCATGCCGTGCGGATGGGCGCCATTTTATATAATGATAAATGGATGTAATTTATCGATCTCTAATCATGAACTTGTTGCTGGTACGAACTTTGTCATACACACATGTATCTAGCCCCGAAGTTGGACGCCATTTAATATAATGAATATTATATTAATAATGATATTAAATTGATGTAATTGATATTTATAACGTCTTACGTTCTTTGGGTGCTATTTAATATAATGTAATTTATATTTATATTTATTTGTAATGGATAATAAGCAGTTACTTGCATTAATTAATTACTTTCATGCCGCGCGTTATGCAGCCAATTAATACAATGATAATAAAGGGTAATCTTTTATTGTTTACACTAAATATGCATAATTAAATTTTCTCTATTACTTTTTGTTATCTATGCTCCAGGTAAGAAGCATCATTTAATATAATGTATAACTATGCTGATTATTCATAAACAAAATACTCGATATCATTTAATAAATTAATATTGTCAATTCATTTATTTTACTGAACAAAAGAAACTCTTAAAATTCTACTTTATATTTTGTTCAAAAATTAAGTTAATATCTGGGTTATCTGTGGTAATAATAAACGCATATATAGGATCAACTTAAATTACTAGTTTATTTATCATTCACAATAAATTATAATCATACATATGAAACGTCGATGTACCTGTAATACATACATATTTTATAAGAACAATTCATGTTTTAATATATGCTGAAACAAAGAAAACATACATATATATATATATATAAATCAAATAAGATAACAATTCATATTCTAATCATTAATGCGTTCATTAATCCCAGATAGTTTTTTGTTAATATATTCACTAATTACGTTTTTAATTCTGATTTATATTCATTGCGTTTATTAATAATTTCTCAGGGATGAATTCTTTGAAAGAATCAGGTCAGTAGAAGTAACTAAATAGTAATGATTAAAATAATGGTTACTTGATTTATGAAATATCCATTAGTCTTTGGTGATGTCCAGTTTCAGTGATGAGGATGGCATGAAGACACATCTCGTTGAATGCCGCTGAAATCACAAGCACTTGCACACACTTCCGATCACTCGCGTTGGCGTAGGTTTATGTGAATAATTGATGTTTAGTGTTCAATTAAATACTTCATCTTACGATGTATGTTGTGTGTACGTTTTAACGTTACAGTACATGTCTAGTTCCACTTATATCACTGTTTTATCAAATATACGTGTGATTGATTAATTAGTTTAATGTTTCATGTTCTTTGAGGTTTTAATGAGGTGTAGTAACACTGAATAAAGTTCAACTGTTTTGTATAGTACAGATGTGGTGATATTTGTTCGTGTAACGATCTGATTGTTCACTTTGAATAATTCTTATCTAAGTCCGTTACATCGCACTTCGAAATTCACTACTAAAAGTTTACTAAGCCTGACTATCGTGACATGATGATTTCACTAAGTCTGCTAAGTTACGAGTTGACGTACTAACTCCCGAACTTGAGTTATCTCTCCGAATAATTAAATATACTCTTGAGAACTTAGAGTAAAACTGACTCCGAACAATTGAATGAACTGTTTGAAAAATTGTGATATACTGGCCTCGTCCCCGTCTTGGATATATAGTTTTATTAATTCGTCCCTACTCAAAATTTTGTCCCTGGCGCAGTTTACGCCTTCTTTATTCGTGATTGGTCAGTTTTGAGTTTTCTTGGAATATTTTGTCCCACTATGTCAAGACCCTCCGTCATCGTTCTTCCGATAGGTTCTTCGTTTCTGTTGCTATGGAAACAGTCCTCTCTACAAGTTTTATCCGTGGCTCTGGGTTTCTGATAGGCTCTTAGGCATCCCCCGATTTTGCTCTGTCGAACGTTGACCCTTTTCGTAGAAACTTTAGCTATTATACGCTTGTCTATCAACCCATTGTCTGAAGTAAACTCAGTGTTTCTCTAGATTGCCATTATCTGTACTTTCGGTTCTCCCGACGTATTGTTCTGTGTCATACCCCTTTTTTGTAGCTATTAATAATTTTGGACATCTGCTGGCTGGTGAAGTCACCCCAACTTTCCACTCGTAAATTCTGTCTGGCACTTAGACGATAACTCCAGCTGCGTAACATGACTTGAGTTTTTGTCTGATCTCTGCCTTAGTATTGTTTCTTAAGGTGCAGTGCATCCGTTCCATTGTAACATGTAGTTTCCCTCTTTTTGTCGTCTATCGTATACTGACGTAACTTGGTCGAACATCTGCCACATTTCTCAGTACAAGTGTGAATGTCCTCGCCTACATTGTTACAGCTGTAGTGAGCAATAATTCTGAACTAAACTTTCCCTGTCATCTTGTGCAACCAATTTCTATAGCCGAGTCGAACTTAACGTCTTTCTATTGTCTAGTTATCGACGCTGCTCTGACATCTTCTCATTACGCTTTATTTATTGCGTCAACTATAAGCCGTTGACACCGCCTCGTGTGAACGCACTCCGTCGAGGTGAAAATTTAAAAATTTTAAATTTTTGCTCGTTACAACAACAACGCTTTATTATTGAAACATACAGTGGAATCTTAGTAAGCAATACCCAAATAGCCTGCTACATTTAGTTAAACATTGTTTTCTTTGCATCGTTGTATTGTAACGTGTGTGGCAGTTACTATGCTGCAGTTGCCATGGCGACTTATGCATCAATAATTAGGTTCTGCGAATTTAATTCGATTTCCTGCTATATACACAAATAGTTTCAGCCGTAATACTGTTTTAAACATACCAGCTTACAAAGCGCAGGTAGTCAAATTGATATTGTAGTCATGCTTTTACTTTGGTTCAACATAATTCGATTCTGTATACAGTTTTAAACAGAATATATTTAATTAAAATGAAATGGACTTCTCTGCGCCAGCGTTTGTGTGTCTTTAATTTGTGTATTGAATTCAAATATATTTACATTAGACTCTAAACCTAAGATTACATTTATGCATTATGTTTAGATATGCAAAGTTTTTAAATATAAAAAAACCGTCAAAATATATGGAACAAAAATTGGAACAGCCATACTCTTTAATCGGTGAAGGAAAAATACAAATATGAAAAAGAATAATGTAATAATGGTGGTCACGTAAATTAATGAGAAAGAGAAAGAACAACTAGACGAAAAACTAATTTTCCACGACGATGCTATTAATCTTCTTTAAACTGTATACTCTAAATATAAGTACTTTGATGTGAGTGTGTGTGTGTGTGTCTGTGTCTGTGTCTGTGTCTCTTATGGGCTATATATTCTTGACTATATACTAAATACTTGACTATATATATTAAATACTTGACTATGTTCAATGACCACTGTAGACATTGAGAGGGAAATACATTGAACATTGTAAATGTGATTCGACTGTGATCTCTACACAGTTACCAAACTCCAATAAACTGTACATACGTTTAAATCTTTTTGTAGCCAATTTTTATGGAACTGAATTGGGTCGAGGGAATTTGGAAAAGTAGTACATTTGTACCGAGTTGACTGGGCACTGGTCCTCACAAGTTCACAGGATTGGATGAAGTGATGAAAGCTCCCAAAGCAGCCAGCCAAGACCGTACTCCGTGATGAAGTGCCACATCCTACAAGAGGTGACCCTGTTGTTGCAGATCTAGACCGGAAGGCAACAGTAGCCACCAGTACCAAGATACCGGCTTATCTTTGGAATATTACAGGCGGGAATCTAGTTAGATTTAATCGGCTGCAATACTGCGTTCTATTGTTATAGGATCATATTTTGTTCCTACCTTGCAGTTGGCTATTGGGGCATCAAAGACTAAGGGAAGACAACACTCAATAAAAGTTACGGGGGATGCCAGTAATGTAGCAACCCCTCCACATGACTTACCCCTCTGTAGTCTGGTACCCTATAGTGAGGAACTTTCAAAGAACACAGGTGGACGGAGATAATGGTAAACAACTGCAAACCAAAAAGAACAACCGATTTGGAATAAATGAAAGACGGAAAATTGGCGACATAGAATGTACGGAGTATTATTAAAAAAAGAACTGTGCAGGGGATTAAAAGAAAAAAATATTAATATTGCCATAATTTCAGATACCACCACCTGATACTGATATTACCACTAACTGATATTGCCCGCGTATATGATTTTGTGCCGCCATGAAATGCTATGATAAAGAACAAGTGGTACATAAAAATATTTCGCCGACATGAATGCCACTTCTAATTACTCGCTTCTAATGCCACCGTAGAAGGAACAGTTACACGCACAGCCAAGGAAGTTATTCAGTTTTTGTCAAACAGCACTTTAATGAATAACTAACTCCTAACCTATAACTCACCCTACAGTATTTTCTTGACGATTTGTTTGTCTGTGGCCTCATGTAAAAGACATTTCTTAAAATTTAAATTAAAAACTATTGTAGATCAACGATAAGTGAGAAAACACTCCAAAACTTAGCGTTTTGTTTATAGAAATAAACACTGCATCTTCTTTGGATTATGTAACAGATAAATTCAATAAAATGAAGGTTTGAAACCATTAATCGTAATTTAATTTCTATGAAACTTAATTTATATGAAACTTTAACTTTGATCGTTTTTGTAATTTTCTTGTTCTGTCTCGTTAAAACCAATAAATAGTGAGTTTAATTTTAGGTATGAAGGCCTATTACTAAAATTTATAAAATATGTAGTCTACCTATAGGGTAAAAAAAAAGTTAAAGTCCGCCGCGAGCCTTGGTTAGCCTTTGTCTCGTCAAATATGGTCTGAAGCTGAGGTGTTATGATCGAGAGCAATGTGATACGAATTAACTCCTTCCACAGCAGTAAGCCACGCATAGAAAAATATTAAAAATGTTTATATTGTTGTGATTCTTATTAACAATAC
The DNA here is from genome assembly GCA_034769895.1 of Magicicada septendecula. Taxonomy (NCBI): domain Eukaryota; kingdom Metazoa; phylum Arthropoda; class Insecta; order Hemiptera; family Cicadidae; genus Magicicada; species Magicicada septendecula. Next base: position 386,547,886 of record CM068370.1, on the reverse strand, counting down.
TCTTGTCGTTTCCAGGCAATTCACCGAAGTTTAAATTATTTATTTAGTTTAATTCAAACCGGCAACTATCATGGATGTAACCTGTCGGTGTTTCTGCAAGTTTTATCTCGTGGCCTGTTTATCAATTGTGAAATACATGGGATACATGGAAATTTTACCGTTTTGATTGCTACGATTAGGACACGCACATCACACACACACATCCGTTTGACAGACGCATGCTGGCACGCAGTTTGCATGTCGGGGCCAGTGCAAGCGCGCGCCTTGCACTGACTCCAGCACGCATTCTCGCGCGCATACAACTTGTGTACTTTATGACGGCCGCCAACCTTGGTGAAAGCAGTGTGCGCAGAACACTGTTGTTTGTCAGTGTAACGGCACGTCTCACCGAGTGCATAAGTGTTGATGCGTTTTCAAAAACATTTACCGTGTAGGCCTGTATTTCATTTAATTATTTAGTTTGTATCGTTACTAGTGTTTAGTTTGGGATTGTGACATGTGATAAATAATCTAATTACATTATAATATCATTTACTATTGTTACAATATTGGTAAATCAAAATGGACACTATAATTGTTAAAATTTATTTTGACAAATATGTCATTTTCTATGTTAAATATAATTTACAATAATTAACTTGATATTAATATTTAAATTTTTTCATTACTGCTTTTGTTGTACATATACTTCTTTGTTTTTTTCACTATTGCTAAAGACACTTCCCTTACATTTTTTAATTTTCTAAATTTTCTTGCAACTTTCCTGGGTAATGTGTAATTTTCAACGTAAAATATAATTTCTGATTAAAGAAATCAGATTTCCTGATTCGGTATTTAAGATTACATTATTCGAAATTACTGTCACACTTAAAATTTTTTTAACATTTCACTGAGAAATTTTGTTGATAAAATCAATTTTCTGTGTAAAATGTGTGATACTCCATATTACCTTCACTTTTCCCACATCTCTTTTAAAGAGATCTATTTCAACATTGTAAGTGTTTAATTTTATTTTAAATGTCAGAGAATTTAATTTATTGGAATGACAATGACGCTGAAATAAATATATTTTAATATTAATGAAAAGGTAAATGTGGTATTCCATATTACACGTACTTTCTATATAGGTATATGCTTTCCTTTTTCAACTCCGTAAAGTACAATAGAACCAGATAGGCAGACAACCTCTTTACGTTGGAAGCACCGTAACGACCCCCCATGCAACCACGCAGAACTGCGCGTGTTACGAATGCGTGTGTATGAGGAAGCCGTTTTGCATCATTAAAATCTACAGACAAGCCTTACTATATTCCGTCAGTATCGTCACGTTGTCTTACTATTACTGACTGCTCGCTGTTGTAGGCCTATATGGCGTCTCACGAGTACAGTACAATAACGGCAGAGTTACCGTATTTGCTCGTGAAAGACGAAATAACTTCGAATTTTGAAGGTACGCGAGTGTCCTCTAGTCAGAACCTATTATGATATCATCAACGTCAACATTTAAATCAATAGTAGATTTGTCAACATTTCTTGCTATACAAAAGCCACCTGTTTTTAGGTCGGCCAATTAGTCATCCATAATATATTTTTGATTGTCTTGTTTCCTTCATTTGTGTTACACATTCTTTCCGGTTTCTTCTGTACTTCTTTATTTCTTCGTTTAGACTGCATATCTTTAACTCATGCCTGGTGTCTTCACATGTCTGCCTGTCAATTAATGTACAGCTAGATCTGTATCTCAAGAAAACCGCTTCTGCGTTTTATATTCTTTTCATTTGCTTCTTCGTTAATGTCCAACGCTAGCATTCATACAGAATAGTGGATGCAGCTATTGCTTTATAAAGTTCAGTGTGTTCCCTCTCACGTTTTTAAATACTCTTTAGATTGCACCACACACTTTGTTTAGAGAGTGGCTAAATTATATTTATAAACTAGCTGTTACCGAATATTCGACTTTTAATAAGTATTTTAATATAATTTTTATTGTATATGTCTATATGGCGTTCTGTCAGCTCGTATAACAATTTTGTACTGTGTTACTGTGTTAGAAGCATTGTATAACACATTAAACGTTATGTTTTCCTCAACCATGGCTTTTATTTATTTCAGCAGTAAACTAAAAACCAAAAACCGTTGTCATCTAACCTCACAAATGAAAACAACACGTATTTTCACTTTGCATTAAGTAATAGGACAATTTACAATTAGTACACTTCTTCTTTTCCACATCGTAATATATCGATACAATCACATATTTTATAAAACATCGAAAATGTACTGCAGGAATGGATAAATGTACAGTTCTAATGCTGCTAAATAGCTTTTGTTTATTTACTTGTTACAATGGTAATTAATTCTGGTCTGCATGGTGTTGTTGACATCTTTAGTAGTAGTATTTAATATATTTCATTACTTATTCATTCCACCATCAGAAATACGTATAAACATAAATTTTATAATCGTTTAAGACAATTACAAAATATACAGACGTGTCTGTATACAAAATTACAAAATATATCGATACAATCGCATATTAAAAAACTGCAGGAACGGATTAAGATACAGTTCCGATGCCGCTAAATATCATTTGTTTATTTACTTGTTACTATGGTAATTAATTCTGATCTCCATGGTGTTGTGACATCTTTATACGCGTCAACGAAAAGGCATAATTAAAAGGGCCTAAATCGTGCGAACGGCGCAAAATATCAAATCCCAAGTTAGACAATATTTTATGCGAGCTTAAATAGGCATTTGTGAGTTGACCGAATCCATCAGAAAGTTTTTTCTTGCTCTATCTCATATAATATAAAATGGCTGCACAATATATTATAATATAATATCCCGGCTGTACAACATGTTTACCGGGCTATCAGACCGTGATCCAATGCCAGACGTTTCGTGGAATAACCGCCTGACTTCCCGCGCCAAACTGACTCCTTTATCTGCTGTTCCTACGCACGTATTCGGCGCCCGCTTGGTGGCCTCTCCTGTCCACCACCAACAGGCGTAAGCTGTCTGCCTTCCAAAATCGCACACTCTGGTTCCTCTCGGAGACCCCGTGGTTTGTCAGAAATGACGCACTCCATCGGGGTCTTCGAGTCACTACCCTGGAGGTTTTCGTTTGATGCTGGCGGCTTATTTATTTGCAAAGGCCGGCCAATCCTCCTACCCGCATCTCCGTCAAGTGGACAAAATAGACAATGCTCGCCGCGTCAGGTGTCTACGAGCGTTGTTAGATGAACCCCACGACAATCTTCTAATAAACCCCTCAGAACCGTTCCCTCAACTTACTGAGCTTAGCTGAATCCTGCCTGGCTGGTGCCAGGCACATCCCTGAAGCTGCGGCTTACCGACGCTGGGATTGCAAAACAGTGTCTGCCATCATAAAGATAGACAGCACAGTTATCTGAAAAGTCAGCCAGCACCTGCTTTGCCGTCTCGGCTGGGCTGAAACTCAGAGCAGGTGAAACCGTGAGGTATGCAAGTGCCTAATGGCGCCATCCGCCCTCAAGTGCCAACTCATCGTTACGGACGACTCGCCTCCGGGCAGTCGAGCGTGTCGACCACACCAGCGCTTCTCTAAGCTCCTGGGGCGATGCCTTAAGGGGGGGCACGGAGACCCGTCCCCAAACCATGTCATACACGCTTATCATGTATTCATGGACCGTTCCTTAAGATCTTGTGCCGAGCGAACGACCGAGCTTCTCAGTATGAAACTGGCTTTCATCGGGCTCCGACCTGGCACGCTCGCAAAGCAGGGCGCAAGACACCCCGTGCATCTTTTGCCTGGCTGTCGATTTCACTTTAATCTCAGTTTTTTCCTTTAGCGGCCATCACTACCTTGATCCCACACCACTTATGATGGCCGCCGTTGGTGCGGCCGAAACGTCTGGCGTTTCTAAAAGTTGAACATTGGACTGCGGCCTAATAACCTGGTAAACATGTACAGCTATGACGAGTCCGTGCGTGAGAGTTTGCGTCGACTTATCTCATATAATGTTTACTACAGTCAAATGCGTTGTTTACAAACGTCTAAAGATTGCATATACGCGTACTGTTTCTCATTTGTATCCACGGATACAAATGCCCTTTCTAGTGATTCTTGTTTATAAAGTTTTCATAAGCGTAAAAACCGAATGTTAATTTTAAAAACTTGTGACAAAACGCAATATAAATGAAGTGATTATTCTTTCATACAACGATTTATACAAGGAAATATGAAATACGTGATATGTCATATGCGATAGTTAGGGGCGTGTTTACGGGGAGGATGAACGGGACCGGACCCCCTCCCAAAGGGACGAAAGGAATTTACGAGGAATTTTCTTAATCTCTTAATTCTTAGGCCGTTTTATTATTTTTGAGCTGCTAATAAGGCAGTAACTTTTTTTAAATATACATACCGGTACACTTTTATTACACAGCATTTGCGTAATACGTTTGAAGTACGAAATATTGAAAAATCAATTCAGTGACCGCAGAAGAAGTTGTTAATGAAATGGTCAATAAATCAAGACGAATATGCATTAAACTCTAAAATATTTTCCTTTTATTGTATCTTTTTAATACATAAAAGTTTCTTTGACTTTTTTATTAAAACTTTGGTAATCATTTTTAAATGTAAAACGTTAATAAATATCTTGGATAGAATGTTTCAATAGCACGTACTACCGTTTACTTTAATGGGACTGATTTCAGTATGTTATCGCACGTTTTGTACTACCGTTTACTTTAATGGGACTGATTTCAGTATGTTATCGCACGTTTTGTACTACCGTTTACTTTAATGGGACTGATTTCAGTATGTTATCGCACGTTTTGTACTACCGTTTACTTTAATGGGACTGATTTCAGTATGTTATCGCACGTTTTGTACTACCGTTTACTTTAATGGGACTGATTTCAGTATGTTATCGCACGTTTTGTACTACCGTTTACTTTAATGGGACTGATTTCAGTATGTTATCGCACGTTTTGTACTACCGTTTACTTTAATGGGACTGATTTCAGTATGTTATCGCACGTTTTGTACTACCGTTTACTTTAATGGGACTGATTTCAGTATGTTATCGCACGTTTTGTACTACCGTTTACTTTCATGGGACTGATTTCAGTATGTTATCGCACGCTTTGTACTACCGTTTACTTTCATGGGACTGATTTCAGTATGTTATCGCACGCTTTGTACTACCGTTTACTTTCATGGGACTGATTTCAGTATGTTATCGCACGTTTTGTACTACCGTTTACTTTAATGGGACTGATTTCAGTATGTTATCGCACGTTTTGTACTACCGTTTACTTTAATGGGACTGATTTCAGTATGTTATCGCACGTTTTGTACTACCGTTTACATTAATGGGACTGATTTCAGTATGTTATCGCACGTTTTGTAATACCGTTTACTTTAATGGGACTGATTTCAGTATGTTATCGCACGTTTTGTATTACCGTTTACTTTAATGGGACTGATTTCAGTATGTTATCGCACGTTTTGTATTACCGTTTACTTTAATGGGACTGATTTCAGTATGTTATCGCACGTTTTGTACTACCGTTTACTTTAATGGGACTGATTTCAGTATGTTATCGCACGTTTTGTACTACCGTTTACTTTAATGGGACTGATTTCAGTATGTTATCGCACGTTTTGTACTACCGTTTACTTTAATGGGACTGATTTCAGTATGTTATCGCACGTTTTGTACTACCGTTTACTTTAATGGGACTGATTTCAGTATGTTATCGCACGTTTTGTACTACCGTTTACTTTAATGGGACTGATTTCAGTATGTTATCGCACGTTTTGTACTACCGTTTACTTTAATGGGACTGATTTCAGTATGTTATCGCACGTTTTGTACTACCGTTTACTGTAATGGGACTGATTTCAGTATGTTATCGCACGTTTTGTACTACCGTTTACTGTAATGGGACTGATTTCAGTATGTTATCGCACGTTTTTCAGCCACTTTGAAAATTTAATATCGATTAGTTTTATCTTGTTTTTTGTTTTGTATGAAGCCGACACGACTGGACCCCCCCTCCCATCAGGACAAACTCTAGATACGCTACTGGTAGTAGTGCACTATGGCATGTGTCTGTAACGCAGTTACTGTCAGAATCAGTAACAGACATTATACAATGGCAGCACCAACAGATACAGCTCTCATCCATTGGGGTAAATAGGTGCAGACACTTGGAGAGCCTGGAGTGAACCCTGGAACTGAAGAGATCAGCAATAGTGAGGGAAGCGTGTAATTGAAGAAAAGAATTTTGTGTAGGAGCCTGAACTCGAGTAAGTGTTAGAGATGGAGTATTTCTACTTTACGGGCGAACAGCCGCCACTATGTAGAAAGACGTTTTGACTTAAGCCTCCAAAACACTTCATGTTTCTAACATATATATATTTATGACATTATGCATTTTTTAAGTATGCAAAAGCCTTTCTGCTCAGCCTGCAAATTGTTTAATAACTGGTATAGATAAAATAAAATGTTATAGAACGCAATTTAGGCCTACTTCGTAAAAACTTCCCGTACTATAATGTTGAGTAATTATTAGATAGCAGCTAATAATATCACTATGCAGCATGAGTTTTGATGATCATATAAATTTAGATGGTTTCAAAGTAATTTTTGTGATGATTTCAGATTTAATATTTATTTTTCTCTATCACCTACAATTTATTTTTCCAATTCAAATGATTGTAAATAATATAAAAAAAGGGTAATTTAGATTTCGCAAAATGAGAATTTTTTTAATGACAAGAGGAATCAGTTGACAACACTTGTTATACCTCAGCTAGCTTTCTGTTGCCGCCCAACAAAGAGTCTTATGGAAATCTCAGTGTTATTTGAAAAAACTTAACTACGAAAGACATTTTTTGGTGGTTTGTGGTGACTTGAAAGTGATTGGCATGCTGCTTGGTCAACAATCTGGACATATAAAAATGCCATGTTTCCTTTGTGCATGGGACAGTCGAGCAAAGGACAAACATTGGAAGGTAACAGACTGGCTCAAAAGAAAAAATCTCCAACCGGGTTCAATGACTATTACAAGCAAACCATTTGTAGAACGGGAAAAAATTCTTCTACCACCTCTTCATATCAAACTTGGTTTGATGAAACAGTTTACTAAAGCACTTATAAAAGACAGTATCTGTGTCCAATAACTACAAACAAAGTTTCCAAAAGTATATATTGAAAAGTTAAAAGAAGGGATCTTTGTTGGACCCCAAATGAGAAATTTGACGAAGGATAAGGCTTTTGAAAATACTATGAATCCAACAGGAAAAAAATTAAAGAAGTTGTGAAAAACTTCTTGGACAACAAAAAAGATCAAAACTACAAAACTATCGTAAAAACCATGTAACAACATTTTAGGAAATTGAGCTGTAACATGAGTGTTAAACTTTACTATCGCCACTCACACATCGATTTTTCCCCGAGAATCTTGGCGATGTCAGCAAAGAACATGGAGAATGTCCCACCAACATATCATAGACATGGAAAAGAGATACCAGGGATGCTGGAATGTTAACATGATGGCCGACTACTGTTTCTTGCTCAAGAGAGACGGCACTGTTAAAGGGTGCAAATCAAGAAAAAGAAATTTCAACCCACTAGAAAAGAAGCTTAAAAAATAACAACAGCACAGTGCACAGGAAAAGTAAATTGTATGTGTATATTTTCTCATATCTTCTAGTACATAACTTTATTATATGTTTTTACTCATTGTAACATGTTCAAAATGAAATTAAAATGAAGTGTTCAAAATAAATCCTATTTAATTACTAAAACAGGCTTTTAAGTAATACTTCTTTCATTTGTATCGTCACACGTACTAATACATAATCATATAGACTGGTTTATATTAAATATGTGCAATAAATATGTATTCTTCTGTTGTGCTGTCATAAATTTCGCCATAAAAGTCATAGAAACAATACATAAATGTAGTAAAAATTTAACAGTAAATAATGAATTTGTAAACAAGTCTGACATGTTGCAAAAAAATAAGGTTACATCTGGAATCAGCAGCAAAATGTCTACTAAAAACACAATTTCACTAAAATTTCTATTAAAAAAAAGAATTTCAGTAAATCATCATACAAAAATATTTGTTTTCAGCATAGTGTAATTATTATTAAATAATTATTAAAAACAATTATTACATGTCATATTTCTTTTTAATTAGATGTTGGCAGTTAGCAAATTCAGAGTGTTAACACCTAACCGCCTACTAATATGTCCATCATATGTCCTTGGTCTATAGATTTGATCCACCCACCATGAGAAAACAAGCAACGACCACTTCAAAATTTTTAATCTCTTTCTATAGTTTATTTTACAAAGAGTTTAGTTACTCTCTCATCGCTAGAGCAAGGTTAGATACTCATCCCACCGAAACGTGACTCTGTGTTCAGAAATGTGACGCAGTAAATAATATTAAATACAAAATACTTTTTGCCAATGACGAGGTCGACTTTTACGCTGTAAAAACGTACCAGCGTCTTCTCAACTTAATCTCATTACCAGTGTTTTACACCGATTGATCTTGTTTAAAAATTAAAATTCTACGTTGTTGCTCTACACAAAAACAACATTTGCTAAATTTTGTCGCCAAAATTTCTTCAAAATTAAATCACTGAATTATGTAATGTATTTTTAACGCCTGCAGATTTGTATGTGAAAATAGTGATAATAATTTAATAAAATATTGGTTTCGTTTAATATTTAGGCTTACGACATCGCATAGGATGTGCAATGTGCAATATTTCCATCGAAATGAAATTGCTATTGCAAAAACACTGTTATGAACGACTATGACAAGAGATGTGTGGTGTCTTTTTACAGTTGTCAGAGCAGATCAACTGGGTACCTGATTCAATTAAACTTTATTTAAAAGCAGAAAGATCAGTGTAATGCTAGATAGATGAAAATTCAACATGGATGCTTCACACTTTGAACATCGTAAACAAATTCCAACTCGGTATTAATGTCAATGTCACTTTAAATCACTGCCGACTCGGAACACAAAGTTTTTTATGGGTAAAAACGTAAACGTTTTATCTCATAGCCTGAACCAGTTTTCGCTTATTATAAGCTTCGTCAGAGGCTGCCACTGGGAGCGCTGTCCGTCTCGTTCTTGGCGACGGTGTCGACTTTTGAAGGATCGATTTTGTGTGTGTGGGGTGTGATTTGTTCGAATAATGCGTGTGATTCGAATTGTGTCTGTTCGTTTAGGATGTCGTTTTTATGTGTTTTTGTGTGTTTGTATATTTCCAATTGTTTGTATACGTGTAGTATATCCATGTTTCGATGTTTTTGTATGTGTGGTTTGCTTCAATGAGGTGGTTTGCAAAGGTGGATTCGGTAGTGGAGTGTAGCGCCTTTGTGTGTTCAATGTATCTTTGTTTGAAGCTACGTCCTGTTTGGCCTATGTAGAATTTGTTGCAATCTGAACAATTTAGTTTGTAAACACAACACTCACAACATCGATCCTTCAAAAGTCGACACCGTCGCCAAGAACAAGACGGACAGCGCTCCCAGTGGCAGCCTCTGACGAAGCTCATAATAAGCGAAAACTGGTTCAGGCTATAAGGTAAAACTTTTACGTTTTTTCCCATAAAAAACTTTGTGTTCCGTGTCGGTAGTGATTTAATTATATTTAGTTATTCAACGGACACGTCATGGACGACGAAATCCAAGAATGTCACTTTAAGTTAGGCCTGGTAGTCGTGAGTACAACTGACTCCAGCAATGTTGTTTATATTACTGTTGTAGTTACTCAAGTGTCATAATAAACATACTGTCTGTGTTAAGTTGAAGTAGTGTTTGAGTTGATCCGGGCTGTTAAGTCATAGTCTAAATTCGTTAACATCATAGTTGTTATTATTACTGTTCATGTTAGAAGTAACAAAAAAGGTCAATAAAACTCTTCTTCTTCTATGGCACCTCAGTTCGCAGTCAAACCTTAGCATCCATAATCATCCGCCTGCATTCTTCCCTGTCCTTGGCGATTGATATCCATCGTTTTATTTTAAGTAAACTATCAGCATCCCTTGCCACTGCGTCAATCCAGCGATGCTTGGGTCTTCTGACACGCCTTCTACCCTCGATTTGACTAAATAGTACCTTCCTAGGTATTCGGTTGCCTTCCATCCTAATGATGTGTCCTTCCCATTGCAATCTATGCAGTCGGATGGTAGTGGCCAGATGACTGTCTTTATATAGCTTGTACAGTTCTTCATTGTGATGTATTCTCCATATCCCATTGACTTGGATTGGTCCATATATTCCCCACAAAATTCTCCTTTCAAAGGTATTGACTATGTTAGCGGCTCGTTTATTCAGAGTCCAAGTTTCGCTGCCATATGTTGTCAACGGTCTAATCATTGATTTTATATCATGTGACCTTGGACTGACGGTAGATATTCCTTTTCTTGAATATAGTTGTCAACGAAGCATATGCTCTATTTGCGGCCTGTATCCTTTTCTCTATTTCATTATCTTCATTATCATTACCCTTCATATTCATTATCTTCCCTACTTCATTATCTTCTGCAATCCAACATCCCAAATACTTAAACCGTATAACTATTTCCAGGTTTAGTGGTTCGACTTAAAACTGGTCAGGTTTCCGGGTTTTCGTTCAAGTGGTCAATAAAACTCTAAAAACTTGAAAAATGAACTCAGCAAACGCCCGACGTTTTGGCCATGCCTCTTCAGTGGTGCGGGAAAGGAGTCCCGCATTATACTACGTAGTCGCTAGCAGAAAGTAGTAACGCGGGAAAATATTAATACGTAAATCAGATACCGGCCGTGAAAACTTACGTTGTTTAAGTAATTTCTACAGAGGTGTGCAACGTGTATCTAATGCTGCAGTGCTGTCTTCCAGTGTACGTAGTAAGGCTACCTGATGAATTACCTACCATCTACCATCATTACCATCTTTTTAAAAAAACTATTGGTAAAGTTTTGTTTGAAAAACTTCTCTCGAACTCGTCAACCGTGTTCATCAAGACTGTTACATCAGTTGCTGGGTTCATTGAAAAATTCGCCGCTTCAATGTTCCATTTTTTTTTTAACTGTGATAAAATTAAGTGTTTTCAAGGATATTTAAACTCCCCTTAATATATAAAATGTACTTTTACTGTTTAGTGAAAGAATATAAAATATAATTATAAACTATAACTATAAACTACATTTTCACTGTTTTTGCCTTACTTAAACTATAAAGTACTTAAAGTATATTATTCTCTTCTGCGACCAGTTGTTACAAATGGATCTCAGGTGTGGACAGAGAATGACAAAACCGCTTTAAAATCATTTGAGCGCAAAATATTGCGTAAAATTTATGGCCCAGTAAGAGAAGAAAGCAGTTGAAGAATACGCAATAACAATGAACTACAGGCTCTCGTACATGGAAAAGACATCGTGAAATTCATCAAATCGCAGAGGTTCCATTGGCTGGAACATGTGGAAAGTATACCTAAAAGAATGCTGAAGGGAAGATTATATACTACTAGACGTAGAGGCAGACCAAGGATGAGATGGTTGGATGACGTAATAGAAGTCTTGTTGGCATGGGAATCAGAGGGTGGTGAGGAAAAGCTGAGAACAGGGAAGCATGGGAGGAGGAGGAGGAGGAGAAGGAGGAGGACGACGACGAGGAGGAGGAGGACGAGGAGAAGAAGAAGCTATAAAGTCTTTACTGATGTAACCTATATTGGAGACTTTCTTTTAAATACATTTTTGTAAGTGTGTATAAATAATAAAATTAGTTCACTTCCCATTAACGTCGACTACAGATCAATCAGGCAACACGGGTTTATTCTGTCTGGATGAATACGTGGGTTAATGTATGTGGTGGTGATGATGTATTGTAAACTACGTGACTCCGTTTAGAATAATCCTACTTAATTGTCGATTTACTTAATTTGATTATTTAATACTTTACAAAAATCAGTTTTTAAGCTTAATCAGATTTGCAAACAATACAACATGATAACCTCCAATATAAAAACAAAGGTAATGCCACTTCGAAGCAAGAAACCAATAAGGACAAATATAATAGTTAATAATCAAATTAGAGCACAAGTGAGCCGTTTTAATTATTTGGGAAATGATACAAATTATGATAGTTAAATTAGGCAAGTTCTAGACCGTCTGTAGAACAATCAATCGTATTTTTAGAAATAAGGTATGTCGACAGACAAAATTAAAGTTCTACAAAGTTATGGTCCCTGTATTGTTCTATGGGAGTGGATTATGGACGACTACTAAGAAACAAGAAAGTAAAATACAGGCCTTGATAAGATGAGTTAAACGGTGTTCTGCACTTGGTCATATAAAGAATCAAACCATAAGAGAAGAATTGCAAGTTTTCAACTGGAATGACAGATTAAAAGATTACAACGACGGTGGCAAGAACGCTTCGAAAGAATGTTAGATTCAAGACTGGCCAAACAAGTCTGGAAATATAAACCCATAAGACGTAGGTATGTGAGCAGTCCCAGGAAGAAATGGCTGGAGGATCTTTGAAGGCGGAACAGGCATCTTGATGTGAAGATGATGACGAATTGTCGCCTCTTACCAGATTCTCAATCCTGCCATAACTTTATAACATGAAACTTTATAAATCTTATTAAATATGATCTAAGGGGTCGTGATACTGGATGCTTGCGAAATAAGTGTAACGTATAAATAAGCCGGCAAAATTACCAACCGGAAGCGCACAATAAGCTGACTCCGTTTCCGTGTTTAACAAAGATTACACATAACCATGTAATTAAGCAAAAAAAAGTTAATTAAGTATGCAATGGGCGTTTAGAATTACACTAGATTCACTTATTAAATCCTTAAGGAAATTTATTGCACTGAAAATTAAATTTTGTAACAAATTCCTGAGCCACAGCGATACATTACGAAATATTCAGTGGTTGTTCAGTTAATATCTCAGGCTATTAATTTTATGTTTGGATTTAAGGTACGATAATAAATTATCACACTCTGTGCTACTGCAAAAAATACTGTATAATTCAAAGGTTAACAATTGGTTAAAAATTTCTTTGAGGCGGCAACTACTGAATTATCTCTACCTTTGAGGCAATCTTTAGACCCACCTATGGATTAACCTCTGTAAATTTCTTCTTCTTCTTCTTCCCCTTCTTGCGTCACAACCCAGTGTGGGTCTCAGCCTGCTCAACAGTTTTCCTCAATACTATTCTGTCACCATACAACTTTCTCCATGCTCTCACATTCGTACGTCTCAAATTATCCTCTCCGTCATCTACCCGTCATCTTTTGCTAGGTATTCCTCTAATTTTTCTGCCCATTGGTTTCCAGTCCGCGATTCTTTTAGTTGTTCTGCTACCATCCATTCATCTCACGTGACCCAACCATTCTAATCTTCTCCTCTTGACGAACCGGACTATGTCAGCAGTATTGACCCAGCTCATAATTCGTTCGTAGGCCTATACTCCATGAGCCATCTTCAGTTTGCCAAGGTCGAAAGATCTTTTGCAAGCTTTTACGCTCAAATATTCTAAGCTGTTGTTCATGGACGTTAGTTAATGTCCACACCTCGTATCAATATTTCACTAGCCTACTGATTTTGCATAATGCGTTCAAATAGTATAGATCTATGTGATTGGAATTATGTCTGTTCGATTAGGATGTTGTTTTTGTGTGTTTGTATATTTCCACTTGTTCGTCTATTTTGCGACCCTTTGTGTTTTCGTGTAGGATTCCCATTTTTTTGTTGATGTTTGTGCACGTGTGGTCTGCTTCAGTCAGATGATTTGCAAAGGTGGATTCAGTGGTAGAATTTAATGATTTCACGTGCACCAATGTACTTAGCTTTCATTTAATCAGTTAGCTCCGGAATAAGTTCGCAATGAGCTAAAGTTTGCTCAGACAATACGGTGAAAGTTGTTCAATCGTTTATCCAAAATTCTAATTTACAGCGTCGAAATAGCGTGTGGTAATCACTACTGATGCTCAGACACGTCACGGACAACCGAGGTAAGGACAGTAGCATGCATAGTTGTTGATTAAGACGTCACTTGGGTCTCTGATGAATGACACTGTAGATTAATTCAGTTTACATTATTATTATTTCACTGATTAATTCCCTTAGCTACATTAATCCTTTTTATTGATTTACAAGTGGGGTTTTTCAGTTTTGTTTATGTAACTCTCGGTAAATTACTACTACTACCACTCCACTGCGCTATAGCTCATGAAGAGCCTGGTCTCCAAAACATGCCTCCACCCCTCTCTATCTTGTGCGACTCTTTGCCACCTTCTGACCTCCCAGACCTCTTCTTCGCCACCTTCTGACCTTTCTTCTTGGCCTCCCTCTTGCTCTTCTTCCTCCTGGTCCTCAAATGAATACTATTTCAGTGCCATTGTTTATACGTAACCTCCCCACCTAATTCTACCTTGTTTTATTACTGTGACGATGTCCGGTTCCTTGCGTAGTTTGTACAATTCGGAATTTGTCCTCATACTTAAATTCCGGCATCTAGTACAGCTCCATATATCCTCCTCAGGATCTTTCTATTCCATCTTCTGAGCATATCTTCTTGGGCTGGGTTCATGGTCCAGGCTTTCGAAGCATACAATACTAATGACCGCAATACGGTTTTGTAAATCTGGACCTTGAAGGTTCTAGAAATCTTTCTGGACTTTAGGATAGGCAGCAAAGAAAAATAGCACCTATTTCCCATGGCTAGTTTGTCTTGAATTTCCATTGCCATCTGATTTTTTGACGTCAAGAGGGACCCAAGATATCTAAAACTATCTACCCGTTCAAATTCACTGTCATTGACTTTAATTTTTGGTAAATTAAAGTAAATTTTCTCGGTAAATTTAATAGAATTTTATTAAGGTGCGTACAGATGATCTGTTGTTCAGATTTGGGCTATCAAGGTTTCTAATTGATTTGGGCTATCAATAGGCCTAAACATTGTAACGTTATGATATTTTCAGCAAAAGTAACGGATAAAATCGACAAATAAATTTTCATCTTTTTAGTACATTAATACTCAATGTACTATCATTTTAATCTTGCACTTAAAAAACGAGTTAATAAATTACGTAGGCAGCAAAAAAAATCTGTTGTAATAAATAAATATATATATATATATATATATTGTAGCATGACAGATTATCCACATTATAATGAACGAAATAATGATCATAAATAAATTAAAATTAAAATGAAATCAAAGAAAAATACAATAAAAAACAATTAAGGACCACAGTAAAGGACACTCATAATTTGAAGAAATAAAAATAAGTTAAAGACAACTATGCAATATAAATGAGTAATAAAAAATAAAACAAAAGCCAAGATAAAGTAAGAAAATACCCAGGTAGGATAGGAGTAAGTAAGGCAATACCCAGAACAAACCGACATCCCTAATAACAGGACAGAAATTGGAAGAAACCACGTAGTAGAATAAAATAAAGTAGGGAAATACCCAAAGCAAACCCAGTAATAAGAAAAAACGAAACACCAAAAGAGAGTATAATTAACTAATGAAAGTATAATACCAAAAAATAAAAATATATGTAAACAAAAGTGTCTAAATGTAGAATTAAAAGTGAACCAGTGGAGTGGAAATTATTTATATAATGGAAAAACAAATCTTAATAATCCTATATAAATAAGATTCTTAATCTTATAAGACTATAAAACTGATTAGAGATAAGATCAAAGAATACCAGTGCAAGTTATTTTATTATATTAAATAAACTTCAGGTGTCCAATGTTTAAATTCATAAACTAAATGAATTAGTGCCTTTGTACAACTTTAAAGTTTTGTATCGAATACAGAAATGATATTTTATAGAATATTATTATGAAACTAGACTACAAATGTTTCTAAGTGAGTGCCACTCTTTATCTAATAACATTTATTAAAATGAAAATAAGAGCAGGCAATAAATAAGTGAAGTGACAAAGGGTACATCCCCAAAATAAAATAAAAACAGCCAAGACTGCATAAATTTAATTTTAAGAAATACTTTAAATAATGAAGGGACAGATGTGTTGTTTATATTAAGGTCAAGGAACTCTATACTTAAATGTTAGAAATAGAGTATTATGTTTTTTATTATTCCAAAATATTTATTATGTTTAATAGAATTAATCAAGGCTAAATGTTTGAGATTGAATACAATTCTTTTATTATAAGATATTCATTATATGTTTACTAGTATTAATCAAGACTGAAATGTCTGAGTTTTAGTACAACTCTTTTGTTTTCAAATATTTGTTATGTATTAATAGTATGGATTCAATACTAAATGTTAATTTAGTTAAGTATAGAAATTTTAATTAAGATGGTATAAGAAAAAAGGTCAGAAGGGGTATAAGTGAGCTGTATTAGTCATAAAACATTATATGTGAACAAATCTAAAATCTGGACAAATGGTGAATCTCAACAACCTTATAATTGATGTATAAGTTAAATAAATTAAGTAAATTGATGAAATTTGTATAATGTAAATCCAACACAATGTATTCTAACAGTACCAATACGTTATAAGAATATTGAAGAAATGTATAAAGGAATATTAGAAAAAATGCAAGTGTAATAACACTGTAACCTAAGGGGAAGATTTAAATTAAAGATATAATTTAAAAAAGATAACTAATTCATAAAATTACAAGGAATTAAGGAAAAATAAACATTTTATTTCAATCAAGGATCTTGTCCAATAATAAATAACTTCATAAAGATTGTAAACCATTTAAAATGACAGGAAGTAAAATATTAGGCCTACCTGTAAAAAATACTGTAAATAGGACATTTTGAGATGGAAAACACTGTAAAAGTATCATATTTGGTATTAAATCAAGTAGAATTAACTAAAGAAAGAGAATGTGTGTTAGGTATTTAATAAAATTAAATAATAGTAAAAATGTATTCATTCATATAATGTAAAAGTCAACCATGTAAGCGGAAATTATAGACATTTAAAACAATGTCTTTTTAATATTAAATTGGCTAAGACGTTTCGGATGAAGAAGAAAGAAAGACAGTTGATTATCAGAGGTTGAATAGTTCACATCAGAACGAGAGCTCGCGATATATTCACTTATAGCGAAGGGAGAAGAAAGATGACGAAAATCAGCCAAGCCTATTCTATGTAAAATCGCGAATTTTAACAAAACTTTAAATAACTACTAAATTCAGTGAATTAAACAAGTATAATTATAAAAGTGAACTAATATTGAACAGTAAAAGGTGCAATAACCGAATTAACACACATAAACTATAATTCCGAATATTAAGACAAAATTTGCCATTATCGACCTTATGGTATGAAGTGAAATAAAAACAGTTTTCAACAAAAATTACCGAAACAAATCACTGAACACTGATCCAGGACAACTACACTATCACCAGAGAGATTAATCACTAATGCTGAGACGAGGAAACCTTGGAAAAACAACTTTTATTTGCAGAGAATTCTTTGAGGTGTAGCAGCCGTCAACATCTGCGATACGAAGCAGCCATCTTTGCAATCCCATGATCCTATGCAGTCAACCGCTAGTTTCGTCATCACAACGATTGGTTCGAACAACTTACTTTACTAAACATTATATATAAAATGATATCTTTGTATTTTTAGATCATTAAGCTTGTAATTGTAAGTGTTATACTTTCTAGACTTTCCCCTTTCTCTGACTATTCTAACATAACAGTTTAAAGAACCTGAGAATTTATATTAATAATTTGTATAAAAGAATTCGCTCGCCCTGAGAGAGTCGATTCATCAATCGATATAAAATCGATTATTTATATTTTGTCAATAAAAACTATTGAATGTTATAATTTTGAATTCTATTTATTACTAAACTTATAAAGAGAATAATATAAAACAATATTTGATACATAACTACCAGAACAGCTGAAATTAACAACTTTAAAGGAGGACACACTTCGAGTAAAGAAAGATAACAAATCGATTGTTCCTGGAGACAATCCTATTAACGCAGAATCATAATTCCAATTACGCAAAGTGATATAAGTTGATAAAAAATTAAATAAACGAATTAAAATTTTCACGAATACAATACCAAAATTAATTAATAAATAATAAATAAATAAATAAAAATAATAATAATAATAATAAATTTTTACAAAATAAATTCGAGCGAAGCCACGTAAAATATTGTTACTATATATATAACGGAGTTGTAGGACGACTAATAATTTACGTCGACCCTTTACACGATGTAAAGAGTACTTTCCACCCTCGTTCTTCTTTTGTGTGTAATCATAATATACTTTTAATTTTAACAACGTAGATTTTATTGTTTACTTTGTACAATGGTATTGATATCGCGACTGTTAGCAATTTCTCTGTGATATGCAATCTTCAAAGTTAATGACATGTAAACTAATAGATCAAAAAAGTTTGACCTTATACGAAACCTTATTAAGCCCAATATTAACTTGTGATAGTGAGCTATGGACCACCGCATATAAAGACGAACACCTACTTCGAATATTTCAACAAAAGGCGTTAAGAAAAATATATGGACCAATAAGAAATGTTTATGGCATGTGGAGGATGAGGATAAATCATGAATTCGAGCAAATTAAAGGAGTACCTGACGTAGTGAGATATATTAAATCACTACGTGTCGCATGGATTGAACATGTTGCGCCGATGGATAAGAGTAGAACTGTAAAAAGGAGTTTTGAGTGGAAACCTTTGCAGAAAAGAATAAAGTGTAGACCTAGAAAGAGATGGAGGGGTGACGTGGAGAAGGATCTGAAGGAAACTGGAGAACGAAACTGGAGAGGAATGGCTAAGGAAAGAGCAGAATTAGGAAGGATTCTTGGGAAGGCAAAATCCCACAAGGAATTGTGACTGCCAATTGAAGTAGAAGAAGAAGATACAATCTTAAAAAATACTGGAAACAAGAAAAGAATTCAATCTACAAACCCATATGACATTTATAGTCCTTAAGTAAGCATCAGGCAATGTTAACAAGTGTAGACTATGGTAAACAATAGAGAACAGTGGCTATCGTTGAAATTTAACTAGAAAAATATAAAGCCTAAACTATTTACAAATTCAAAGACAGTCGTTCATATCAGAAACACGAGGACAGATCATTTTTTAATTAAAAAAAAGTGTTCGACGAGAGTGTCCAGTTTCACCCGTTCTTTTTAAGATTTATATAGATGGCAATATCCACAACTGGGATCAGTTAGTTTGTAAAGGTTTAAAATTGTCAAAGAGCATATCTCATAAGCTCTACTTTCCGCTCATAATATCCTTTTAATTCAACAATAGAAAAATACTTGCAACTATTAAGTACCACTTAAATATAGTGTGTATGGAATATAATATTGAAATATCAAATAAGATTGGACAATAATTGCATTTTAGGGGAACGAACCAGTCCGAAATAAAATTTGCACATATGGTGGAGAAAATGACTTTCAGCTATCTATGTTGTCAAATAGACCACGAGTAAAGCAAAACGACATCTATATATTATATAAAACTCAAAGTCTGAGGATTTATGGGTACTGAATACAAATCCACACCGTTACACCGATTGCCACCAAATTTTGCACATGTAACCTTTGAAACAAGGCACAAAATACTGTCTAATTTGGAATTTGATATTTTGCGCCGTTCGCACGATTTAGGCCCTTTTAATTATGCCTTTTCGTTGACGCGTATAAAGATGTCACAACACCATGGAGATCAGAATTAATTACCATAGTAACAAGTAAATAAACAAATGACATTTAGCGGCATCGGAACTGTACCTTTATCCGTTCCTGCAGTTTTTTAATATGCGATTGTATCGATATATTTTGTATACAGACACGTCTATATATTTTGTAATTGTCTTAAACGATTATAAAATTTATGTTTATAAGTATTTCTGATGATGCAATGAATAAGTAATAAAGATGTCAATAACACCATGGAGACCAGAATTAATTACCATAGTAACAAATAAATGAACAAAAGCTATTTAGCGGCATCGGAACTGTACATTTATCCAGTCCTGCAGTACATTTTCGATGTTTTATATAATATGCGATTGTATCGATATACTACGATATGGAAAAGAAGAAGTGTACTAATTTTAAAATTGTCGTATTACTTAATGCAAAGCGAAAATACGTAGTGTTTTCATTTGTGAGGTTAGGTGACATAGGTTTTTGGTTTATAGTTTACTCTTTAAATAAATAAAAGCCATGGTTGAGGAAAACATAACGTTTAATGTGTTATACAATGCTTCTAACACAGTAACACTTAAAATAAAGAATTTAGCGTTTTTGATTTAACAGGTACTTTATAAATATCTCCAAAGGCTTTATAAACGGGTACTTTTAAATCTCCAAAGGCTGTGGCACCAACGTAATAATTCAGTACAAGTTAAAATAGTACAAGTTTTGAAAACAGCTTTGGAGAAAATTTGACTAATGAGTACAAAATTGTTATACGAGCTGACAGAACGCCAAATAGACATATGCAATAAAAATTATATTAAAATACTTATTAAAAGTCAAATATTCGCGTGCGAAGCCGCGGGTAACAGCTAGTTACCTATAAGATGGAAAGATTTAAAAGTATCAACGTAATAGGTGCGGATCCACGGGAGGGAGTAAATGGAGGAAATCCCTTCCCTCCAATGGTCACATAAGACGAAATTTGTTCGTTGTCTTGTGACTGTAAGATGGTTTTGTGATTGTGAGTATGAAACAAAATTCGTATCACGTTATGTAGGTTCACAGTTTTTCTCTAAAACTACTTTCAATTGTAACTGTACCTTACCACCATGTTAATTTTTGTTTGATACAAAAATAACTTAATAACTTGAATTAGTAGTGATCATTTTAAACTGTAAGTGAATCTTATTAAAAAACAATGCATTGACAAACACAGAGATGATTTTATACTCGTACGTTAATAAACTTAGCGTTGATAACAGTATGGAGTTGTTCATTCGTATCATTTATACTTTTGTCTATTAAAGAATGATCCAAATTTTCATATCTCCCCCCAGAAGTCAACTCTTCCCCTCCACCAATAGTTTCTCGATCCGCCCCTGGTACAGAATGTTATAGAAGAATAAAGTTTTCCTAGGCTATGCCTCTTCGAGTACATTGAATGCTGGGAGCCTAAAATGTAAACGTTAAGTAGAGAACACAAAACACAGAGATGAATAACTTCACTTCTTTTATATTCTGCTTTCTAATTTTAATATTACTAGTAAGCTCCCTAAACCGCAGAGCTCACTCAGACTTACATAATTTTTGCAAAATTTGTACTTCCATTTTTAAGCTCATGGTGACCCTAAAGATAAAAGTTTTCCACTAAATTCGGCTTTGTGTTACATGATTTCCTTCACTCTGATGTTATCATGAAGATTTAACATTTGTTCAAAGTTTTAATACCTTTTTTAAATTTCAAGTCTATACACTACATTTAGACTGTGGTTAAAATTATTTTTAATTTTGTATCCCACTTGGGTTTTTGCAATTTATTCAAACTTTTGATAATTTTTTGGACCCTAATGCTAAAAAATTTTGAAATTTCAAAAACGGAACAATAGTCTATATTTAGATAGCGGCTAACATTCTGTTTAGTTTGATACTTCATATGCCCATGTGACATAAACAATTCTTTTTTATTTTACTCCTTACCATCCTATTGTTTGAGGAGGACTGATCTGAAAACCAATAGGGTTCTGGAGGTTATATGTATTGATATTGCTACGACTATTACGGAAGAGTCGAGAGCGTCCTTTCACCTTTTTCTCGGCTAGCCGACCAGGTGCAGCGTCTCGATCAAGGCCGC
The DNA here is from genome assembly GCA_034769895.1 of Magicicada septendecula. Lineage (NCBI taxonomy): Eukaryota > Metazoa > Arthropoda > Insecta > Hemiptera > Cicadidae > Magicicada > Magicicada septendecula. Next base: position 386,526,020 of record CM068370.1, on the reverse strand, counting down.
TCTAAAGTACCTTCCACACTGTTCGAGTGCTTGTTAACTACGCAAATTATGCTGGCACGCCGCCAAAAGAATAGAAAGATTATTCTGGAACATCTGCGAGACATAAGCAACAGCGGCTGACTTAGTGAGTTAGTTACTGTGGGCAATTTCTTTAGTGCGGAACAAGTGATTAGTAGAAAGTGACTATTGTGTTTAATTAGTGCGGAACTCAATCAGTTGACATTATTATTGCGTGTGGACAAATTTAACTTGAATTTTTGTACGAGAGTACCTGATCGAATACAAATTTTAATCTGTGACTAATTAAAGCTGGTAATTAGTGACTTCATTGGTGTCTGTATTTTGTTTCCACTGTACCACACGACGATCCGCGAGACCGTCGTAACAATATGCATCCCAATTTTTATAAAAATCTGTTAGTGAATTCAAAAGTTATCGTGAGACATACCCCAAACAGTAAACAACAGATAGATATGCAGAGAGAAAAATACCAAACGATCAAGCAAAAAATTGAGAACACGCTTCTGTCATTCAAAAAGAATCACAAATTTCGTTACTAAATTTTTTTTAATGATTCTTCTATCGTTTTAGTCGATTTTAAAGCATTCACATAAACTTTTTTCCATATGTTCGTTCCAATACTTTTCTAAACCTTCTTTGTTTCGTGCAAGGAGGACAATATCATTAGTAAACAGTAACGTTTTAATTCATTCTCCTCCCTGAACTGTCATTCTAAAAACTGCCTAAAAAGGAACCTTCGTTTCTTTTGCTACCTCATCTGAGAGGGTGTTACGTGATCGAAACACTGTGTCTGAGTTTTATTTTCACTTTATTATTTATTTAAATATTTTTTACAATGACTTATGAATAAATGAAAACATAAACAAATATATTATGTGCATACCATGGAGGAATTTTTACCAGACATTTAACGACATATTAATTTATTTATATTTAACTTATTTATTGTATTATTCCTATATTTTTATCATTTCATTGTTCAAAAACATTGCCAATCTTCTTTCGTCCACGAAATACAGAATTCGCATTATGTACGTTGTTTTATTATTTATGACTGAAAACACATCAATATTTAGCCCGCCCGTTGGCAGTTTTTGTTGGTTTGCAGTCGCCACTTTTATTTCATAAGTTTGCTACCGACCCAGTGTCATTCTGAACACCGATACAAATCTAATGACTCCTCATTCGGTACGGGAGTTTTGACTCTGAAGGGTAACAAAGAGCATGGTTACAACATGCGAGAAACAATACAATTCAATAGCATCACCATAGTCGGGTAAAAACGGGGAAGAAAAAGGATTTATAAATAGATTATAGTTGCTAATTTAATTTTTTCTCGTTTTCTAGTGTGATAATAATTGTTTTTCGGCATGCAAGAATCCTTTTAATTCTACTACTCTTTTTTTTGTGGAAAAGAAACCGTGAAAGTGTCGACAAAATGTGTGTGTGTGTGTGTGTGTGTGTGTGTGTGTGTGTGTGTGTGTGTGTGTGTGTGTGTGTGTGTGTGTGTGTGTGTGTGTGTGTGTGTGTGTGTGTGTGTGTGTGTGTGTGTGTGTGTGTGTGTGTGTGTGTGTGTGTGTGTGTGTGTGTGTGTGTGTGTGTGTGTGTGTGTGTGTGTGTGTGTGTGTGTGTGTGTGTGTGTGTGTGTGTGTGTGTGTGTGTGTGTGTGTGTGTGTGTGTGAAAGCGGGGACAACGCTCATTGCTTTGATATAAATTTGTTTTCCTCAGCACTTAAAACTTTCCCAATACTTTCTCGTTGTGAACGGGAATTCGAAAAATGATTTTTATAAAACTCAATTATTTGGTGGTGCGACTCGGTAAAAAACGAACTTTTTTCATCCAAAACATTTTCATCGTCTCATAAAGTTTGTCTGTGACAGAAATTATCAGAAATTTGTTGTGCTCACAAAAAGTGGATTCAAAACTTCAACGCTAAGTGACAAACATAAAAATTTTTCTTCTGTAACATAAAAAAGAGTGGCTGTATTAACATATTAAGTCGCTTCACGAGGCTAAGAAACCAACAGCGGATGTGTTATTAGAATCGATACTTAGACATGGTACCGCATCTGTTCCAAAGACGCAGATATCATATTTCGGGGTAAATTATGATTTTTAGTAAAACTAAAATATACATTCTTCTTAAATCCACAGAAAGGGCTTTCTTTAATCTTTGTTCACGTGTGTAAGATGGTGTGAATGACAGAAATGCGTATAAAAGTTGTCTGTAGACACAACTATGACAGTCGACACCATAATCATAGTGTTCTTTTTAAAGATTACATTCAGTATGTGAGGGTGTCAAATAGGATAACTAATCACCTTCAGTCAACTTTTGTGTTCGCAAAGGTTCTATTCTTGACCCTATTTTATTTCAATTTAATTTTTATATTGTTAAATACAAAACAATTTTTTTTATGTTTATTATATTATTTATTGTTATTTATTTATTTAAAATTATTATTAATATTATTATATTAATATTATTACAAAATTTTTACAAAACAATTTCAATTTATTTGTATTGAAAATGTTGGATCATTGCTATTTAAAAATAATTACGTAAAATACAAAAATGTTTGTTTTTCAATGCCCAGACGCTCCACTCTTTACGGATTCGTCTTTTTACAAGTGAAAGGTAGTTGAGATCATTCATAGAGCGCATCACTTAAGCGATCTCCATTACGCAGGAATTGTGTGTGGGGGGGGGGGCGCTCGCGTGCGTCTTTGTTACTTATCTATTCGAAACGTGTCACATAAGACTGTTGTATTCGCCAACGATAGGGACGAACAGGCAGACCGACTCGTAACCTTGACCAGATCCCACTACCCAGCAGCGCATCAGTTGCTAAGTTGCTACTATGAGTCAACGATACCACCGAGACGACCTGCGCCACGTATCACATATCATCAGCTGTTCAGTGACGAAATTTAATACAAGCTATATTCGGGTTATTAGACTTGCAAAATGTTCAATATTTTGTTGAGTGCTGCCGTTTAAAGTGTAATTTTTATAGTGAGTAGTCTGAATGCAGTTAAGAAACGTCTGTAAAAGTAACTAAATGTGTAACTATTTCTACGCCTTTAATTTGTAGTTTGTTCATAAATGTAGTTTTGTTGCCGCATAAATCGCTGTGAAGTGATGGTAACACCAGCACAAGGTTCTACCTTCACTGTTCTCACTTTTGCTAGATTTTACGTTGTAGCTGAGTATTGTTTTAATTTTCTTGTACAATTAAAGTGTTTATACTTAGGCTATTTTGCACTTCCAATAAATGTTGTTTAATTTTTTTTTGTCCTGTTCGTCCTGTCCTTCATTTTCTCTATCTTTCAGCCGTCTGTGTGCTGTGATTACACAACTTCCTATATTTTTGGAAGTTCATTCCTCTTTCGCCAGTATTCCTTCATTCTCTTGTTCGTTGTTGCTCGTTCTTCTACGATAACATCCTTTTAGTTCACCTTGCTTTTTCTCCCGATAGATCCTTCGCCTCCTGAAATTTCCTTGTGAACACTTCTCTATTTCCTACATCTTCTTCCTTGATATCACACTTTTTTTAACACTTCTTTCGGAATCTCTAGCTTCCAGTACCTTGGTTCTACCGTCAGTGAAGTCTTTGAGGAAAAGGAGGAAATAAGGTGAAGAACTGTAGCTTGCATACTTTGCTTGAATAAAATCATAAAGAGTAGGTTAGTAAGCCAGTGAATGTGAAACCTGGACCCTTAATAGGTCGGCAGTGGAGCTGCTGGACAGATTTAAAACAAAATCGCTGAGTAAGATTATAGGCCCAACATGTAAAAATAGGATATAACGGCAGAGGAAAAATGGAGAATTACCTTAGAGGAAAAACTGAGACCTTAGCATTACCTCCTTCATTAAGATACAAAGGTAGAAGTGGTTAGGTCATGTTCCTGAGAATGGAAGACAGAAAGACAGTCAAAAGTTGTACAATGGTTTTCCTGGTTTGGTGCCACTTACAGTACGGCCTAGGAGTTGGTGGTGAGACAGTGTTCTGAGTGAATTCAAGCTTAGGACCGATACGGGTGGATGACACTGGTTCAGCAGGCGAAGGGCATCCACATGCGTCTGTTGAGCAATGAAGAAGAAGAATATAGGTTTTTTCACCCGTGGTACTTGTGGTTTTCTATCTTTCTATTTTCTTCTTTCCTATTATTTCTGGTTCCATTCGTCCAAGGTGCCCTGGAAAGCTATTCGTCCTTTCTTTATCGTGGTCGAGATCATCTCAATTTTTTTTTATACAACTCTTGGTTTGGTCTCAGATAAAATGTAAACACATTTGCTGATACTTTTATGAGTCCCAAGATTTTCCTTAGAAATCTCTTTCTTTTCTATTAGCGAGTCCCCTATTACTAGCTACTTTCTCTGCCCCATATAAACATTCCGGTTTGACTACGCTACTGTACTATTCATTGTTGTACAAAAATGAGACTTTTACAGTAAACAAAGTATTCAATATCGAATACAGTAACTCTAACTAGTCAACAGTGTAGATATTTACCTGAGATTGTAAATCGCAATCGGTGTGTGTGAATCCCACGGTTACAGTTTCTGAACACCCCTGTACAGTAGAACGTTAAATGGCACAAGAAAAAAATGTTAGCGCAGAAAAGCTGTCATCTCCTCACATGAGCACATGTGCCTGCTTCGACAAAAGTCTAATATTCTCTGAACAAATTTTAATATTAAACAGTGTCGTCCACGAACGCCAGCGGCGCATGACCTATCTGTAAGTCGCTCTATCACGACGACATATCGATTTAGAGTGTCCACCCCTCCGACTTGTCACACCGCACGTTCGGTGCCAACGTTTAGACGTGTCCACATTATTCACACTCCATTTAACGCACCAGTAAGTGTATCAAACCGTCTGGTTAAGAAGTCCGTCTGCTGAGTCTCCACGTACTTATCTTTGCTTGTCTCCTCCCCCCCTAGCCCACACAATAGCGACGGCACCCTTTTATCGAAGGAGAGTGGAATAATTTTATTACACTGTCATTTCTGCGCCTTATCGGCCCACACGTGTATATTGATTCTCTCTCATTCTCTCTCTCTCTCTCTCTCTCTCTCTCTCTCTCTCTCTCTCTCTCTCTCTCTCTCTCTCTCTCTCTCTCTCTCTCTCTCTCTCTCTCTACCTACGTATCTATCTATCTATCTATATGCACCCCATTTTCTTGCATCTCTGGTTGGTTAGTCAGCTAGAGAATAAGTTTCAGCTCTTATTCTTCCTGTCTGTTGCTTCGTTGACATTCCGAAGTAATTTACATTTTAGTCGCTACGTCAACTCCATTAGTCGATCACAAAAGAGGTTGGGACGTTTACTAACAAGCACAAGGAAACACTTTTACCAGCATGATGATATCATAGCACTTGATTGAGCTTGCATGACGTATAGTCAAGAAAACTCGATCATCGAGGAAGTTCAATTAAGTGGTCTGTACAGTATAGTGTAAATATGTTTAATAAATTTTATATTCAGAGTACACCGGAAGAAAAAGAGCTAAAAGGTTATTATAAAAGGAAAGGTTATTATAAAGCTAAAAATAGGAAAAAATATCAAATTTACATAGATCCGGAAAAGCTTTGTTTTTGAGTTATGGCCCATTGAAATTTTTGGCCATCCTTCTGTTCCAGAGGTAAAATAATGCAAGACGTAAATTCTGGGAACACAAATTATGGAACAAAATTAGTAATTTCATAAGTCGTTTGACCTAAAATATGCAAAACAGAGAGGGTTACAGACAAGAGCCGGTGGTCGGGGGTTCCCCCCGGAAATTTTGTGTAAACATAAGTCATAAATGTATACTTTATTGTCTACTTATACATATTAAAATCATGTATAAGGATAAACTTTATTAACTTTAATCATATGTATTACTTTTCTTTATTATCTAAGACAAGTGTTACACAAGGAGTGTAGTAATATGTTTGCCCTTCAAAACGTTACTCTTCAGTAAATATGCACTCATTTTGTAGATCACGGTAATAGCTTAATTGGTTATTACCTTCAAACCTATTTTTATAAAAAAATAATATATGACATACTTAATGGCTATAGAATGGAATGGAAGGAATCATAATAAGTTCTATTTAAGAAACGAAGAAATATCGATTTATTTACAATACTATGCTTGGCTTGGCTGGTACCCGTATGGTTGGCTACCAGGGGCATATTTACGAAGTTTTATGCAAACTATCAAACCATCGAAAACTATGCCGTGTAAACAGAGACTTGGTAAGTTGGTTACCAATCTATTAAAAATTCACTACGTGTAAATAGGGCCGTTGTTTACGAAGTAAGATTATCGGGGGGGTAATTGCCCCCGTTGCCCCCTCTCTGGATCCGCCCCTAGTTACAGAGGTGTATCACTTGTAGTTTGCAAGAAAATTGCTGAAAAGTACAAAAAATTTGAGTCAGAAAACAATTTTATAGGTTTGGTGTGAAATAACTTTTTTATAATAAGAAAAAAAAATTTCAAATAAAATTAGTAAAAAATTTATTTTTGAGAAAATTGACGTAAATAACACTAGTTAAAAACAAACAGAAGTTTTACGTTAATTAAAACTAAAATATGGTAAAAAATAATTCAATTGTAAATGGACAAAAAATCAAAGTTACCAGCCATTAATCGAATCAAAATTGTATTGAATTATCTTAAACATAACGTAAAAAAGAAACGCAGATTATTTTTAATTTCATTACTCTTTAATGAATGTTTAATAGTTCTGCTGTTAAAATGAATACACTCTTGAACTCTGTAATATAAATAAAATTAGTTGATGTAGATTTAGTGTTTGGGAGTGTTTTCTCCTCTTAGATCAAGCCCCACGTTGGGCGCCACGTTGTAACGTAATAAAATAGAGTGAGTGTGTATGGTATTTGTTTTGATATGTAATTTAATTTAATAGAGTTGAGTATACTCTTCAATCCTCACGTCGTAATATAAATATCGATGATTGGTGTTGTTATTTAAATTGATGTTTAAATAATTAAAACAATTTGAATAATGTTTATGTTTAAAAGGACTGTAATAACTGTTCTCTTGATGTGTTTACCTCCCCACTTACCATCCGTGAACGTCTTCAATCTTCTTAATAGGCGCTCTATATCACTGGAAAGTCATGAATAACACACAAAATATTTCACCTTGAAATTAACATATACACAGTAAATAAAATGATAATGAGATTTAATCTTGGATTAAATCTTTGAATATTGGCCGCTGAAATATTGCTGCCACCTTGAGAAACAATTGCTTCTTAAATGCAAGTTATTTGTGCCTATTTAAAAGAAATAAATACTCTTTGTTCACTGGTAAGATATCTAGGCGTTTATTAACATCAGTTAAATTGAATAAAATTTTTTTTTAAAAACAATAAATAAATTTTTAAAACAACAAAAGTTAATTATTTTTCTGAAACTTCTTCAGCTCAGGGCTGGTAACACTGGTACAGTATACAATATTATGGTAATTCTTGTTATGTTAAGTTTGGTTATTATTGTTACCAAATTTCATGAATCCTTTGAATTTACATGATGCAAGATGCAAAGATGCTTATTGAGAATAATATTTATTCATGTAGAATGATCAAAAGACAAAAAATTAAAAATAGTTAACCTCAATACGATATTAAAATTATCGTATTATCGTACAGCAGGTGTGCTGCAGTTAGTCAATCAAGTCTGTGTAACACGTGTCCATAAACGTTACACATTAAAACAGTATTACTGGTTTAATTATTATTATGAACTGGATTTGATAAAAAATAGAAAAACTCTTATTATTGAGTCTATTCAAAAAAGTATTATTAATGAATGACGTGACTCTCTGTTGACATGAAAATATTTGTTGGTTATAGGTTAATTTTACCTATAGCTGAGAGTAAGTTAACAAAATAAGTTATTTAATATTATTGAAATCTTAATACTATTTTCAAAACATTATTTATCATAATAAGATTGATAATTAACGGCAGTGATAGTTCTCGTAAGTAAAATTATTATTTATGCGATTCAACTGTGATTGTAGTCAAGTAAGCGGCTATATTTTATAAGTGTTGCTTACTGTATTTATTATTACTTCGACTCCAATTATTACTTTTCTTACACAAATATTAAAATATTTTAATTAAATAACATTATTAATTAAACGAGAACTTTTATTCACTGTGCCTGATAATATACCATCGTTCGCTAGGTTAATCATGCATAGTGTGTGCTTGACTAACGTAGTCCGATATAATATTCATCAACTGACGAGAATTATATTTTATTTTATTTTAAAATTCGTTAATTGATAGTACTCCCTGCATATTTCACTTAACATTGCCTTTATTATACACTGGCAATGTTTTAATAATTCACTTTATTATTCGTAGCACTATCACACGTAAAAAAGGGTTATTCTTCAGTTGAGGTTAGTTACAATTGTTTACATGTAACGCGAACAAATTCAAAATATTTTCTTCATGACTGTCGCAGGCTCCGCTCGCATCGGTGGCTGGAAGACAATTAATTCTTCTCGTTGAAGCTTCTCCTCGCGTCTGGTAAAATCTGTTCATCCCATTGGTGTAGAAGTCTGTACTCTCTACCCCAAACGCCTTGGTTACTTTAAAAATTTAATTTTTAGCGTCTGTCCTTTGGGTTCGAGACTCGGCTATGACGCGTTCATTCCGATTCGGGAATGACAGAAAATCTTATAATATACATAAGTTTCTTATTAATCGTCTGATCGTCAATTGAATAGTCGCATTGTTTTGCGGATACTTGGGTCTTTAATTTAAGTCCAAACAAGTAATAAATCCGTCCATTAACAACTCACTTCACTTTACACAATACACATATAATGGCTCTTAATAAAAATAAGTTTTTACCACTATATTTTGGTGTTATATTAATATAATACTTATAATTAAACGTTTAGAGTCCATATCTCTCATTATTTAACATAGACTATTAACATATTTGTGGTTTAAGCAAAATGTATTCATGGCGTGCAAGCCATATATGTCCCAGCATTTGTATTTGCTTATATCACCACTATTTCTTATACTATTACATATCTTTGGTATTTAAACGTTACTTAACATTTATACATATATTTGCTGATACTTTACTCCAGCAAATGTTGTCTTATTTAAATATATAGCATTGTTTAAAATACACTATGCTATCATTTCGCCATTCTGTCACTCTTATTTAGTTATTATTATCAGATATTATATGTATTATTAGCAATTAAAGTGTACACAGACATTGTACATGGTCTGTTTAATGTACTTACTAACTTTTTGTTAGTTGAACTTTCTTTAAGTTATAGTAGGATGGTTATTTACACCTAGTCCTATGAGTACAGTTAATTGGTTTTTCATATTATTGTTATTAAATCATTTATACAATGATTGTGAGGTATTCTCATAGTTAAAATGAACATTCTTCTCGCTACTGGTAAACTTCTTTACTCTCTCTTTACAAGTTTTATTATGTTTTTTTGAGTAACTCTTTAGTCACTTGGGATTTTGTCTAATTTGTTTATTGTTATTATTAATAATCTGACTTATATAGTTGTGTTCTTCAGTTCATAAGGTATTCATTGTCTTGTACATTTGTTCTTATTTGGTCTCTGTTTCAAACAATTACTTGTAATTACTTTATTTAATTATTGTGTATGATTTTATGTTGTAGGTCCTGTTCAGATGAGGTTATGTGTTACTGATTTGGCAACAATATGCTTCTTATTTTGTTCAATATTCAGCTTAAATATTGTTATGTCATTATGGCATGTTACTACTATTGTTTATTACTATGTTTTACACATTTTGTACACATTTTACACTATGTTTATACAATAATACTTGGTTTTTTACTTAACTATGTTACACATTTTGGTGGGTTGCATCTTAGCTTGTATACATTGGTTTGTTTCTTTTCAACAAATTGGTTTGTTTACTACATATTAGTTATAACATTTATCTACATTCTGTCCTGTGTCACTATGACATTCAGGCACATTTCATATCAAGGATTATATAGTTTGTATCATTGGTCTTTTTGAGCAATTATTTCTCTTTTCAGTTCCATTAAATTGGTGGTCTTACTAAGTATGTTTGTGTTTCACAATCTTGGATTACAATTGGTACACTAACTGTTTGTGTATTTCACTTGATAATCGTTGATTTCACCTGTTAACATTTATTCACTTCCCTTTGTCATAAACACTTCACTCATATTGTTTGTGTTGCTTATTTGGGGTAGTGTCATTACACTATTTATTGTTGCACTTATATTAGTATTCACTATTATTGTTTGTGATCACTTACTAAGGTTCAACACTTGGTTTTTATAATATTGGTTTCACTATGTCCTTCCTTGATAGATAGTTTTATTACTATTAATCTTGTGATCATTATTCTTATTTTGGTTACTTTACTAGTTGTGGTGCCTTCCATATTTTGGGAATGCTGGTATCTTGTTCTAGTTATACATAATCTTCATTTTTCATGGTACATTTCTTCTTCTTCTTCTTCTTCTTCTTCTGGTTATGCAGTTGCTTATTCTTCATTTTAATTGTTTGTCACTTGTAATGCATTTTTGGTTCCTCATTATTTGTGATAACTCATGTTATATTGTTAATACAATTATTATATTATATCCGTCGTTGTTTGTCACAATTCTCATTTATTTGGCTATATATCATGTTTATTTAATATAGTTATAATTTTTAACATTTTCACTCTTTATTGTGATAATCATTATTTTATATATGTCTCATTATTGTGATAAATTAGTTTATCCTCTCACTATGATGATTACATTTAATATGTCTGTTCACTATCATGATAATAATTCTTGGCATATCCCCTCACTATTATGATCTATTGGTTTGTCTCTTCATTATGATGATAATAATTCTTGGCATATCCCCTCACTATTTTGATCTATTGGGCCTATATTGCTAACGTATTATATTGATCCATTGTATTCTCTCTTCCTTCCTTCTACTCGATGATATATTTTTATAGTTCTTCCTTCTTCTTCGTTGTCCTGCTTTAACATTATTCATTTATAGATACACATTTGATTTTCATACTTCTGTTCTTTCTTCCCATGTTTGATGAAATATGCTTATGGTACACTTTTATTTGACGTATTATATCATTTCTATGTAACCGTTATTTTGATACGTTACAACTCATTTTTTCAAGTTCCTGTATTGCTCGTCTCAGACACCCTTTACGTTCTTGTATAAGGGCGGCATTATTTTATATTCGTACACGATCAGTTCATCCCATGTGTTTGTTTTTTGTATAAGCCAAAGTTTTTATCCAATCCCATAAGCGCTAATCAAGGTAGGTCTGCAGACCTCGGTGACGAGTTAACAAATAAACCACGACCAGTTCATTTTACAGCAAAATTTCTATATAAAAATTTCCTTACATTATACGTTGGATGTGCAGAAGCTCCATTGTGTTAAAAATCCAGTCGTACTGACAGTGAGACTTCTCCCACTAAACACAGATTATATTTAAGGTGTGAGCACAAACACAATTCAAACTACTACTACTACAACTGAGAAAACAACATTATTTGTGAACAAAAACGGGTCACTTTCAGATAAGACTTCAATGCATTTAGTGTGTGAAGTCACCAATTTGTTCACAGTAATAAAACTTAAATAAAAATATTTTATAGTCACAAATTGTTTTAATGATTTTTATTTTATTTAGAGTCGCAACATTTTCGGTCATCGTAACATTATACATCAAAAAGTAAAAACGACAAATGAAGACGATGAAATCAAACAGATCCGTTCATTTTAACACACCAAATCGACATGTAGCGTCTAACAAGAAAGTCTAACATATTCGTGTGATATATTTCGTACAGAAAAAGAAATGATATAAGAAGTATGTAAGGTAGTGAAAGTGATGGATTAGAAAGTAATGTGAGACGATACAGGATAAAGGAAGGAGAGTGTATGACCTGCTAGATGTCAAAAGAATAAACATTGGCGGACAAAATGGTTTGTGAGATGCCTTACCTTGTGTGTTTTAACCTAAGGCTCAGGAACAGATAATAGAGACATATGAGATAATGGAATATTTCACTGGTGGACAAAGTAGCAAATAGGGAGGTAGTGAAAAAAAAGGAACAGTGTGAAGGAAAGCACGGATAGTCACGTTGTGCAGTGGAAACAGAATAACCAGACGAAGTCACTAATTACAAATTTGAGTACAATTAGAATTAAACTAAAACATTTAAATGTAACAGTTCTTCAAACTAAAATATGTCCAGCATACGGTAATGTTATAATCAATAAACCGTATCATAGTTTCGCACCAAGTGACACACAGTAATCACTAAACCGCATGTCACAATAACACTAACTCCGAACCGCACTGTAATATCGCTGGTCCAAAACTGAAAAACGCCGCTTTTAAACCCAGATTTTATATTCCGGCTGTGTCGGATAGTTATGTCACAGCCAGCGCCTGGATACCGGTAGAGCAAAGTCTGATAATTTAATCGGACATCTCGAATGATCTACAGCAGTGGTTCCCAAACTTTTCAGTCCGCGGACCTCTGTTAAAAAATTAAAAATTTCACGGACCCCCTCTGAGTTATGAAATGAAACAAACAGTAAATATGATACACTCTTATATTTTAATTAAAATATATTAAAATCAAAATTCTCTTAACTTGCAAAATTATAATATTAATTATATCAAACATAGTTTAATGTGAACAATGAAGCTGGTTTTTAACGATTAGCTGTGCAATATTAGGTTTAATGTCTGATAATTTCAATGTTAAGTCACTCTAGACAAGTTTATTTCTTAACTTTGCCAACCTCGGCTCTATCGTTCCAGCCACACGTGTCGAAGTCCAGCTACTTAGGCGTAAAACGAGCTACACGGAAAAACGTTTTCCTTAGATACAGTGCTTATACGTGGACTAAAACAGCGCAATCAGTTCTGCGTTGATGGGCGCTCTAGTCAGTTCGGCTGACAAACAGATGTGCTACACAACATGATTTAAAGACATTATTAAAGCCATTAGTTTGAAATTACTTTTACAATTACAATTAGTTTGAACAAAAACAAAGTACTGGCATCTTCCACTAATTGTTTTAAGATTCTAAAATTTAGATTTTAGGGCATACAAAATCTGAGAAAATTACGGTCTACTCTATTTTTCTTAAAAGTGTCCGCGGATCCCCTGAAACATTGTCGCGGACCCCCAGGGGTCCGCGGACCCTACTTTAGGAACCACTGATCTAGAGCGCTACGTAATTCTGCCGCTCACAGTACACGTGCGACCCCCAGGGGTCCGCGGACCCTACTTTGGGAACCATTGATCTAGAGCGTTACGTAATTCTGCCGCTCACAGTATACGTGCAAAGCGTCACGTACTCACGTTTGTTAACTATCATCGTACATAGCAGTATAGTAACAAATACTTTAATCTTCTAAAGTACATTAGCAAAAATAAACCTAAGTCGGCCACATTTCAAGAAATACTTGAGTGTAGAAATGAATGAATGAAAGAAAGCAAAATGGAAGGCAGAAGAAGTGAAGGAACAAGAAAGTGAGGAATGCTGATGGATTAGAAATAGAGAAAGCCGATGAAACAGCATGGTGGCGGTTATGACAACGACGACGCCGATTATACGAATTAAACGAACACATTCGGAATGTGAACAACTTTGCCTTTACACATGTATTCTCGTCATTGTTTGCAAACGATGTACTAGTATTCTCCCTGAGCTGCAGATCTCGTTCAATATTTGAAAGAGATATGTTTATTATTACATAAATTTCGATACAATATAATTTTTCAATTATGAAAAAAATTTCAAAAATCCTGATAACTCTAAATGATAACTCTAAATTTTTTTTAGTATAACAAATGTAGACCACACAATAAAGACCACAACTGTAGACCACACTAGAAACTCGAAACATTCGGATTTGGATTACAGTTTCTTTTAGTTTCTAGTTTGACACCCTACTGGATTTTTACAATTTTTTTCAAATGTTTGATCTCTTTGTGAGTCCTGGGGTCTCAAAATTTTGAAAATTCCAAAAATTAACATTACATTCAGATGTCAGTTAAAATTTTCTTTAAGCAGGACAAGGGCAGGTATACGCGTCTGTTGCTCAATGAAGAAGAATATGGACTTCTTTCACCCGTGGTACTTATGCTTTTGTATCTTTCTATTCTCTTGTTTCCTATTCTTTCTGGTTCCATCCGTCCAAGATGTCCATAAAAAGCTATTCGTCTTTTCTTTAGCGTGGTCGAGATTATCTCAATCTTTCCATACAACTCTTCGTTTTGTCTCAAACAAAATGTAAACACATTTGCTGATACTTTTCTGAGTCGCAGGATTCTCCTTAGAAATGTCTTTCTTTTCTATTAGCAAGTCGCCTATTATTGCCTCTGCCCCATATAAGCGATTCCGGGGCACGGAATTCCTCACACGAGTATTTGGCATTTTATCAAAATTTTCATCCACTTTTGGCCCCCGACATCTCAAAAAAATTTTTTGAAATGTTCAAAAATTAACACTGTATTCAGACTGCAGTTAAACTTTCCTTTAATCTGATACCCCATTTGGGCATTTACGTTTTTTCACAATTTTTACCTCCAAATTTTTGTCTCTTGCTACCCTATTTGGAGGGAGGGGGATCAATGTCAAAAATAATAAAATTCAGTAGGGTTAAAGTGTGAACGTGCACACCAAGTTTTACGAAAATCGGTTGGTGCGTTCAAATGTTATCGTGAGACATACCCCGTCTTATAGACAAAAAGACAGACATGTGGCAAACGGTCGAGTTAAAAGTGAGAATGACTTCGCTCATTCAATAAAGTAACCAATCACGATTCTTTTGAAACGTTGTGACAATTTTCAATATTCTATCCCTTGATGTTTAATCCCTTGTTGTTATTTAATGTTGGCTACACACAATCCTTAGCAAATCACAAAGGTAAAGAACGGGGAAAGAAATCTGTGCCTTCCTTTCCTCTGTTCCCTTCTTTCATTTACTTTTCTCATAGGCCAATAGCCTTAAACACAAACATAAGATGAAGCGCACAGTTGCATCCACCGTTTTAATGTAACCCCTTTGAAATGTAGCTGACATGATATTTGCTATATTGAGAGGACACACAACAAAAGTACCTACTTTACGCGGACCAGCTCTGCTACCGAGACGCCTGAAGAGCGGAGAGTCTACTGAATGATAACGCGTGCTTGTGTTGGTGCGGTATTACTAGTTCTGTAAACATTGTTCAGTAAGTAGTTGTTCAGAAGACGTATTCAGTTGTGGTTTTGTGTGCGTATTAGATTGAGCGTTCGTACATTGTATGTCAGTGTAATTTATTGAATATTTTGTTTGTGTTTTCTTATTCGGTACAAATTTACTATTAGCCTATCGTTTAATTATTTTATCGTTCGTTGTCAATTACTAAGCAGTGAATTTGACATTAATAATTATATTTTATGAGTAGTTCCATTAAAAAATAATATTAAAATGACTTCGCAAAAAAGTAACAAAACAATTCATTCGGAAGGACGTGAAATTATATCATCTGTTATTGAAAAGTGTGATGAAGAATCAAGGAAAGGGGCATATTCCTTCACGGTTGAAAACGCTACAGCAAGAGCAGCATATTACACTGGCGTTTCAGAATTTACAATTTAAAAAATCCGGAAAGAACATAATACGCGTCTAGAAAATAATTAAGGAAATAGGGTTTAAGTGGAAAAGATTTAATAATAAAAGAAGTCTACTAATTGAAAGACCGCAAATCGTGATGTGGCGGCATCGTTATCTTACACAGTATAAACTTTATAGAAAAGAGAATAGAAAGATAGTGTTCATAGATTAAACATGGGTAGACAGTAACTTAACGCATCAGAAAGGATGGCGAAGTGACGAATGCAATATTCGCATTAATCAGAGTGACTCGAAGAGACTAATAATATTGCATGCAGGGAGCAGAAATGGATTTATAACTAACGTGAAACTTATATTCAAGACCGGTTCGTCTAGTGGGGACTATCACGGAAAAATAATAGTGTTAATTTTGAAAAATGGATTAATGAAAACTTTTACCAAATTTACCAGCAAAATCAATAGTTATAATGGACAATGCTCCCTACCACTGTACCCAGACTGACAAGGCACCATCAAAATACGCTCTAAAAGAAGAAATGAGAAAGTGGCTTTTTAGAAACGGCATCTACTAAGATAAAAAAAATGCGCAAACAAGAACTTTACTGTCTTATAGAAGCGCATAGACCAAAAGAAAAAACATTTAAAGTCGACGCTATTTTGAAAGCTTTTGGTCACACACCTCTTCGATTACCACCGTATATGTGCGATCTGAACGCTATTGAATTAGCATGGGCGAAAATGAAGCGTATAATATGGGACAATAATACAACAGGAGATTTATCGTTAGATGCGCTTAAGAAAATTACTGAAATGGCAATTGAATCAGTTACACCTTGCGACTGGACAGGATATGAAAACCACGTTATACGAATGGAGGATTACTACTGGGATAAAGATGGCATTACGTCAGACATTATTGACAGTTTTGTAATTGAAACAGGAGGTATCAGTGATGATAGTGAAAGTGCCAGTGACAACAGTGATAGCGAGGACTCTGAAACAGATTCGGAATTGGCCCAACCACTTACATTAGGTAAGTCACAACTTACTCAACCATCTTACCTGTTAATTAGAATTTTTGTTATTAGTTGACTATGCTTTATATTGCCGTTAAATCCGTTTAGGTATCTGTATAATTACACTTTCTAAACTAACATTTTTATTGGTAGTTAATAGTGATCTGAAAAGTGTAAGCAATAAATGAAACAGCCACAGATAAAACATAATGGCTATATCCAATTACAAATACCGTGCGAGAGACAGTGTTAAACGTATTTTAAATGTGTAGTAGTACCGTGAAACACGCAGTGGAATGGCTACGTCACCGCATTCCTTGTTGGGTTGCAAAGCTTAACTACTGATAGTACGTGACACTTCACACCCAGCAACAAGTTTCTTCACGCGATCATTCAAGCCCGGCATTGTTCAAGGTCGGACATTGGGACAGTTTCTAGCCAGTTCCAGACCGGCTGTAACAACACAATTCTTTTCTCGAAGCATCATCCGGAAAGCGACAGATTTCACTCGAACCTCAGAAGGGTGTAAATAAGCATCCAGCGGTCGGGCAAGTTTCGGTTGAGACCTGGCTATATTGTAGTGCGTTTCGGAGTGATTGTTGCGGTTTAGTGGATAGTGATTATTCCCTACTTATTATGTGTTACTTAAAGTACGAAACTATAATAGGGTGACAGACAATTAAGTGAAGTCCTCAGGAGGATATTTGGTGCAGTGAACGTCCAAGGCACATGGAGAATAAGAACGAATGCAGAAATCCAGGAAATCTATGGAGAACCAGATATCGTCACTGACATAAAGAAAAGTAGAATCTGGTGGGGGGCATGTCCAGAGAATGTTAGAGACATCTACATTGAAGAAAAGTTTACGGGAAGACCTGGTGGAAGAAGAAGGAGTGGTCGGCCCAGAAAACGATGATTGGATGATCTTGAGGACGACCTATGCAGGCTCGGTATAAGAAGATGGATACTGAGAGCAGAGGATCGAGACGACTGAAAGCGGATTGTCCAGTAGGCCAACTCTCCAAGCTCTGCAGCGCCAACTAAGAAGAATGTAAGTCCAACAGCGCTACACAAATCCCATTCCATGCCTTTAAGGGTCTGTCTTCCTTATTCCTTAGCTCTTTAAAACACTTCAGCTCTTTAAAAATATTGTTGTGTTACTATCTTGCATTCGTGCGCGCGAACATTCACAATATTAATTAAACATTTCGAGTTACGGACGAAGATCACGACAGCGGTGAAGGCAGAGATGATCTTCAGTACGACAGGAGATCATAATTCTACATTTTGCTGCTTGTATAAAAGTGGGAGGAAATCGTCAAAAAACTTGGGTTCATGTGACTCCGGAAGATAGTACCCACCGTATAGGACCCCCCCCCCCCCGTTAAGAGTACATGTGTCAGTTGGTCAATAGGTTTAACGACGGAAGAGGACTGTGTTCCCAACAACCGGAAGAGCGGAAAACCTAAAAAGTGAGACTCTGAACGAAACCCAAGACAGATCCGGAGGCTCCACCACTAGATGCTGGCAACATCTTCAGGGAGCCATCTTCGCTGTTCTATCAGATGAGTCGGATATGATTATTGACTTTACTTTGATAGCAACGGCAGCTTCAAAGGGTAACGTAAACTATTGAAATCGGCGATTATTTAATGTTATGGAGTGAACTGTCTCAAAACATCAGAGGTGTCGATATTAGAATAATAGATATAATAATAATAATAATAATAATCATCATCATCATCATCATCATCATCAAAAGTCGTAGCTCTACAACATTTGGTGGGTCTTGGCCTGCTCCAAGAGTCGATTCCATTCCTCCCTATTGCATGCCCTGGCTTTCCAGTTTCTTATGTTCAGCTTTCTGAGGTCTTCCTCTATCTGGTGTTTGAATCTACTTCGGGGTCTTCCCATTGTTCTACTACCCATTGGTTAGATATAGTAATAATAATCATTAAATTAATTCGCAAGAATTGTGCACACCGTATACGGACATTTTGCGCAAATAGCCGAACGGAATAGTGAGTTATGATAGTTAAAGTTAATAAAAACAAACAAACGTAAGTTGTTACAATAAAGTTTTAATCTACCTCGTTAGCTAGAATAGGACTTCTGTTATGATACGATGTTATTATAGCAACAAGGACTGAGGTGGTTCGTTTACGAACAAGTTACGTTGATCCCGAAAACTTTCTGAGTAGAAACCACGTGAAGGAGAAAAATGTCGAAGAATATCATCAAATGAAAAAGTGGCAAGAGGCTTAGAGTACCGTGGTTTGCAAGAAGAAAACTCTTTGGATAGGAATCGATAGACGTCAGGCGTGGAAACACAGGGACAGCTACAAAGACTTCCTGAATGCGAACTGGTTGGTCGCCTACACAAAGCCTAATTTTAGTTGTAAAAATTTGTGTAGTTCTTTGTTTTGCTCTGATTGGAGGGAAGTGCGCTCCGCTGCGCTTTAATCGTGTTTGACAGCAATTAGTTATGATACTGTTGTCGGCATGGCAGCCTGTGCAACAGTAATTGAGTTTCCGACTTTAATTCGATTCCCCACTCACTTGTTGCCAGCCACACAGTTACCATAATACTCTTCTAAATATATATTGTAACATCGTGCAAGTAGTCTATACTTTCGCTCTGTAGTCTATTCTTTACTTAAGTTTATAAAATAAAGAAATTTATTAAAACTCAGTTCTCCTTGATGTGCTGAATATTTGAATCGCCTTTGTGTTTAATAAACTGAATTATGTATCTCTATTTATCCAACTACACACGTCTATAAATATCGCCAAATGGCGTAGCATATGCATTTTCCTTTTGTTCAATTCGCCCTACGTTTATAACCTACTGAATGCAATGCAGAGGGTTAAAACCCCTTATCTAGTGGCAAATTCAAGGGGGGACAACGAAAACTACTCCCAAAAAAATTAAACAATCTTCTACAACCCTATTGAGAGACAGATTTTAAAATTAGATTTTATTTTAAAATATCGTAAAAAACCGTTTAAATACTCCTATACAAAGACACTGTATTCTTGGTATCCGAAAACTGGTTAAGACTTTCAGTATGTTACTGGAAACGAATTCAACGGCTACCGTAAACAATCGTCGGCATTAATTGTTTGAATAAACAATGCTTGAAAAAAGATTAATTGCTATACTTTACATGTATTACAACACTGAATTAACACCAGAAGTACTGGAAAGATTTTTTGTACTACGAGTAAGCTCCCTGCCTGAGCTGCAGAACTCGCTCACTATTTTGATCAGAGTAGATAAATTATACTATTATATAGATAGTAGACTATGTATTTATATTATTAAATAAATTTCAATATTCGACATTGTTCAATTATCAGAAAAGTTATTAAAATCCCATAACACTACTAATTTGTTTTAGTAAAATAACAATTATAGAGCAGATAATCAATAAACATTAAAAAATCAAAACAATCAGATTTGTGTTAAAATTTCACTTAATCTGACATCCAGATAAATTTTCATAATTGTTTATCCCTTTTTTGGCTCTGAGTCCAAACATTTTTTGACTGTACACTATATTCAGATTTTGGTTAAAATTCTCTTTAATTTGATGTCCCACATGGAATCTCCGATTTTATTAAACTTTTATAAAACGTTCAACACTCAGATCCATATGTCAGGTCTTATCAAAGTCTTGTAAAGTCATATCTTCGTGGTTTGAGAAATATATATACTTCTCATGTGTCTCTGAAGCCCAAAATAGCATCTGTTGGCGGCCAATATTCTTCGCCCAGCCTCCAATTGAATTTCGTTGTTGGCAGTCACTTACGTACCAAGGTATGTGAATGCATCAACACAGTCAAAAACGAAAAGGTGGGTGCCAATTACAACTTGCACCTCTTGTGTTTCATTCTGATGTAGTTGGGTGAGCATATACTTAGTCTTGGCTTCATTAACTACCAGGCCAACTCTTCTGGCAGCTCCATCCAATGCAAGGAATGCATTACTCACGGCAGCATAAGATTGGCCCACAAAGTCAATATCATCAGTATATTTAATAGCTGAACGGAATGTTCCACCAACCTGTATCCCAGATTCCCTCACTGCACTCTCCAAAACATGCTAAACCATCTCCCTTCCTAACACCTTTACGTGTCTCAAAGTCTTCAGAGACGTCAGATTTTATACGTATCATGCAGTGTATTTCTTTCCTTGTTAGCGGGATCATTCGTACAAGATTTGCTGGGATTCTCATTTCCAGCAGGACTGGAATCAATTCTTCCCTTATTATGGTGTCATACGCTTGTCGAAAGTCAGTGAATAGGTGGTGTCTTTATTCTGTTGCTCTCTCCAACAACACATACATTGTAAAGATCTGGTCCGTGGTTCCCCTTCCCTTCCTAAAACTGGCTTGATAAACACCAATTTCTCCTTCAGCAAAATTTAAAAAAGCTTTTGGTAAAGAATAGATGATAAGATATTATAGACGCACGGAACCAACGCGAAACCTCTATAGTTGCAACATTCCAGTGCGTCACCCATTTTATGGATTGGGCAGAGTATGGTTTTATACCAATCCCTCGGCATTGTTTCTGTCAGCCACAGATCCAATATCAACTCATGCAGAAACTTCACCAACTCATCTCCTCCATGCTTCAACACCTCACTCGGCAATCTGTCATGCCCTGGAGCTTTATTATTCTTAAGCCTTTCAATAGCCTCTCGGACATCATCCTCGTCAGGGATTTCCATATCCCCAATTGTAACTTGAGGCCTAGTCGTGAGGGGTTCCTCATCATTCAATAGGGAGGAAAAATACTTTCTCCACCGCTCCAGGATCTTTTTATCATCTGTTAGGAGGATGCCATCAGTATCTCTACTACACGCGTTTGTATTTGGTTTGAACTCCTTGCGGCTGTTATTGCTAGCTTATAGAATTTCGTAATATCATGCTGTTGTCTTAGATTCTCAATCTCCTGAAGCCTATTATTCTCCCATAATCTTTTTTTCCTTCTCTGCAAACGGTTTTATGCTCTCCTCCTAACTCTGAAGTCCTCCACTGACCCTCCGTTGAATCATTAGAGTGTAGGCTTTATTCTTTTGTTCAGTTATTGCTCGACACTCATCATCGAACCAGGCTGAATGTCTACACATCCCTTCTACACCCAGAACTTCATCATCGACCTCATTAAGTCTTTTCCTAACTTCCCACCTTTGACTTAAATCGTCACGGTAATATATACATCTAAACTTCTCGTTCATCCTTTGTGAGAAATTCTGTCTTGTGTTTTGGTCCTTCAATTTATAAATATTATATTTCCTAGATTGTGGCCCATTCTGATCCTTTAGAATGCAGATTCTAGCTCTTATCCGTGCTATCATGAGATAGTGATCTACGTCCACATTCTCTCCTCTAAATGTGCTCACATCCATAAGTCCTGAGATATCTCGGGCGCTCATTAGTACATGATCAATCTGATTTGTTGCCTCCCCATCATTAGATCTCCAAGTAGCCAGGTGAATTTTCTTGTGAGGAAATAATATACACCCCACTACTACTTCCTTAGACGCTGCAAATTTAATCAACCCCTGGCCATTACCATTACTTTCGTTATGGATGCTGTACCTCCTTATAGTGGGCACAAATATCTATTCCTTTCCGACTTGTGCATTACAGTCTCCAATTACGATCTTTGTGTCCGCGCGAGGGCAGTCATAGAAGCATTTTTCTAGGGCTCCATAGAACCGCTCTTTTTCCATTTCTTCCAAAGTTTCAGTAGGAGCATGTATACTTAGTGAGGTACAGTTATAAAATTTTAACTCAACCGGAGGTAGCAGATCCGTGGATTGGTTTAAAACCGATTACCATTTGTGACATCCGTTTTCTTACTACGTAGCCAGTTCCAAAGTACGTAAAAAAAAGATGTGTTTTTGCTATTTCAGATAGAGTAATTTAAAGTCTTTTTACTGCTTCATATCTAGTAAACACTTTTCTTTATAACTATTCTATTTTTGTCTGATGAAAAATCCAACTAATTTTAGCTTTATAGCCTTGAAAACATGTCCGAACTACGCTTTACGAATGTAAATGATGATTCTTTAAATATTAAAATTGAGAAAGATAGCAGAGGGGGTGAACTTATTAAGTTTGGTAGCAATAGTGCAAGGAATGAGTGACGCTGAAAAGACGTCAAAAGCAGACTAACCCAAACCAAAAGGCCTTTTTTCAAGAAGGAAATTATCCTATTATCAAATACTGGAATAGTTATTAGGAAGAACTTGCTGAAGCTATAGCCCTGTATATGTCTGGAGCTTCGTACTATATAGACAGAACACTACCAGATTAATAGTATAAACGTTTAAAATATGGTGCTTGGGATAACGTTAAAAATTTAAGTACTGGTTTCTGAAAGTAATGGGGGAAAGGAGAAATTTGTTGAAAACTGTAATGAGAAAGCCAGACAGGTTGGCAGGTAGGACACTGGTTGACGTGCCCAAGATTGACGGAGAGTGCAATGGCAGAGACTGGACTACCTTAGGCAGATTGTTGTGACATGTTAGAATCTGGGGATGATGAGTTTGGCTCAGGCTCGTAGGAGCTGCAGGACCAGAACAAGTAACTCAATCGGCTATTGACGCGGATACTGTGTGTGTGTGTGTGTGTGTGTGTGTGTGTGTGTGTGTGTGTGTGTGTGTGTGTGTGTGTGTGTGTGTGTGTGTGTGTGTGTGTGTGTGTGTGTGTGTGTGTGTGTGTGTGTGTGTGTGTGTGTGTGTGTGTGTGTGTGTGTGTGTGTGTGTGTGTGTGTGTGTGTGTGTGTGGGTGTGTGTGTGTGTGTGTGTGTGTGTGTGTGTGTGTGTGTGTGTGTGTGTGTGTGTGAGAGAGAGAGAGAGAGAGAGACAGGCAGGCAGGCAGGCAGAGAAAGAGATCTGCATTTACGAAGAACCTTAGTTGTATGACATTTGTCTTAGATGAAACGTTAATTAAAACTTCTGATTGGTTTACTTTGTATTATGAACAATCGTCACCCACGTAACAATACGCTTCATAGACTGCAGATGCCGCTTTAGACCAGTAAAATTAACATTCAATATAAGTTGTATTTTCTTAAATGTAGGAAAACATTTCTATACGTGGTGTAAGACTATGAGAAAATTTTCAGAACAAAGAAACTATCAGGTGACCGAAATTGAAAACCAAACACATGCTCTAGTACACTTAATCTTTAAACTACGGAAAGTGACATTAGTAGAAAACATGAAATATAATAACTAGACTCTTCCATCAGCGAGAGTGACCAGAGAATGTCTCATGGGAACCTTAAGTGTCAGTAACTTTGGCTTAACACGTGTGGAAATCTTGGGCACAAAAATACCTACACTTTTTACCTTCCCAAACAGAACAATTTTTACTTCCATATTCCTTAAGGAAATGGAAGTATGGTGATGGCAAAAAAAATCGTGTTCGAGATTATTGCAGATTCTGATTGTACTACACTCAAAACATGAAAAAAAGTCGTTTTTCGAAAAGTGTCTGTGTGTGTGTCTGTCTGTCTGTCTGTCTGTCTGTCTGTCTGTCTGTCTGTGTGTAGATTTGTTTTCTATGGCAAACGGTAACTGCCGCAAATTCAAACAGAATCAAATAATTTTTGGAATACAGCCCTGATTTGTAGAGTACTCACGACATATTGTTTTTGGTGAAGATCGGTTAAGGGAAAGGGGTAGTTTACCTGGAACGTTTTATGTTTTAACAAGGGTATTTCTTATCGCAAACGATAACAGCCGCAAATTCAAACAGAATCAAAAGATTATTTGCATACAGCCCTAAATTACAGAGTTCTCAAGACCTATTGTTTTTGGTGAAGATCGGTTAAGGGAAAGGGGTAGTTTACCAGCAGCGTTTTTTTTATCAATGGTATTTTCTATGGCAAACGATAAAAGCCGCAAATTCAAACAGAATAAAATAATTTTTTGCATACGGCCCTGATTTGTAGAGTACTCAGGATCTGTTGTTTTTTATGAAGATCGGTTAAGGGGAAGGGGTAGTTTACCTGCAACATTTTTTATCAAGGGTATTTTTCTATGACGAACGATAACTGCCGCATATTCAAACAGAATCAAAAGATTATTTGCATACAGCCCTAAATTGCAGAGTTCTCAAGACCTATTGTTTTTGGTGAAGATCGATTAAGGGAAAGGGGTAGTTTACCCGCAACATTTTTTATCAAGGGTATTTTTCTATGACGAACGATAACTGCCGCATATTCAAACAGAATCAAATAATTTTTTGCATACTTGACTGAATTGTAGAGAACTCAAGGCCTTTTGATTTTGGTGAAGATTGGTTAAGGGGAAGGGGTAGTTTACCAGCAACCTTTTACGTTTTAACAAGAGTAAAGTACTTGGAAAATTCATTTAAACTTTTTTAAACAATGGTAATAGTTAAAAATAAAATAATTTTGTTGCTAGGCAATAAAATTATAATTTTTTCATTTTAATGTAAATCATGTATAAGAGAAAATATATCGTGCGTTGCAGGCGAGCATATCTCAGTTATGTACTGTTTACGTTTCCATTTTATTATTATGACTACCGCAATAAAAAGGCAGGGAAGACACACACACAATTCGCGTTATTACTGGCCTCACTCATGTTTATTTTCTTACATTTGCACTCTTTTTAAATGGAAAGTGCCGAAACCCATACCAACATAACGCGTGCAAGCCGAAAAAGTGTCCAGCGTGGATAGCGATTTGCTGATTTGCTTCCTGTGGATCGCTGGGCAGTGTAACTGCACGTGTTTACAGAGGAACGATTCATAGACAGACTTTTCGTCTTTAGGGAATGAACCCTCTGCAAGATGCTGAGGGTCCATGAGTGACTTCGGAGCGCTCCTTCTTTTCCGCGTGTTTGTTCTGTGAAACGTACACTGTAGATTCGCAGCTTTATTCTAAGCAACGCTCAATAGGAAATGTTGAAAATTTTTGTCCACAGTGTACCCTCATACACACTAAACCTGCTCTGATGTTTTAATTACGGACATCATAATATTAAAACTTTGGAAACTTGAGCACTACTTAATGGAGATCAATCATTAACTTATACAAGCCATTAATTTTATGCATATTTTTTATATATATGAGTACAACGTTATCGGCAACAAAGAAGTAGTTTTTGTTAAAATTCCTTCCCAGGATATTTGGCCGTACTCCAATGTTTTCTACAAAACCAGACGTTTCGGCAATGCCATCGACTTTCATCATCAGTGAAGATCGAGTGCGATAACGTGAGGTGGTATACGTTAGTGACCACAGTACTGTGGTTAAGGCTGAAGCAGTAAGTAGAAAGAAGTAGTTTCTATGGTAATATTTCATTTCGAAAATGATTTTAAATATAAATTTTAGAATATGGAAGTCATGTATGGTTCTCCATACCGATATTTACAATTAAAAATTGTATTTATTTTAACAATTAAAATACAAATAGAAGAAAAGGCAAAAGGTGAGGGAGGAGTTAATAAATAACGGTTACAGAAGAACTGAGAAGAGAGTGCCTGGGAAGAGTTCAAGACAAAAGAATGTGGCGTCAAGTCTCGAGGTGTTAGCAATATGGACCGCTACAACAAACTGTAAGACAAATAATGTGGCGTCAAGTCTCGAGGTGTTAGCAATATGGACCGCTACAACAAACTGTAAGACAAATAATGTGGCGTCAAGTCTCGAGGTGTTAGCAATATGGACCGCTACAACAAACTGTAAGACAAATAATGTGGGGTCAAGTCTCGAGGTGTTAGCAATATGGACCGCTACAACAAACTGTAAGACAAATAATGTGGCGTCAAGTCTCGAGGTGTTAGCAATATGGACCGCTACAACAAACTGTAAGACAAATAATGTGGCGTCAAGTCTCGAGGTGTTAGCAATATGGACCGCTACAACAAACTGTAAGACAAATAATGTGGCGTCAAGTCTCGAGGTGTTAGCAATATGGACCGCTACAACAAACTGTAAGACAAATAATGTGGCGTCAAGTCTCGAGGTGTTAGCAATATGGACCGCTACAACAAACTGTAAGACAAATAATTTAACTGTTTAGAATTTAAAAAGGAGCTACTCTCTAGTAAAGTTAAGTGCTACATTATATATGATTAATAAAATTTTAATAAATACAACGAATTATGGTAATAAAGCAAGGCTAGTAATACAAAAACAAAGTTAGAGATTAGATTTAATAAGTTCATTCTATTTTCAAAACTTTACTTATTGTATTGTTATTAACAATATTCCATTTCTCTTTCTAAAAAAAAGATCATTACTATTTACTATTAAATTTAGATCAAATTATTAATTTTAAAAAATCCTCTTGAAAGCCAAGCGAAGTTATTTTTAAATCCCTTAAATTCACCATCCATCTTACAAGACACCATACGCGAACAATCAATACAGTAATCACCATTCCAATTTGAAATGGTTACAGCAATTACAATTATTATATAAACTAATGAAGTATATAATATTGTTTATAATAATGTATAATAATCTGTTATATGTAAAACGCTACTCCTAGTGCAACAACAACTTCTATAATATAAAAAAATATGTCATAAAGGTGTAAATACAAAAAGCGCTTAATTGTCTTATTTCTCGCCGTAATTATAAAATAATAAACGCTTGGTTTTTCAGTTGAACCTCTTGCAACGTTTTCTATCACAATGCGTTTTCACCGTGTGAAAACAAAACTGGAAAAACGACAACCGCTTCAGTCTTTTTTTCGTAACCGTGTAACGTTTATTTCTGAACCAGACTTCTCTTAAAGCTTAACAGTGGTGTGAGGCAAGATAACCATCCCCTGAAACTTGACTCTATTCATAAATGTGACGCAGTAAATATTATTAGATCGAGTACAAAACGATTCGACGAAAACACGGTCGACCTTTTCGCTTCAAAGACGAAGAAGAAGAAGAAGAAACGATTTCCCAACTTAATCTCATTACCAGGATTTTTATGTATACCGATTGATCTTGTTTAGAAATTAAACTTCTACGCTGTGTAGGAGATCTCAGTATCCTCTTTGCACAAAGCAGCAGTTTAGTAAATTCTCTTTACTAATTTCTTCGCAAATTTAATTTCTGAATTAAGCGTCTACGCCTCTCTTTTCTGTAAAGAAAATTAATATATAGTTGGCAATATTGTTAGTTTTTTTTATAAATCCAAACAGTTACAACTAACACGATAGGCAACGGGAAGCAGTAAACTGACAATAAGGCAGACCGGGCGACAGTTTATTCGCTTACTAAAAATGCATGTTTGTAACTAGTAGCAGTGGCAGATCCAGAAATTGACTCAGAGAGACAATTGTAACATAATGAAGACCTTTGTAGTATCCGCATATCCCAAGAACCAGTTTTAGCTGAATTTTTAAAATCCGCCGTAGGTGGGGTTGGAGCTTAACCACCATGGGGGCAAGACGAAAGGGCTTATACCGCCATCCACGGGGGCTCCGACTTCTCCCGTCTCCACCTGACACACAGCGTCTCATCGTGGCACAGGGGTGAACAGGTATTTCGGCTGGATTGGGGCCGATTGACACCAGGATAACGGGAACTAGGGTTGCCTCGTCCCTGCCAAATTAGCTGCACTAAGAAACCACCCCTTTCCCAGTGATCCTAACCAACATCAAGTGTAGTGAACCCTATTACCATGCGGCTTACCCCTGTTATGGCGGGGGACGACCGCTCAGGATAAGTCGTCGTGTGGCTGGGGTTACGGCTCTGGGAGATTGCGAGCTGGAGCTTTACAGCTGATTACCGGTGGCACCTTCTCTTTCCAAAACACCCATTCTGGCTCACGTAGACTTTTAGGTCGTGGGATTGACCAGTTTTGACCGTATAAAGGCTGATATTTGGAACAAAGCTTGCGTCCAGCGCTCAGTAGAGCGACACGAGGATCGCGTCTGTCTAACCGGCGCTGCAGAAGCCTGTACGTGACTCGAGTTCGGGGGGAGGGGGGGCCTTCCCCGTTCTTTTGTCTGGGTACCAAATCGCCGACTCCACTAGGCTCCTGCTGGGCAAATTTAGGTCTTGTATCAGTTTATGTTTTACATGCTATTGCGTTAGTCTCCTTGTGAGGAGAGGATTCCATCCCGCTCGTTGACGTATCCAGTGGCTGTTGAGCAGAAATATTTCCTGCCCTTCCCCGGTAAGCTTTTCTGGTTTTTCGGCGATGATATTGTTATTACGGTCACACAGATCGTCGTAGGTACACTGGGAATAGAATAACTGACACCAATTAAGTAACTAATTACAAACTTTAATTAGAAACAAACAACAGTTAGAAGTCAACTAAGCCACTCCAATACAATAATTTAAGTTACATGTGTCTAACACACAACAATAAATGTCACCTTATTACAGTTTTGCACTTATTAACACAGTAATCACTTTCCAATAATCCCCAAGTCACAACATCAAACACTCCGAACCTCCTTCTAATATCGCTGGTCTATAACTAAATTTGACCGCTTCGAAATCCGCCTAGCATTGTAGTGACATAGCGGGCCTGCATGCCGGAAGAATGGACGTGTATTGTCTAGAAGAGACATCTCGAACAATCCACAGCGTTACTTAATTCTGCCGCTCAGATATACGTGCAAAGTGTCACGTAGTCACTCGGCGATGCTGTACTATCTATTCCTCAGAATAGCAGTATGTAGAAACAAAGCGATGAGGAAGCTGGTATGACGTCTCCGATACAGCGGTGGCGCTAAGTAATCCTCCATAGTACGTGTATGTTTAAACTAAATAATAGTATTTTTTTAAATATAAAACACTTCAAATATTTCTCTGTTTTGATGAAAAGTTAGAAATTATCGAATAAATAACAGATTAAGTGATGTTTGTTTATATACATAATTTACAAGTGATGATAACTTTGACTGAATTTTCTTGGCTGAAATAAAATATTGCTTGCAAACTTACGCCACTAACATTGCATGGGTAAGTCAGTAATAATCTGTAAAAGGGAAGACTGTAAACATAAACAAGTACACACGCATGCATTTAAACATTACCTAGACCCGTCTTTTTCAAAACGCAAAGGTCAATACTTTCAAAATACAGGGATTACAAAATTGAACATCCGATCCCTTACGTATGCATTTAAAGTAAGGCGAATGAAAGTTTCCTTGCAAATATTTCTACTGCTTCTTCGGCATAACATACAAGAGGACCTAAAGGATCGCGATCTTCGGTCACTGTAAATCTTAAATAAGTTTTAAGTCGCGTAGAACCAAAAATGATCGTTTTAACCGTGCTTGTTACACATACGATTGTAAAAAGCGCTTTGGAGTTCAGTAAATCTGATGCCAGTTTGTATGCTGATGCATGATAGTAGGGAAAGGTTTCTGGTGCTGTTGTCCAAATCCGTTTTCAGGTCTTAAATTCTTCTTTTAGAGCAGGAAAACAACGTAAGTGGTCTCCAGCCCTGTGCAGATCAGACACTTCATAATCTTCCCAAAATGCTAGTGGAAATAAATTATACAAAGTTTAAAATGTTGGGATTTAAGAATTGGGGGACGGATTACTGATATCTAATAAACGTAAAGTTGAATACAGCAAAAAAATTATTTAAAAGGAAAATTATTAGAAGAATCTAGGCTTTACCGGTGCGACTAGAGGATGCAAGTGCTTTAACGCCGGTGACGAATGTTATTTGGCTCCATCGTGATCCTATGGAGTCCGACGGTCTAGCCCAGTTTTCCTTGTGTAAGATTGTACAAAATATTATATACAATTTAAAAAATACATACATTATGAAAGTTGTTGCTTTTTATAGCACTTCACCTAAACTGTTGCAACTCAGTCATCTTGCCGCAGTGGTCTATGCTTTTTGCCTTCAAGGCGCAGAACTGTTTTTGAATATAGTAGCTATACTTACCACTGCCCAATATGTGTTGGTGTTATACACTAATGGTCAGTGGTAGCTATATCTACCACCCTTTAATGTCCTTATGGATTTTCAAAATTTTTTACATTTTTTTACACCTGTTACACTAGTGTGAGCCTTAATAACAACTGGTATGTACAGCTACCAGAGAGCGTTAAAGGTTGCTACCAGAGAGCAATATTGAGTGTATTATGTTGATGAAGGGTTTTCGGTAGCACCCCCGAGGCTGCCTATGAGGATCTTCCACTTACACGTTAATGGGGAAAATCTTACATAAGAAATGGTGGTGGGACTTACAGCGGGAAAAGTTAATCCTGTCTCTAGGATTCAGAAAGTGTTACTAAGCGTCTAAGCGTGCTTCTCGGAGAATCATGGGCAAACGCAAGAAGTGGTCCACGATCGGACTCAGCAATTAATCTACACTGGTTAACCCTCACTTAAGAGAATTCAACGGCACTGCTGCGTAGAACAGAAATGTCGAATTTCTTCAGAGTCCGGTAGCACTACTGTATACAAACAAATACGAAATTCTTACTGTTGTGATGAATAAACCTTCTTACGGCAAGGAAACAGGACATTCTATTCACTTCTCCATCTATTATTAGCATTCTTAGATGGAATGGTTGGTCGTCTACTTCGATATTCAGAATGATTCACCGCCTTGTTTGAGGGAATGAATTAGGAACATAACGTAAGGGGAAGACCAAGACAAGAGTTTATGGACGAGATCAAGATAGACAGACAATACAATTAAGAAAATAGACTGGCTTTGGAAAGGAAAAACTGCAGGCCCATCAACAGAGGAGCGCCAGTAGTGTTCGGCGCCTATGTTGGCGCCCCCCCCCCAAAATAAAATTAAAAAATCACCTTATAAAAACCCATTAGTGAGTACAAATGAAATATGAAATATATTAATTATAAGTTTATTGAACAAAAACCAGGAATTATGAAAATTTATAAAAAACAATAAATATACAAGAAGCGTACAAAAAGAAAACATTAAAAATAATGGGAGAAAATAAAATTAATGTATGTATTTGTCAAGAAAATCATTTGCCAATTGCACCTTATATAGTTTTACGTAAATTAACAATAATTCCAGCAAAATTTGACGCAGAATCTGTATTTTTAGTAATAGAACACTGAGGCGATATAAAAAGACAACACATTACGAACATGAACATGAAAATATAGTACGGTATCCTAAAATTTCATTTAAAATAAATTTTCTCTCTACATAATAGATCAAACAGCAGCATCTTTGCAGAAAAGATTTACTTTATTAAAAGAGCATTATGATTCATTTCAGTTTTTGTAATTGTTAAGTACTTCACAAAATAAAGAATATTTATCATATTGTTGCCAAACTTATCAAAAAGTTACCACAAAAATTAACACATGAGGATTACTCAGACACTGACACAGACGATTTATGGAGGAAGTCGTCACATCCAAGGTAGGAGTCTATCTTTGACGGGCGGTGTAGGTAAGTGTGATATTTGTGGCGTATCCGAACTGTTAGTGCAGTGAACCGTGGGAATTGATCACGTGACCGAAGTTGAGTGCGATAGTTTACATTAAAAGCTTCAGTCTATTTGTAGTTATTGTTACATCAATTCAATAATTATGTATAGATTTTCAGTACACTCGCTATATTGGAATGTAAACAATTTATGAACAGCTTACTTACATGAAATTTGTAAACTTAGCTTTTAGGAATTATTGTTTCTATATAATTTGTGTCAACTTAGTTATATAGTGATGCGTACACTGTTTCATGTTAAATTACTAGTTTTATCGTTTGTTAACAAATATTATCATAATAAATCATAATACAAAATCGTTGTCCCGTTAATCGAATGGTGAGACATTCTGACAAGCGAATAAGGTCATCGTGAACTCTGATGAAGTTAAAAATAAAAATTTAAATGATAGTTCATTAAAAACATATAATTTTCCTGTCTATAAAAACTTATAAACAAATTTCACTTAATTCGTTTGATACAAAAATTAATTAGGCCTATAGTTTATGAAGAAAAAATTATGGTGTTTTATGTATGGCGTAATTGGAATCTTTCGAAATGTGGCTCTACCGTAGAATACTGAGCATTTCATGGACAGCACATGTAACTAATGTTGAAGTTCTTAGAAAGATGAAGAAATATAGGGAAGTTATTAACACAGTGAAGATAAGAAAGCTTCAGTATCTGGGACATCTCATGAGAAATGAACAGAGGTTTTACTTATTGCAGTCCATACTACATGAAAAAGTACTTGGAAAGAGAGGAGTTGGGCGACCGAGAATATCATGGCTGAGAAAAAGGACCTGGTTTGGCATGAATACAACTGACTTATTCCGTACAGCAATTCAGAAAGTTAAAATAGCCTGTATGATATGCAACATCCGAAACGGATAGGAACTATCAGAAGAAGAGATGTATGGCGTAGGGTAAAAAAATTACCTGTAGCAGAAGTAGATGTTCCATTATATCTCAATTTATAGGAATTCAAACTTGTGGATTAACGATAGGTCAAAAATAAGGAACAGCACTAATATTTACTTAATAAAAAACTAATATTTTAGTAAAATATTTAAAATTTAATTTTAATCTATTGTGAGGCGTATAAAAAATGGTAGGCCTATATGGTATCCTACCTTATTAAGAAAATTATTTAGGCCTACAGCTCATTTTAACACAATTAAGAACGCAACAATTAAGAATATATATATATATTACAACGCTCCATTTTTTGTATTTGAACATTCCAGTACTGAGCTAGAAATTTTCTCTGAAGTCTGAGTAGGTTTGGACTCTGTCTGAGATGACTTTCCACCACGTACCTGCCCAATTCTTGAGAAATCGGCCTAACATGTCCTTCTTATCCTCGTCGTCCATCAGTGGATTTACACGAGTTACATACGCTTCAAACAGTTTTAGGAATTCCACAGGATTCTCATGTGGGTTACCTGAAAATGCAAGGTTTTCCGGTTCTTCCTTATAGCCGCCACACCTCACTACTTTGGTTTGCTGTGACTTCATTGCTTTAGTCAGGTCCCCCCGCATTACCTTTAACTGTTGTTCCACCTTTTGATGTACTTCGTCACTGTTAACCTTACTCTCTACCTGTTTCTTAACTTCATTAATATTTACACCCAGTTGGGTACACTCTTCCCTAGTATTCTGGATTTCTTCTTTATTTAGAAGTGTTTTTGTTTTTAACTCAGCTGTTACTTCACTGAATTGTTGATTAATGAGGGTTACTTTCTGTTCTAACCTTTCATGTAATTCATTTCTAAATTTATTTAGCTTTTCGTCTTGACGGCGAAAATTAGTGTTTACTTGTTTTCTAAACTCTTCTAAGGTAGTTTTAACCTCTTCGGTATGCTTATCAAATCTATTATTACTCTCATCTATTTTACCAGCTAAGTTAATAGCAAAATTTGCTATTTCTTCATCTATTTTAAATGTAGCCTCTTTACTACTTTGTTCTATTTGGCTAGACAAATTTTCATTTATTTGTTTCATTTCATTGGACAAATATTTATTAGTTTGTTCAATTTTATTATTAACATCTGTTATTAATTTTTGATTACTTTCTTCTAAACTTTTATTATTTTCATCAATTTTATTATTGATATCTTTTATTTCACTTTTTGTACTTTCAATTTTACTATTAGTATCATCAATTTTACTTTCAATTTTAGTGGTCAACTGTTTAAACATTTGCTCAATTGCTGCCATATCTACTGCTGATGATTTAGCCATTTTTACAATTTATTATTAACAAATAAATTTAACAATTATTTAATAGTTATTTGTAACCTTGAATTCCACTTTCTTTTCAAATTTATTAATACTACAATTTAATTATCACTTGGGTAAAAGCAACGCCAAATTATATAACTTTATTTATATAATTTTGTGTTTAATCGGGCCCCTAAGTTGCGGCGACAAATCTTTACGTAACTTATTTTTACATATGAATTTGGTGCTTTAATCGTGCCCCTTAGTTGGCCGCGCCAAATCTATACAACGCTCCCTTTCGTCTAACACAATTATCTAATATTTGTGATGTTAGATAAAAAGTTACTTACCCGTGATATTACTTTACCTGGGCGCCAGAACAAATCCCAGATACAAATGACACGGTTTCAGCTTAGCTCAGCGCATGGAGACACTCTTTCTCAGGATTCGTTCAGTGATTGTAGTTTTCAAGGGGAATCGTTACAAATAACACTTTAAGATTTTCTTGATTATTATATTTAATGTTTAATCAATGATTTTTAAACTTTAAATTGTTAATGGTAGGACTTAATTCTACCCTAACCTTATAATTATTGAGTGAGTGTGGAAAGTAATGATTAAGACGCTCAAACGACCTCTAGCTCTTATCTGGTTTGATTAAGAGATTTCTATCTCCCAAACCAGTGCTAAAGAACAGGTCTGCAATAATTTGCACGTCCAATACTACACACCACTTTCCATTCAACACTCCTATCCTATATTAGAACTAATCTTATAGTTAAAATACAATGTGTGCTTTTCTTAGTGTCTTTTTAAAGTTGTTTATTGTTTTATTATTTGTTTAGCGCTTATTTCATTGATCAATGAATCTATTTCTTACTGTTTGATGCGTTGACCGAATCTGTAGAGGTCCTCCTTTTGATGGTGTTGCACAGAAGAATGGATGTAGATCAATGATGTTGAAGATGCCCTGGAAATTACAGATGCTGTTGCCTTCTGTAGCACAGATCCTTCACGGCTGTTGATTAATTAATTAATTATTTAATTAATTAATTGTTGTTTAACGCAGCGAGTGTTATTGAACGTTATTAATTCATCTACACTGCGGACTACTTCTCGAATTAGAACTTAATTTTGCACTGTTGCGTGATTTGAAAATTTCTGTATGTGAATTATACACGTCTAGTGTGTTTAAGTACCGAACGAAGAGTGATGCTACCCCTCGCTTTGAGCTGGCGTCAGTTTTAAATACGGGCTGCTGATTGGTTGTACAAATAAATCATGCGTTTTTCCAGTTGTGACAATCTCGAACAGGTCGGTCTAACACTCCGTGACAGGTTCCAAACGGCAGAGAAATTCTTGTCAAAATCGTACTTCCTGTATTTGCAAAGCGATTGATTTCAGGTATTTGCAAATGTGTTTCCGAAGATCTGACCACAGAATATTGTTTCTTAGGTCTTTATCTCTGTGTGTGTGAAAACACCTTATTCCTACGTAGCATAATTCTTTCGTTATTCCTGTTGGCGTGCGTCATCCGTATAACTTCTTCATTTGTTAATTATATTAACTGAGCTTGCGGCTACTTATAAAGCTTTTCTTGCTGAATACTATGCTGTTTTCAGAATTGCCGTATATTTACAACTTTTGAAGTTATCGCAGGTTGAACTGATAATTCGCTTTGAGTAAAATTACCTGTTTGAACTGGATTCTAATGTAGCGGTGACGTGGTTAGAGTGAGATGGCTGCGATTATACGCTCTCTCTCTCTATCTTACGGCGTTACACTCGTACCGTCTATAGCTTTCATATAACGCTTTGATAGGACGCTATTATGAATCGTTATAATATATATATATATATATATATATTGTAACGTTACATAACCCTGTCCCAATAAACTAAATCATAATAACATCAATGTCAGAAATGGGTAACCTATGGCTCGCTCAAAATTAAATTATATCACTCAACATGATAAACAATTCGAGTGGTATACAGTGCAAAGTGAGTTCTAGTGTACCCATTGAGGTGAAAAACAACAGTGAAAGTAATGTATTACCAAACTGTACAGTATGTTTGGAAATGATAAAACTATGGGAGTAGGATGTAATAATACTAATTGATTTTTTTAATTTTATTTATTTATTGTAATTTATAGGATGGACAACCACTTGTTATACATAAGTTAATGTTATATTGTTTAAAATATTTGTGTTGTAATATAGGATAACCCAGGGTCAGTTTTAAAGGACATAAAAATTAAATTACCAAAAGATAATAATAAATGAAAATAATACTATGAAGGAAATGGCAACAGGAAGTAGTGCCGGGTATGAATACTATTCGAGACTAAATAAATAATATATAAATTTATTTAAGGATAATAAAATAATAAAATACTTATATACAATGTCATAAAAAAAAATTAACCAAAACTTATTATGTAAATTAAATTAGTAAAGAAACCGGAATGGAAAGGAATTATTTTTCCATAAATAAAATATAAATTTATAATAATTACAAACTGCCTGCATAATAAAAATACTATGTGTTACTAAGAGTGATGGAAAATAACAAGTATTGTTAAGATATACAAAATTTTGAACTAAACCGGAGAGTTGAAGAAACGATGCGACAAAAATTATAAAAAATAACCTTTTTTGGGACGTTGGAGGAGTTGAAATTAACGCAAGATTAACAAACATAGTGACCACTATCTAATTATACCTGATTAATCCAAATTAAATGGTTATATACATTAATAAACAGTGAATGAAAACCTTCTGAGGATCCAACATGGTTCGGCCTAGTTCTCGTTGACAATTGGAAAATACTCCAGACGAAAAGGAAATTATAACGCAAGACGGACCTCATCACAGAAGAAGCTTCAATCCAGTAAGAACCATACGGAGCGAGGTAATATAAACATTTTTTCGTAATAATTCCAGAAGAAAACTCATTCTGAACAGTGATATAGAACAAAAAATAATCATTTGATCATATGTTTTTTAAAGTAAACAAATACACGCTGCTCTCTTACGGCAATTCCTGGAACTACATACTACATGAAAAATAAACAAAATTATTTATTAATTTTTCGGTAGTTGTAAAGCGTAGTAATTATCCATTTCTGACACTCTCGTAACACAAAGAACTTACCCTGAAACCTGGGGAGTTATTAAGAATTATGTAATAATTGATGTTTTTTATTATAGCGTAAATTGGGTAAATAACACCATATATGTTTTGCTCCTTAGACAACTCTATGTTTACTCGGTAAAGTCGAGATGATGTTTTTTTCCAGATAAGATTAATTGTGATACCTATATCTTGGTGGCAGGAGACAAAGGTCAATAATAAATAAAGCAATATTATTGAAAATTAATCTTGAATAATAAAGTGTTATAATTTATTGTAGTGGGTAGTTAGAATAAATTTCAGCACAACAAACAGAAGAAATCATCTCAACTGAGTGGAAATAATGATACTTACTCTCTCTTCTGCATAAGGCTGAACAACTTCCCTCCTTGACCACAAATCACACACTCTCGATTTCTCTTCAGATTGAGTAAAACAAAATAAACAAAATCCTTTATTTTACCTTTTGGAAAAACAACGTCAGTTATTATAATTCAGAAGTGACGCATACTGCGTGAGGCATATAATAACACTTCCATAAGACCTCACGAAAAAGCGGTACGTTACAAGTTTGGCTTCCATCGCGGGGCTTAAACAATAGCGACCGCCCATTTGACGTTACAAGTTTGGCGAACCCAACATTTGGGGCTTGACTAAAGGTGGACGTTTCGCTAGTACCTCACATTAAGCAGTACGTTACAAGATTGGCGCTCAACGTAAAAGGGCGGTAATTAGAAAAGAATTTTGATATTTAATAAAAATATATACCAAAAAATCTAATTATCGTTGGCAGTTATGAGAAAACAAGAAATGCCTAATACCCGAGGCAAATAGAAGAAAAGGAGATTGAAGAAGGTGGACAGGAACAAGAAATAGAATTAGTCACGGACAGTGAAATGGACCAACAGACAGGTGATACAGAAGAAACAGAAGTAGTTATGGACCCGGAAACGGAAATAATTGAAGAGGATGCCCAAGGGGATCAACCAGATAAATCCAACCAAAAAGAAGATATAAGCATACAGGAGATGTTAAGAATTATAATGGAAGGGATAACAAGATCCAGGAAGATAATAAGCGAACCAATGAGGAAAATAAAGAAAATTTTAGAAAACAGGAGGAAACTTCAAAGCAAATCAATAATAAAATAGATGAAAATTTTAGAAAACAGGAGGACGCCTTGAAACAAACCAATGAGGAAAATAAGGAGAATTTTAAGAAACAGGAGGAACAAAATAGACAGACCAATGAGAAAATAGATAGCATTCAGGAAAGTTTAGTCAAACAACTAAATGAAAAAATAGAAACCATTCATGGAAATATCAAACAAACCATGAATGAACAATACCATAAACTGAAAGAAACTGTTGAAGGACAAAGAGAAGAGATGAATGCAAAATTTGAAGAGAATAAAGAAAGTTTAAATAATTTGAGGGTAAAATGGAGAATTTCAATAAGGAGATATGGAAAACTTTCGGAGAGAAGTTTGAAAATGTTAATACGCGTATCCAAAAAGCAGATACATACAAGGAGGAGACAAATAAACAAATGGACCATAGTGTCAAGAATTTGGATGAAACATCAGACAGCACTTCAGAAGGCATTAAAGTAAGTCCGAATACAGAAGAGAGTAGGAAGGAAATAGAAATTACAGAATACCAAGGTGTAATGCCATCTGAAAAGAAAAATAGCCACAACAAAAAGGATGTTCAAACCGTGGAAAGGAAGACCAAGAAAATAATAAAAACATGTAGAAAGAGAATAATAAATACCAAGGAAGAATGGGAGATGATTACAGGTGGATTACTTAATGTATTCAACCTTCCAATTAACGAACAGAGGGAGTTAATTAAGTTTACATCCCAGTTAAATGTGTCAACGATGGAAGTGTATCAGACAATATCAGCCGTATCTTCAAGACGGAAGACAACATGCAATTATTGGGCAAATAATCCAGAGGTAAAAGGGAATGAAATGAGATTAAAAATGAGCAACTATGTTATGTTAGAGGAGGTACGATACTTATTAGTTAAAAAGGAACGAATTATGACGGAAGACCGGTACTTAAGTGAAAGTTTCATAGCAGCAAAATGGGAGAGCCGGAAGGTAAGAAGACTATCAAGGAGAGAATTAATTCCGAACACCCCAGTAATCCAAGTAAATGGAGTACCGGAAATAATGGACCACGGTTAAACAGACTCCAAACAAACCAGAAAAAAGGGACGGATTTTATGGATACAGGACCAAGCAATCCATTGTAAATAAAACCCCAAAATTCCAAAAGACGTAAGGACAATTTATTTAATTTATTTCGGAACAATATAATTTAAAGTGAAGAGACTAAAAACCCCAAAATTCTAAAAGCATGTAAGGACATCTTACTCAAGTTATTTCGAACAATATAATTTAAAATAAAGAGAATAAAACCCCAAAATTCTAAAAGCATGTAAGGACATCTTACTCAAGTTATTTTGAAACCATATAATTTAAAGGGAAGAGACTAAAACCCCAAAATTCTAAAAAACTGTAAGGACAACTTACTCAACAATTTATCTAGGAACAAGACGATTTAATAAAAACTATGTAAGGACATCTTACTCAAGTTATTTTGAAACCATATAATTTAAAGTGAAGAGTATATAAGAACAGATTATATAATTTAATTATAAATAACTGATTTAAACTGAAATAATAGGAAAAAGTAATATTTGTAATGGTAACAAACGGAAGAAAAATTAAATGAACAAAAACAATTGATGGTAATGTGCTCAGATAAGAAGAATAAAGAATAATTTAATGACTCCAATGAAACTGAAGGAGGATGATAATTAGTACAATAATTAGAATTTCTCGGAATTGAAGAGTATATAAGAAGAAATGATACGGAGAAATATGTCACAAGAAGTAAAGTCAAAAGAATTTTAAAATAATGCCTATCAATAATGTTATATGCTATTAGTCAATGGAAAAGAAGAAGGAATCAAGGAGAAGAAGAAATATATAAATAAATACAAACAGCTACAGTATGAAGAATCCCAAAAGTGTTTGGTACTAGTCACTAATTGACTACTACTTATAAGTTTTTTATTTTTATGTATTGACCGTAGAAATGTTCCGGCAATAATTTTTATGAGCAGGGATGATGTTCCCCTGGTCTCAGAAGGTGTAAGGATGGACAGCGGTGTATGGACCCAGAGTGGTCACCCGACTGGAACCACCGCACAGGATAGGGAAAAATGTTAGGGAAATTGAATATTTAAGGGATAATAATTATAAAATAGCTGAAAAGAGTGATATTGGATTCCAGAAGTATAGATAAAGAAAATAGAAGGAAGATAGCAGACAGAAGCTTAATTGATAAAGCGAGTAAATAAAAGTAAATAGAAATGAGTGTTAAAACAAGTTTAATATGATTAGTGTGACCAGTCCTTATCAAATAAAATGTGGAAGTACCACTACCCAGAAATGAATAATTGATGAATTTGCCTCCAAGAGAGAGGGAGTATAGCAAGAAAACAGCAATTACCACCAGTCTGAATTACCAGTCAGAGTTTACAACCAGTTTGAAAATGAAACACTATTATGAAGACAAAGTCAAGACCATTAGGAGACTTGAACCAATCAACAATTTATTTCTATAAACAAGTTAAACTAAAATAAATTTGTTTTAGTGGGGGGGGGGGCTTTATGTAACGTTACATAACCCTGTCCCAATAAACTAAATCATAATAACATCAATGTCAGAAATGGGTAACCTATGGCTCGCTCAAAATTAAATTATATCACTCAACATGATAAACAATTCGAGTGGTATACAGTGCAAAGTGAGTTCTAGTGTACCCATTGAGGTGAAAAACAACAGTGAAAGTAATGTATTACCAAACTGTACTGTATGTTTGTAAATGATAAAACTATGGGAGTAGGATGTAATAATACTAATTGATTTTTGTAATTTTATTTATTTATTGTAATTTATAGGATGGACAACCACTTGTTATACATAAGTTAATGTTATATTGTTTAAAATATTTGTGTTGTAATATAGGATAACCCAGGGTTAGTTTTAAAGGACATAAAAATTTAATTACTAAAAGATAATAATAAATGAAAATAATACTATGAAGGAAATGGCAACAGGAAGTAGTGCCGGGTATGAATACTATTCGAGACTAAATAAATAATATATAAATTTATTTAAGGATAATAAAATGATAAAATACTTATATACAATGTCATAAAAAAAAAATTAACCAAAACTTATTATGTAAATTAAATTAGTAAAGAAACCGGAATGGAAAGGAATTATTTTTCCATAAATAAAATATAAATTTATAATAATTACAAACTGCCTGCATAATAAAAATACTATGTGTTACTAAGAGTGATGGAAAATAACAAGTATTGTTAAGATATAAAAAATTTTGAACTAAACCGGAGAGTTGAAGAAACGATGCGACAAAAATTATAAAAAATAACCTTTTTTGGGACGTTGGAGGAGTTGAAATTAACGCAAGATTAACAAACAGAGTGACCACTATCTAATTATACTAGAAAATTTGTATTAATTTGTATTGATCCAAATTAAATGGTTATATACATTAATAAACAGTGAATGAAAACCTTCTGAGGATCCAACATGGTTCGGCCTAGTTCTCGTTGACAATTGGAAAATACTCCAGACGAAAAGGAAATTATAACGCAAGACGGACCTCATCACAGAAAAAGCTTCAATCCAGTAAGAACCATAAGGAGCGAGGTAATATAAACATTTTTTCGTAATAATTCCAGAAGAAAACTCATTCTGAACAGTGATATAGAACAAAAAATAATCATTTGATCATATGTTTTTTAAAGTAAACAAATACACGCTGCTCTCTTACGGCAATTCCTGGAACTACATACTACATGAAAAATAAACAAAATTATTTATTAATTTTTCGGTAGTTGTAAAGCGTAGTAATTATCCATTTCTGACACTCTCGTAACACAAAGAACTTACCCTGAAACCTGGGGAGTTATTAAGAATTATGTAATAATTGATGTTTTTTATTATAGCGTAAATTGGGTAAATAACACCATATATGTTTTGCTCCTTAGACAACTCTATGTTTACTCGGTAAAGTCGAGATGATGTTTTTTTCCAGATAAGATTAATTGTGATACCTATATCTTGGTGGCAGGAGACAAAGGTCAATAATAAATAAAGCAATATTATTGAAAATTAATCTTGAATAATAAAGTGTTATAATTTATTGTAGTGGGTAGTTAGAATAAATTTCAGCACAACAAACAGAAGAAATCATCTCAACTGAGTGGAAATAATGATACTTACTCTCT
The DNA here is from genome assembly GCA_034769895.1 of Magicicada septendecula. Taxonomy (NCBI): domain Eukaryota; kingdom Metazoa; phylum Arthropoda; class Insecta; order Hemiptera; family Cicadidae; genus Magicicada; species Magicicada septendecula. The sequence continues at coordinate 386,483,142 of CM068370.1, read as the reverse complement.
CTTCTGCATAAGGCTGAACAACTTCCCTCCTTGACCACAAATCACACACTCTCGATTTCTCTTCAGATTGAGTAAAACAAAATAAATAAAATCCTTTATTTTACCTTTTGGAAAAACAACGTCAGTTATTATAATTCAGAAGTGACGCATACTGCGTGAGGCATATAATAACACTTCCATAAGACCTCACGAAAAAGCGGTACGTTACAAGTTTGGCTTCCATCGCGGGGCTTGATCAATAGCGACCGCCCATTTGACGTTACAAGTTTGGCGAACCCAACATTTGGGGCTTGACTAAAGGTGGACGTTTCGCTAGTACCTCACATTAAGCAGTACGTTACAATATATATATATATATATATATATATATATATATATATATTGTGACTCTACTTATATGCGTTGTTGTTGTGTTGTGTGAGTGTATGAGCACCTACCTGCTGTCCGATCTTGCGGTTTTCTTCCGACTAGGGCGTGTGGATTTTGGATTTGACTTCGCAAGTATGTAATCTCAAATATATGACAACAGCACACTAAATAAGTTACTTTAAAGGTGAAGAGTTTTGTGAGGTTGGTAGGCTCCGTAGTACAGCAATAAAAAAATACAATATGGGGTAATAAAACGGTGTTTATTACTCCAATAACACACAAGAATAAAATGGTTATATGATCAAATATTCTTACAGTCTAAACAATAAACAGATCTTGAATAATGTTTTTTAAATGGTTGATAATTTTAAGAAGTTGAACTCGTTATTTTGAAGAGTTAATTTCAACTGAAAATTTAATTAATTACTTTACTTTAATTTAATTAAATTGCTTTAAAATTAGATTCAAATGAAAATGAAAACTCTAAAGTTAATTGAATATATTCCAAAATAAACTAGGCGTGACAGTCTAGTTCACGTCCCTTTATTTACTAGTGACTTGACTCTCGTATACTGCAGTATGAGCAAATTATTTAATTGTTTGTTAAGATTTGTATAGCGCTTTGTGTTTTATCTCTATTAATTCTTAACTAAAGCTTACTAATTACTTATACTGGCTATACAGATTATCACAAATGAATTATTCTTATTTACTAGAGTCTTTGATTTGTGGCACCTGAATGATTTAAATAACAATGATTTTAATTGAAAAAGAAAGAAAATTTAACGTTTGAAAAATAGATAACTTGATTTTGCTTTCCTGATTTTGAAGTGGATCGTAGAGATGCTCCAGATGTCCCTCGCTGTCCTTGCCCAATCGGCTAGAGATAGTGATCTACTTGAGCGTCCTGGGTTTCGGCGTTGAGCTCGGAAATCAGCAACCTCTCCTCTCCTGCTATTTGTTGAAGTTTTTACGTCTGCGGCTTTCTGCGAGAACAGCTTTACGTCCCTCGTCGATTCACGTCCCACGTCAGCGTGTATGTGTGTCGTTCGAGTGGTAGCTCTGCTCGTCAGCTGATTCACCAATGGTTTAGACGGCCTCTCTGTCGTATTCTTGAAGTAAGGTCTTGTAGTCTCGTAGATCTCTTGCGTGCTTATGACCACAGCTTGTAGTGCACAATAAGCTTGTTTGTTGAAATGAAGAGTATCTCGACTGGATGCTGTAATTACGAATCGTACAGTTGATCTGTATTATAATGTTCGTAATTATGCGTGTTGACCACGCATGAGTCTTCAGATGAGTCTTCACAAAACTATGGTTTTGAGACGATCGAAGAAATACGTCTGTTCTTCTCAAATACTGGCAGTAGAGTTTTCGGTCAGCCCCAAAACTCCGCGCTGGTTAGGATTTCTTCGAGTGATTTGATTGGCTGACACACTCTCCCTACTACACAAAATTTGAATCACCTTAGTCCGTGAGAACGAAATTAGTTTCCCACAGACGGAGAATTTATATTATTACTAATATTCTTAACACAACGGAACTGAATTGTCGGTCCGGATTTCCTGTGACAGTTTTAAATTGCAATTATCTTGGTTGCAAACCAAGTTGTGCTAATTCCAAAATATACAATTTGTTGGAAATTCTTATATTTATAACATATTAAAAGCTCATTAATGTAGCTCAATTATTACAGAAGTTATTCACATTAAATTAATTAACTCTGTTATTATTTAATTATATTGCGTAAAATTCGCACACCTTATTATTAATATTTCAGCAAACATTTTGGCTAAAATGGATTTCGCCTTAATTTACTGGTTTCCGAAATATTAATAATAATTGAAAGTTTGGGGTGTGGTCGTCTTCTTTTCACAGCGAGCTTATTATGTAACAGCCGCGTGTGCGTCTTTTACAATGCATTATTTTGATCGCTATTACATACGAGTGGAGTTTCGACTATTAAAATTTATTTAAACATGAATATAATATACACTTAACATATAACTCCAAATAAATGATATTTGGTCCTGTTATAATATATATAACCGAGAAAACAGCTGCTGAAGAAAATAAACATTAAAACAATCGTTAACTAATCGACCTAAATCGATTATCAGTTATTTTATTTTACATTAAAATCGATACAAATTCGATTATTCGTTAATTTTATATTAATAGAATTATTTCGATTGTTATTAATTCACTTAGAAACCTCTGATGATACTGATATTTTTCAGTGAAACGTGCATCAGGTGTTAAAAAGAATATACAATATTATCTACTTGCAGAAGAAACAAATTGAAAACATCACAAATTATATAATTACTGCAAGAAACATCGAGTTACTTATATAGAAAATGATGGATGAAAACACCATACAAGGTGATGTAACTCATTCCTATAACCAATTTATTAAACGTAAAAAACAATTAATTAATTGTTTTGGAAACATATATTTTAACAAAAAATGCCTACACCTTAATATTTTTCCAAAATACACAAAAATAATAGTAAAAAACAACAATAACAATAAATTAAGCAAATATATTACTTAAGCCCAATATAAATGGATTAAAGACGAAATATCAAATAATTACAGAAAAATCGACTACATTAATAAACAATTAATTAATTTACATCTTCTTTTAGCCAACACACTTGATTATCATACATGGAATAATAAATATATTAATATGCGTAAAATACTAAATAAACACAAAACAATTAAATTTAACACAATCAATAAAAAACTTAAAAATCTACTAATAAATAGTACACCTAAAGAAGATAACCAAAATTTACACACATTAAATAATGACCACACTTTTTACCCAAAATTCGTAAATTTATCTAATATTAAATTCACGGAAAACGAAATAGCTACCCTAGAATCATCAAACAAATAATCTTAAAAATGTAAACAAATATGTAATAGATACAATATCATAGTCGAAACTGAAAATGCAATTAATAATGTAGAACAAGAAAAACAAGATAAAATAAGAACAAAAGCCTCAATGGAAATAATAAAATATATCAAAAAATATAATAACCAAAATCATCATATTAGAAATAAAAATAAACAAAATAAAACCATTAATAACATAAAACAGAAACTAACGACTAATAACCTCACTTTAACCAAAGCTGATAAGAGTAATAGTACAATAATAATTTCTCAGAAAGATTTAGACGATAAAACAGAAGAATTTATAGTTAATAATAATTGCATAACATTAAATAAAGATCCCACAAATAAATATCAAACACAAATAACAAATATACTAAAAAATAGTAACCAAATCATAAATCCTAAAGACTTCTTTAAATATAAAATGGATAATCCTTGTGCACCAAAATTAAATTCTTTAATAAAATTACACAAAATCAATAAACCTATCAGACCTTTAATAAACGCTAGGACCGCACCAAATTATAAAATATCAAAATTACTAACTCAACTCTTAAAACATAAAATTGAACTTCCAGCAAAACACAATATAAAAAATAGTATCGAACTCGCGGAACAACTAATAAACGTAGAAGTAAACAGAAATACAAAATTATATTCATTCGACATATCAAACATGTATACAAACATTCCCATTGAAGAAACTATAAATATTATAATAAATAATCTGAAAACAAATAACGAATGTAACACATACATTAAACAGTTAACTAATACTTTAAAAATAATTTTAAATCAAAATTATTTTCAATACAACAACAAATTGTACTATCAAACAGATGGCCTTGCTATGGGAGCCCCAACCTCCGCTATCATATCAGAAATCTTCCTACAAAAACTCGACGAACAAATAATAAATATAATAAAATTAAACGACCCATTAGGATGTTATTTTAGATACGTTGATGACACTCTGTACATTTCCCAAAACAATGGTATAAATATAAATAAAATATTCAACTCCATAAATAATTTACATTCTAAAATAAAATTCACGTTAGAAGAAGAATCTAATAATAAATTAAATTATTTAGACTTAACAATAAAGAAAAATGAAACAAATTTTGAATACGCAATATACAGGAAACCTTCTCAAACTGACTTAGTAATACCAAATATTTCTAATCATCCTCCCCAACACAAAATGGCAGTATTTAATTCCATGATTTACCGAATGCTTAGGATCCCATTAAATAACACAGAAAGAAACAAAGAAAGAAAAATTATCCAACAAATAGCAGTTAAAAATGGATACAAAATAAAAACTATTAATAAATTAGAAAATAAAATTAAACATAAAATCACTAATAAAATTCCTAAAAACACTACATTTAAAAATGCATCTATTAATAATAATATAAAATATACAACCTTCACTTATTACGGAAATATAACTCAAAAACTAAATAAAATATTTAAAGATACTAATTTAAAAATATCTTATAATACAGATAATATAATTTTTAATAAAATAAAACCTAAAACTAAATCCAATACTCACAATAAAAATGGAATATATAAAATAGAATGTCCAGATTGCAATAAATTTTACGTGGGCCAGACGAAGAAAAAACTACGAGATAGATTCGTTCAACACCGCAATGCATATTTAAAACCAAATATTTATAAATCTAATTTAGCCACACATTGTCTAAATAATAACCACCAGTTTCCAAACATTGAAAATATAAAATAATTAAAAACATACAAAAAGGTCAAAAAATGAATATTTGGGAAAATCTTAACATTTAAAACACAATAACAATAATTTATTAATTAAAGAACAAACCCAAATAAAAACAAAACAAGACGATCTATTTAAAATTATAAATTTACTAAAAAATAAAAATAAAAATGAATAAAATATAAACAAAATTTCAAATATAACCGAGAAAACAGCTGCTGAAGAAAATAAACATTAAAACAATCGTTAACTAATCGACCTAAATCGATTGTCAGTTATTTTATTTTACATTAAAATCGATACATATTCGATTATTCGTTAATTTTATATTAATAGAATTATTTCGATTGTTATTAATTCACTTAGAAACCTCTGATGATACTGATATTTTTCAGTGAAACGTGCGTCAGGTGTTAAAAAGAATATACAATATTATCTACTTGCAGAAGAAACAAATTGAAAACATCACAAATTATATAATTACTGCAAGAAACATCGAGTTACTTATATAGAAAATTATATATATATATATATATATATTTGTTATTTACGTATCTTAGGAAACTAAACGTTTCAAAATTGTTAAAATAGAGATTATTAAAGAATAATAGGTTGGCTAAAATGATTGATCCTAAATTTCAGCTAATGCAAATGTTTGAATTAAGAACAGATATACTTACTTCAAGCCAGGAATTGGTTTTCAGTTATTAATAATCGTTACGATAAATAAAAATCCTAGAAAGAGGAATTTTAAAAAAGGATACTATTTGAAAAAGAATTGAGGAGTTTGAGAAGTAAAACAAAGATTGTAGAGACGAAAGGAAGAAAGAACACAGTGAAAGGATGAAGAAGTACTGGAGGGGGAAAAAGATGAGAAATGAAGGAAATTTATAAATTATTTCACGATAGCTCCACAAAATTGGGAAAAATATGATGTTATTTAATTTTATTGGTTTGTATAAACGCGCGCGCGCAGAACCACTACATTGAAATAACATTTGCGACAGTTTGAGAAATCTGCGTTTGTAAAAACGATTTTCTTTATTAGTCTTCATATTCTGTTGTCACCAGGCTTATGCTTTAAAAAAATTTAAATAGAGACTCTCGTATTTCAGAGAACAGGTATTGCGATTAGGGTTACATACATAACAAACATACACGTGTGATGCGCGAAATGAAGTGTTAAAAATATTTCCTCCTAAATTTTCCAGTACTTACAATGACTTACATAAAATGCTTACAAATAGACACTTACCCTATCCTTAAACACTTCATTTTTGATACACTTAATATTTAAGTAAGTGAAACTCAGATGATCATGAACCATTATTGACGCACTGTATATTGAATCAAAACTCAAATTTTGTAAATAAAAAGTTGCTTTTATTTATCATATATTCTATAAATTACGAATTCTTATCGGCTTTACAATAATGTTGCACTTCAGTATTATGCTCATGATACAATAAAACTTTAACGTAGGTAAATTATACGAAACGATGAAGTTGTTTAAAAATATTCACGTTGTTCAATCACAGGTTCTTCGTCGTCGACGTGATGGATCCTCAGTGTCGCTCGAACCTAGTCTCCTCTCGGACTTGCTGGGTGCTTACGGAGGGGACGCGGTTAATGCCGTCGTTTGTAAGGTCATCCCACGGTCTTCGATGATATTCATACCTGGGGGTTTGCCGGGGCCTAGGCGATCGCATTGAGCATCGTAAGTTATATTATCTTTAGGTGGCTCTCACTAAAGGTTATTGTATATAACTCGCCTAAGCGTTGTTGTGACTCTAGATCTTTGTTTATGCGAATTGTAAATATGAGATGAATGGAATGCTTATTATGTCAGAAACATACGAAAATTATATTAAAAATAATATACAACGCACAAATGAGAATGTATAATTATTATATTGCCTTCTTTTTCTTTACAATAACTAAATCTTTTTAATCCCCACAGCATCAGTTCTTCGGGACTGCGCCAGTTTCAACTACGACGGGTTGCGAAGCCGATTCTGGGACTTCAAGACGGCACGCGACGGGACGTCAACGAAGAAGAAGAAGATTCGTTCTTCGGGACGTCACGTGATGGAACCGCAGTGTCGCTCGAACCTAGTCTGTCGTCAGATTCTGCCAGGTCTTACGGAGGAGGCGCGGTTGACACCACCATTTGTAAGGTCATCCCACGTTTTTCGATGATGTTCGATTCTGGAGGTTTGGCGAGGTCTAGGCGATCGCATTGAGCTTCGTAAGTAATACCGATTAAAGTAATTTAATATGGTCACTTTTTAAATACATAAACAAGTAGGTTTAACGTTATATCAACAAGTGTTACTTTTTTTGGATCGAATATTTCTTTGTCACAGCATCCGTTCTACGGGGCTGCGTCGACTCCGGCTACGTCATGCGTCTGCTGTGGATTCTGGTACTTCAAGACGGGACATCATTGAACCTGAGATGAAGAAGAAGAACCCATTCTTCGGGATTTAGTCGACTTCAGCTGCGTCGGGATTCTACCACGGGTTCCAGACTTCGACTTCGGTTTTGTGAGTTAACTTTTTCTTCAATAATTTTTTCTTCGATAAAATTTTGTTTTGTTTAGAGTTTAATTTTTTTAGTCGTTAATGACATTGAACTCTGTTTCAACTAAAACACGCAGAATATATTTAGTTGTATCAGACATTTTAAAAGAAACTTTCAAATTTGTTCGTTCTTCGTGACATCCAGTAAGTTATTTTTATGATCGTAAAAATGTTTATAACTTGATTCGTAGATCGTAATTAACTGAAATAGTTGAAGAATTGAACACTAAAATTTGTCTATACATTAACATCCGTTTTATTGTTGCAGCATCCGATCTTCAGCGACTGAAGACTTCGTCCTCGGCTTCAACGGGTAGGTATTTACGTACAGTTTTTTATGACCCAATTGTAGTTTATAATTTTAGTGTCATGGCCATCGTAATATTATTTAATACTGAAGTGCAACCTCTGTTCACTTAGTTATGTAAATTTGGTGATAATAAACTGATTTCTTTTAATACAAAAAGTCTTTTTATTCTTGTTTCTAAGTTATTTCTACTTTGTAAGTTATTTCTTTTCACTTGTCAGAAATATTACACAGTTTATCTACAAGACGAATTACGTTCACATTACAACGTGATAAGGCTTTTCATAAACGATCTACACGGAGGTCAGATTGTAAAAAAGAACAGGACAGGTTCGTTTAGAAGAACACGTCTTTAAGAGAAAACGTATAGACATCTGATAACCCATAGGATACTAGAGAAGAAGAAAAACGTTCAGTAATATTGGAAAACAGCAATTGGCGCAATAAAAGATTCAAATAAAAACCAAATTACGGACAGTAAACGAACTTTGTTTACATAAGACCAAATCTACAGACAAAATGAACGGGCTGTTTTACAGATTTGTTAATTAGAGTTGCTTAGCGACAGATTCGATGTTTACAATAATTGGTAGAATTATTTGATAAAACGTGCGAAAACCGTTGATTTGTAAGTTTGTTAATATCCTGAGCAACATTCAAATAATTTTGCTAAAAAGTTATTAATCCCTAATTTCATTACAATGATGTGGGGAGAGAGCACTCAGTTAAAAAAGACCTTAACTGTAAAATGAAGACAATTGAGGCTAAAATGACTTTTTATAGACTCACTACGTATGAAAGACATCAGTTTTACGGTGCAACAATATGACCATCTATCATACTCAAAGGGTCGGTCTAGTGTGATTTCTTCCTCTAACTGAAGATGAAGTTCAAGCTGAAGGGTCACTTTTAATGACTGAGCAAGAATCGTAGATGGCACTTGGTTCACTTTTGAGAACAATATCACTTTCATCAACTGTATGGCATTATCAACTACAAAACTCAGAACAATAATACTATTGTCTCTGTTATCTCTTCACTAGAACTGGAGTTCTTTTCCACCGAGTGTATTAAAAATATCCTTACTGCAACCAGGAACTTGCTCCGAGCCATTCTTCATGACTTGTTTAGTGAAGTACTGAGTAATTCTGGAAGCATTTTCTCTCTTTCTTTTCCCCATTTTCTTTCATTTAATAAATTTTGACACCCGGAAAGTTTCTTTTTCCTTTCCGTTTGGGACATCTAATTAAAGAAAAATACACAGTTATAATAAATTGTATTATTAAAATTTGAAATTAGTAGGCCTATTTTTTAAAATTAATTAAAAAATACAACAAAACACAATTTTTACAATGAATATTCCAATGAAACGGTCTTCGTTTTAACTACTGGTTTATAACTAACGATTAATAATTCACCCTGTATGTACAATGCTAGTTCTGTTGCTAGTTACACCCACAGTCATACTAAACCATTCTGAGCACTTTACTAATTTAAAATGACGTGCGATGTAACACGGCGGAAGCACCATACAGTCATAGGAATTTGGCGAGAATACCCGTCAAGAGCACCGGAAAGGTTAATACATTTAACTTAATAAACAATAATTTTTTTGTTTTCCAATATTTCCTCACCTGAAATTTTTGGCGCCTTTGCTATCCTGACGCCTGTGTGCCCCGCACACTTTTCACACTGTGTCTGCGTGCCACTGTCCATCAACCGACGATGAGAAGAAATGAAGAAGAGCCATCAGTTAAAAAACAAAGTTAGATCTCTGTCAGACACAAAGATTACTAACAATGATTAGTAGAGACACCTGTTACTGTCACGTACGATTAATCATAAGATAAAGTCAAATGTAACGAAACATGTGTGGATTGAGCGGACTTTATGGCACAATAAGACAGGTGCTCTTTGAAACGGAAACTGCATCACCTCCAGATCAGAAGTGCTTCCCTCTACCAAGTCTAGGGAATGTTTAATTAGCAAGTTGGTAGTACGGTGCTTAGCGTCATCATGCTAGTACGGGATGATTTTCAACATTTTTGGATAAAACTAAAGTGATTTCGACTAGTCAATGACTCAGCAATTCTACGAGAAGAAGACGGAAGAGGGGTGATGCCGGAAGAATAAATGATTATATAATTACCTTAATATCCACTTTAGCGATACAAAGTTTCGTCAATGATGACGCGTTTCGGGACTAAGTCCCATCCTCAGATACACTTAATTAATAAACTAAAACATTAAAATCGCGACCATGATACTGGTCAAGTCAAAAATAAAATAAAATAAGTTACAAATCGCATGTAATAAGTTTTACTAACCACGGTAGGAGCTCCCGCATGCGTTCACCCACAACCGCGATCGTCACGCGACTGGTCAAAGATTAAGACAAACTGATTGCAGTGTCGAACAGGTAATTTGACGCAAAATTTATCTGGTCATTTAATAAACTGTTTTTGGTGGTACTATCTTTTAAAGCTTTATAAATTTCAAATTCTTCCAGACTATCCATTCGTCTACCCTTTTTACAAAAATGCAACGCTGTTAAATTTTCCTCGAAGCTCGTATATTTATGTCCGCTTGATATTAAATGTTGTGCAAAGTTGGACTTAGTATTACTTGGCTTAGGAATATGTTCTAAAAATCTTTTATAAAAACATCTGCCAGATTGACCGATATAGAACGCATCACAATCGTCACATTTTATTTTATATACACCACATTTCTTTTTTAATGGTAATTTGTTTTTGTTTTTGAAATAATTTCCTAAATTATTATTTGTTTTAAATGATAAAATATAGTTATTATCTTTGAGAACGGGTCTTAAAATATTTGGCATAATACCTGTGAAATTAGCCGAAAGATATTTATAATTTTTGTTATTTGCTTTTATACAGTTTGAATTTTTATTTTCTAAACGTTTCCTATGCCTATTTATTATTTTGTCAACTATTTTAGATTTAAAAGATAGTACCACCAAAAACAGTTTATTAAATGACCAGATAAATTTTGCGTCAAATTACCTGTTCGACACTGCAATCGGTTTGTCTTAATCTTTGACCAGTCGCGCGACGATCGCGGTTGTGGGTGAACGCATGCGGGAGCTCCGACCGTGGTTAGTAAAACTTATTACATGCGATTTGTAACTTATTTTATTTTATTTTTGACTTGACCAGTATCATGGTCGCGATTTTAATGTTTTAGTTTATTAATTAAGTGTATCTGAGGATGGGACTTAGTCCCGAAACGCGTCATCATTGACGAAACTTTGTATCGCTAAAGTGGATATTAAGGTAATTATATAATCATTTAATAAGTGATACGGTACGCAAAAAATAAGTAATCGGAAGAATAAATCCAAACGACAGAGGTTGAGTGTCTGCTAGTCTCTCGTTTGTCCTCTTATCATTGTCCCCAACTTTGCAAACGTTTTCCTTTGACATGCAGATTTGTTTTCCTCAGAATTCAACACTTTCGTCATACTTCTTCACTGCAAGTGAGAATTCGAACACTCTGTAAAACTCAATTATACAAACGTCTGGCACTTTGAAAAAAAAGAAAACTCTTTACACCAGAACGTTTCGTAGCTTTCACTTTCGTACAAAGTTTGTTTCTTACTAAATTAGCAAACTAAATTCTTAACTCTCTTCACGACACGATGCAAATCTGACAAGGAAACCGTATTTTCTGTTTTTAATTTACAAAACGAAATGAATGTGACTGAATAAATTATCAGCGAAAGCTTCGAGAGAAGCGGTTAGAGATGCGTTGATCGTATTATATCTCTGTTAGAATACGATAACCATTATGGATTAGATTAGAATACATAAGCAGTATGGATTTCAAGGAAAGTATGTGGCCAGTACAACGCTTCACCCCCACCGCTGTTATACAAGGTGAGGCCATTATTTAACTGAGTCATATGCCGTTATTTGATGCTCATATGTTACTACGAGATGTACAGGTATCTGGGGTGGGGTTCGTAACCAACGATATCTGAACATTTTCAAGGAGGTAAGCACAGACCACATCACGATGGAAACTTGAAATCATCCAACGCTAGACCATTCGGTCACCGTACAAAGCCAGTAAGAAAAATAGTCAATGGAGTTAGTATAATGATATAAACTTTAACTGACAAGTTAAAGAAGAACAGTATTGTACAGCTTACTATGTAAAAAGTACATTTAACATGTGTATAAGTGAAACTAACAACAGTCCAATCCACTGGGCTGTGAGATTTATGCATGCGAATACGAACCTTAAGATAGCCGAGTTCCGACCTACCATCTACAGTAATGCTTATTTTCTGCATCAGACCCACGTTAGCGCAGTATACGCCGAGGGCGTTTCCTCATGTACGGTACTGGCCGAGTCCGGCTATCAATGAATTGTCTGGGTGCTTTGTCGTCTTATGCACAAGTCGTCGCACAGTGTCGTCTGAGGAGCGAACACCGAGTCCGTTTCTCAACAGGCGAAAAGAGAATCGACATGAGACTGGCCGCTAGCCGAAGCCCCTGTCGAGAACGCTTTGCAACTCCCTTTTGTGAACTGTGGCCAGGTATCCACAGACCCGGGCTGCGTAAGTAATGACCGGGAGTAGATTTATGTATCGTAGCCGGGCTGACCAGTAGTGGAAATAGGTAGCCCAGACGAGCTGAGGCTACTACTGTATTTTTTTTTTAGAAAAACTGACCGATACAGAAAATCGATATTCCCCATAGTAGTGGATAATAAAGATACATCAGGCACAGAAGGCGGACTGATGTTTGCAACAGAGAACGGCTTACTGTCTATGAACAGACTAATCCATCCCCGACGTACAAACAGACCATCAGACTCATCCCAGCCCAATGCTCCAGAAAATATAAAGACATAAAAATAAAAATATTTCTAACATACGAAACCTTAACTGCCAGCAAATCTTTCCTCAATACGTCAGGGTACGTATGGATACCTTAGACACAAACGAAACCCTGATACCGTCGAATGTCAGGGTACGTATGGGTACCTTAGGCACAAACGAAACCCTGTACACGTCACAACGAAGGCCACAACAAAGAAATGACATTAGTAATGCTGTCTTGTTGAAGGTTACGCAAAACGCGGCAAGACCTTCGTACTGTCTCAGATAATATCAGATCCAAAATAGTACCTTGGGGCAAAAAGCGTTATTCCAGGTCTTAGACAAAAAACACACATAGACGTGAACTAGAATGTTCGGTGCAAATAACAGAAACATTAACAACATAACTGAGAAAGGAAGAACAATACTACACATTTTTACCTATGTCGGTATAAGTAACAGTTTCTGTAATTTCTGTATTACACGGCCAACTTTGTTGTTGGCCGTTTGTGAATGCAAATTCTCCAACAATACACAGCTCCAACAATGTTACAAAATGCTTCTCGCAAATTACAATACAGGTCATAATTTTGACAACAGTGTGACATCTATCTGTTTATGATGGAATTACTGAGAGTAAATGTCACATACAGCGTCAGTACAATGTATGTTACGGACCAAACAAACATGGCTGTCAACGTTATTGCAGCTAATTGATTGGCATTATGCAGTAGTCACTAAGTGCAGCTAATTGAGCGACGTCCATTAGCTGGTTTCTGTGAAACGACGACTATTTCAACACGTGTAAATACGTGTAATGGTTACTTTATTTCAAAACATAATTACCTTACAATTTTACATTCATAATTATTAATTGTTATTACATTAAAATTATAACCGACCTTACGTCGACTGCCCCGTTTCATAGGTATGTCTCTCTACATACTTGTTTAATGCGTACATTGAGGTGGTAAACGAATAGAGGGGAGGGTTTATTTGTATTTACAGATGTAACCGATATTTATTGACTGTATAACGTCAAAATTATATGCAGTCCAATTTTACGGGAAATAATCAATATTAAATAGATATCAAAAACAAATAATGTTAAAGAAATACCGTTAGAAGATATCAGAGCGGTTTTTTCAAAAGAACGCACCCTCGTGCCTGGCAACAGCTAGACGGCAGAAAGTACGAAAAAATCACGTACGGGACAGAAGGCAGTAAAATTGTATTATATTTAAAAAAAAATACATGTGAAATCTGTAAAAAATAAGTGCTTATAACAATGGGTACCGTTATGTTAAAGCGAAAGCGTTAGAGTGAGAAACTAAGTAAAGCGTAAAAGTAAGCGTAAGTAAGCAAAAAACTAGAAAATTTTGCAGAATTTGTTTTGTTAGCAAATAAGAAAACGCGTCAGTTTTTTAGCCGTTAAACTCTCTTGTTACAATGGATAGAATTGAATATCGCGGCACTTAAGTACAATGGGAATGTTTAGTGTAAATATTAGGTGAGGGTAGTTGTAGTTCATGTATAAAAAACATAGATTGGAAAAGTGAAGTCAGTCAGCGGAGATATTACAACAATTAGACTCGTAACCTTTATTTTAAGTCAGCGGAGATATTACAACAATTAGACTCGTAACCTTTATTTTAAGAAAGCGGAGCTATTACAACAATTAGACTCGTAACCCTTATTTTAAGTCAGCGGAGTTTTACAACAGTTAGACTCGCAATCGTTATTGAATAATATAAGTAATCGTAATTTCTGAAGTTAAATCGTCGGAGAAGTTACAATCGTTAAAGTCGTAACTGTTAATTCAGTCATCAGAGAACAGTTATTAAGCAGTTAAAGTGTTCAGTATTTACAGAATCTACCGTAATTCGTCTGAGACATTATCAAAGTCGAATTGTGAATTAAAAGAGAATCGGAGAAATGCCACAGTGAGACTCGTCAAGTTACTAAATAATCCGACGGTATCGGACTGTACTATCCGTGTTGCAAGCACTTATCTTAAATAATATACATACCGAGGTGTTAAGAAGATATATTGATTAATACGACATATACGTAGTTTAATTAAGATAATTAGAAGTGAATGTATTGGTGTGAATGCGATACCAGTGTATATATAAATTTGTGATAATCAAACGAGTGATACCAACGAGGATCTACAGTAACAGCGGATGACCACAGAGTGACACGACAGGCGACGTTCGAGTGGATAATTCTCATCGCAGATTCGGAATTCGACAAACAATAAAGCATATAGAACATTCAAATTGTATTGTATTCATATTTAAAGTTTATTATATTCATATTGGCAACTCAATCCGATCTAAAAGACTCCACTATAAGAAAAGAGAAAACGTTCTAAGAAAACTGACATTTTAATATTACTTCCATATTCCTTAAGGAAATGGAAGTATGGTGATGGCAAAAAAAATCGTGTTCGAGATTATTGCAGATTCTGATTGTACTACACTCAAAACATGAAAAAAAGTCGTTTTTCGAAAAGTGTCTGTGTGTGTGTCTGTGTGTCTGTCTGTGTGTCTATGTGTGTGTCTGTCTGTAGATTTTTTTTCTATGGCAAACGATCAACAGCCGCAAATTCAAACAGAATCAAATAATTTTTTGCATACAGCCATGATTTGTAGAGTACTCACGACCTATTGTTTTTGGTAAAGATCGGTTGAGGGAAAGGGGTAGTTTACCTGCAACGGTTTTTTTTTATCAAGGATAAATTTTTTTTTTGGCAAACGATAACAGCCGCAATTTCAAACAGAATCAAATAATATTTCGCATACAGTCCTGAATTGTAGAGTTCTCAAGACCTATTGTTTTTAGTAAAGATCAGTTAAGGGAAAGGGGTAGTTTACCTGCACCGTTTTATGTTTTAACAAGGGTATTTTCTATGGCAAACGATAACAGCCGCAAATTCAAACAGAATCAAAAGATTATTTGTATACAGCCCTAAATTGTAGAGTTCTCAAGATCTACTGTTTTTGGTGAAGATCGGTTAAGGGAAAGGGGTAGTTTACCGGCAACGTTTTTTTAACAAGGGTATTTTCTATGGCAAACGATAACAGCCGCAAATTCAAACAGAATCAAATAATTTTTTGCACATGTCCCTGAATTGTAGAGATCTCAAGGCCTTTCGATTTTGGTGAAGATCGGTTAAGGGAAAGGAGTAGTTTACCTGCAACCTTTTACGTTTTAACAACAGTAAAGTACTTGAAAATTCATTTAAACTTTTTGAAAAAATGGTAATTGTTAAAAATAAAATAATTTTGTTGCCAGGCAATAAAATTATAATTTTTTCATTTTAATGTAAATCATGTATGAGTTAATAGTATAATGGATTAATTTACACTCAAAATGTACAAACAGAAAATTTTGTTACAAACATCAATATCGTTCGTGGCAGGCAAGCATATCTCAGTTATGTAATGTTTACGTTTCCATTTTATTATTATGACTACCGCAATAAAAAGGCAGGGAAGACACACACACACATACACACAAAATTCGCGTTATTTCTGGCCTCACTCATGTTTATTTTCTCACATTTGCACGCTTTTTAAATGGTAAGTGCCGAAACCCATACCAACATAACGCGTGCAAGCCGAAAAAATGGACATCAATTTGTCTCCTGTGGATCGCTGGGCAGTGTAACTGCACGTGTTTACAGAGGAACGATTCATAGACAGACTTTTCGTCTTTAGGGAATGAACCCTCTGCAAGATGCTGAGGGTCCATGAGTGACTTCGGAGCGCTCCTTCTTTTTCGCGTGTTTGTTCTGTGAAACATACACTGTAGATTCGCAGCTTTACTCTAAGCAACGCTCAATAGGAAATGTTGAAAATTTTTGTCCACGGTGTACCCTCATACACGCTAAACCTGCTCTGATGTTTTAATTACGGACATCATAATATTAAAACTTTGGAAACTTGAGCACTACTTAATGGAGATCAATCATTAACTTATACAAGGCATTAATTTTATGCATATTTTTTATATATATGTGTACAACGTTATCGGCAACAAAGTAGTTTTTGTTAAAATTCCTTCCCGGGATATTTGGCCGTAGTCCAATGTTTTCTACAAAACCAGACGTTTCGGCAATGCCATCGACTTCCATTATCAGTGAAAATCGAGTGCGATAACGTGAGGTGGTATACGTTAGTGACCACAGTACTGTGGTTAAGGCTGAAGCAGTAAGTAGAAAGAAATAGTTTCTATGGTAATATTTCATTTCGAAAATGATTTTAAATATAAATCTTAGAATATGGAAGACATGTATGGTTCTCCATACCGATATTTATTAATTATTATAAAAACTTATATCACTGTAATAAGTAAATGCAAGAGAATTATTAAATGACAATTTATGATATCTATATTTGTGTTCATAAGTTATTTTTAATCCCCTGAGATAAAAGTTGTAACTGTTATTAAGTCAATACAGTTTTACTAACAGTTTACAAATCAGGGGTAGTTTACCTGCAACGTTATATATTTTAACAAGGGTCATTTTACTTCCATGTTCCATAAGGAAATGGAAGTATGGTCATGGCGAAAAAAATCGTGTTCGAGATAAGGGCTGATTCTGATTGTACTACCCTCAAAAATGAAGAAAAGTCATTTTTCGAAAAGTGTGTGTGTGTGTGTGTGTGTGTGTGTGTGTGTGTGTGTGTGTGTGTGTGTGTGTGTGTGTGTGTGTGTGTGTGTGTGTGTGTGTGTGTGTGTGTGTGTGTGTGTGTGTGTGTGTGTGTGTGTGTGTGTGTGTGTGTGTGTGTGTGTGTGTGTGTGTGTGTGTGTGTGTGTGTGTGTGTGCGTGCGTAGAATTTTTTTATGGCAAACGATAACAGCCGCAAATTCAAACAGAATCAAATCATTTTTTGCATTCATTCCTGAATTGTAGGCGACTCAAGGCCTATTGTTTTTGGTGAAGATCGGTTAAGGGAAAGGGGTAGTTTACCTGCAACGTTTTGTGTTTTAATAAGGGTAATTTTTTCTATGACGAACGATAATAGCATATTCAAACGGAATCAAATAATTTTTTGCATACATCCCAGAATTGTAGAGAGCTCAATGCCTTTTGATTTTGGTGAAGATCGGTTAAGGGGAAGGGGTAGTTTACCTGCAACCTTTTACGTTGTAACATGACATAATCAATGCCCTGCCCTAATTAACAAAAATAGTCATTTTTCAATAGAAGTCAGAATATGTCACCTCACAGAGTCCACCAATTAAATAAAAAGCCTTTTTCTATGTCAGACAATGTAGAAACAAATGAAAGGTACAATACAAAAGTATTGTCAGTAAATATCTGGTAATTTATAATTAATAAATGTGAGAAAAAAAAACTGTGATAGTATAAGAGAGTGGGGAGCAAGGTAGTTAGTTATTTGGACAGAAAAGACTGAAAAAATAACAATCCCTTCAATTACCCCAAGTGTAAACAAATAAACCAAAAAAACTAGTGTGACACAAACTGTGTCAAAAATGTATAAGTGTCCGTGTAGTGGGGACAAGAAAAACTTTTTTTCTTGTTGTCATTAGGATGACAATTATTTTTTGTTGTCATTAGGATTAAAAAAGAACTAAAATAGAATTGTATCATTTTTGGAAGTGTTGTATAAAGCCTAGACAGTATATTGGTGTTTATGTTTAAATATCAAGGCTTATAGATAAATGTTGTAAATTGTATTAGGCCTGCAGGCTAGATAAACACTTAAGTTAAAAACAAACAATTCTAGAAATAATCAGTTAATAGTGATTCATAGAATTGAAGAAAGCTGTCAAAGTTATTTTAAATATTTTGTAATGATTTGTTAATGTTTGAAGTTAAACTTGGCCATGAAGGCACCTTAAGGTAAAATGTTAAAATATTTTGTTACAGTTATTGTTATGGTACATCCAGGGTTCAAAATAGATAAATTAAATAACAATCTATGTAAATTAGAAAAAATGCTAAAGAAATGAAGATTAGGGCCTAGGCCAATAATGCAATGTAAAGAAAATAACGTCAGAAAACAAAAAAAAGTCAGAAAATAACCATTCAAAGTAAACAAAATCAAAATAGGATTAAATCCGTAGGATAAAAACACTTGATGTAATAGTAATAGTATTTATTAGATAAATTTAGGCAATTATGATATAATCATTGTAACAGAAAAATAGGTCCAAAATTCAGAACTTTTGAAAAGGGGAAATGTTATCTATTATAATAACAAACTTATATCAAATAGGTATCAAATTGCATGTCATATAGTAAGAAAAAACATTATGTAACTTAAATTTAATGGGACTTAAAGTTTAAAAGGGAGTATTTTTTTTTATACAAGTGTAAGAATATATGATCTCAGTGACACCAGTTAGGTGCACCTATTTTAACCAATCGGAGGCCAGAGATTCTTGGGCTAGACCGTTGATGAAGGTAGAAGAATTATTATTCCATTATTGACTATATCACACTCACACTTTATTATTTCATTATTGACTCATCTACACTCGTAGATGAGCTATGTAATACCGAGAAAAAATTCAGAAGTGGAATCAACATATTGAGTGGTAAAACTAATTGACCGATGTCTAAAAAATGAGAAAGTAAAACTATAAAAGAAGAGGATATATTAAATACTTAAACCAAACGATGAAAATAAAAATAAGAAGAAAATACGATCAACCAAATTGAACGAAAAAATCTGAGTACCTACATTGGTGAGATTTGTCTAATTCATATAAACTAGTCACGACCACTACACAACAGATAGTTAAACTCAACAGGCACTATTAAACCAAACACAAGTGCTGACTAAAGAAAAAACTAAATATAATACAGTGAAAACACTACAAAATTTATTTATTTTAAAAAGGAGTGAACAAAACATTAATTCCTGGCGTCTCAATAAAGTATACGGACGGCTATTTTGATTGTGTCAACTGCACTGCGTAGTGAGACAAATTATTCGCTGTTGTCCGGAAAACAAACTGTTTACGTATTAGTTAGTAAGATTTAATT
Source organism: Magicicada septendecula (assembly GCA_034769895.1). Taxonomy (NCBI): domain Eukaryota; kingdom Metazoa; phylum Arthropoda; class Insecta; order Hemiptera; family Cicadidae; genus Magicicada; species Magicicada septendecula. The sequence goes on along the minus strand of CM068370.1, from coordinate 386,463,347 downwards.
TATAGTTTATTGTAATGTATAGTACCTTTTCTTTGCATTTCTGATTTATTTAACAGCTTCAAAGAATCCAAATCCTGAGATACACTAAAAAGTAAAGTTATTAACAATCTTAAGAATTATATAAAGAAATTTTAGAATCGAAACGAGCACAAGAGTCGATATGACTCAAACATAGTTCGACATAAACGTCGATATATTGAATCAAAACAGTTATAACGAATAATAAAAATAAACACCTTTTATTGGGAATTTAATTCGTATTGTTATTTGTAGAATAAGATTAATTTTCAGGAAATTTATAGCTAGCAGTGAGGAGTGTGGATATCCGGACGATACGAATTGCACACACTGCAAAGAAAGACATAACCAACAACGAAACCGGCTGCGTCGGAGTCGACGGTCAACGTAAACAAACAATTACCGGAAGTATTTCAAGAGAGGGACCCAGTCGTACTCTCTCTCTCTCTCTCTCTCTCTCTCTCTCTCTCTCTCTCTCTCTCTCTCTTTCTTTCTTTCGACAGTGAAAACCGTAGTAAAGACGACCACCGTTAATTCTCAAATCACTTTATATTCAAATAACAACCGAAGATAGATAAAAAATAAAAAACCTAATAAATACCGGTACAATCAACTCGAGACTACAGATTATTACTAAATCTACGTCCCATAAGGACGAATATTACATAAATGGTTTCCAAACTGTACCATGCACAGAAGCAGCTCGTTACACGTAACAAATGACGCAACCAACGTGTGGCTGTTAAACCGTACGAAAAACTCATAACACTACAACGTTTTAACAAGAGTAAAGTATTTGAAAATTCATTTAAACTTTTTCAGACAATGGTAATTGTTAATTTTGTTGCCAGGCAATAAAATTATAATTTTTTCATTTTAATTTAAATCATGTATGAGAGAAAATATATCGTTCGTGGCAGGGAAGCATATCTCAATTATGTAATGTTTACTTTTTCCATTTTATTATTTTGATTACCGCAATAAAAAGGCATGCAAGACACACACACACACACACACACCCAATTCACGTTATTTCTGCCCTCACTCATGTTTATTTTCTTACATTTCCAAGCTTTTTAAATGGAAAGTGCCGAAACCCACACCAACACAAACCGTGCAAGCCGAAAAAGTGTCCAGCGTGGATAGCGATTTGCTTCCTGTGGATCGCTGGGCAGTGTAATTGCACGTGTTTACAGAGGAACGGTTCATAGACAGACTTTTCGTCTTTAGGGAATGAACCCTCTGCAAGATGCTCAGAGTCCATGAGTGACTTCGGAGCGCTCCTTCTTTTCCGCGTGTTTGTTCTGTGAAACGTACACTGTAGATTCGCAGCTTTACTCTGAGCAACGCTCAATAGGGAATGTTGAAAATTTTTGTCCACAGTGTACCCTCATACACACTAAACCTGCTCTGATGTTTTAATTACGGACATCATAATATTAAAACTTTGGAAACTTGAGCACTACTTAATGGAGATCAAACATTAACTGATACAAGCCAATAATTTTATGCATATTTTTATATGTGTACTACATTATTGGCAACAAAGAAGTAGTTTGATGTTAAAATTCCTTCCCGGGCTGTTTGGCCAAGGTCCAATGTTTTATTTCTATGACGAACGATAACTGCCGTAAATTCAAACACAATCAAATAATTTTTTGCATATGTGCCTGAGTTGTAGAGGACTGTAGGCCTATTGATTTTGGTGAAGATCGGTTACGGGAAAGGGTAGTTCACCTTTTACGTTTTATTTGCAAAGAAAGAAAGACTCGATTTTTAAAACGAAAAATGACTAGTATAATATTGACAGGAAAGACTTTGATAACACTATAGACATATTCACTCTCGGCCGATAACTCGCAGCGAGAATCCAATTTCATTACAGGAATCAGATCACAACTCCCTTTGGCCAGATCTTCGTTCGATCTACAAGCATTTTATCCATAGGTACAGTCCTTCCTCACGAAGGTTGAGGATAGTCTTCACCCACCTGACATGGAGGTACCATTTTAGCTGATACGTCATTTCTTCAGAACTCAAGGATCCACTTATTTGATGTTTTGTCACCATATCTAGCTCTGCTTCTTGTCAAATATATATTGTAGACACAAACGTAAAATTCTCCACCTGTCATGTCTTGTTTTAGAAATTATCGAACCGAATTCAACTAAATTATTTTAAATATAAATCTTAGAACATGGAAGTCATGTATGGTTCTCCATACCGATTTTTACTTCCATGTTCCATAAGAAATCGAAGTATGGTGATGGCAGAAAAAATCGTGTTCGAGATTATTGCAGATTCTGATTGTACTACCCTCAACCCGCGCGCGCGCGCGCGCGCGCGTGTGTGTGTGTACTTTTTTTCTATGGAAAACGATAACAGCCGCAAATTTAAACAAAATCAAATAATGTTTTGCATACAGCTTTGAATTGTAGAGTTCTCAAGACCTATTGTTTTTGGTGAAGATCGGTTAAGGGAAAAGGGTAGTTTACCTGCAACGTTTTACGTTTTAACAAGATTAAAGTGCTTAATTTTGATAAATAAAGTATCCTGAAAAGAAGGTCATAGTAATCCACTGTAGAAAGGTAGATGAAATATCTATAAATAAAAAGGTTAGTTGAAGGGGGAAGGGGGTAATTTTTTTTATAAATGGTAGTTGATGATGGAGGAGGTAAATTTTTATAAGTTTTATATGTGTACTACGTTATTGACAACAAAGCAGTAGTTTCTATGGAAACATTTCATTTCACTTTAACAAAATTCTATATTTTTCATTTTAATTTAAATCACGTATGAGTGAAAATATATCGTTCCTGGCAGGCAAGCATATCTGAATTATGTAATGTTTACTTTTCCAACGTTTTATTATTGTGATTACCGCAATAAAAAGGCCGGCAGGACACACACACACACATACATACAAAATTCGTGTTATTTCTGGCCTCACTCATGTTTATTTTCTTATGTTTGCACGCTTTTTAAATGGAAAGTGCCGAAACCCACACCAACACAACGCGTGCAAGCCGAAAAGATGGACATCGATTTGCTTCCTATGGATCGCTGGGCAGTGTTGTTGTATTAATGCAATTAATACAATCTGTGTAGTTATTTCTATTATGATATGAGAATTATAAACTAATATGTGCATGTATGTGTGTATGAAAAATATATAAATATTTTTCTCCTTAGGAAAATTGTTCGCCCCTCCTTGAAAATATTTTGACCTCCCTGATGGCTAGTTATTTACTAGGCTGTGTGGAATATAAAGTTATGACATGGATCATAATGGTGGGTGTTAAGCAGGAGACACAAACGTATTAAAGAAAAAATGTTTTGCTGAGAAATTTATAATTATACAAGTGAACAGAATAGTCGTTCAGGAAATCAGAAGACAAATGGAAAGAAAGAAATCAAGACTCGATTATAAAAAACAAAAATTACTAGTATAGTATTGACAGGAAAGACTTTGATAATACTATAGACATCCCTCGGCCCCTCGCAGCGAGAGTCCAATTTCATTACAGGAATCAGATCACAGCTACCTTTAGCTAGCTCTTCGTTTGACCTACAGATATTTTATCCAAAAGTACAGTCCTTCCTCACGAAGGTTGAGGATAGTCTTAATCCACCTGAAATGGTGGTACCATTTTAGCTGATACGTAATTTCTTCAGAACTCAAGCATCCACTTATTTAATTAATATTTAAATGATTTTAAATATAAATTTTAGGACATGGAAGTCATGTATGCTTCTCCATACCGATTTTTTGCATATAGTTACGTACCACTCTTTACGGTTTACCAGCCACACGTTGGTTGCGTTTATTTGTTACGTACCGGAGTCGTACCCGTTCAAGCCTCGCCTTGCTTCGCCAACCTATTACCTTCCTTTATTTTATTGATGTGTTGTATTTGGTTTGTTTCCCGATTTTAAGGCGCCAAAAACAATTAAAATGATTCTTCTTACCTATTTCACCTTTTCTCTTATTTTAAATTAATCCAACTCACCTGTGTCTTGTAGTTGATTTGAATTCGTTCCAAAAAATCAGGGTTACCAAACTCAATTTTTTTTTGTAAAACCTTGGCTATATTAAGGAATAAATTGTCTTAAACTCATGTTCTATGGTATCCAAGTCACGATTCAATACAGATTAAAATTAATTTACCTTTTTTCATCCGTCGTGTGACTTCTTATTGTATTTAATTAAATAACGCGTTTCGAGGCTCAAGGCCTCATCTTCAGATTTCAGTCCCGTGTGGACGTCGTTAACACGTTAAAACTAAACTACTACACATTAAAATAAAACACACTACACAAGTTAACCGATGTCTGGGTGCGCACCCTTTGCTGGCTCGCGACGCACTGCCTGCAACTCCTCTACGGTCTCGTCACAACGCCCCACCATCGATTGCTGTCTATTCCTGCTTAATATGAATTTGTCCACAACCATATCGTATAGCTGATGTGATTTAAAATTCAGCTGGTCATTTAGCATGTTACTAGGATTGCACTTAAACGCCCGGTATATTTCAAATTCTTCGGCTGCGTTCATGTATCGTCCCTTATTGCAGAGATGTAATGGCTTGCAGTTGGTGTCAAAGTCAGTATAATTATGGTTATGCATCATTAAGTGTTCGGCATATTTTGATTTACAGGCTTGATTTTATTTTGAAATTAGCTGAGATAATAAAAAACAATATAACATTAGAAAATAATCACAGTATTAAAAATAGTTCAGAGTTAGTGGACCTAACAAGAGATATTAATATCGAAACTCAATATAAATTAGTGTCTTTTGATGTGAATAACCTATACACAAATGTACCGGTTCAAGCCACGGTTGAGATTCTGAAAAACAACTTGGAAAAATCCGGCAGTTTAGGTCCTCAAGAAATAAATGAATTACTATATATTCTTGGTGTCATTTTAAAACAGAACTATTTTTCATTCGATAATCGATTTTTTATTCAAGAAGAGGGACTCGCTATGGGTTCACCTTTATCTGGACTCTTGTCTGACATATACCTTAATCATTTTGAAAATACATATTTGCTTTCGGTAACCAATAAATTCAATAACCAGATTATTTTTTACAGACGATATGTAGATGATACCTTTGTTATTTTCAATGGGACAATGAGACAAATAGATAATCTAAAGTCTTTTATGAATAGTATCAATACAAAACTACAATTCACAGCAGAAGTAGAAACAAATAATGAAATAAATTTTTTAGATTTAACTTTAATAAAACATAACAATAGATTTCGTTACAAGATATACACAGGGGTGCACTGGTACCGGAACGCGCCGGAACGCCGTTCCGGTACTGCTTTTTCAGAAAAAGAATTATTTTCTTTCACATGAAATGTGTTTTTACTCAAAAATCTGGTCCACGTATTATTTTAAGATTTAGTACTCACTGTTATTATACTTCTTATTGCAAGATAATGAAGAAATATTAACATATTCGACAAATAATTCCTTTTAGTTTTACTGTTAATTTTGTTTATACACATTATTCATCTCAATGACCATCGCCGAGATCGAAAATTAAAACTGACGAAAGAAAATAAAAAATAACATAATCATTTGGTAACTACGCACTAGGCTCACCGAACGGCGCCGAACACAACGCACATGAGATCTATTTTGGATGCGGGATGACCTTGAAGTGTAGACCAGCGGGCAGTGCAGTGGAGGGGGTACCTTCCACCGATCGGCTCACTACTCAACTCAGTATTTACTGATGAGTCATTAGTGGTTCCCGCGTCTTGCTTGTCGGTTGTAAATCGCTGTTGTGAACCGTTACGTGTGTTTATTCAGTGCTACAACAGTCATGGAATCTGCCAATAAGAAACAAAAAACTCTTTACGTCGTTCTTCAGTAGAGGGACTATACAGTCTTCGTGCGAGTCTTCAACCTTTGCTTCTCGCGATGCAAATACTCTCCTTAAACCTGGCGAAAGCTCGTTTGTGCAGCATACAGAAACCGAAGGTATTTGTGTTATTGATAATTCTCTGTCTGTACCGAGTTCATCAACTGAGGACTCAACTATTTCTCGTTGGCCTTCCATTTGGACAGAAGAAATGTGGGAACGTAAAAAGAATGCTTTTCCTTGGCTTGATTGTATCAACGGCAAACTTGGCTGTAATGTTTGTAAAGAAGTTGCTCAACTTGGCACATTTAAAAAAGAACGCTTGAGCATATCAAAAGAATGGCGTTTGTTCCTAATTACGTTTAATGGATCAAGTAAAACCTCTCAACTTACATCGTTGAGAAAAAAAATATTTGAACATAAAAACACTTTTGATCACACAACAGCTGAAAGAATTGCTGCTGAAGCCAAAAAAGAGTCAATAGACAAGGTTTTTGATGAAATGAATGCAGCCCACTTAGTGACAACAAAAATTGTCTTTAGAACTGCTTACTTCATTGCGAAAAACAATAGGCCTTGCACTGACCATTTTGATCTGTTGCAGATGCAAAAATTGAATGGCTTGGTTATAGGTGTGGGGCTACACTCTAAAAGAATTGCAATGGAAATAATTTGTCACGTTTCTGACGAAATGAAGAAAAGAGTCGTGAAACAAATTTTAGGTGTATCAGGCAAAATGTCAGTCCTGATAGACGAATCGACCACTCTCGGCAGCAAGTCTACTCTGATAGTATATTTAAAGTGTGAAGTTTGCAAAGAGGACTCTCCACATTTCTTATTCTTAGATCTCCTAGAACTATCCGACCAAATGGCTAAGACCGTAGCAGAAAATCTTGATTGCTTAAGCAAATACGGTTTTGAAGATAACTACTTAAAAGAAAACTTTGTTGCATTTGCAAGTGACGGTGCAAGTGTTATGCTGGGGAAAAATCAGGAGTCGCAGAAAGATTGCTTGAAAAATATTCAAGCCTTATTATTTGGCACTGCATGAACCACAGACTTGAGTTAGCTCTGAGTGATGCAATAAACGAAGTGGGAGCTGTAAACCATTTCCAAATTTTTATGGACAAAGTATACTCCGTTTATAGCAGGTCTCCAAAGAATCAAAGGGAGTTAGCAGAATGTGCTAGTGGCCTAGATCAAGAAATAAATAAAATTGGGAAAATTTTAGGGACACGTTGGGTAGCAAGTTCATTTAGAGCCGTGTCAGCTACTTGGTATGGATACGGTGCCTTAAACAGACACTTTGACTTTGTTAAAGCCGATAAGAGCAGAAATTTGACACCATGTACAGTGGACTATCAAAACGATGTTCATCACCTCAGTTTTTGCTAGATTTGGCTATAATGTATGATATTTTGGCTGAGCTGTCGATGCTGTCAGACTCCTTACAAAACCAAGAAACAACAGCAATCTATGCTGATAAACTTATACGACGAAGTGTCCGGTTTTTTGAGGCTATGAAGGAAAATCCCGGTACTAAGACTTTGGAAGCAAAAATTTGCATCAGGGAAGGAACATTTAATGGCGTTCCACTCATAGAAAATCACACAATTCCAACCATCAATCATCAGCAGTTAATAACAAGTGTCATAAATAACTTAAAAAGAAGAATTGTTTACTACAGTTTCTAGCCACGAACCCCATCGGTCAAGTGCGCCATCACATCATCATGAAGCTTACGAATCACTTTTAGATGAATTAAAAGTGCTGGAACCAGATACGTGGCCTACTGAAAAACCTGCAGGCTTTGGCTAACCAGAGATTGAGAAGTTGTGCAGAAGGTTTTATTTAAACATACCCAAAATCAAAAACAGCTACAGGGATTTTGTCGAAAACCATACAACAATACCAAAACATTTAACACCTTTGCTTAACTGTACAAAACTAATCCCTTGCAGTTCAGCTGATTGCGAAAGAGGATTCAGTTTAATGAATCTCATCATTACACCCACCCGTACGAGACTGACAGTGCCACATGTGTCAAGTTTGATGTTTGTTAAACTACACGGCCCAAACTTGAGTGACTGGGATCCAGAGCCATATGTAAAAACATGGCTCCGAAAACACCGGACTGCAGACGACACCCGAACGAAACAAGCAAAACCAACCACTCTGGAAGAATCCAATCCATTTGCTAAATATTTGTGATTAAGGTAAGTTAAATTATGTTGTTCAAATGTTCAAGTAATAAATATTTTTTGTGAATATTACAAGTGTTTAGTTAGATTCCAACCATCACTTTACTTTCAGTGATATGTTATCCGTTATGGAGTGACTATGTAGCCGACATTGGCTGTGGACCATAGTCTTGCAGTCTGCTAAAAAAAAAAAGCGTTCCGGTACTGATGCGGTTTGGAAGCTCTTGAATAATCGTGAGTTATTCCAAAGACGCTAATGAGGAAGGCTGGATTGTTTGTTAGAAAGAAGTGGACTGTATTAAAGATGTTGAACATTCGTTTATTGAAAAAATCTGATTGTTAATTACGATCGGCACGTGCGGATGCATTTGAGGCAATAACGCCCGAAATTAATTTTGAATAAAATCGTGGTCCATTGTAGATGGACGCAGGTAGTTGAATGAAATGAAATATTACAAATGCATGCTAAAAAATATCCAGAAGCCGCGGCTGTAAGAGAAGTGTTTTACGAGAGTTGCGCTCGGAGTCGTGTTATAAACTGAACTGAACTGGCTTGCAGTCGGCGGTGCTGGCCGGCTGCAACGTTTGATAAACGCGTGACGTCATCCGCGCGTGCCGTATACGGTGGTGGACCGCTTATAGCTGATAAACCAGTACAAAGTTTAAACATACTGCCCGCCAAAATCGGGACGATTTTGTACATTAAAGGTTAAATTGAACAATATAATAATTAGACTTACATGTCGTAAGCGATACAGTAATTGGCGCACTGGCCAGAGAGCAATGACATAATAAACATAATATACTTAAAGACTTATACATAAAATTTGTAGAAAACAAAATTCATTAATCTAGCACAAAGCTTAAGTCAAAACAAAACAATTTCTGTGCTAGAAAAGGTACAACAAATAAAAAATCATGATAAAAATGAACCTTTACATAACTTAACATGATCTCTCTTGAAGCATAACATATGGATAAAAAATACATATATTTAAACCTTGACAAACGTAAATAATAATCTTAAATTATATAAGAGAACCATCTTGATCACTGCTTCATGTATAGTAATAGAAATAATAGAAACATAATGCTATCATAATCGTATCAAAGTTCAATGGTACATGACATTGAAAAATGCAATACACATATAGAATAATTGACACTATAAATGACACTTGTGGTTCTCAGAATTTGAATCACACAAACATATTGACAATACACAACATCCATAATGATTGACAGTACATATGAAACACAGTCACTATTGCTGTAATAGCTAGCGGCACGTAAACAATATTACAATGCTTATGATACAATTGACTTGTATGCTCGCCCCGGGGAATGTCCCGGGCGTGGTCCATGTAATGTGACACGCACACACTCACACACACACACACACCTCGTATGGCACGCATACGATTAGTGTGTAGCCACCGGAAGGGGGCATAATTTGTGGATGGGTCGGCGTAAGATACCTAGCGCGGTGCGAACTTCTGCGACGCGTACTAAGGAATCTTGACCCGGAAAAACATTGGTAATTACCCCACGCTTCCATTCTAGAGGGGGGGAATTGTCATCCAAAATGAGGACAAGTTGTCCGACGTTCAAATTCTTTAATGGGGTGTGCCATTTATTGCGCTGCTGCAGCTGGTGCAGATAATCCCTAGACCACCGTTTCCAGATGGTCTGCGTAAATTTTTGGAGCAGAAGCCATCTGCCCAAATGAGTATTATTGCCTTGTGTATAGTCGGGTTCCGGAAGTGCCGTCAGTGGAGCACCGACCAAAAAATGAGCAGGTGTTCAGGGTCTCTAGCATCGTCGGACACCGCGCATAACGGGCGTGAATTAAGGCAAGCCTCAATTTGAGAAAGAAGAGTAGAATATTCCTCAAAATTCAAGATCGTACTGCCAATTACGCGACGTAAATGGAATTTAACACTCCTTACACCACTTTCCCACAGACCACCGAAATGAGGGGCTGAAGGGGGGATAAAGGACCATTTGATGCCGTGGAGACCGCAAAACTCCAGAGAAGATTGCTCAACTTCCTTGGAGGTTAAAAATTTGTACCAATCATGCAACGTGTGGTTGGCACGACGAAAATTCGTGCCATTATCCGAAAATATTTGCGCGGGAATACCTCTGCGCGATATGAACCTTTTTAAAGCCGCTATAAAGGCGTTGGAAGTGAGATCCGACACCAATTCTAAATAGATGGCCCTAGTACACATGCATATAAATAGAGCGATATATGCCTTGGTCGTGGACTTAGAGCGCTGCCCGCCATGGCGCAAATGTACAGGACCGGCGTAATCCACGGCCGACTGTGAGAATGGCCTTGACGGCGTGACCCTAGAAGAGGGTAATAGACCGAGTAATTGATTCGCGCCTTTAGCCCGGAAACGAAAACAAGTGACACACTTATGTATCACTGAGCGGATATAGGACTTATCGTGTATGATCCAATACTTACGCCTAAGCGAAGCTTGAGTTGATTGCACTCCAGCGTGCAACAAACGGATGTGTTCGTATTCAATTATTAATCTCGTGAGATGAAAGTGCGTGTGCAAAATTATTTGGTGTTTAGTCTCGTAGCTAAGTGGGGAGAATTGCAAGCGTCCACCCACTCTTAAAATGCCTGATTTATCCAGGAATGGGTTGAGAGCAAGAATTTTACTACTGCGTGGAAGGCACCGGTGTGCCTCAAGTTCCCTAACCTCCACGTCGAAATGCAAAACGGATTGCATTTCTTTTATAATTTAATTAGAAACCAAACATGACTGGTTTCGGTTCCGTATTTACTGATTTACTAATTTAACAGTTTTTTTTTATATTAACTATTTTATAACTGGTTCTTTTGATATACATTAGGTGTCCTTAAATTTATATCATCAATTTTAATAGTATTCCCTACATTTTGTCCTTACTTATTACTGCTATTATATCAAATTTTACAAATTACTGCCTCCTTCCTATAGGCTCCTTAGGCCTATATCACCTAACTTTCCTTATACAGTTATTATAACATATTTGTAGAATTTCATAAAACAAAACTATTTTAACCGTAACTACAATAAATTAACATGGAACATTTAATGATTTATAATCATTTTCAAAACATTAGGCCTATATTATTCTTTCTAACATGCTATGCACATGCTATTTTTTAATACATTTCCTATCTCCCTATGCTCATTAACTATTATTTATTAAACATGTTTTTTTTTTACCCTTCTATATATTCTTTTTAACACAAACAGATAACTATAACTATTACTTAACGATTATTTTCGTATTTTAACACATGAACTTTAGTTCTACCTATTCCATTTGTGTAGGCCTATTATGCATTAGTTTATTCACAGTTTGCATTCATCATTTTTTACTCAAGCATTAATTATTATTCATGCTACACATTATTACTACTGCTGCCTTTTAGTTAGTATATTTTTCTTGGTTCTGTTATTCACTTTAATATTATATTATTCACTTTTTTCTTTCTTTTCTTCACTTGGATTTAACCACACCACTCACCTTATCATTAACATTGGGTATTTATTATATAAGGGGTTTGTTCCCTTCATATTCTAATAACAATATTATTTAACATTACTTAATTTACATTTATGTCTTGGTAGTCTTACATGGGACTACTCACACTAATAACATAGCTTTGTACTTTCATAATTACATTTACTATTTTATTATTGGTTGACAAGGGGTTGTGATATGGTCACAAAGTTATTTATTTTTATCCTTCCCTTTGCCAATCACTTGCGTTTTGTCATCGTCTCCATCCTTGTCTTGGTTTTAAATTATTTTTGTGCTATATTTTAATATTTTTGTTCATTAATTCCTTCATACGTTGACTTTCTTTATTCCTTTAGTGTTGCAACTCACTTTTTTATTAAATGGTAATTTCTTCTTTATTTGTGGGCTACCTTTTGTAACGTTATAATATGTGCCTGAGTTGTAGAGGACTCAAGGCCTATTGATTCTGGTGAAGATCGGTTAGCCTATGGGGAAAGGGTAGTTTACCTTCACAAAGTTTTATGTTGTAACAAGAGTATAAAGTACTTAATTTTAATAAATAAAGTATCCTGAAAAGAAGATCATAATAATCCACTGTAGAAACGTAGATGAAATATATATAAATGAAGAGACTAGTTGAAGGGGGAGGGTTAATTTTCTATAAATGAAAATGATTGTTGAAGGGAAGGGGATAATTTTTATTTATATGTCATGTGTACTACGTTGTCAGCAAAAAAGAAGTAGTTTGTTGTTAAAATTCCTTCCGGGCTGTTTGGCATGGTCCAATGTTTTCTACAAAACCAGACATTTTGGCAGTGCTATCCACTGCTATCATCAGTGAAAATCGAGTACGCTAACATGAGGTGGTATACAACCTCGTACGTTAGTGACCACAGGACTGTGGTTAAGGCTGAAGAAAGAAGTAGTTTTTACTTCAAAACATTTTACATTGGAAACATTTTATTTCGAAAATGATTTTAATTATAAATCTTAGAACATGGAAGTCATGTATGGTTCTCCATACCGATATTTGATAATACGCGACTTAAAACATGTCGAGTATTAAATTCCCCCTTGCCGGAGAGTCGGAGATGTTAGAACTAGCAACCAGCAGGAATCAAGGATTCGCTGTACAAGCACAGACTACGCGAGCACGGACTGCCCTTTGCCTCTTTACCACTTGACCTCTTGTCGTGACAGTCAGAGTGCATGGTTTTCCAACTTTACTAGATAATTACTTCCTACAAGATAGTAAAAATTCCATTCCCCATTTCTTCTTTTGTGGAGGGTCAAGAAGTTAAGGGAAGTCGTAGAGATCAAAAATGAAAAATTTCAACATTACTAGTGTTTTACATTTTATGAATCTCTGGATATTTCTGTTTAATTTGATGTCTGTTTTATCGAAATATTTGAATATTTACTAATTTTAATGATTTTTTAAAACTCTTGATGCATTCATTAATTTAAAGGGGCGGTCGCAAGCATCATTTTACAAAATACCACACACCTCAGGAAACAGTTGACCCAGAATGCCGCAGTTTTGCTTGTTTTGTAGATAAATTTAGAATTTCTATTTGGCAGCATTACCAATTTAGATTGAAGTATTTTTGATTTACAAAAAAAGTGTATTTTTAAACAAAAGTTATTTTTTAAACGTTTTGTGTTGTTAACCCGTGTGTTTGATTTTTTTGATCTTTCAGATACATTTTTACAAATACCTAAATGAAAGGGATTTATAGCAAAGGGACCAGATTTTACAGGCCCAATACAGTGACAGTGCAAAGTAACATAATGTTAAACAGAATAACAATTTAGTGAAATTGTTTACTTCTCCAAGTGCTTCACAAAAAACTACAGAAAACACAACAAAAATACTCTGGAACATGTGAAAGTGAAACAATATCAGTATAATCATTAACTTCGAATTTTAAATTCAATTTTGTGTAATACAGTGTGTTGCAATATATTTGGGGGAACTTACTATTTGTGGGAATGTAGTTGAACGTAGTGGGCAGAAAACAGGGCATGTATGTAGTCATTTTAACATGGGGAAGATAGAGCTTTATAACTCGCCTCAAGTCGAAAAGACATAACCTGGATTTCTTTTAGACTCCCATTTAACTTTTCATCATTGCTGGTATGTAAATGCTATGCTTTAATGTGTAATCTGCTTTCTCAACACTAGATACTGCCTTAGTACTTTCGTATTAGAAATGGGAATTCAGTGGTAGGTTCGTAAAAATATTTCGGTGATAGGTTCAAATATTTAAACATTCAACTCTTTCAGAAACTTTTCTTCAAAACGTTTTACATTTCAAAATCTTATTATGTTCAGGCCTACTTGTCAATAAATCGGTAAAAATTCGTAACACTGGTCTAACCCTTCTACTGAGTGATAGGCAAAAAGAAAGTTATTTCCTCTCTTTAATTTACAAAACAAATTAAATTAATTTGTTATTCTGGATCGTCGCTTCTCCAAGAGTTCTGTTACAGTACGTTAGGCACAAGACAAGTGATGGACAAATTAAATTAATTTGTTATTCTGGATCGTCGCTTCTCCAAGAGTTCTGTTACAGTACGTTAGGCACAAGACAAGTGATGGTACGGCACAGACAATAGTTGAGAGACGCATCCTTTGCGGTTTGGAACCGAATTTGAGACTCAATTACCAGATCTTTCTTTCAGGGCTGCAACTACCTTAGTCACTGCAATCTAGTGGGTCGTGTTGATATAAAATAAAAGGTACTGTACCTTTTCCGTTCCTGCAGTCATTTTCGATATTTCGATTATGCGATTGTTTGGCTTCGAAATTTAGTGAATATCGCACATAACTTCATGTAGGTGAAAGAATTATACAAATATTAATTTCGTATGTTGCAAAATAGTTGGCTGGCGGTTCCAATTGGTGTTCTTTGTCTTTTTTTTTATGAAAAATGTTAGCACACAAGAACTGAAATTACACATGAAAACCAATACGTGTGTCATGTAAACCCGTTTTTTTTTTTTTTTTTTTGCGGAAACCACGAAAACCCCCAAATCGAAAGTAAGGCGGGGCTGTCCCTTGCCTATTACCATGCATGTCACTTTTTTGCGGCAGAACTCGTTCTTTCGGTAATATTCCTTTTGCAACAAGTACTCGTTTTTGTGGCTAACCAAAAAGAAAGGTCTATTATGTATAATATGTAGAACATATGTTGTCAATCCTTAATACATAATTTTTTTTCCATTATTTTTCCGTTTACATTTGCTGTAGTAGTTTTGTCAATTTGTCAACTTAAAAACGTTACGTTCTTTATTTTAAGTTTTACTCTGTTATAAGCTTTGTATATACACATTAAACGTTATGTTTTTCTCAACCATGGCTTTTATTTATTTCAGCAGTAAACTAAAAACTATTGTTACCTAACCTCACAAACGGAAACAACGTATTTTCGCTTTGCATTAAGAAATAGGACACAATTAGCACACTTCTTCTGTTTCCACATCGTAATATATTGATACAATCGCATATTAAAAACATCGAAAATGTACTGCAGGAACGGATAAAGGTATAGTTCCAAATAAAATTATCTCATCTCTACAAATGAATTATAAAATGAGGTGTAAATATATGACGGTGATACATTCACAATTTGGTAGTTCTTACAGGGGAAGTAATGAAAAGGTATTACAGAATAGATATATTTTAAACATTATAATTAGTAATTTTATACGTTTCTGTGATTCCTTTGAAATTGCTTTGAGAGGACACGATGACCTTAACCAATATGTCAGTATTACGCTCATAATTGTGTTAACATAATGAGGTATATAAAAAATGACAGTTACCCTACAACCATGGAAACTTGCAATCCTCCTCTTCTTAGCCGCCACTGCTTATACCGTAGAAAACGTTTTAAAAAATGTAATTGGCCTGATCTGGGAATTCAAACGCGTTGGGAGTAGGCCCATACGATTTAACAGCATGTACGAAACTGACTCAACATCTATTTGCAGAACCTGACTTTAATAAACAATATCTGGAAGAACGACTTTAGCCAAAACATCCTAAAAGTACGCTAAGAAAAGAACAGAAACTTTTGACTCAAAACACAACACTAAAACATAAATTCACTTCCACAGATTCACTGCCTAAAATTACCATTCGTTTAAAAACTATAAAAACAGAAACGTATGCGAAAAAGCGTCCGACACCTAACGTGTACCCGTTGTCTCACTTACAAATAATATGGCGACTACAAATTCAGTAGGCTTTCTGTTGTTTCGTTGTGGTTTTAGGAGGTTTTGGTTTAGCACTGTTACCACAGTATAAACCCTTTTATCATATTTTTATGATGTTATACATCATACTTTTTACTTCCATGTTCCATAAGGAAGTGGAAGTATGGTGATGACAAAAAAAATCGTGTTCAAGATAATTGCAGATTCTGATTGTACTACCCTCAAAACATGAAAAAAGTCATTTTCGAAAAGTGTCTGTGTGTCTATGTGTCTATCTGTGTGTCTATGTGTAGATTTTTTTTCTATGGCAAACGATAAGAGCCGCAAATTCAAACAGAATCAAATAATTTTTTGCATACAGCCCTCAATTGTATAGTACTCAAGATCTATTGTTTTTGGTGAAGATCGGTTAAGGGAAAGGGGTAGTTTACCTGCAACGTTTTATGTTTTAACAAGGGTAATTTTTTATGACGAATGATAACTCCCGTATATTAAAAAAGAATCAAAAAATTTTTGCATACGTTCCTGAATTGTTAAGTACTCAAGGTCTGTTGATTTTGGTGAAGATCGGTTAAGGGAAAGGGTAGTTTACCTGCAACATTTTATGTTTTAAAAGGGTAATTTTTTATGACGAATGATAACTGCCGCATATTAAAAGAGAATCAAATAATTTTTTGCATACGTTCCTGAATTGTAGAGTACTCAAGACCTGTTGTTTTTGGTGAAGATTGGTTAAGGGAAAGGGGTAGTTTACCTGCAACATTTTATGTTTTAACAAGGGTAATTTTTCTTATGACGAATGATAACTGCCGCACATTCAAACAGAATCAAATATTTTTGTGTGTACTTCCTGAATTGTAATGGAATGAAGGCCTATTGATTTTGGTGAAGATCGGTTAAGGGAAAGGGGTAGTTTACCTGCCACGTTTTATGTTTTAACAAGAGTAATTGTTTATATGACGAACGATAACTGCCGCACATTCGAACAGAATCAAATAATTTTTCGCATACATCCCTAAATTGTAGAGAGCTCAAGGCCTATTGATTTTGGTGAAGATCGGTTGAGGGAAAGGGGTAGTTTACCAGCAACATTTTATGTTGTAACAAGAGAAATTTTTTCATGACGAACGATAACTGCCGTAAATTCAAACAGAATCAAATAATTTTTTACATATGTGCCTGAGTTGTAGAGGACTCAAGGCCTATTGATTTTGGTGAAGATCGGTACGGGGAAAGGGTAGTTTACTTGAAACATTTTTTTGTTGTAACAAAAGTAAAGTACTTAATTTTGATAAATAAAGTATCCTGATAAGAAGATCTTAATAGTCCACTGTAGAAACGTAGATGAAATATCTATAAATGAAGAGGCTAGTTGATCAGGGTGGGGGTAATTTTCTATAAACGAAAATTATATTTGAAGTGGGAGGGGATAATTTTTTTTTTTATATATGTACTACGTTATCGGCAACAAAGAAGTAGTTTGTTGTTAAAATTCCTTCCCGGCCTGTTCGGCCGTAGACCAATGTTTTCTTCAAAACCAGACGTTTCGGCAGTGCCATCGACTTCCATCATCAGTGAAAATCGAGTGCGATAACGTGAGGTGGTATAGGTTAGTGACCACAGTACTGTGGTTAAGGCTGAAGCAGTAAGTAGAAAGAAGTAGTTTCTATGGAAATATTTCATTTCGAAAATAATTTTAAATATAAATTTTAGAACATGGAAGTCATGTATGGTTCTCCATACCGATATTTCTAAGTTCCTCTCAATGCTGGTGAGCTGGTAACGTTCTTCGGATGATCTGGCTGCTCTTCGCTGTTTATTTAATTGGTTCACTCCATCGAGTTTTTCTTCGGATTTAGATTCTCTGAGAATAATAAACCGGCTTCTCTCGCCTAAGCTGCTTGGATTGGTCTCATAGTCAACCTCTCCTAAATGTCGAGGGTATTATAATATACTATACTTTGCTAGCTTGTTCCTGCTCCAACGACCCGTTCTTACGGAAATGGAAATCTGAATACACGAGGCATTCGCAAGGCATCTTTCTTACAGTTGTACAAATAATAATAATTTTCTAATATGTCTAACAATGATTGTTCTTAACTATAAACCCACAGAAGACAAGTTAATAATAAACGTAAGTATAGACAAATGAAAATACAATAAAATAAGAACACTGAGCATCATCACAATCACAATCATATGACACATTTGAACACGTTCTTCGGCGGCTTCGATTGCGATTAGCATATACGTATACGCAATTAATCGATTTTTTAGGATTAACAGTGAATGCCCATGCTGTTCCGTACTTAATTCCTTGCCTTGGACCTCTTCCAACCATGTCACATTGTTAAAGTGAATTTTTCACTAATCAAGACGTAGCCAAATCACTTTCTTGCATTCGTAAATCTTGATCACCTAAATTATTAAAACCCTTAGACCGTTTTCAAGATAAAATTTACTAACATATTACAAGTTGTTCGCTTTATTGAACGATCGATGCAAGTTTTAACTCGACCGTTTAGCATTTGTCTGCCTGCCTATCTATATGTTTGAGGTACGTCTCACGATAACTTTTGAATCGATTAACCGATTTTCGTAATATTTGGCACGCTTTCCACGCACATAAACTACAGAACTCTATTGTTTTTTATATTGTCCTCCCTAAAAAATATTGTGAGCGGGGGGGGTAAACTTGTGAGGGGTACATTTTTTTATAAAAATTGAAACATCCCCATGTGAGATATCAAATTAAACATAATTTTAACTACAATGTAAATATATTGTTCAGTTTTGGAAATTTCAAAATTTTAGGGCATCAGAGACCAAACAGTGTACCAAAGTTTTGAAAAATTCGGAAAAATTCGTGTGGATATTAAAGATAGTTTTAACTACAATACGAATATAGTGTTTAGGTTTAAAAATTTTGAGACACCAGAAAATGTATTAAAATTTTGAAGCCTCAGAATAAATATCAGAATAAAGGAAATCATGTTAATCCAAATCCGAATGCAGTGTTTACTTTGAAAATTTTTATGTTTATGGGCACCACGAGCTAAAATTTGAAGGCAAAATCTTGCAAAAATTGTAAAAGCCTGAGCGAGTTCTGCAGCTCAGAGAGCATACTAATAACATAGGATATGAAAAAAATAATAAAGTTTATAGATAACGAATCAGCAGATTAAGTAAATTAACTTTTTTGTTCATCGACGTAGAACGACTAAAATAAATAAAGAGGACGCAGACATTCAGATTTTTCAGGCGAATTTAAGAAAATAATAATAATGATGAAATAGTCACAAATAACACACATATACAGTAATTTTCTTAACACTCTGCCGGGTACGAATTTGGTAGCGCCTCAATTCTTTCAGTCATATATCTGTCACACCCCTAACTTTGGAAAGATCCAAAGTGAAGGGTCAGGTATTCAATAACCTATTGTGCCTTCTTTTGAAAACTAATGAACTGTGACCCAGGTCACAACGTTCATTACCTGACGCTTCGAAAAGTACCAAATTAATTAATTAAACCAGCATGTTATTTACACTGTTTTTTTTTTAATCCAACTTAGTGTTTTAGTAAATTTAAATCGTTTTTACCTTCACTTTCCGTTATCTTCTTTCATTAGCTATTTTCGTTTACCCATATCGCTGCACCTGTGTTTCTATTTCCATCTTTCACTACCTTTCATTGCTTGTTTCTCCTTATAGTATAGCAAAGAACATTCCTATCGTTATTTTATAACTGTGTATTTGCGCTGAATACATGGGAGTACACGACCCCACACATATGTACAGTTGTTCATGTAAAACTACACAACCACAACGATGTCTACCCCAAAACCTCAGACTCGTCTCAACTTTACACGTTAACAGCGGCTTCCACACGTTATTCAACACTCCTGCCCAATTTAACTCAAACGTAACAGACCGTTAACATGTCTCCTTTCCTGCTTTCCCTTCTCTACCACAGAGTGAAAGTGAGGTTGGCACCCTTCATCCAAATGTGCGGGATAATTTTATTTCACGCTCATTACTGAGGCTTATTGTCTTACACAATCCCTTCCTCGCTTTCTCTCCCACCCTGAAGCGTCGCTCAAACTTCACCGTTCTGCTTACCTTGTATAACTTTAAATAACTGTGTGTTTATGTTGTTAAACTGTAAATATAAGTTCTGAAAATTTCTTGCCGATATATAGCAACTGTCACAAAAATAATTACTTTCCTCAACAAGTGAAAATTATTTTATTCAGAACACGTTGCTCCACAGAGTTATACCTGCAACGTCACAGATTGGCTGTATCAACATAATCGATATATTATGCCAACGTATAAATGGTGTTGTTTATAAATTACTGTATACTATACGTCTATACGGAGTGCGATCACAATCTGGACTGCTCCTGTTGGATCTATAGTAAAGGTTCTATCAGAGTTTATGTCTCTTATGGCATATCTCAGAACTTTATACAAAATATAAAAAAAATAAAAAAGATTGTGCAAACTATCGGGGAATAAGAGTAACTGGCCCTATTGTAAGGTGTATGGTCTTAACTTTGAAAGCAGAAACCAGCTTTGTTGAGTTGGAAGACCAAAGTAGTTTTCAAGCCGGTATATCTTTTTACATAATATTATAAAGACTAACACTTTTCGTAGTATTATATACAACATACTTCGACAAAAAAATCAGACAACCCGTTGATCGATAAGCCGTACGAATGCTGTAATATTTTGATCACATGTGATAACTATATTCAATTATGTTACATTTTTTAACACAAGTGTAAGTTTTCCCAAACCGTTTCCCATCAAATTAGTCTGAACACATAAAGAAACTTCTCCCACATTTTCACGGATAGTGGTACTTGGCCCGTTGTGAGTGAGCAGTTCCTGCCTCCGAATCGAAAAATCTCTAAAGTCTCCCCCCCCCCCCGATTCAACGGTTGCGCATCTCTACGTGATTCAGAACTCATAAAAACTCTGCTTTTCCGTCCCTCCTACAGTAACATCAAGACTGCGATCAAGAGATCGCTACTCGTGGTAACAAGCAGTCAACAGGCAGTCAATGGGCTTGCCCAGACACTGAGACCACTGGGGCTATTGTCCCAACACTTGGACTTGGACTTCCACGTTCTCTGACTTTTTGATTTTCAGCCAGGCATCTGGATTTGCATGATCTTCTTCTGTGGGTTGGCTGATCCCCCAATCACTGGTTCTGTATAATTGTCGGCCCAGAAACAGTTCAGCTGGTGAATAGCCTGTGATTCTGCTGACTCTCTGGCGTCGAGCAAATAGCGGCTGGAGTAGATGTTGCTCCCAGGCTTTATGCACCTTCTATACCAGGTGTATACTAAACATTCTCTTTAGCTCTTAATTTCACCGTTCTGTTGGATTTGCCCTTGGTGTCTATGGGAGTTGTCCAATGTTCATTGCTCCATGTTGCTAGTGCTCGCTGCCATTGATGGGATTCTATGATTTTGAGTCATGATTTCCAAACGTGGCATTCCCCTCTATTTTCCCATCTATCCATCTATGACTCTTTTGATCTGACTACCATGTCTTAATATGTGCCCAATTAAGTAAGCTCTTCTATTTTGCAGTTGCTTTAGGAAGATCTTCTCCAGTCCTATGAAATTCTTCCTCATTGGTCAGTTTCTCTACCCACTTATCTCGAGTATCCTTCTATGCCACCACACAGTAGAAGGTTCATTTTTCTCTCCCCCCTATTGCCCATGACTCACTTCTACACAACATAACACTCCACATGTAGGTTTGCAAGATTTCTTCCTTGCCTTCAAGTTGATCTTCATTGAAATGAGTAGTTTTATCTTACTAAATGCAATTTTTGCCTGACTTTTGTACTCACAATCTCCCTACAGCTGTTACCATCATTATGATTTTACTTCCCAAGTAATTAAATTCTTAAACTTATTGGATGATACCATTTTTCTATTTAATTTCTATCCTGTCAAGTCTATGTCTGCTGCAAACTAGTAGTTTCATATTTTATTTGTTTATTTTCATATTGAAATTCTCTTCCATTACCCCATTCATTGTACTAAAACGTTTTTTATAGATCTTTTTCACTTTCAGTTAATATGACTATATCTGCGGACCTAAGCATATCTACTCTTTCTCCATGGACTTTTATGCCAATTTAGACTTCTCTTACCTCTACTGAACTAATTTAGACTTCTCTTACCTCTACTGAACTAATTTAGACTTCTAATTAACACTATGTAATTAAATCTACACACAATTGTTGCCTCATCCTTCCTCATTTGCTTTTTACTATCCGTCCCAATGTTAAGATTGCTTCCCTCATTCCTACTCCTCTTCTAAAATTAACTGATCATCTGATATAAGCACTTTCATTTTTCCTTCTTCCCCTCCTAACATAAACTTCATTTTCTTAAAAGCATGACACACTAGACTCAATGTTCAATAGTGCTCACAGAATCGTGTATACGCTCTTTTTCCATTAAGATGGATTTCATAAAATCTTCAAGTGCCTCTCAGTTTTGTAGATTTCACCTACTACTCTACAAAGTTCCTTTTTTATCTTATCTGCAGATTAATAAATTTCTTTTTTAATTCTTCTACCATAAGTGGTTCCCTTATTTCCTATCGGTCTACTTCATCTTCTCTTTCCAAAAGCCACATTCGTTTATTGTTTCCTTCATACAATTCTTCCAACTACTCTTACCATCATTTTTTGTTTACCTTTTCTTCATCATATATCAATCTAGTACATCTCTCCATCTTTCCCTGCAGTGCTCATAGTCTTTGTCTTTCTTTCTCCAAAGAACCTTTTGATATCCTTATATGCCTTGTCAATTATTTCTGTTCTCATACATTTGTCAATGTTTTCCCGAATCCCCTCTTAAAATTTTCTTTGTTTATTCTTGTTCTTCTACTTACTTAATTCCTCAAACACTTGTATCTTCTTTTGTTACTTTTTTCTCAATTACTGTACAGTAGAGCATCAATTGTCCGAACATCCATTAACCAAACGATCTATTATCTGAACTCAATAAAAGTACAATTATGTACTGTACTGTACTGTACAGTAATGTATTGGACACGTGTAGGCGTATTGGATATTTATTGAACATATAAAATTGTATACTATAAATTATTACAGTACTGTAATAAATAAACACTGTAACTATACAGCCTTACAATCGATAAACACACTTACATCAACAAACTTCGATAAACACATTTACAATTGATAAACAAACTATGTCAACAGAAGTCTCTGTCACCGAATGTCTGAGTGACCAACGACATCATTCAACATCAGTCTACCACACCAGCTCTTGTTCAGTTTGCAAGTGTTAGTTAGCTGAGTTACGTTAGTGTATTCGTTCTTTGCTGTACTTTCTTCTTTAACTTCTTTATGATGTCTGCAAAAAGAAAGAGAGTAGTGCTGTCAATGAACGATAAACTTAAAATTATTGATTGTCTGAAGAAAGGAGAAACAGCTAACGCATTGGCTTCCGCATTTAACATTGGTAAATCAACGATTACTGACATTAGAAAAGATAACTTATGTCTTACAGTGGTAAACTAAAATCTTTGGAAGGCGTTACTTCCAGGAAAACTTTGAAAACAGCTGAAAATGATAACTTCGATTGTCCAGTGTACACATGGTTTGTGCAACAATGCAGAAAGAGTGAACCTATAGCACAGCCTATCATCTGTGAGAAGGCACTTATAATAAACGATCCACATTTTAAAACTATGACAGGCTGGTTGCAAAAATCAAATCGAGATATGGTATACGACAGCTAGATATTTCAGGCAAAAAGCTTTCTGCTAATTTTGAAAGGCCTGATAATTTTAAGAAACAATTTTTACTTAATATAAAAGAAAAAAGGTACAACACTAAAAATATCTATAATGCTGATGAGACCAGGCTTAACTGGAAAGCTTTTCCAAAAAAGACGTTAGTGTTAAGGGACAAAAAATCTGCTTCTGGCTTCAAAGTTAATAACGAATGCGTTACAATTATGACGTACAAAAATCCAAGTAGTTCCCACAGATTAAAATTGAATGTTATAGTGACATCTAAGAAACCTAGATGTTTTAAAGATGTTAATATTGTAATAAAACAATTAGTGGTTCTAGTAATAATAATAAAATGATAAATAATATTTCTGTCGTGTTATTCTGTCCCACGTTGGATACGTCAAATTTGTAATATAACTTATTGAAGTCCTGGATTCTTCAAGCCCCGCGATGGAAGCCAAATTTGTAATAAAACAATTAATTACCGTTCTATGGTGTTCTAAAATTCTGATGTAATCAAGCCCCACCAGTTGGACTCGCCAATTTTGTAATAAATACGATAAATATTAAATATAAAAATAAATAAATAGTTGATGTATGAGAATTGTACTCTCACTATTGTATGTAGTAATGTAGCTAATGTCTTCTAATCTTCGTTCGGCTCTCACTACTGGTCTTCAATTTTGTAATATATAATGGTAATTGTAATGGTGTTCTGGCATAATATTACCCAGAATAATTTTTATGGTGCGTATGTGTAGTAGTGACGTTCCGCTCTGGGAGACGTCGATTTGGTAATGTTCCTGGATAATGTTGTTATCAAATATTCTAGGTGTATGTTGCTGTTGCAGCAATTTGAAAGGTGATATAAATTTAAAATTTATATTTATACAAAAAAAATAAATTCTGAAAAAATTGTTTTCGATGTGTTTATATTCTTAAAATTTAGAAATAAATTGAGATTGTTGATTGTAATTATAAATAGGATGGTATGGTGTGTATTCTAGTAATAATCTTCCCTTCTGTAAATTTATTAAAAAGACAATCCAGTTAACTTCAAATTAGGCGCGAACGGCTCTCTTCTTCTTACTCTTGAAATGTAGTATTTCGCATATACTGCCTTTAAAGGTTGTCGAGTTTTCTTTATTAATGGTTATGTCCTTTTATTAGAGAAATCAAATTCAATTTACTAGATAACAAACGTTTATTCAACAAAATAAGGAATTTTCTCAATTGAAAACAATGTTATAATGCCGTATCGACACGCTCAGGGCCGGTCGATCTATGAATTTTATATTGGTATTACAAAAATAGGTTCTTCGAACGGTTAATTATATAAAAAGCCAGAGAAGGTCAGGGTCAGAAAGTATAACACTTACAATTCTAAAAATGTATTAAAATTAAACAATATAATGGTAATTATTAATAATAAAAGTTTATATATAATTTTTATTCACCCCAGTTCAGCAAACAGTCGTCTAGTTGAGATGATGAGATTGGGTCAAAATGGCCGCCTGGCGCATGCGCGGAGTTCACCTTCTAACACTGACAAGTATTTATGGAATAAACATGTCCCTTCTGCGGTTAAATCTTCTTCGCAATCGTATATTATCTTCTGGTGTATAGTTTAATGTCACTGTAGTAAGATGGACTAATTCACTTGGTGTTAAAATGTTGTTAATTAAGTATATCAATTGGTGTTTATGTGTGTCCGTTTAACCTCGAATATTCACTTGGTATTTGGTGTGATTCCAGTGTTATTTCATTTAAATAGTTATATGTGGTTCTGTTGATTAGTGTTATGTAGTTCGTATGGCAACTTCACCACTTCACAATGATTAGAATAGTTGAAAATTTAATTTTTACACAAAACTGATTCCGAACTCTTGTTATACGTAACCGCCATTAAGTTTGGTTTTATCAAATATTCCTGTCAAGTGCTCTCTTCAATGTATAATAATGAACTGTGTGGATTTCCTTCGTCTCATGAAAATCTTAGCCTATATAATATATCTAATACATTGTTTCACATCGCCTTAATTTCCGACACGTTTTAAAATAGTACACTATGCTCAAAAAATAATTCTGTTATTAGTTAACTGTTTGTAATATTAAATACATATTCGTGTTCACGATTCTATTCTACTTATTTTGATAGTAATTAAGTTGGTGTTACAAAGTTTTATCTGAAAATTATATTTCTTATAATTTTTTGGGAGGTAGGCCTAAAATTATACTTCCCTGTCTTCTATGTAAATAATAGCCATTTTAACTAATATAATTATTATTCTATGAAATCTGAAATTTGTATAATTATCAATTCTCACTTATTTTATTGCAATTTAGTATATTAATGATGGTTTTTTCACATAATTCAGTTGTATATGATTCCCCTTCTGATAAAGTTAGTGAACCTATTTCAGTTTCAAATGGTATTTCATTATACAAATAAATAATTTTACTCATAGAATGACCATATCTTTAGAAAGCCTTATTTACATAGTATTTAATATGTTGGGTGTATCTTGCCTAAATATTGTCAGTTTGACTGGTTTATAAGATTAGGTTTATTAATTATTCTGCATTTTAACTTTATTATATTGCCTAGATTTGAATTGTGGCTATTTGCAGGATGTTTTACTAATGTAATTATTTTATTTCCTTCTCTGACTTCTGACTCTGATATATTTGATTAAAAATTAGTTCTCTGATCTGGCATAACAGTAATTATAGATTATACAATTAAAATATAACACCCAGATATATAAAACTGGTGTTTTTAATAACATTGTTTTGGTATATCACCTAATAATATAATAAAAAGTACTTCTACAACATTGGAATGATATCTAATTTTAGATAATGCATTCCTAAATTAACATGAACAATAAAATAACAATTATAATACTAATATTTCTTATGACTAACCCTTACTTATCTAAATGCTATATTTAATTGGAACCCAACATTTGGATCCATATATAATTGTTAACACCTTCTACAACTTCATCATAAACAGTTAGTTCTGTAATTCCCCATTTTATAAGATTTATGCCCCCTCTTAAAGTATAACCCTGGCTATCTAAGTTATATTCCATTCTATGGAATGTTCATACAGTTTTAGTAGCTTTTTATTAGTAAAATTACTACTTCATTATCAAAGTAGGCACTGTTCACAAAACTTAAAGTTTGTTACTTTGTACTGCTACTCATGCACCTTTCTTAAAGTTTATTAGTTATAATTTGATCACTTACACTTTTCCATGGTGAATTATTACTATATTTACTAGTCTTTTTCTAGTTTTTAATATGAAATATTCAACCATGGGGGAACTGTGAAGATTTGTTTATACACATTACACAATAACTTTTTGAATGCACTAATATTTACTACAGCTAACACTTTTAGTTTTTTGTCAGTTTTACAGTGATATGGTTTTTTAATGTGTTATACTTTCTCTTTGGGCATTCATTGATTTTGGGGTTTTTTGGGGGGTTCTTTCCCTATGGGGTTTTTGTTTTATATGGGTCGTCTTAATTATTCTTCTTTCTTCTTTGAGTTTGGTTATTCTTCCTTCTTCTGTAGTTTTGGATTATCCTTCCTTCTTCTTTCTTCTGTAGTTCTTATTTTTATTATTCTTCTTTCCTCTTTGAGTTTGGTTCTTCTTTATTCTTCCTTCTTCCTTCTTCAGTAGTAGTAGTTTTAATTAGTCTTCCTTCTTCTTTCTTCAGTAGATTTAGTTTGGGATTATTCTTCCTTCTTCTTTGAGTTTTGATTGTTCTTCTTTCTTCCTTCTTCTGTAGTTTTAATTAGTCTTCTTTCTTCCTTGATCTTAATTATTCTTCTTTCTTCTCTCTTCAGTAGTGGTAGTTTTGGTTATTCTTCTTTCTTCTCTAATTTTAATTATTCTTCCTTCTTCTGTCTTCTGTATCTTTGATTGTTCTTCTTTCTTCATTCTTCAGTAGTAGTAGTTTTAATTAGTTCTTCTTTCTTCATTAGATTTAGTTTGTTCTTCTTTCTTCCTTGAGTTTTAATTGTTCTTCTTTCTTCTTTAGCTTTGATTGTTCTTCTTTCTTCTTTCTTCAGTAGCTTTGGTTTTTCTTCTTTCTTCTGTCTTCAGTAGCTTTGATTGTTCTTCTGTCTTCTTTGAGTTTTAATTGTTCTTCTTTCTTCTTTCTTCAGTAGCTTTGATTGTTCTTCTTTCTTCCTTCTTCTGTAGTAGTAGTTTTAATTAGTTCTTCTTTCTTCTCTAGATTTAGTTTGTTCTTCTTTCTTCCTTCTTCAGTAATAGTAGTTTTAATTAGTTCTTCCTTCTTCCTTCTTCAGTAGTTTTAATTATTCTTCTTTCTTCTGTCTCCAGTAGCTTTGATTGTTCTTCTTTCTTCCTTCTTCTGTAGTAGTAGTTTTAATTATTCTTCTTTCTTCTTTCTTCTGTAGTAGTAGTTTTAATTATTCTTCTTTCTTCTCTCTTCAGTTGCTTTGATTGTTCTTCTTTCTTCATTCTTCAGTAGTAGTAGTTTTAATTAGTCTTCTTTCTTCTCTAGTTTTAATTATTCTTCCTTCTTCTGTCTTCTGTATCTTTGATTGTTCTTCTTTCTTCTTTCTTCAGTAATAGTAGTTTTAATTATTCTTCCTTCTTCTTTCTTCAGTAGCTTGGTTTTTTCTGGTCTGGTTTCTTTGACGGGGTATATTAATTGCCTGCTTCTATCTTACCTGGGTAATTTTGTTATTATTATTTTTAGTCTTCTGGGTTTTTAAATTTGTATTATATTATATTATTTGCAGAAATTTTCTTTATTCAACCTTTCTTGTGAATATATTATTAAACAGTGCATTTTAATTAATTCTCATCTGGATATTCCATATATTAGAGCTTTATTAATGATCATTGAGTAATGTATTTGTGTGGATTATCTGTCATGCTACAGATTGCTCTCTTCCAGAAGTGATTAGTTCAGATCATACTTAGTTTGTCTGAAGTAATTGCTTATGACATTATATTATAAATTATATTTCTTTACTTCCTTCACATTTCTAAAATTTTTTCTCCTATATTTTTGAGCTTATTTATATCTCATTATTAACTGGATTCTTACTGATAGTAATAGTCATCTGAGGTTCGTTATTTTTTATTTTTCCATTTTCTTCTTAACTTGTTTCTTTATCCTTGGGATATTTATTCCCTAAAATTCCCTAATACATTAGCTGGGGCAGTGTCCAGAGGGGCTCTGTAGGCATCTCACTCTGCTGGCCATACTACGTCATTTATTGATTACAGAGGTAAATCATCTCTGACCAATACATAATAATACTGCTGGACTTATCTCAGACAGTCATTTATAAAAATTATATAAGAATAGTCCACCTTATGACTATAAAAAAAAATTAAATATCTTTGGATATTTCACTTCGTATACGAACAGATCTATTTATATTTCTATCTTAGTGAATCTCTATCTCAGTTATTTTTCTCAATGGTTAGCTCTGTTGGCATTTTATTTCTCCTTGTGGTTGGAAGCTGGTATAATATAATCATCACTTATTATTCAGTGTAAAGTTTTTAATTCTCTGTCATTTTTTGACTATTATCACAATCTCCTTCTGGTCATTGGTAGCATATATTTTGTATTATATTTTTGTTCCTTTCTTAATTCTTGTGAATCGTTCCACTAGTATTATGTTTTTTCAATTACTCTTTTAATTGTCTTTCTTATAACTGACATTTATATATGATCATCTTTTTCTTATGGACTTATTTATATATGGTTTTTTCTTTCTTTTTCAAAATTTTATTCTGCTCTTGCTTTTTATCCAAATGCACTCCTTTATTATTAATGCCATATGTTTAATATTTCTGTTTATTTGACATAAAATTCTCATTAATTTTACTTCACAATAAGTTTATTCATTTAAATTGTATCAGTGGTTTGTACTGCCATTTCTTTATTCTTGAAAGTTTTTCAGAATTGGTTCCATATATAATTGTTTGTAATGTTTTATCCAAATTACCTTTCTTCTTGTTCATTTCTAAAGTTGTTTTAAGATAAGGTTGTAAGTTGTTCTTACTTCTTCTGAATTTTGTGGTTTAATTCAAAATTCATTTTTCTTCTTTTTATTTTCCATAAAGTTTTTTCATAAATATTTGGTAGTAAGTAGACATTACTTCATTTTTGAATTTAGTGATTTTTCATCATAAATTATCTCCTAAATAATAGGTAGTAAGGTGTTCTTACTTGTTTTTTGAATTTTGAGATTTAATTCAAAATTCATTTTCTTCTTGATTCATAAATTGTTTTCTAAATAATAGGTAGTAAGTAGTCATTACTTCATTTTTGAATTTTTACTTTTAAATTCTTTCTTCCATACATTCAATTACTCATAATATTTTTTCATAAATATGGTTAACATATCATATTATTACCCTAAATATGGTATTAGCTCTCTTCTTTTCTTTATTTCAAATGTACTTCTTATAATTATTTTTCTTTTAAATACCCAGGTTGAAGATTTTTATTAGGTTGGACAATTGCTCATAATTTCTTTTTCTTTGACATAGTTTTTTGCCATTGCCGGTTATCATAACATCAGTCCCTTTTTGTGGAGGTGTATGGTATTAGACTTAACCATAGTCTGTCACTTCATTTGCTCTCATTGTCCGGATGACCATAGTCTTCATCATCGTTCCGGTACTAGTGACATCTCTGGCCTTTGTTTTGTATTTCATTTTCCTAGCTGCTATTCCTTTGTTGGCTGCTAAGCTTATTCGGCTCCCTCTATCATAGTGTTTTATATACCAGTACATCTCTGGTCCATCAATGATCAATGATACCATTAACAATCTACCATATATCTCCATCCCTGTTGTATTCCATTTACCTCTGATCACTTCCCCGTGGTAAACTACTGTCTGCTGGTAAACCATTTCTGAGATTACCATCAATCTATTTCCATAATTTCTGGAACTCACGATTTCTTCATTGTTGGTAATAGGGATAATATCATTATCAAATAAACCATGGTTCATCATTTCCATTTCTTCCCTTGTTTTCATTAATTTCTTTGGATGCCTTCTTTTCATTCTCTTTTGTTTCACTTCCATATCCTTAGTATTTTCTTTCTTCCCGTTCGTTTTCTTTTCAGGTAACACTATCACTGGCTCCATTGTTTTATTGTTTGGTATTTCCTTTCGTTCTGGTTTGCTGTTGTCCAGTGTCTTATCCAATTCTTCATCCAAGGATGTGACGTTTTTATCTATTTCACTCAAACCTTCCTTCAAGATTTGTCTGTATTCTTTTCTATCCCTTCTTTCCTCTTCCCTGTCTTCTTTCATTTCCTTATGCCATCGTCGGTTATCCTCCCTTATTTCTTCTCTTAACCGTTGGTAGTCCTCTCTTAACTCTTTCCTTAACTGTTGATGATCACTTTCGATTTTCTTATTGGTTTCTTCCATCTTTTCTTCCAAATTCTTCTTATTTTCTTCCATTTTCTTTTCCACATTTTTACTGGTTTCCTCAATTCTCTTATTGGTCCTTTCTATTTTACGGCCCAATTCTTCTTTTCAGAATGATCACAGTTGCACACCACTATGTAAAAATTATCCCAATTAGCGCTTTCAAGCTTCACAGCCCATCGTCAGAATGGAATTCTTCTTTTGTTTCTTGGTTGTCCTTCTTCAATTCTTCCCTTAAAGATTGGTTATCATTCTTCAAATCTTCTAATCTTTTATTATTTTCTTCTGTGGTAGAATCCATTTTCTTGTTCAAGTTTTCTTCGGTGGAATCCATTTTCTTGCTTAATTCTTCCTTGGTTGCTTGGTTGTCCTTCTTCAATTCTTCTTTCGTTGCTTGGTTGTCCTTCTTCAATTCTTCTTTCGTTGCTTGGTTGTCCTTCTTCAATTCTTCTTTCGTTGCTTGGTTGTCCTTCCTTAAGTTTTCTTCCATCTTCTTGCTGTTTTCTTCCATTCTCATGAACATTTCCATCATTTTCTCTAAAATCGGATCTTCTGTTGTTTTGGATTTCTCCTGGTCTTGGACATGGACATCCCCTGTTTGAGTGGATATTTCGGGTTGTTTCTCTAGTGGTGCTGGTTGTTGATGTTCTACCCGTTCTAGTATTTTTTCCACGTCCTCCACTGGGGTCGCCTCCTTATCCTCCATATCGAGTTCTTTCTCGGCCTCCGCCGCTCTCTTCTTTGATGTGACACGACGCATTATTTTCCCTGATTCCCTGGCTGGGTAACCGCTGCCAAGCTGAATTAGGAATTGGGTAAGTAATTACCGCCTTTCAACCACTAATTACAGCCCTTTAGTTGGACGCCAATTTTTGTAATACAACTGTGATTGAGTGGGTATAATAAAATAAATAA
The DNA here is from genome assembly GCA_034769895.1 of Magicicada septendecula. Taxonomy (NCBI): domain Eukaryota; kingdom Metazoa; phylum Arthropoda; class Insecta; order Hemiptera; family Cicadidae; genus Magicicada; species Magicicada septendecula. The sequence goes on along the minus strand of CM068370.1, from coordinate 386,431,330 downwards.
AAGGTTGATGTATGTAGATTGTGCTCTCCTGAAAGTCCCACTGGTTGGGCTAGCCAATTTTGTAATAAGACAATGTGATGTGTGTAGTGACGTTCCGCTCTGGGAATCGTCGATTTGGTAAAGTTCCTGATCTTTGTTATTGGTAATGGGGATGTTATTACCATCAATTAAATAAAGTGTATTTTGCTGTTTAGCAAATTGAAATAAAATATAAATTTAAAATTTATATTTATAAAAAAAAAAATAATTTCGGAACAAATATTTTCGAGGTATTTATGTGCTTAATATTTAGGAATAAATTGAGGTTGTGGATCGTAATTATAATTATAATAGTAAGGTGTTTAATTTGGTAATAAATTTCTGTTCGGTAAATTTGTTAAAAAGATAATCCAATTAACTTCAAGTTAGGTGAAAACGGCTCTCTTCTTCTTGCTCTTGAAGTGTTGTAGTTTCGCATATACTGCCTTTAAAGATTATCTATTTTTCTTGGTTAAGTAATGATTATGTCCTTTGATAAGAGAAATCAACTCCAATTTACAAAAAAAACAAACAAATACGTTTATTAAATACAATAATAAGGTTGGTCGATTAATTAATCGAGGTTACAAGCCATATCGACTCGTTCCGGGTCGGTCGATATTAGAAGTTTTACAATTGTATTATTTAAACAGGTTCTTTGAACGGTTATTTATATAAAAAGCCAGAGAAGGTCAGGGACATGAAAGTATAACACTTACAATTCAAAAAAGGTCTTAAATTTAAACAATATACTGGTAATTATTAATAATAAAAGTTTATATATAATTTTGTTCAAACCAGAAAGCAGTTAGTCGTCTCTAATTGAGGTGACGGAACTGGATCAGAATGGCCGCCTGACGCATGCACGTTGAAAGCTTCTAATGTAAACAACGTACTTGTTGAGATAATATGTCCCTTCTTCGGTTAAATGTTCTTCGCTACGGTATATGATCTTCTGGGGTATAGTTTATTGTCACTGGTGTTAGATGGAAACGTTCACTTGGTGTAAAAATATTGTTAAATAGGTATATCAACTGGTGTTTATGTGTGTCAGTTAACCTCGAATTTTCACTTGGTGTTTGATGCGATTTCAGTGTTATTTCATGTAATTGGTTATATGTGATTTCGTTTATAGGTGTTATGTAGTTCGTGGGTCAACTTCACCACTTCACTTTCATTAAAATAGTTAAAAATTTAGTTTACATAAAATGATTCAGAACTCCGTTGTAGCATAACGTCCATTAAAGGTTGGTTCAATCAAATATTCACAAGAAGTGCTCTCTTCGAGGTATAATAATGAACTGTGTGGATTTCCTTCGTCTCATGAAAATCTTAGCCTATATAATATATCTAATACATTGTTTCACATCGCCTTAATTTCCGACACGTTTTAAAATAGTACACTATGCTCAAAAAATAATTCTGTTATTAGTTAACTGTTTGTAATATTAAATACATATTCGTGTTCACGATTCTATTCTACTTATTTTGATAGTAATTAAGTTGGTGTTACAAAGTTTTATCTGAAAATTATATTTCTTATAATTTTTTGGGAGGTAGGCCTAAAATTATACTTCCCTGTCTTCTATGTAAATAATAGCCATTTTAACTAATATAATTATTATTCTATGAAATCTGAAATTTGTATAATTATCAATTCTCACTTATTTTATTGCAATTTAGTATATTAATGATGGTTTTTTCACATAATTCAGTTGTATATGATTCCCCTTCTGATAAAGTTAGTGAACCTATTTCAGTTTCAAATGGTATTTCATTATACAAATAAATAATTTTACTCATGGAATGACCATATCTTTAGAAAGCCTTATTTACATAGTATTTAATATGTTGGGTGTATCTTGCCTAAATATTGTCAGTTTGACTGGTTTATAAGATTAGGTTTATTAATTATTCTGCATTTTAACTTTATTATATTGCCTAGATTTGAATTGTGGCTATTTGCAGGATGTTTTACTAATGTAATTATTTTATTTCCTTCTCTGACTTCTGACTCTGATATATTTGATTAAAAATTAGTTCTCTGATCTGGCATAACAGTAATTATAGATTATACAATTAAAATATAACACCCAGATATATAAAACTGGTGTTCTTAATAACATTGTTTTGGTATATCACCTAATAACATAATAAAAAGTACTTCTACAACATTGGAATGATATCTAATTTTAGATAATGCATTCCTAAATTAACATGAACAATAAAATAACAATTATAATACTAATATTTCTTATGACTAACCCTTACTTATCTAAATGCTATATTTAATTGGAACCCAACATTTGGATCCATATATAATTGTTAATACCTTCTACAACTTCATCATAAACAGTTAGTTCTGTAATTCCCCATTTTATAAGATTTATGCCCCCTCTTAAAGTATAACCCTGGCTATCTAAGTTATATTCCATTCTATGGAATGTTCATACAGTTTTAGTAGCTTTTTATTAGTAAAATTACTACTTCATTATCAAAGTAGGCACTGTTCACAAAACTTAAAGTTTGTTACTTTGTACTGCTACTCATGCACCTTTCTTAAAGTTTATTAGTTATAATTTGATCACTTACACTTTTCCATGGTGAATTATTACTATATTTACTAGTCTTTTTCTAGTTTTTAATATGAAATATTCAACCATGGGGGAACTGTGAAGATTTGTTTATACACATTACACAATAACTTTTTGAATGCACTAATATTTACTACAGCTAACACTTTTAGTTTTTTGTCAGTTTTACAGTGATATGGTTTTTTAATGTGTTATACTTTCTCTTTGGGCATTCATTGATTTTGGGGTTTTTTGGGGGGTTCTTTCCCTATGGGGTTTTTGTTTTATATGGGTCGTCTTAATTATTCTTCTTTCTTCTTTGAGTTTGGTTATTCTTCCTTCTTCTGTAGTTCTTATTTTTATTATTCTTCTTTCTTCTTTGAGTTTGGTTCTTCTTTATTCTTCCTTCTTCCTTCTTCAGTAGTAGTAGTTTTAATTAGTCTTCCTTCTTCTTTCTTCAGTAGATTTAGTTTGGGATTATTCTTCCTTCTTCTTTGAGTTTTGATTGTTCTTCTTTCTTCCTTCTTCTGTAGTTTTAATTAGTCTTCTTTCTTCCTTGATCTTAATTATTCTTCTTTCTTCTCTCTTCAGTAGTGGTAGTTTTGGTTATTCTTCTTTCTTCTCTAATTTTAATTATTCTTCCTTCTTCTGTCTTCTGTATCTTTGATTGTTCTTCTTTCTTCATTCTTCAGTAGTAGTAGTTTTAATTAGTTCTTCTTTCTTCATTAGATTTAGTTTGTTCTTCTTTCTTCCTTGAGTTTTAATTGTTCTTCTTTCTTCTTTAGCTTTGATTGTTCTTCTTTCTTCTTTCTTCAGTAGCTTTGGTTTTTCTTCTTTCTTCTGTCTTCAGTAGCTTTGATTGTTCTTCTGTCTTCTTTGAGTTTTAATTGTTCTTCTTTCTTCTTTCTTCAGTAGCTTTGATTGTTCTTCTTTCTTCCTTCTTCTGTAGTAGTAGTTTTAATTAGTTCTTCTTTCTTCTCTAGATTTAGTTTGTTCTTCTTTCTTCCTTCTTCAGTAATAGTAGTTTTAATTAGTTCTTCCTTCTTCCTTCTTCAGTAGTTTTAATTATTCTTCTTTCTTCTGTCTCCAGTAGCTTTGATTGTTCTTCTTTCTTCCTTCTTCTGTAGTAGTAGTTTTAATTATTCTTCTTTCTTCTGTAGTAGTAGTTTTAATTATTCTTCTTTCTTCTGTCTTCAGTTGCTTTGATTGTTCTTCTTTCTTCATTCTTCAGTAGTAGTAGTTTTAATTAGTCTTCTTTCTTCTCTAGTTTTAATTATTCTTCCTTCTTCTGTCTTCTGTATCTTTGATTGTTCTTCTTTCTTCTTTCTTCAGTAATAGTAGTTTTAATTATTCTTCCTTCTTCTTTCTTCAGTAGCTTGGTTTTTTCTGGTCTGGTTTCTTTGACGGGGTATATTAATTGCCTGCTTCTATCTTACCTGGGTAATTTTGTTATTATTATTTTTAGTCTTCTGGGTTTTTAAATTTGTATTATATTATATTATTTGCAGAAATTTTCTTTATTCAACCTTTCTTGTGAATATATTATTAAACAGTGCATTTTAATTAATTCTCATCTGGATATTCCATATATTAGAGCTTTATTAATGATCATTGAGTAATGTATTTGTGTGGATTATCTGTCATGCTACAATATGAATAATTTTCCAATTAATTACTTACAACAAAAAAACGCTTGGATGAAAGTTGAAAATTTTTCTAAATGGTTTAATGATTTATTTGTCCCTGCAGTAAAAAAAAGGAAAAACAGAAAATGAAATTAGTGGTCCTGTACTGTTGCTATTGGACAACCCCCCCTGCACATTCTTCAGCTGATTCTTTACCTCAGTATGAGGATGTTGATGTGATGTTCATCCCACAGAACGTGATAAGTATATTACAACCCATGGACCAAAGTGTTATAGAAACATTTAAATGCCTTTACCACAAATCTTTTCTCCGGTACCTATTAGTACTTAGTGAAAATGAAGAAGGATCCAAACAGTTAATAAAAGAATTTAACTTAAATGAAAGTGCGTATATGATTGAAGATACCTGGGATAGCGTAAAAACTGAAAGTCTACAACGAGCTTGGGGAAAACTTCTAAATCGAACGTTAAATGAGGAACATAAATCTGATACTGAACATCAAGACATAGATATTAAAATCATGCATCAAATGGTACAGAATATTCCTCAGTTTAAAAACTATAACAAAAGAAGATTCACGATTGGCTAAAGGTGGATGAAGCCAATCCCGGTTTTCAGTAATTAACCGATGAAGAGATAATTGAGTCATTAAATAAACGTAATGAAAACGAAACAGATTCAGATGAAGACGGTGAGAATGCTACTGATACAAAACCATCAACGGCAGTAAAAGCTTTTGACGCACTTGAGACTGTTTTAAAGTGGGCTGAAACAGAAGACGAGATAGATTGTATTCAGCTTATGTCTTAAACGACTTCAGTCTTTAGCAGCGAGAAAACAGTGTATCGTTTGAAGCAGACAGTGAAAGAATAATTCTCAAAAAAACTGTAAATCCATGGTACTGTATGTTTTGTTTTGTTTTTTAATTTATATTTAATTTTATAGTGCAGTGTTTGTCATTAACTCTAATTTTGTTTAAATTAACTTTTGGTTTTTATTAATTACACTCAGTTTTAATTCAGTGATTTCTAGCCTTAGTAATACATTACAGTACAGTATACAGGTTGCTGTAATTATATAACAGTATGTTAGAAGTGATTTTGTAATAAAATCCTTTGTTTTTGTATAGAGAAATAATGTTTTCAATTTACGATCTATTATCCAAAATATCGATTATCAAACGGGCCTCGTCCCGAAAGGTTCGGATAATCGATGCTCAACTGTACGCGTATTTCCTTCTTTAATTGAAACGAATTTATCATTTCAATGTCCTCATCACTAATCCATTCCTTACACTTTTCTGGTTTCTTTTTTCCTAAGGCTACTTTAGCTGTTTTCAATATATTCAATTTTATCACATTCCATTTCCTCTCAATATCTGCCTTATCTTCCATTGCCACTTTCTCAGTACCAGTAATACGGTTAGTTCCATCTGTGTTCATTTCATGGTTCCCTTCCTCTTTCAGTTTTGTAACTGTCAGTATTTCTTTTCTACCTTCTTTAGTCTTTTGTACTTTAATTCACATTGTATCATTACTAGATTGTGATCTGTATTCTTGACTGCCCCAGAGTAGCTTTACCTTTGACTTGATTTTTAAATCTCTCTCACATCATGCCCTTGTGCCCTTCTATCTCCAAAAGCTTGCAAAAAGTATTTTCTTCTAGGATGATGTTGGAAGTGGGTATGTATCGGTTTGCATTTACTGCAAGATTTTCCTCTCTAATTCTTTTCCCTGGACCACAATTACTAACAATACTGCTCTCCTTGCCCCTCCAGCATACTATTGCACGCCAATATTATCTCACCAAGTACTGGGAGATTTTCCTCTCCCCTTGACTTTTTCAATTATGTTGTCAAGGCCTTCACAGTTCTTTCTATTTCGTCATCTTCCTCTTCTGTTTCTGGCATGTACACTTGGATTGGCACAGTTTCATTTGGTTTGGCATCCACTCTGACTAGAATTTTCCTTTCATTTAACTACACATGCCCTTTCACTCTACTTCCTAATGTTTTATGTTATGAATATGCCTATATGAAATTAGCCTACCGGTATGTGTCTGAGAAAGTGAACATGGATGCAATGCAAGAGTAGCATAGATAAATAGTTGCAATAGATAAAGGAGTTATAATAATTTCAAATGGAAACATATGGAACCACTTAATGAAGTTGTTAAATTGAAAGTAATGTTTATCCCCTGCATCACATTTGGTGTGGATGATGCATCTTGTCTCGTTTTCAAGTCTCCATCACATTCAGTATTGATTAACCGTTACTGGGGCTATGTCTATCAAAATGACATCAGTGTACAGCCTATGCCTGGCCAACAGTTTACTGCTTAGAGTTACAGCTACAAGAAATACTTTTAATAATTGCCCAATAGTAAGTACTTATAGCTGTGAATATACCTAAACTGTGTCTCAGCAATCTAAGAGTGGGGCTCACTTACTGAGCAGATTGCAAGTAGCAGTGGCTCAAGATCCATCATAAATTATGGTCAGCTGTGAAATATATGATAAACCAGGTCCTAATGGCAACCTGTCCCACACAAGGTAGCAGCAAGTCAAGGGTGTGCCAGGATTGCTAAAACCACAGTCACTCCATAAACACAACAACAATGCTGTGGTGTGTCAGTATCACTGTCAAACAAGCAACACCCCATGCTATCTTGTATGCAACGGGATGGAATTCCTGAAGGCTAGGCAGCAGACGCTCTGACATCAAACCAAGGGTAGACAGACAGGCTTTAAGCTGTAAAGAATGAACTGCGCCAAGGAGAAGATAACTCAAAAGTCAAGTTCATGAGAGACTACCAACTAACTTGGAGTCCTCAAAAGAGCAACAGAAACAGAATAGGAAATATCATATTTGAACACAGGCAAAGAGAAATGGTTAAATATGAATAGATAAGGGACAATTAGTTTATGGTTAACTATTTAGTATGTAAGAAGAATAACCACTAAAAAGATAGTTATAAAAAATATTTGTGAAACTATGTATATAAGTACTCGTATTGTAACAGATAAAAAAGGAAAATTCACGTCCAAATAGTGTGGGAAAGATTGCTATGTTTTATAGTAGAGTAAGTGGGAAAAACAGAGCAGAAGAAGATGTTTCATTATTTGTAGATAATAATGGAAATCGAATATACAGGAATTCAGATATGTTAGTGAAAGAATAATATTCATAAAGATTAAGTATTTTCAAGGTTAGTCAATAAATGCAAATTTGTAGATTTGTTGTATGAAAGCACGTCCAGCAAACGTCTTAAGATTTGGTAAGTCAAAATTAAGAAATTACATATTATATTATGTTTTGATAGTTCATCTTCTTATTTCACAGCACTAAATTAATATAGATTATTAAACTTTCACTTGTGAACTTACTTTGTTTCCTCCCGTTCAGTCTGTCTCACACTGCTGACAAAGGCACACATCATGCTGAAACGCGTACGGGAGGAAACAAAGTAAGTTCACAAGTGAAAGTTTAATAATCTATATTAATATTATATTACCAGTATTCAGTTTGTATAGTACCAAATCTAAACTACAAAAAATGTAGTAATATAAAAAATTTATAACATAAAAATGTTCTAATAAACATGCAAATTCCTTGTAGGCCTCAAGCGCATTGTCAAAACAATATCCTAAAGCAACATAAATTTAAACAAAGAACTACATTAAAAAGTAATAAAATATATCACTTACCATTACAGGTTAAAGGTTCTGTCTTCTATTAATAAACACTTAATATTTATTTTTAATATTTATTAAATATTTAAAAAGAGACATTTTAAAATGTAACTTTCCTGATCTTAATTGCTGCAAAGTTGGTTATTAAATTGCTGTAATCTAAAGACGAATCAATGTCGTTTCCAATTGAAAGTATCGCTAGATTTGATACCCTGTCTTGAGATACTGTTGATCGTAGGTACGAATTAATCAATTTAAGTTTACTAAATGATCTTTCACAAGAAGACACAGACACTGGTAAAGTACAAAACATTTGTAAAGCTGTTGCTAGTGTTTTGTAGGCTTCTAATCCCATTGAAGAAATGTGTTGTAGCAGTCCATGAGATGTCAAGTCCATTTGTTCTCCATTAACGTTTGCCCTTTTTAATAAAAGTATGATGTCTTTCAAGTCACTGAACAATTCTTCACTGTTTAGGTCATGTGGATACAGTTTTGCAAGCACTGTACACTTAATTGGGAAAGCGGTTCCTTAAAATGTATATCCCCATCATTTGGCATAAATTTACGTAAGCCTGAAATTTACAGAGGAGCCCAAAGAGTTTTTTTAACTCTTTTGTGTAAGTGAAATGGCTTGAAATTTTAACTGATAGTTTGCCAAAATTTCTATTAGAGAACGTCGCATTTCTTTCCGAACGGTTAACGCAGAATCGCCTGCATACTCCTCTGGAATCGTGCACTTCCTTCTTATTCTTTTTGTGATACTGACACTCCATTCATAACATACCTGCTCTGTCTTAGTAATGACATTGTCACACAGCTCATTCCTGCAAACTTTTAATTTGTCCGTTAGTGTCTCCAGAAATGTCAATGCTTGAATAAAGCTTATTTCTTTGATCTGCAAGATTTTCTGGATTTTGTACATAGAAGAAAGAATAACTGTCCAGAAAAAGAAAAAGGTCACAAAATTAAAGTTTTCTATCGCATTAATTATTAATGCTGCATCTTCGTATCAATTGTTTCAGCCAATGTATCCCTCAATTTCTCCAGTGCAGCGATCACTTCAACCAGCTGACTGGATATTGTTTTCACCGTATCTACTTTTGAACTCCACCTGGTACCACAGTATCCTTTTATAGTAATATTTACGAAGTCTTTAAAAACACTCCATTTATGAGTGGAACAGGAAAAGTAGATGAATATATGTTCTACTGTCCCCAAAAATGTCACTGCCTGAACATTTACATGAGCTGCATGAACTCCAACCAAGTTAAGTGAATGGTTGTCACAGGGAACAAACACAGCTAGTTGATTCAAATCTAACATTCTCTTCTGAGCTCCTGAATGGATATCAGCCACTGTTACACTGTAATTTGTTGTCATAATGAACCATAATTACAATCCTTGAGTGTATATAGACTAATGCTGTTTATCACGAAAGGAGTAGGTTATGGCTGCTTATGCTTCTTTTACGAAAGGAGTAGTCATATCAAAGAAACAAGTTATTTGTAGTTTTATAAACTGAAAACAATTGTTTCAAGTCTATGCTCACTTTGCCGCCATCCTGGCTATGCTATGTTTGGCCTGCACAAGGTCAGAGTTTCTCACATATTAACAATTACTAACAAGAAGATGGCTGAACAGGCTACTTAAGAATTTATAGAGAAGTGACAATTCCTCTGACCATTAGTTTGTGACTGCTGACATAAACTGTAGTATGCAAGATGGTGTAGGAGTTAAAAGCCCCCTCCCCTCAAAGAACAAAGAAAGAGGAAGTGTACAAGCTACAGCTCATAAAGTATACAGCAGTTATAGTAAAAAAAATAAAAGAACAAACGAACAGACATAAAAAATAAAAAGTTATAAGTGACTGCTTAAAAGAAGTGTGAGGGAGTCTCAAATACATAAATATCCAGACAAATATGGTCAAAGGAAATAGGAGATATGATTTATGAGAAAGAACAGAAGTATTGGACATATTTGGCATACCGAACAGTGTAAGACAGAGATGACTATAATCAAGCAATCAATATTGTAAAGAAAACTATTATGTAAGCGCAAAGGCAGGCAAGAGTAGGATTTGTTATAAAAATTATATCATGGTTGACAATCAGTCACCTTAAAAGTAGTGAAACCAATTATCAAGAATGCGAAGCAGATGGTAATATAATTAATTCTATTCGAGAAAAGAAATGGAAAAAGCATTATGCTCGACTCAGGCGAGTTTTATTATGCTAGACATTGCAAAAATACCATAAACATCATAATGCTATAAAATGCTACTGTGACAGTAGTCTTATAGACAAAATATAGATAATATTATACTTTCTTTAAAAAGGAAAGTGGACACTTGAAGAGATAGGCTGAACCATATTAAAAGTTATAAGTTAGTTTGCTTGGTGATGTTATTTTCTGCACACAGTCACCTTTGTGGCCAAAGCAATTCAGTGGACTCAAGGTATGGATGCAAAACTACTGGAGCTTTTATAGAGGTACCTTGGAAAACTTGAAACATCTTCAGATAACTTTAAAGAACTGAAGACAGAGGCAAACTGAAGATAGAGGCAAAGTGGTATTAAATAATTGGATCATTTGGCCCGTATTTCTGCAAGTCTGTTTTAGAAATGTGCAATGTCACTTTCATTGCCTTTCTCAAAATCAGCAGTTAAAAGATTCTGAAAGTTTTTTTTGTTTAGAGTTCTTGTCATACTCAATTATAATTGCATGTTAAATACATTAAATACAGTGTAATTTTAGTAGTTTAAGTGAAGTGTTTTGGTGTCAAAATTCAGTGTTTTGACATCTAAGATTTTAAAAAATTCAAATAATATCAAGGTGTAACAAAAAATCAGAATGTTATGGTGTTGTTTCTACCATAACAAAAAATCAGAATCATAACAAAATTATCTGAGAAGTGCCACAGGCCATGAAAGACTCCAAGGTTCAGTCCTATCCATCAAACAGTCTACAGCAGTGGTTCCCAAAGTGGGGTTCACAGACACTTTCAAGAATAAATAGAATATACTGTAATTTTGTCCGATTTTTTATCCTCTAAAATCTAAATCTAAATTTTAGAACTTTTAAACAATTAGTAAGAGAATCCAGTTTTTTTTTTTTTTTTTTTTGTTCAAACTAATTGTAACTGACAAGTAATTTCAAACTAATGGCTTTAATAATGTCTTTAAATCATGTCGTTTAGTAGATCTGTTTGTCCCCCAAACAGACTAGACCTCTCTCTTACAGTACAAGAAGAAGATCCATTAGCAGAACTTTCAACTTAGTTCATTAAAATTACAGTTTTTGCAATTACAGCTAGCTTACTTCTGGTTATATGTAATGACTGACAATCCTGGATTCGGAATAAGAGCTTCAAAGTGTGTAACTGCGTTTTCCTTTTCCTTTTCTGTGTGAAACCGTAGTCTCCCTGCTCACGTACTTAAAGTGAAAGTTAAGAAATAATCTTTATGTCAAGAGTTACTTAATATTGTTACGACGGTCTACTTGATCGTCGTAGGTACAGTGGAAACAAAATAAGTACAAGACACCAATTAAGTCACTAATCACCAGCTTTAATTGTTACAGTAAAACAGTTCGTAATTAACAACATAGTCTACTACAGCAAATCAAATAAAAAGCGTTCACACACAAATAAATGTCATTAATATTAAATACAACTGTATTACAATTATATTACATAATATAATTATATACAATTATTATAATCCTGTTAAGACCTGAATAATTGGAACAAACAATTCATACGTGTCACCCCATTATCGTGTCGCAGCTGGCTCACACACACAAACACACACACACGCCGTATCTTACACTCGCACAGCAGGTGTTCTCTCGACAGGACTCGGCCTGCATTTTCACACACAAAACCATATAAAACTGTTCCTTATACTTTCTATGCTATTTACATATTAAACATACCGCCCTGGGCAAATATGCAAATATATGTATTGTTGCAATACAGCATTATGTATATTTTATTAATATGTGTTGGGAAAGGCATGAAGTCCCTACAGAATAGTTACAAGCAAAAGTGGTTAATGATATAAAAAATAGGATTGAACAAATACAGATAACTATGGGAAATCAGTCTACTGGGCACACATTATAAATTGTATGCTAGATTTGCTGGATTAGTCAATAGCAGATTAAAATCACAGCGGATGCCCATGTATCAGAAAACCAGATGAGCTCTAGGAAAGAGAGATCTAATCTTGAACAAATGCAATTTTAAAAAGATTGGAGGTTTCTACACCATCTAATATCAACTATTCAGTATTCTGTTGCAGAAAAAATGACAAAATACTTAGCACTAAAAAACTCAATCACTAATAATTTAATAATTAAAAACCATAGATGATTTTATTTTAATCATTAAATTATATTAACATTATTTTTAATTGCAGCAGGTAATTAAATATTGTTTGTCTATTGCATTTTTCAGTTCACAGTACTGACTACTGATATTGTATGTGCCTGCAGGGCGATGTAGTATTAAATGACTTGATAGAACAGACAATAATTAGGCAACTCTATTGATTACTTTTACAATCTACAAGTTGATGTGAAAAAATAATTGGGAGCTGGAGATACAACTGAGGCGGATTTGACATTGTGCAGACGAAGACGTTCTAATATTTTAAATTATCTGACAGAAAGTAGAATTTCAGAATCTAAATTCTTTTAGTTAATGTGAATTCTGAAAACTAATGAATTTTAGATAAAATAAATTTTACCTCTTGTCTTCTCCAAAATGAGAGTATTTAAGATGAATTTTTGACTTTTATGTACTTCCAAAAATTTACTATTAAATTTTAATTGTTGTAATTGTTAACAACAAAATGTCTGTTGCTAAGGAATTGAACGAAAATAATGAATTTATTTATTTTAATTCAAATTGTCAATGACTACAGATGTATTCCGTTGCTGTCTCTGCAAATAAATCCATCTCACGGTTTGTTTACCCATTGTAAAATACTCAAGGTACACTGGGTTTTTTGCTGTTTTGATTGCTATGATTAGGGCACGGGCATCACACTCACACACACCCGTTTGGCGGACACGGCCTGCGTTGCAGTCTGCGTATTGGGGGTCAGTGCCAGTGCGCGCAGCTTGCATTGACTCCAGCACGCACTCTGGCTCACGGTGCACACACATGCTTTGTTGTTTTGATCGTGGCACTCAGAGTAGTAAAACTTCCAACCTGAATATTTTCACATTGGGCAAATACAACCAGGGTTGAATTTATTGCAGAGACACTAAACATCAAAACACATTACTATGCAGTCACATATCCATATCCTCAAACAAATGTATGAATGAATAGCAGAGTTTTAACTGTGAAGTACAGAATGAGTGCTTACATTTTATAATGTAAAAATTAGTGGTGTAGGCATAGCAGACATGAAAAGTAGAATAGTTTGTGCTAAACACTTTCAGGCGTTTTTACACTAAACTTACACATTTTGATCATCTTTCATTAAACTGGCTATGTAATAAATTATCCTCAATGTGATCGACCAAACATGAATAGGCACGCACCTACTGACACATACAGTGCAAAGGATTGTTAACCGATGACAACCTACGAGTGATATTTTATGATCTGATGTTGAAGCATAAATGCTTTGAAACACATCATCTATTATATTAAAAAGAAGTCACAAGGCGGATTATAATTATGCTCTTGATAACTTTTGAATGCATAAACTGATTTTTATAGAACTTGGCATGCATATGCATACTTGTACCCTACAGAACTCTGTTTTTTAGCTCCCCCTCCCCCAAAAAAATTAGGAAAAAGTGAGGGGATCAAAATTATGAAAAAAATCACAAAAGCCCATGTGGGGCATCAAATTAAAGGAGAATATTTAATAACATCTGAATGTAGTGTTATGTTTTGGAAATTTCAAAATTTGGGGACCTAGGGCCCAGTAAAGAGATCAAACTTTTTTTAATTGTGAAAATCTGGTAGGTGTCAGACTAAAAGGAATTGTAACCCATATCCAAATGTTTCTAACTTATGATGTTTCTAAGTATATAATTGTGTGCTATACAGTTACTATATAACTAAAAAAAATAGTAGAGTGGTAGGGATTTTCATAATTTTTTCTGTAATTGAAAAATTATCTGATATCAATATTTATGTAAAAATAAATGTACTTCATTCAAAATAGTGAACAAGTTCTGCACCTCAGGGAGCATAACTAGTTTAAAAGATATACTCAAACTTGTCTGTTAGGTTTAGCATATAAGTTCAGTTATTCGGTATGTGTATGAAACTTCAAAGTCAAAAAAATGCATTACATAGTATTTGATATACAGACACATCACAGATAACAAAGAATTCAGTTAATCTTACAGTTATAAGGACCTTGTGTTTGAGGACAATATTCAATATTACTTCTATATATTATGTCACTGATTACAGTCAAAAGATTTACTCACTGTACAGTCTATATCAATCATAAGATCAAATAAAGTAAAACTAAAGTATTACAAAACTACCATTTTGAAGAGACATGTAATTTCTCTTTTCTGTTATGATAAAGTTAACTTCTTTTTAAAGTTAAAATTATAATTATGTCCATATTTTAAAAACAATATTAATAAATAAGATTTAGTTTTTATAAAGACACAAATTATATATGACCATTACAAATTGCACGAAATGGTCCTTGATTAATTCAAAATATAACTAAATATCACTATAATATTGACGACTCGGAACACAAAGTTTTTTATAAGTAAAAACGTAAAGTTTTACCTTACAGCCTAAACCGGCTGTAAAACTTTGTGTTCCGAGTCGTCAATATTATAGTGATATTTAGTTAAGTAACGGACACGTCATGGACAACGAAATCCAAGAATCAAAATATAAGATACACCAAATACTATATACTTCGGTTGCTTTCACATTTTTTGTTACATTCTGTTAAAATATTACATATGAAAACACCATTCTATGTTTCAGCAACATTGTGCCAGGAGTTACAAAAAGTAAAGCTCCTAGAAACTCCTAGAAGTTTCTGAGACATGACACTTGAGATGCATCTAGAGATGACTGAAGAACCATATACAAATAAAAATCACACCATTCAATGTGATAAGCATTCCACACTATGTATGTACAAAAGAGACATTAAAAATTATCTATGATAAGGATGTGTATTTGTTAAGACAATATCATTATTAGGTTTAAGAACTTAAGTAGGGTTAAGACATTTACAACAGTAAACTGCAGTGTACAGTGTCAGTAAAATAAATTTAAGTGTAGTGATGTCCTTGTATTATAAGAAGCATTTGCATAAAAAATAATGACATCAATGTCCATGAATAGACAGACCACTGTTCAGTTACATTAGTATGGAGACTGGTCAAAAGGATTGTAGATGATAAATTAAACTTCAGCTAAATCAAATAATATTAATCCAACATGGAACTAGTTTGATATAAATTAATATACAATTAAAATCACATTATTCTGAATATGCTGAAACACAGAAATAAAATTTTTTAAACGCATTAAAAGCTGTTTTACAGAAGTCGATGTTTGAGGCTTTCTATGTGAATGTGTAGACACCAATAAAACTACAGAACTGCAGATTACTGCATTGCACTTGTGATGTTTCTAGCTAGAAGCAATACTGTAATATCAAATAAATTTCAGTAGTAGTAGCAGTTTCTAAGCAGACTTAAAAGAGAATGCCCCCTAACGAGACAGGCTCTGATCATCAATGTGTCGTGTTAAGTAACTGTAAGAGGTTAATTGGGTTCAGTAAGATATATGAGATTTTCTATGATTGTTGCTATCTAAATTTACAGAGAACACAGATTAGCTTGATGTGTCATATCCCAACAACACTCTAGGACAAAGAGAGGTGTAAAGAGAAACTGGGAATGGAGGGTGACACATTGAGATCTTCATGTGAAGGAATCCAACATCATGTATACCAGTGACAGCAGGTACATGAAAATATAATTATATTATATTAATATTATGTTAGAAAAACATCTTAAAGACAATTCAGGACAATTTAAATAATTTTGAAGACTATATTTATGAATATTTCCTAGAGCTCTTATTTTAACAGAACTCACAAGTGTAAATTTTACTAACTTTATTTCAGATGCACTTTCATAAAAAGGTTTAATTAGTTAACTAGTTAATAAACTAGAGAACACTTAATAATTTATGATAAAGAACTAGGAATTCTGTAATTTTTGACATGCAAAAAGCAGTAACATTTACTTTTAAATTTAAACATAAATTACAATAAGCATTTATTTATTTAATTTCATAAAGACAATAAGAAATTACATTGTGAACTTTTTAATATCAATAAATGTGTTGGTACTGTCACTCACTTTAAAAACCTTTTGCAAAATTCATGTATAGACCTCAATGTATCATATTGCAATATAAATTGTGAGGTACAAATCAAGCCAAAAAAATCATTGGGAGAATTCAGCTGAAAGCTATGAAGCAAATCATGAGTAACTTTGGAGTAATAGAATACTCAGAAATTAAGAAAATGGTTTGTAATAAAGCACAGGCAGGTAGAGAGTTGTCAATGAATCAAACTAATCTGAAGTAGAGAGACACTGTTCATATTATTTGGTAAAACACTAGTTAGAGACATGTGCCTAGCTACAAGTACTGACACCAGGTTTGTAGCAGTTGATGTCATCACATAAATTGTACACACATTGGTGTGCAAGTGACAGTTGACACGAACACCCTCTTGTCAACAGTGACCAACCACATCTGCTGCTGACAACATGCACCCTTAGTACGTATAAACAAATTCTTCACACAGTCACTAAAACCTTTTCACATAAAAAACAAACAAAATAAAATCATATAACATGTACCTAATTAAAATAATATTAATACCGTATTCATTTACAGAATGCTATACTCTTGAAGGACTCATGTTATATATTTGGTCAAATAACTATAACATAATTCAAAAATCGCTATGGAGCATCCATGTTCTAAGATTTATATTTAAAATAATTTACTTGAATTTGGTTCGATAATTTCTAAAAACATATTCCCCACCCTCAAACTATTTTCACTATTTATAGATATTTCTGTTATTATGGGGTAGTTGTTTAATATAATGTTATTTTCAAGTCACTTTATCTAAAAAATTAGGTACTTTATTCTTATAAAGAAACTGAACTACACAGATAATCATCCTTCCTCCTCAGCTGATCACCAATGGTACACTTTCATAGAGTAATACTTTTATCATATGTAATTACTAAGGTATCTTATCTTTCGAAATTAAATACTCATACTTTACTTGATATCAACAAAATAATTTTCATAAAATCACCCTCTCCCCCTTTAACTATCCTCTCCATTTATAGATATCTGATTTACCACTTTACAGTGGATTAATATGACTTTATTTCCAGGGCACTTATTTAACAAATTTAAATTAAACTTACTCTTGTTAAAACGCAAAAAAATGCAGGTAAACTACCCCTCCTCTTAACCGAACAACCTCATTTTTTGACACTTACACTTTTATTCAGTAATAGTTTCATTATATGTAATTACTAAGGTATCTTATCCTTCAAAATGAAGTAATTTTCAAAAAATTACCCCCTCCCCTTCCCCTAATCAAATTCATTTCTTAACAAATTGCTCAAATTATTATGACCTTCTTTTCAGGATACTTTATCAAAATTAAGTACTTTACTCTTGTTAAACTATAAAATGTTGCAGGTAAACTACCCCTCTCCCTTCAATCGATCTTCACCAAAATCAATAGCCCTTGAGTCCTCATCAACTTGGGCTCATACACAAAAAATTATTTGATTCTGTTTGAATTTGTGGCAGTTATCATTGCCCATAGAAAAATTTCTATATACAGACACACTTTTTGGAAAATGACTTTTCTTCATGTTTTGAGGGTAGTAGCCTACAATCAGAATCAACCCCTAACAATTTTTTTTGCGATCACCATATTTCCATTTCCTTACGGAACATTGAAGTAAAAATCTCCATCATCTAATTAAAGAATATATAGAGTATATATTATGATTCATGTCTCTTAAAAGTGAAGTAATCTCTTAATGCGGTCATCTGTCTAGGTTTGTACTGAATGCTTAACTTTACAAGTGGTACTACAGTACATTAACTACATCACAAGGTCTGGTCAAAGGCTCCTGTCAAGTTTAATTTAAAGGTATTCAAAATATAAGTTCTATGTTTTGTTTAATACAAACAAAATATATAATCAAATTGTAGAAAACACCTCTATATAAAGATTCTAATTTAATAACAATCCACACATATAATAATAATCCTCACATTGCCTTCCAAAGTAACACAATATTAAGTTATTCACAGGTAAACAGTGAACTAATTTGTATCACAGCATATGATTTTCAGAACACATAGTTTTCCAGTTAGTCGATTGTAAATTTTGGATTATGAGTTGAGGACGATTGAGATTAATGTTGTACATCATGAAATTCCCTGATTTGTTATTTCATAAAATGTACATCATGCAGATGCGTAATTGGGGGGGGGGGGCAAGGGGCAGCCGCCCCAGGCTGCATAGCCAGGAGGGCAGCAAAGCGAGCATAGACTTGCAAAAATTGTTTTCAGTTTATAAAACTACAAACAACTTGTTTCTTTGATATGATTATTCCTTTCATAAAAGAAGCATAACCAGCCATATTGTCTGTTGTCATAAATGATAAACAGTATTAGTCTATTTATACTCAAGAATCGTAATTAAAGTTCAATATGCTAACAATGGGTTTGTCCCTCTCTCTACAATACAGTACTTCATTCTCCATGTTCATTATGCCTTAGTTGGTATATGCGATGTTTAGTCTATATGGTTCCTTATCTCGGTGTTTCTAAACAGTGGATGCTGTTTTAAATGAGTTTTGTCATCTTGTGTGCGAGTGATTGAGTAGACGTTTATTCAGTACGGTTTTTTATCAGTGTTCATGTGTGCTCTTTGTATTCACTTGTTTTCTCCAATATTTTCTGTGACTATTATTGTTCTGTAGTGAGTTGTTGTACCAGAAAGGAGAACTGATAATCATACAGTATTAGCTTTGTATAGACATTCTTAATTGTTATTCATATACAGACGAATATATTATTTGTAAACATATAAAAAAAGTTACATGGGATACGTATGTGCAATTCTTCCTGGTTCGACGCAGCGATCGTGTTGATTATCAGTTGTTTATGAGTATCTTGAGTGTGCGCTTTGTTTTTGGTTTGTCCGTCTTGTGGGTATATCTATAATATATCACGTGTATGTCATCATACTAATACTATTATTGAATTAGTATTATTTGAATTTTATTGGTGATATGAAACGAAGTACACTCAGTGGCGCCCAGTTTCAGAAGAGGAGGGAAAAAAGATTAAGAGCTACAACAAGTTTTAAAGAGTTTATGAAGTCTTTTATTCAAGGAAAATCGAACCATGAGTGTTAAAATATTACAATTAACAAGGAATTAACTTGCGATCATAAAATGGAAGTTGTTAGTGATGAGGCTGTGTAAAGGTATTAAATTTTATAAATTCACAATACGGCTACTTACCCCTATTCTGACCAACTGTCTTACGACTTACCTTATTATCTCCGAAGATCCCAAATGCAAGGTCGCCACGATGTTTTTAGGTTATACATCGAAACCATAACATTCCTCCCATTAAATATTTTAGTTGCTAATTTTACTTCCCTTAATTCAGAAAACTCACAGGTCCAACTAGACGAGATTTTGACACAAAAAATAGGTTAGGTTCTGGCGCAATGACTATTCTGACACATGGTTATGTTACTGAACAAATCTTATTTTATTTTCTCTTAATTATGTAGTTCAAAATTACCAATCAAATTCATTTCTTAACAAATTGCTCAACATTGAGAGCACAAAAACTATTCAGATAGCACTATTAAGAATTAATTATAAACTTCGCAAACCAGTACTTTGCACTTTCTCTCTCTCTCTCTCTCTCTAACTCGTTATACCCCCCCCCCTAAATTAGAGCTCTCATTATTCTTTAGGAATTTGAATTTAAGAAAAGACAAATTGTTATTAAATTTTGGCCAGTCGATCTAGTTTTTACGAGTACTTAGCTGCTGATGATATCCCAGATGTTACGCCATCAGATGCATCGCACTTTTTTATTAAACACTTCACAAAACATTTTAAAACTGTTATATACTGTTCACTATTACATTTTTCTCATTATTAAAGATTATTAACTGTTGTATTATACTTATACAACCAACATTGGTAGGCCTACTCTTAACTGCCCGCGGGCACTTTACAACACGACCGTACGGTATCAAAGTGTTCTGTCGACTGCCTCGAACTGGGGCTCACAGTTGTATACTATCCAAGCCTTCTGCGTATCAGCCACGTGGTTCCACCGGATCCCCACTTCGTTCCTTGCTATCACCCATCGAACATTCCAGAAGTATGTTGAAGCCGGAACTGCGTTTTAATATTAGAAAACACGTAGTTCTCTCACAACCCCAGCGTGATGTCAGACTAATTACAGAAATTCCTCACCTTATACGGTAATGTCTCCTTCACTTGGGACATGAATCACTTACTGTGTTATAACTTTCCATGCGTCCCTAGCAATGGATTTCATTAAATTATTACATATGTTGAATTACTGGAAATTATTAAAAACAATGGTTCAGCCCATTTTGTCCCGTTACAATTCCCCCCCAATGAGAGGTTTTATGTCAAAACATAAAAACTCTCATTGACTAAACCTAAGAGGACCAGCTAGGATATGGCGCCACGACCCCCCTTACTTCCTTATCAAAATCATGGGTTACTCACCCCCCTCATCCGGTTGCTGTGGCTGCACCTGCATGACTTTATTGGACTTCCTTCCTCAGGATCCCAACACCATAAAGCCAGACAGGCACTAGGCGACCCTGCTCTGACGCGCAGGCCAGCACAGGTCCGCCTCCACAGTACCACCCAGACTCTGTAACAATTAAATAAAAAAATTAAAACATTAACAAATGGCCTTACACCCTTACACCATTCCATATCCTTATTCCAATTTGGGTTCCTATTAGCCATACTGGTTTGCCTCTATCAAAGTACGGGGTTTTTTTTTTCTTTTACCTTACATACTTGAATATACATATAGCCTTATCGCTAACATGATAAATTTTTTTGGAAACATAACTTACTATACAGTTGAAAGTCTTATGTAAAGAACAAATTTTTCTCAATCTAATTTCAATTAGAAAAACAATAATTTTCAAATTTTATTGCAAATACATTCCTCTATTTTCAAGGCTTCATTTTAAAGATTCCAATTATCTCATTTTTTAAATAGATTCAACTTCGATTACCAATTCAGATTACTATTGTCATCTTTACACAATACAAAATGTGATTATACAAAACAGAAAATTATTCAATACAACAAATACATAAACAAAAAAAAAATACTTTAATACTCCATTACTAGGAGTATTATAACCTTTTAATCCTCAACCACTCACAAATACACCATACTATAAATGTTTTATACAACCATGATGTACCTCCCATAAATTCATCAACTCAAAATAAACATTACATTTCAATTCTGAATCTGAATAAAAATTACAAACATTATATAACTTTAGTTTTGTTTTCTATTGAATATTCCCATTGTCATACTACAACTTCAACTTTGATTCTCCATTCAATACTTTAATCATCAAATTTAATCATTTACCATTTATTATACAGGTCAAATTTAAAAAATAAATTTTTCAAATTCATTACTACCAAAATTTCCATCTTTTAAACATTTCAATTTAATTTAGCTCCATAATAAAAATCATAATTACCTAAATGTCAATTATTACTAACAATCAATCCCCATTATCAAAATACACTCAATCCTAATTATTAACATTGAGTACACATCATACAATACACTGTATCCTCTGATACCTTATCATAACAACAACCTAACCTAATACACAATACATCTAACACCAATACAAAATTATATATAATCTGCGTCATATCAAGTGTCAGACTAATTACAGAAATTCCCCACCTTATACGGTAATGTCTCCTTGACTTGGGATATGAATCACTTACTGCGTTATAACTTTCCATACGTCCCTAGCAATGGATTTCATAAAATTATTACATACGTTGAATTACTGGAAATTATTAAAAACAATGGTTCAGCCCATTTTGTCCCGTTACAGCTGTTGATAAATCCAGTAAAGCTAATGACGTGAATACTTCAAACTGTGAAAGTGTCAAAGTACAGTTACAAGATTCACTTGGTTGTAGTACCATGGATGATGTTATGATGTTACCATGCAGTCTTAAAATTACAGGCGATGAAGGATAGAATTACCAGCAACAACGTGACCATGTTCCCGGTGCTGTTCTACAAGATATGGGAGTTTGGCCAACCGAGATATCTCAATCCTTTCAAGATATAATGGTGAATAGAGGAACATGTCTGTTGCAGAACAAGGACAGCCATTTTCCTGAAGATGAAGCTGGACGATCCTTAACCAAGTATTGGTTTGATAAAACCTTGCAAAATAGCGAAAAGGTAAATTGCACTTGGATATGTTTTTCTCAATCTAAAAAGTCTCTATTTTGCTTTTGTTGCACTTTATTTCCACAAAAAACTATCAAAGAAGCCATTCCAATAGTGAAAATGGGTTTTCGTCATGGCGAAAGTTAAATTTCCGTATTCAGGATCATGAAAATAGTCCTGTTCAACGCTCTTCGTTTTTGGAATGGAAAAAGGAATTTGAACGTTCTTTAAACAGAGGGGGACTCCAGGTGCTATCAGAAAGTTCCCGGACTGTACTTGGCACGGCTGTTGGACGTGACTGTACAACCTGGTGTCCCAGTGTCCGATTCCGTAATACGTAATGAGTCAGTCTGCCAAGTTTCGTTGCATTGTGAGGTTGTGTTCGGTCTACGCGTTGTGTTTTGTAATCGTCTGTTAACATTCATTTGCTAATTTTATGATGGCTGATAAATTCGAGCAACGCGCGTGCATTAAGTTTTGTTTTAAACTTGGTAAATCGCCTACTGAAACTTTTGCAATGCTTCAAGAAGTTTTTGAAGAACATTCCCTACACAGAACACAGGTTTTTGAGTGGTACGCTCGTTTCAAGGCCGGCAGAATGTCACTTGAAGATGATCACCGTTCAGGACGACCTTCCACGAGCAAAACGGATGAAAATGTTGAAAAAATTCGACAACTCATTCACGAAGACCGTCGTCAAACAATCCATGAGTTGTGTACAAGTGCCGGAATAAGCTATGGAAGCTGTCAAGAAATTCTAACTGAAAATTTAGGCATGCGTCGTGTTGCTGCGAAATTCGTCCCTCGGCTTTTGTCTGTGGATCAGAAACAGCGCCGTGTTGATGTGTGCAGTGAACTTAGAGAAACGTCTGAAAATTACCCTACCTTCATCTCCAGGGTCATAACCGGTGATGAAAGCTGGTTTTATGGTTATGATCCAGAAACAAAACAGCAGTCGTCACAGTGGAAAAGTCCACAATCACCGAGACCAAAAAAAGCACAGCAGGTCAGAAGTGCAACAAAAACCATGTTCATTGTGTTTTTCGACATCAAAGGCATTGTCCATCACGAGTTCGTGCCAGCTGGTGTTACAGTGAACTCAGATTTTTATTGTGACGTTTTGAGGCGGCTGAGACAAAATGTGCGACGAAAAAGGCCCAAATTGTGGGAAGACCAAAACTGGCTGTTGCATCACGACAATGCACCTGCTCATGCTTCACTGAAAACAACAGAGTTTTTGACCAAAAACAATATGGCCACCGTCCCACACCCTCCATATTCACCAGATTTAGCCCCCTGTGATTTTTCTCTGTTCCCGAAAATAAAAATTCACATGGAAGGGTCACCGTTTTGACACTATAGAAGACATTAAGACAAAAACGCAGGAGGTGCTTGACAGCCTTCAGCAAAAGACTTTTTTTGACACTTTCCAGGCATGGAAACAACGCTGGATTCGTTGTATCAATTCACAGGGAGACTACTTTGAAGGAGATGGGAGCCATTAATGGCCTAGGTAAGCAACAAGAATTTATTAGACCTAGTCCGGGAACTTTCTGATAGCTGTGGTATTGATGATCTACTTCATGAACAAATGAATAAACCAGCTAAGACATGGAAAGAAATCCTTGAATGGCTCATTGCCATGGTACAAACTCTTGCACAACAAATCTGGCACTGAGAGGACATTGAGAGTCAATTACTAACAATCCAAATCCTGGAAACTTTCCGGCTTTGTTAAAATACTTGACTAAATTTGACCCTGTCATGAGATCTCATTTGGATTCAGTCTCGTAAAGCTGGGTGTATATCGTATTTTTGCCAACTATTCAAAATGAAATAGTAAGCCTGTTGGGAGAAAGAGTGTGCAAATATATTATTACTGCATGTAAGAAGGTGAAGTACTTTAGTATTATATTTGACACAACATCAGATGCTGCACATGTAGAACAAATGTCTCAGATTATAAGATTTGTTGAAATTAAACGCAAATTTGTTGATATCAAGGAATCCTTCATAGATTTTATTCCTTTAGAAGTGGAAACAGCGGAGGGGATAACAGAAGCTGTTACAAGTAAATTTGAGAGAGATGGATTGAATCTTAGTGATTGCAGAGGTCAGTTGTATGACAATCAAGCGACAATGGCTGGTATCCATTCAGGAGTTCAGAAGAGAATGTTAGATTTGAATCCACTAGCTGTGTTTGTTCCCTGTGACAACCATTCACTTAACTTGGTTGGAGTTCATGCAACTCATGTAAATTTTTAGGCAGTGACATTTTTTGGGACAGTTGAAATCTCTCTATTCACCTTCTTTTCCTGTTCCACTCATAGGTGGAGTGTTCTTAAAGACTTCGTAAATATTACACTAAAAGGAGATTGTGATACCAGGTGGAGTTCAAAAGCAGGTGCAGTAAAAGCAATATCCACTCAGGTGGATGAAATGATTGCTGCACTGGAGAAACTGAGGGATACACCGACTGAAACAATCGATACGAGGAAGATGCAGCATTAATAATTAATGCGATAGAAAACTTTAATTTTGTGGCCTTTCTCGTTTTCTGGACAGATATTCTTTCTTCTATGGACAAAATCCAGAAAATCTTGCAGACCAAAGGAATAAGCTTTATTCAAGCATTGACACTTCTGGAGATGCTAATGGACAAATTAAACGTTTGGAGGAATGAGCTGTGACAATGTCATTACTATGGCAGAGCAGGTATGTAATAAATGGGGTGTCAGTATAACAAAAATGAAAAGAAGGAAGGGCAAGATACCAGGGGAGTATGCAGACGATTCTGCATTAACCGTTCGGCAAGATATGCGACAGTCTCTAAGAGAAATTTTGGACAAATTGTCAGTTGAAATTTCAAGCCATTTCTCTAATATAAAAGAGTTAGAAAAACGCTTTGGGTTCCTCTGTAAATTTGAGGCGTACATAAATGATGAGGATATACATTTTAAGGAACAGCTTTCCCAAATCAATATTAAGTACACAGTGCTCGCAAAACTGTATCCACATGACCTAAACAGTGAAGAATTGTTCAGCCACTTGAAAGATGTCATACTTTTATTAAAAAGGGCACAGGTTAACGGAGAACAAATGGACTTTACACCTCAGGGACTGCTACAATACATTTCTTCAGTAGGATTAGAAGACTACAAAACACTAGCAACTTAAAAAAAAATTTCTTACTTTTCCAGTGTCTGTGTCTTCTTGTGAAATATCGTTTAGTAAACGTAAATTGATTAAATCGTACCTACGATCAACACTATCACAGGGTAGGTTATCAAATCTAGTGATACTTTCAATTGAAAACGACATAACTTCGTCTTTAGATTATAGTGATTTAATAACCGACTTTGCAGCAATTAAGACCAGGAAAGTTATATTTTTGAATGTCTCGTTTTAAATATTTATTAAATGTTAACAGTAAATATTAAGTGTTTATTAATAGAAGACGGAACAATTAACCTGTACTGGTAAGTGATTTCTTTTATTACTTTTAATGTAGTTCTTTGTTTAACTTTATGTTACTTTAGGATATTGTTTTGACGATGCGCTTTAGACCTATAAGGAATTTGAATGTTTATTAGAACATTTTTATGTTATAAATTTTTTATATTACTACATTTTTGTATAGTCTACATTTGTTACTAATAAGTGTATACAAACTGAATACTGGTAATATTAAACTTATATGTAATTTCTTAATTTTAACTTAACAAATATTCTTAAATTTAATTAAGAAAGTTGTGTTAGTGGTTATAATCACAAACAGAATTATCACTGTTACACACCACTATAGGAAAATTATTCCATTAGCTCTTTCAAGCTTCACAGCTCATCATCAGATCGGAAATAACAATAATAGAACAAACAACTTCTTAATACCCCCACTTGTACACATTTTCGTAAACAAGCTATAAGTTAAATGTGCTTCACTGGATGGGCCTTCATTTTTGCTCTTTTGTCCCCTTTTAATTGTGAATGCGAGGCAGCCGACAATTTTCTTGCCCCAGGCGCCAAAAAGCCTAGCTACGCCACTGACATCATGTAGTGTTTTAAGTGATTCACTGAGCCCTCATACACTTTATAATCATGTTTAAATGGTTTACATTAAATTTCAGTAGTGTAAACACTTCTGAAGTTACCTCTCCAACAAACTCTGACTCTGTCATATGTTCTTTATTTTCTAATTTATACTTCAGCTGACTGAACTTACTTATTGTAAACTTGATTTTCTTATCTTGAACAACCTCACTTACTGTACATGGTGATTCCTTCCTTTTTTTGCACATTGTATCGTGTCATTGTTCTGGAAGGGTGCATTAACTTGGTCATGGCTTTTTGACATATGAGGTTCCTATCGCAAGGCAGAAAACTGTGCTCTCTTACTAGATGTCTTTAAGCCTCTCTGTTATTGTACAACACACGAGGAATCTTGTTAAAGTATGGTTGTGGTTCTGCTCATCACATATCACTAAAAATGTGCAGTTGCATAACATATTCAGGTAAATAATTGGACACATAATGAGAAAGAAAACTTCACACTTCATCTGGGCCTTTATTTTCAATACCCTCCTGGTGAGGTCTGACAATTAAGTTCATGAACTTGCCACCATTTAGCATTGAGGGCAGCACTATACAAGCAACTTTGTAGATTTCATAACCTTGGTATTTCAGTATCTCACAGTAGTGTTTGTGTTGACATGTGGCAGATTTTTTTTTGCTGAGTGGCATGCATTGTTGTTTGTGCTTGTGTGTGAGCACTGTAATGAAAATGTCTCAGATGGAATTAGAGGAATGAGCAAACATAAAATTTCTGCTGAAACTGGGCAAGAGTGGGAGTAAAATATGGGAAAAGTTAGTGCAGTTGTATGACGAGAATGCCATGAAGAAAACAGTGGTATAGAAATGGATTGAACAGTTTTCTGAGGGGAGGTAATAAGTAACTGACGAAGAAAGGATAGGGCAGCCAGTAACAAGCCGGATGGACAAAAACATTGCCAAAATTCATAAAACTATGCGTGAAAATTTGTGACTGACCATGAGATTTATAGCAGACCAAGTAAACATTGATAGGGAAACTGTGCAGAAAGTTTTAACTGAAGACCTTGGTATGCGCAAGGTGTGTGCCAAAATGGTCCCAAAGGAGGGCCACCAATGAAGGATGGTTGAACTGTGCACAGACCTGTTGGAGAAGCAAGATGATGTTTTGGGCTGAATCTTCACAAATGGGCCTGAAACAAAGTGACAAAATGCCCAATGGAAGTAACTTGATTCTCCAGACTGAAAAAGTTCCATCAATTAAAATAAAATAAAAACTTTGTTGATACCCTTTTTTCATATATGAGGGATTGTTCACTATGAATCTGTACCATCAGGACAAACAGTTAACCAAGTGTACTATTTGGGAGTCCTGTAAAGGTTGCGTGAAAAAGTGAGACGCAAATGACCAGAACTTTTTGCCAACAACTCATGGCAAATGCACCTCCGCACACAGAACTGTCTGTACGGGAGTTTTCAGCCAGGAAACAAATAACTTTGGTAGACCACCTCTCACACTCACCTGACCAACAACTCATTCACCTGACTCACAAAACTAATGAATAATATTAAAAAGACTGACCACATTAAAAAGTTTATACAAACACAAATATGTTAAATTTCACTCAATAAAAAAACTGACTACTTCTATAGAACAGTGAAATAAAGCTGTGAAAACTATAGCAGGAATTTTAGCTGTGAGAGTTAGCTGTGTAATGGTTTAACGAGAAATAGCTGTTTCAAGAAGCTCCATTAAAGTTAACAGGCCTTAAAATTGTTTCTTAATGGACAGACTTTTGGTCCATGAAGTAACTAACAGCCATTAAAACAGCAACAGATAAACTTAAAATTTTGTGGTGTCGCTTTGATGTATGTTCTTAATTACTCATTAAATAAATATTGTAACACAACAGAAATGCTAGCATCCGTGTTACATAAAAACAAGGTTAATAGAATAATAAACAAGTCAATATCTAACCCCATGATAGAACAAAGATCTAATAATTACATTTATAATTATAGATAAAGGTAAATAAGGATGCAAGGTAGTATTAACAAGAATAAACGAACCTGTAAGTTAGATAATAGTTTATGATATATGTTCAGTGAAGAGCAAACAAAAAATGAAACAATAATTTACTTTATAGTAATAGCAAATAAGAATTTTGACTTAAGAGATATTATTTTGTGACAAGAAATATTATGATAAAGTTTATGTTATGTTATACCAAATATGTGTTGAGTTAATGAAAGATAATGAAACAAGATGTAATATTCAATGACTGTTGTAGAATGAAGTGTGAAGCAGCTAATTAACGTTAATAGATTTGAATTTTCTTATATGTGATCCATAGGTCAAGATAAAATTGTTATTAGATATAGAAAAATAATTGTTTATGTAAATGTTAATAGTTAAGATTTGATTATATATATGAATTTATGTAAAAGGGGCTATAGATGTTTACCAGTTATAAACACAGGTAGATCCGTTTACAATAAAAGGCCTAACAGCCAAAACCACTATATAACCACTCATAACATAAAGGTTAGGTACATCAATTAATAATAATTAATGAATACGATTTGAAGAGTTAGAAAAAAACATTAAATTAATAATGATATATAATAAAATTTATACAAATTATGATAATGCCATAATGCCATGATATCGATTAATAACGTTTAATATCGAAAAGGTATTAAATATAAAAAAGAAAAAAAACAGGCTTATATCAAAAAACCAGCAGAATATGTGTAGAAAATAATAAACCAACTATCTGTAAAGGTACATTCCGATAGGACAGCAAATTGATAAGGAATAGACAAAAAATATATGAAATAAACACTATATTCAAAACATGTGGAAGGAAGAAAAATCATGTGTTGCTAGGGACGACAGAAAAAGAGGAAGTTGTTGATTTGACAATAATTGCTTTGATGATCTGAATGTGATGAGATTAATAAAAAACCAAGAAATATCTATTTAATTGGAATATACTAAATTAGTAATACTATTATAAAATACAAAATACTAATGATAATATTTATGACTCTTGCCAGTGTAAATTAACCAAACAAGACAATAGTATGAAATCGCAATAGGAAATAAATAACTGGATTCTACAAGGAAGGACTTGAACTGTCCCATATCCGAAAGGAATTGACGATACATTAAAACAAATAGAAAGAGTCAAAAGTATCACAAATAATAATATACACTACACCAGAATTTATAACCTTTCAAATACACGGAACAACACTAATTGCTTCAACCGAGAGAAGAACGTATTTGGATCCTGGAGTTGCAGAAGAAGCATCAATCGGGCTGTAAATCAATCCAGAGAGCTGTATTTCCGAAGTGGACAGGACGAGAATTCCATTTTATTAAACCGAAGAAAGAATATCGTACAGCATAATTGTACAGAACAGTAAATTTATCAATCAACCGCCTACACGATTTGCTTCGTTCTAGTCTGGTAAATTATTATTATATTAATCATACTAACTACACAACACTTCAAATTTGTAAATCTTGCATTCTTATCTATGTATTTTTAATCTTCCCCACAGTTACAAGAACCTTCACACCCTGAATTAAATTAATTACAAATTAAAACACACTATATAACTGAATTTAAATAAAGGATCGGAATAATCAACAATCGATTCACGCAATCTATAGCCCAAGCATATGTTAGTTAGAACATATCTTATTCAATGTTAAAGAAGTAAACAAATAAAGAACCTTTATATAATTGCAAAATCTTGTCATTTGGAGTATGATTTAATGAGTTGGGAATAAAAAGTAACTGAATAAGTATAGAATAATTGGTTAACATAAACAGTGAAATAACCTATAAGTTTCGTTGAGCCGATACTACAGCGCTTATAGCGGAATTATCTGACACCAAAGAGAGAGCGTAAAAATACAAAATTAGATATAATTCTCTTCAAGGTATAATAGGGTTGAACGAAATTACAGAATAACGCATTAATTATTTAAGTTTCAGGTACACTAACACTGATATTTTTTAGAGAGCTAAGTTAATATTAATTAATTACATCAATATATCCCACAACTCCAAATATCTCAGATATTTAAATAATTAAAATAATTCAAAACACATTGGCATAGGTTTAGTAACAAATTGACGCCGGCAACGTTGGGGCGGAAATAACGAGAATCCCGCGACCGTAAGAGACAACGTAAGAGCCGAGGGATTAGTAACAAATTGGCGCTCAACCAGTGTAGGGCTTAGGTTAAGTAAAACCATAAATATATTGACATTACTTAACCAGAGCAGGCAACTGTGGGAGACTAGAAATGCAATAGCGAAAGATGATACAAAAGGAAACGAAAATGCAAGGACAAGAGAGACGATTAAGTTACGCGGAATGGACGACAGTACTATTTAAGAAATTCAGCAAAGAGATGGGATACATAGAAAAGAATACCAATGATCACGAAAGAGCGCAAATGAGTCGCGCGAATGCGTTGGGAACACCAGACGACAAAATGACATTGAGAGAGATTTATGATGAATTGTGGGAATTAGATGCCAGGTGTAATAAAGAAAAGACTATTGGGATGACTAACGAAAAAGACGAGAACAAGGTGGAAAGAATGACGGAAGAAGATTGGGAAAGATGGGACGATAATGAAGAACAAATGAAAACCGAAAGAACAGGAGTATACGCCCAGGTGACAGAACAATATACTCAGGAAGATTATGA
This sequence comes from Magicicada septendecula, assembly GCA_034769895.1. Taxonomy (NCBI): domain Eukaryota; kingdom Metazoa; phylum Arthropoda; class Insecta; order Hemiptera; family Cicadidae; genus Magicicada; species Magicicada septendecula. Next base: position 386,400,030 of record CM068370.1, on the reverse strand, counting down.
ACAATGGAAACGAGAAATAAGACCACCTGAAAACCCAACACAAACAGAAAACAAAGAATTAAGGGAATGGATCAGGGTGATGTTTGAACTATCCCGAGAAGATATGTGTCAATGGAGGAAAGAACACAATCAAATAGATGAATTTATAGAAATGCCAAATATTAAAAAGATAGAATAATCCAGTGTACAAAAGGAAGTAAAAATAGTCAAAATGAAGCAACAGAAGAAAATACCAGATCAATATAACAAAAAGGAAGAATTGAGTATACAGGAGATGTTTAAACTACTATTGGAAAGTTCAAAGAGACAGGAGGAAAGTTCAAATAGAATGGAGGAAAACTTAAAGAATTACAGGAAAACCATGGAAGAAGGTTTCAAAAGGATGGCGGAAACAATGGATGGGTGTTTAAAGAATATGTCCAGAACACTAAACAGCACTTCCGAAGGTATTATAGTAAATCCGAAAACAGAAGAGAGTGGCAAGGGAATAGAAATTAGAGAAGACCAAAATGCAGTGCTCTCTGAAAATAAGGATAGAAAGGACAAGGAGAAGATCCAAACCATAGAAGAGAATATCCAGAAAATAAGGAAAATATGGAGGAAGAAAATGGTTCATACAAAAGAAGAAATGGAGATGAGGAAAGGTGGATTGATTAGTGCGTTTAACATCCCAATTAATGAACGAAGGGAGTTGTGTAAGGGTAGGAATTATAGAAGAAACGTTATGAAAATAACCAAAATAACCCACCATAGAACAATCACAAAAACATTGAATAAATTTAAATATTATGTGAAAATATCAACGGTTAAAGAATATATGACCAAATCAATTATATCATTAATACGGAAGATACCCGTAAAACATTTGATAAATAGTCCAGATATCCAAGGGAATGGAAAGATGGAATATACCAGTGATTATGCTAGAATAGAGGAGATACGATACCTGATAATTCAAAAGGAGCTAAATATAACTGTATACCCTGACTTAAATGAAGACTTTGCATCAGCCGAGTTACAGTACTGGCTTTGTATCATGCACAAGAGATATGTAAAAAGTGAAAAAATTGGTATGAACACTGCAGTCATCCGGACAACGGGTGGAGTCGAATTAATGGACCATGGTTAAAAAAAGAAACAGTCAACCAGAAAAATGGGACTGATGTTATGAAAACTGACCAGGCAACCAATTGGAAAGAATACATAAATATTATTTGATAGATGAATAAATTCTAAAATATAATAAGAACAACTTATTACCAGTCTTGAAGAGAAACTACTTGGAATTTAAAAAAAAATTTGAGTTGAATACTACCACTAAATTCTAAAATACAATAAGAACCACTTATTATCGATTTTGAAGAAAAAAAAACACTTGTAAATAAAAGAGAATTTTTTGAACAATAAAATAAATAGAAAAAAAATGTGTCATTCAAAATGAAGTAAGTCTGAATTAAAATATAGTTATGAAGAAGGTATTAAGAAGAGTGAATAACAAACCCCAAGATTACAGAAGAAAGCGAGAATTATTATTAAATGTTTATAAAGAAATAGTGTGAACAATGAATAATGAAATCCCAAGACTACAGAAGAAAGCGAGAATTATTATTAAATGTTTATAAAGAAATAGTGTGAACAATGAATAATGAAATCCCAAGATTACAGAAGAAAGCGAGAACTATTACTAAATGTCTACAAGGAAATAATGTGAATGATAAATAATGAAACCCCAAGATAAAAGTTTTTACCTCAAATCTACCTATGCAAAATAAAGAAAGAGAAAAATCATATGACCTAAAATACATACCACATTGCCAAATGAAGGAAACAACTTCAGTAAACGATTGAATGTAACCAATGTAATATTAAAGAAGACAAGAAAGAAAGAGTATTTATGAACATAATTCATTGAAAAATAAACAGCCAAAATAATGAAATACGATAAGAAGAAGAATAGTTGGGCTAAGGAATGTATTTAGTCAGAAATACAGTTATAATGATCATCACACAACAACTATTTAGAAAATATTGAGATCAGAGAAAAAACAAATGAAGAAGATACTTAGCATTACAATCACAACAAAAATGAAAACAACAATGATTACAAATAATAACTGTCAAATTTAATATCAAAGAATGTTTAAGGAACTAAAATGGAGTCACAAAATATGAAGGATAGTAATGAAGAAATATAAAAGCAACAAAGAAAAAAAATTTTTTCCCAAATATTTATTATTAAATAATTAAAGAGATTATTAGGAGATTATTATATTTTATAGCTGACTGTAGATGAATTCCAGCAGTACTATATTAAGATGTGGTGTGGGCAGCAGAGTATGAAGCCAAACAGTGCCTCTCTGAACTGTACCAACGCATGTATTAGGGATTGTTAGGGAAATTAAATATTTAAGGAATATTAGAATAGTTGCAAGAATGACTTCAGTTTCCAAAAGGAGTAGGACGAAGAAAACAGAAAGAAATGAGTTGACAGAAGAATAATTGAGAAATACAGTGATTATAGTAATTATAAGTAGAAGAGATGTGAAACTAATGTATCATTGAATATTGTAGCCAACTATCAACAAATAATGTTTACAGAAATTAAATATGATCAAGAATGTTAATTAAAATGATGAAATGTTATTAAATAAAAAAAAAAAGTATTAATACTAGTCTAATGAAGTTACATTGAGAATCCCATCGTCAACCATTAACAATGAAATGAAGAAAAGGCATGTGAAAAAGACAAGTTTATTTGACCTAAACTTCATTCAGGTAAACTAAACTTTTTTAGGAGGGGGAGCATATGTAACGCAACAGAAATGCTAGCATCCGTGTTACATAAAAACAAGGTTAATAGAATAATAAACAAGTCAATATCTAACCCCATGATAGAACAAAGATCTAATAATTACATTTATAATTATAGATAAAGGTAAATAAGGATGCAAGGTAGTATTAACAAGAATAAACGAACCTGTAAGTTAGATAATAGTTGATGATATATGTTCAGTGAAGGGCAAACAAAAAATGAAACAATAATTTACTTTATAGTAATAGCAAATAAGAATTTTGACTTAAGAGATATTATTTTGTGACAACAAATATTATGATAAAGTTTATGTTATGTTATACCAAATATGTGTTGAGTTAATGAAAGATAATGAAACAAGATGTATTATTCAATGAATGTTGTAGAATGAAGTGTGAAGCAGCTAATTAACGTTAATAGATTTGAATTTTCTTATATGTGATCCATAGGTCAAGATAAAATTGTTATTAGATATAGAAAAATAATTGTTTATGTAAATGTTAATAGTTAAGATTTGATTATATGTATGAATTTATGTAAAAGGGGCTATAGATGTTTACCAGTTATAAACACAGGTAGATCCGTTTACAATAAAAGGCCTAACAGCCAAAACCACTATATAACCACTCATAACATAAAGGTTAGGTACATCAATTAATAATAATTAATGAATACGATTTGAAGAGTTAGAAAAAAACATTAAATTAATAATGATATATAATAAAATTTATACAAATTATGATAATGCCATAATGCCATGATATCGATTAATAACGTTTAATATCGAAAAGGTATTAAATATAAAAAAGAAAAAAAAACAGACTTATATCAAAAAACCAGCAGAATATGTGTAGAAAATAATAAACCAACTATCTGTAAAGGTACATTCCGATAGGACAGCAAATTGATAAGGAATAGACAAAAAATATATGAAATAAACACTATATTCAAAACATGTGGAAGGAAGAAAAATCATGTGTTGCTAGGGACGACAGAAAAAGAGGAAGTTGTTGATTTGACAATAATTGCTTTGATGATCTGAATGTGATGAGATTAATAAAAAACCAAGAAATATCTATTTAATTGGAATATACTAAATTAGTAATACTATTATAAAATACAAAATACTAATGATAATATTTATGACTCTTGCCAGTGTAAATTAACCAAACAAGACAATAGTATGAAATCGCAATAGGAAATAAATAACTGGATTCTACAAGGAAGGACTTGAACTGTCCCATATCCGAAAGGAATTGACGATACATTAAAACAAATAGAAAGAGTCAAAAGTATCACAAATAATAATATACACTACACCAGAATTTATAACCTTTCAAATACACGGAACAACACTAATTGCTTCAACCGAGAGAAGAACGTATTTGGATCCTGGAGTTGCAGAAGAAGCATCAATCGGGCTGTAAGTCAATCCAGAGAGCTGTATTTCCGAAGTGGACAGGACAAGAATTCCATTTTATTAAACCGAAGAAAGAATATCGTACAGCATAATTGTCCAGAACAGTAAATTTATCAATCAACCGCCTACACGATTTGCTTCGTTCTAGTCTGGTAAATTATTATTATATTAATCATACTAACTACACAACACTTCAAATTTGTAAATCTTGCATTCTTATCTATGTATTTTTAATCTTCCCCACAGTTACAAGAACCTTCACACCCTGAATTAAATTAATTACAAATTAAAACACACTATATAACTGAATTTAAATAAAGGATCGGAATAATCAACAATCGATTCACGCAATCTATAGCCCAAGCATATGTTAGTTAGAACATATCTTATTCAATGTTAAAGAAGTAAACAAATAAAGAACCTTTATATAATTGCAAAATCTTGTCATTTGGAGTATGATTTAATGAGTTGGGAATAAAAAGTAACTGAATAAGTATAGAATAATTGGTTAACATAAACAGTGAAATAACCTATAAGTTTCGTTGAGCCGATACTACAGCGCTTATAGCGGAATTATCTGACACCAAAGAGAGAGCGTAAAAATACAAAATTAGATATAATTCTCTTCAAGGTATAATAGGGTTGAACGAAATTACAGAATAACGCATTAATTATTTAAGTTTCAGGTACACTAACACTGATATTTTTTAGAGAGCTAAGTTAATATTAATTAATTACATCAATATATCCCACAACTCCAAATATCTCAGATATTTAAATAATTAAGTAAATTAAACGACCTGAGAGAGTAAAGACAGGGGACATACCCGCTCATAGCAACGAATAAGCTTACATTGCGTGACACATTATATGACGCAAGTCGTCGTCTTATAACAAATTGACGAACCCAACAGTGGGGCTTAAACCGTACGTACCCGATATATAACAATATACAGTATATGCAAAAATTTGTTTAGAAAATTTAGTTTGGACGTTCAGTGTTGTTTGTAAAAAAAATTCAAACACAAAGCCTAATATATACAAAAATACATTATATCTTTTTTAAGCATATTTCAAAATTTTTTTGTTAATATTTCTAAACATAAAAAGCTAATTATAACAAACAACAACTACAAAAACCAAACAAAAAATAGAGTAATTTTAATTACAGAAAATAATTTCAAAATAAACATAACAAATAATAATACGAGTTTATAATCATATAATCAAATGAATGATTAGTTTTACCATGGGGGTTCCTGTGCAGGTTCGTTACGGCCGCGTTTTGCTTTTATTTCGTTGTTATTTTGTTTTAATATGTGTTATTTATTATTTTGTACAATATATGTGTTGTTTTTTTAATTTTTAATATTTGACGAGATGAATATACATCGATTAATGTTTTAACCTTAATCATATTGGATCTGATGATGACACCATTGGTGTCGAAACTCAAGTAATCCCTATAGGATTCTGAGAAACGTTGACAGAAGGTAATTAACCTATTTTATATACCTATTTTAATCTTATTTTAATTATTTCAACAAGAAAATTAGTTATGGTCAATAACAATAATACAACAAAAAAAGAAAAACAAAAACGTTTTAACTTTTAAACAGTTAATTTTATTTTAACTTTAATCAGTTAGTTTTTTGGACATTCACTTTAACTTTAATCAGTTAAAAATTTTAATTAACGTTCCTAAGTCTGTACTATTCTGTATGTAGACATGTATTGCTATCTGTACTAATTCTAATATACATTCAATTATTACTGCATCTATAATTATTTATAAATATAATTAAGGGATCATTGCAGTATCAATATTTAAATTGTATTATCTTTTGGAGTATTATAATTTTGTCTATGTATTTAATTAAAATAATATAATAAGGAATGTAATTATTTTTCTGATGTGAAATAAAGTGTCTCAATTCACACACACACACACACACACACACACACACGTGCATGTGCACATGCAATTCACTCAACTAATTGATCTTGTTGTGTTTGATACTTCCTCTTGTGTCCATACACAGGCTCTGATGATGACAATAAATATTGTTGAAACGTTGACACAAATAATGTAAAATTTGTGTTATACTTATTGACCAATCCTTGCTAAACCTAATTCCATAATTAGAAAGGAAACATGTCAACAGACTGAGGAAGAGATAGGTACTGTAACGAATATATATATTCCTATTATCTGAAGCATGCAGAAGAAGAAAAATAAGTTGTATTCAAAAGCTTATTGCAAATATTAGACAGCAATTTTACTTCACATTTGCCTAAATGATATGTACCCCCACCTCCCCAAATGTTTGTCTGTAGTTTCACACATGTTCAATAGTATACGCTAAAATGGATGTATAATTTTTTACTTTGTGGGCACAGAATTTTGTATCCAGGGAATAAGCAAATGCTTAGACTTTGTTAGCACCAAAGCAATTCTTAATTTCTTCTGTTTGAAAAATGGTATATTAATTAACACAATGAAGAAGCTAATATGAAACAGAAAAAGTACTGTTATTTTGAATTATTGCAAGCAGTACCAATAGGCCTACAGTTAATGCTGACAAACAGATCTGCAGTTTGGGTAATGTGTGCAAAATATAACTAATACTTTAAGAAATCTGTTTATTTGTAGAAAAATTCAGTTTAATGGAAATTACATGTAAGTGTAAACAGGTCATGTAAACAGGTTATCAAAACATTTATTTTGTGCTTAAAAAGCAGTTCCAGAATTTGTGGTAATAATTTCATCATCTCAACTACATGATATAAATTTTTAACTGCTGACAAACACCGTGTCTTCTTTACACATTTCTTGTATGATTTCACACTACTGATTTCACAATATTTGCTAATTTCAGAGCACATGCTATTACTTATCAGATATGACTAATGGTAACTTCAGAAATTGCGAAGTCATAAGTATTTGTTGTTTACGTAGGGGTGTTACCATTCTGTTTATTCATTCCATTACATTTTTTTTATACAACCTCCTAAGCTACCAAGTGCTTGGTTTAAGAATGTTTTTGCATACCTAAATGTACAACTATTTTTCATCTGACTATTTTTAATCAGATTATGGCCAAACAAAAAATACGTTTAAATGGAGGATATAATTTGGTAATTCCATGTCAAATGGACCTGTATCTCAAAAATAAATTTATGAAAAAAACCCAACTATCCTTAAGAAGCCCATATTACATGTTACTATGCTAAAAATATTTTCAGACACATATGAACGCATGTTTTCATTTTTGACTGTACTTATGTTTTCACATATTTGGTGAAGGCAATAATTAAACAATTGAAATTTCATACTTAAAACAATTTGCCACACCACTGCATAGATGGTGTGGAAATCTGATCAGAGTCTGTAACTTTAGAGCAGCAGCATAGGATCTAACAAACTGAAAATGCTCCTTCAGAATGCCAGAACAATTTGTTGGGATGTAAAGGCATTTGATTATTAATCTTGTGAAACAAAACTTGTAGAAACAGGCAACAATTATCTTATTATATTTAAACTTTATAATATAAGAGAGGTACTGAATGAACCACAAAAAGGATTAGTGCTAATAAAAAAAATTGTCGTTTTGTAACAGTTTCTCTTTTCTTCCTTATTTATGACAAACCTTGTAAAAACAAGTTTACACTGTAGCTTTTTCAACTGTCCACAAAATACAAATATACAAATAGTATTACCCCTTTACAAATCCAATGTAAGCCTATAAGATATGTAAATACGTTTAACATTTTACACTGTACACAACCATTACATGCACAAACAGTTTCAAATCGATTAATTAGTATCATATATTTCATTAAAACTTCTGCTGCTTGAATAATTATTATCATCACTAGTTTACAACTTGCATTTTACCTAGTTTCTTGGCTCACTTTAATGATTTCTATAAATAGGAAGGTCAATATAGCAGATAGTTCAGAATGATAACATATACCATCTTCCTGCTGTTTAGTATTGTGCTCAGAAATTCAGGATACTTTCAGTGAGTGCAGAGTTTATGTATAGATTATTCCAAATGTTGGGATTTAGAACAGTTATACATTTATTTACAAGTGAATGTAACATACATATAAAGCAGAAAATAAAAATCAAACAATCAAAACCAAAGACTTTGTATCACTGATCAAAATTAATGAGACTCTGTAAATCTGCAAAAGGCCAACGATATGAGGTATTATGTATACGCCTGTGACTAGTCATTGTTGTGGTATCCTTGTAAGTCTGTCTCACACCGAATGTCATTGGTCCTGGATATACATAAAAAAAAAAGAACAGAAAACTCTTACCAGAAAAAAACTTTTGCAACATATCTCAATGTTTTATACAAACATCATAACAGAATGTTGTATTACTTACTGCTGTAGCATTTTAGAAAAATGACAAAACAATATATGTTTCACTGTTTATTTTTGTTCATGATGAACAGAATTTTACTGGAATTCATATGTAGCTCCATTTATAACTATAAAAAAATAACGTTACATTATGCAGTCTTTAAGCAATAAAATAACAAAAACAATAATATATAAGGTACTACTTTGCAGTTTGAGTGCCACTGACAAATAGTGTATCAATAAACCAATGCTCTTGGTCTTCACATGCAGTGATATATTACTGGGTACGCTTATTTCCTATTCTGTGAAACTAGAACTAAAAATTGTAATTCATACAAAAATTGTAATTGTATGTACAATTAATATTATTACTGAAAAACAACTAAATTAGCTGAAGAAAACTGTGCATTAGTTTAATTTTTTTAATGAGTTAATTTGTATACGTCATTTATGTTTATAGCATATTCAGAAACATCTGTTTCAGTCGAATCACATCTTGAGGAGGTTTGAATGTGTATATTTTTTAATTTTATATCCTGTTCCAATCTATCCAAGGATAAATATAACTACAGTAAAACTTGTCATCAGCGGCCACCCTTGGATCTCTGTAAAATATGGCTGCTTAGAGAGGTGGCCATTTAATAAGGGGTTGGCGGGGATAGAAACAATACGGTATATTAAATATGGATGATCAACTATATCATTTTATTATGTATTTGCAGTTGCATTCCTATTTACATTATGTTTGCAATTAATATATTTATATTACAACAGACTGCTAAAGATTATACTTTTGAAAATAGTATTTTAAAGTGGTTTGTTTGGCTGTAGCAGTTTTCTTGTAAAGAATTTCATTTACCACATTTTGATCCGCAGTTTCATTTTATTCCCTGTTTCATATTGGATTCCCACTCATATTAAATTGTGTCTTTATTTTTTATTATGTTGTTAATCTTGTGTTCTTTCGCATTTAAAAACTACCGAAAGTTTCATTGCTGAAATGTCCTTATCATTTATAAAAATACACTTTGGTTAGCTTCTAAATTGATACACACTCTTCCTTTGTTACACATTCTGACACACTGTTAAATTACACTTCAAATTATGAGAACACTTGTTAAGCACATGCATATCGCTTACGCCAATTCAACGTTAAACCATTTATTTCGGAACATCTGTGTATAACTGATCGTGTATATTACTGTTTCAACAGTAAGAAAACTTCAACAGATTATTGTCTACAAATAACATTCTGTAAATTTAAAAGTATGCAGTTACATATTGCTAGGTCGTTTCAGTTGGTCAGGTATAAATACTACTTGAGTATTCTTAGAAATCTGAATTGTCAAACTATTTTGTCTGCTGTATTGTATTCAAGATGACTGAACATCTAATAGGTAACTGTTTAAGCAAGTGAACGAACCTGTTATGGGGTGACTGCTGGCCGAGGGAGGAGGTGACCGTTTAATGGAGGGGAAATTTACATTATTCTTATGGAAAATAAAATCCGTTCCTCAGAAAAGTGGCCGTTCATACAGGTGACCGCTGAGTAAAGGTGGCTGTTACATCAGGCTGTTACTGTCTGTCAGTACCTTCTACCATGAAGCTCATGGATTCAGTCTTGACCTCTATGTCCCATCTTTTATTTATGTGGATGAGACCACACATTCTTTGCAGCAACTTCCTTTTAAAAATGGTCAGTCCTTCCTCATCTTTGGCAAGTACATAATAACACTCAACACTGTCAGTAACTCTTTCTGGATTTACATTATCACAATTTTCCATGCTGTTAGGCTATGGTCTAAATTGTCTGTGTTTATTTCCAGACACTTTGTCTGTACCGATGATGCATGATCTGGCACGGAAATACAGATCACAACACCCATGAACAAATATGAACAGTGGTGCAGGAACACAGATTACAAACACCCGTGAATGAATACAAACAGTTTTAGGTGTTCCTGCACCACTGAAGATGTCCATCATCAATATGGACAAAAATGGTCTAGACAATCTAGACCACAGCCTAACAGCTAGGAAAATTCTGATAACGAAATTAAACACCAGCCATGAAAACTTATATTCATTCATCTTTCAGAATTTGTTTATCTGAATTGTATGCCAAAAGCTAAAACAAATTAATCTTCTTCAAATGTGATTTGATAGCTCACCAATGTATTTACATTTATACATGGACATAAAGATAAAGTTAATCTATTTTTTTTTTAATTATTCTTTTCTGTTATTTTTGTGATTTTTTGCAAAAGTCTCCTCTGTGTTTTCTTTATTAGGTGTCTGAAAAAAATAAAGGCACAAAAATATTAGATATGATAGAACATCAAAGAAACAAATAACATAGATTAAGAAAACTTTTAATATATAATAAAACATATAAAAGTGTTCTGCTAATGTTTGGTAATCAAATGTAGAAATTAGATTGTTCTTTTGAAAATAATAAATTTTTCAAATGTTCCTATTTTGTATTCAGGAACATTGCTTCAGTTGTTTCTCATGTATCAATACCTTCATTTTACAAAATCGTCATGGGAACATTGTAGAACAGCATCATTGTATCTGTAATTTGTGAAACAGACAAGGCATCAGATTAAATTCTCAAAATACATTACACAATACATTAAAAGTATTATGACCAATATTCAGATTTACAGACGATACAAGATGTACATTACTTTGTTTTGTCTCACTGTATTGCATGTAACACTGTGCCATGGGAATTAAAATAGAATTCCACGGCGTACGCTAATTGTTTTTAACCCATCCATATTTCGTGCGGCCTGGCGTCATCTGCTACTGGCCTGTGGAATTCCACCGCACGGCCACTGTGAACCGTGAATAGCAGTTGTACGCTATCTGTTGCCGAACGCCAAAACACGCTGGTCAGCTGTTCAGTGCTGGCCACACGGTGCATCGCAGCTCTGACCTGTCGGCATTCCAAATTCAGGCATCGTGACAGCCACTGGTCAGGGTCCGGCGGCAGAATAGATCGTTCTTTATAATGTGTTCATCTTCTATCATGGGTGAGTAGAATCATAAAGTGCCTCTGGTAAGCTTCTTTAGTTATTTAATTGTCACTTAATAAAGGGAAAATGTGTTAAAGTATATTTATTGTTTGGATGAAGTTGGATTAAAAATGTGTGTGTGATACTGAGCTGGTTGATTCTTGATTTCAAGTCGTGGCAATTTTCAAGTAATATGTTCAATGGTAAGTTAAAAATAAAATCCATAAACTGTTTATAGTTGTTAACTGATATTCTGTAAAGCAAATGTGGTGAAGAAATGTTTAACAAAAACCAGCAATACATTGACAGAAATTAACGTAACTTAAGCCACGTGGCGAAGTCTTAAATAAAAGTAAATTATGTTATGGAATTGTAACGGCTGTTGTTTAAATAAAAGACAATAATGATATTTTGCAGTGGCACAATTTAATTGTTAATTAATGCACGTGTAGGTAACTTCATTGTAATTGCAAGTATATGGTGCTCATGATTGAATGGTGCGTATGTGTGGGGTTAAGGTCGAGCAAAAAGGAGTGGATTTATTTTTTTTTGTGACGGCGTGCTACAGAAAACATGTGTTTTAGGGTTCCCGCCCCAGCCAAGAGTTTTGGGAGCAATCTGATGGTGATGACTCCACCTTTCACCATCAACCGAGCAATGCTGACAGGCTCTCCTTTCGCCGTCGGACACACACCAACGGGCCCCAAATTACACCTAGATTAACCCTCTCAACTTCTGAAGTAGCAGACAGCTGAACACCATGGAGCTGCAACAACCATTTATCAGCATCATCCGGTAACATCATAACTCCAAGTGAAGGATTTCAATTATTCAAACTCGACCTCCGCGACACAAGTTTTGCTGTGAATAAATAATTACTGTGATAAACGCAAAATTACATTTCCTTTTTTTTTTATTTTAACTTGAAGTTAGCACAACCAATGATCAGAACTGAACATGCCATTTCATGATGCACCAAGTTAGACTCTAGTGCTTTAATATGTAATCTTTATTAATAATGTTGATAATTGTTTTGCGGGGCCAGCAAGCATTTACAGACCGATTGTTCTTTATCTTTAAACGCTTTTTTTTTTTTTAACATCTGGTTGCCCTAATATAACGTGCACTTTCATGATCTGCCAAACCTGTGTATCTTGTGCTCATGTTTTAATATATCACCCTTACTTATTACGAGCTTTATAGTTTTCTTAAGCTGGAGACTTTCACTGAGAATCCGTATTTTCCATTTTGGTAATTAATGATTGATTTCACAAATGCTTTCATTCCACCGGTACACGTTAGTGCTAGATCTTCATAGTTAAAGCATGCGGGGTGCTGTCGGTCATATTTGGAATTGGGCTTAACTACAATAGTAAACTGTATATAAGAAACAGGCATTTACTGATGTTTTTTGATTATTCATTTGGTCACATTTATTATTAAGAGTTCTTGTTTTCGGATTCCAGTCGGGCCGTTCATGTTTGCAACCTTGGTGAGCACTTGGTTGTCACTGTTAAATTATTTCATGACATTTACTCCATATATGTATTATTTATTAATTGTTGAGAAAGCACATAAAGATTAATGTGATTATAATTATTAATTGCTGGTATGCCACTTGTAAAATTTACTGTGAATATTATTTATTAATTGTTGAGAAGGCACATAAAGATTTAATATGAAAAAGATTATTAATTGCTGAGATGTTATTTGTAAAATTTAATATGCATGTTGTTTGTTAATGGTTAAAAGGCCACATGGAGATTTAAATGAATTTAACTATTTATTGCTAATGTGTCACTTGTGGGAGCGGTCGTGGCGTAGTGGCTAGCGTGTGGCGCTGCTACGCTGTCGGCGCGGGTTCAATTCCCGCCGGGGGCCATCTGATTTAGATACGAACGTTCCCCTTCGCAAGGCAATGGCAAACCAGCGAGAGGTATCCTGCTTAGTATAAACCTTCCCCAACTATGCCGTTCGGATCCGGCGTTAAACTGTAGGTCCCATATACCTGTGAGAGACTCAGTACCACACGCACCACAGGTATATGCGGGGAGGGTACTAACCAGTCGAAAGGCTGAAGGACTACGATGTGTCACTTGTGAAACTTACTATAAAGGTTATTGTTGATTGTTGAGAGGCCACATGAGATTTGATATACACATAAATATTAATTGCTGAGATGTCACTTGTACAATTTACAATAAATATTATTATTTAATTTTGAAAGGGCACATAAGGTTGATGTACATATAGCAACTAATTGATGTATCACTCGTGGAATTCGCTATAAGTGTTAGTGTTAATTGGAAAGTGGCCATATAAAATTTTGACATTTACCTGTATAACATGCACGGGAGATGTACACACATAATATCAAACACTAAATAAAGGGTAGTTACGTTAATCATGGAGTCTCTTTGCAAGTCCTGTCACCCTGAGCTCAGTGCATACATTTTATGCTTCCTTCTGGACCATGTGTCTAGTCTTAAAATTTAAGGGACGCCCCTCAAAAAAAAAAAATTTAATTTTTTTTGCTAATAAAAATTTTTTGGGGGAAGTTTCAACACTTAGATACAATTGAAACTTGCATTTAATACAGAAGTGACGTTTCCATAAAGCAACTGTTACACTTTCCACTTACTCTAATTACTCACATCATTACAGCCACAAATTTCTATAATAACAATTTTAGTTGGTACTTACATACAGTGCACAAGATGTATGATCATTATGACTGGTTGTAATCACATTCGATATCAATAATATATATTTTCTACTGTACCTGTTGCGTCTTAGACGCTCTCGATGAAATCTTAAGTTGGTCTTAGAACGCTAGTTGAGGTGCTGGTGTGAAATGAAATAATGAAGTGGACTGTATACGTTTGTTTGAGTTAATGATTTATTGAAATTAGTAGAAAATAGTTGCTGGTGCGTGCAGTTTAGCAAGGCATAGATGCCTGAGAATTAAGATAGAATTAAATGTTGAAAACCCATAATCGTGTGTAGGCCAAGATCGCCTAAGTAGTTAGCGCATGATGCTCATGCTAAATTTAGAAATGTTGAAAAATAATGTAGCCGCAGCTGGCGAACTGAGCGAGATGCCCGCTCGGAGTCTTGAAAGTAACTAAGTTAAATTTGACTGCTGCTAGCCTGTATCAAACCGGCAGCAGATAGCAGGGAGAAAAATGACGTCACTACACGCACCTGCAATGCGGCATTTACAGTACAAAGTTTACATAGGTACAAAGTTTAACCATACTGCCCGCACAAAATCAGGGCGATTTTGCAACTTGTGTGAATAGTACATAGTAATTGACATTACATGATACCAAAATTCAATAATAAATAACAAATGCTAATACAGTAGAACTTGGCTAATTCGAAGCTGAAGGGACCAGTAAAAAATTCGAGTTATCCAAAAATTCGAATTAGGAAAACTTTTAATAATGGTAGAAAAATCAAATCAAAAACCGAAATTCAGTAAAGCAATATGTTATTTTGTTAAACAATTTCCTTATACATATGTCCTACAAACGTATAAACACGTTTCAGTACAAAATATAGCATTTACAGTTTTTTAAAAAAGCTAGAAACTTTTGATTGCATTTTGCAGTTAATACACTGAGTTGTAGTAAACTCTTCAAGTTTATTAAGTGCTTTGAAAATAGCGTCACTTACGTTCTGCTGTCCTTCAACGAACCGTCTCAAGTCTTAAATGTAATTTGATGCCTGTGAAGCCGTGGGAATCGGTATCTCTGGAAGTTCTAGCTGGTCCCCTTCTTCATCTGAAGATGTACCATCATTTCTTTTGTTCATAACATCAGCCACGATCTCCGCATCTGTCTGTTCACCGCACACCGCCAAGTCTTCATCCATGTTTACAAACTCTTCGTAACGAATGCCTGCGTCATGTCCAACATCTTCCCAGTTATCCGTAGTGGGTACGACTTCTCTAGCAGCTTTATTCTCCTCTTCACCTTCACTGTGGCAGAAACCACCTTTACGAAAACAATTAGCAATTGTTTTTTGCGTAACTTGGTCCCAAGCACTGTTGCACATGCGGGCAGCTTGAAGGATGTTAATCTTGATATTTCCGTGCTCATCTAAATAAGCACCTGACAGAATGTTTTGGACCACAAGCCGTCTGTAAAAATGCTTAAAATTTATTATTACACCTTGGTCCGTAGGTTGAACTACTGAAGTCATGTTTGGAGGGAAAAACACAACCTTTACATTTTCCATCACAGGAATAGTGTTGTGCGCTGTACAGTTGTCAGTAAACAAGACGATTCATCTGTTTTGATTCCGAAATTTCCTGTTGATTTTCAAAAGCCATCTTTCGAAAATTTCACCTGTCATCCAAGCTTTATTGTTTGATTCATATTCAACTGGTTTCGTTTTTACATTTTTGAAACAACGTGGGTTGGCTGACTTCCCTATCATTAGCAAAGGCAGTTTTTCCGAGCCATCCATGTTTGCTCCGAATAAAAGTGTTATGCGCTCCTTGCTGTGTTTGCCGCCACTACAACTTTCTCCTTTAAAAGCAAGTGTTTTGTCGGGGGTGCATTTGAAGAATAAGCCCGTCTCGTCTACGTTAAAAATGTCTTTAGCATCTCTATCAGAAATCATTTGCAACAAATCGTCTTTCCATGAATTTGCAGCTTCAATGTCAACAGATCCACTTTCCCCACAAGCAGTTTTGAAAGACATGCCAGTCCTTTCTTTAAAACCATCGAGCCAACCATTGCTGGCCTTAAAATCATTTTTCCCTAAGCTAGATGGGAATTTCTCAGCTTTGGCTCTGACGAGGGGCCCACTGACTGGAATTTTTTTGTCCCTTGCTTGCTTAAACCACTTCACTACACATTCATCCACGTCAGAATTTTCTGGTCCACGCGCTCTTTTCCTATCTTTGTCGCTGGCTTTACACACACTATTCAAAATCTTCTCTTTATTTTTTAGATACGTTGACAGCGTATTTGGCGGTATCCCGAATTCCTTGGCAATTTCAGATTTCTTTTTTTGTCCCTTTTCCACTTCCCGTGTAACGGCAACTTTTTCGGCAAATGTCAATGATTTGTATTGGGTCCGTGTTGGTTTTGAAAGGGCCATGATGAACACACAACACAATAAAACTGCACAATAAGCGTCACTAAAACACACCAGTCTGTATATACAGTACTGTATAAAGAAAGGAGCGGTCTTTCACTACAGGACACAGCTCGCACAGTAGAAACTCAAAAAGACTTAACACTTCTACGAATGCAGGCAGACTGAATTGAAAGCAACAGTGAGGGTGGCTTACTGACGAGGCGTGGAACAAGGGACAATGGCGGATGGTACCGTTACACGAGCCAGTCATGTGTCATCACCAGATACTGACGGCAATTCCACGAATTTGACACAAAGGACAAGCGTCTGTTCACAAAGGGCGATGCCTGCTTGTCTGTTTCCAGTCGTGTCTATTGTTACGTGGTCTAGCCCATATAGCAGGCGATTTTTTGTAGTTTGAGCAAAATTTTTATTTCGAATTAACCAAAAAAAGTTCGAATTACAGACGATGTTTTTGCATGGTTTTACATAGGATATTCAAGGGACCACGGTAAAAGTTCGAATTATCCACAAATTCGAATTATGCACGTTCGAATTAGCCAAGTTCTACTGTACAATAACAACGACATAACAATTGACATGCAAATTCATGTAAGGATACATAATGCATAATAATTTACATTACATAGTAATAGAATAATGATACTAAAATTCCACAACACATAATAACATGATAATGATAAATGATAATACAATAATCAGGCAGACATAATAATAGGATAATGATCCCAAAAATTTCAAAAATACATAACCATAGAATAATACAATAGTAAAGACATATAATTCATATGCATAATATTAGAGTCATACAATAATAAAAAGTATAATAGTTATTATCAAATCTTATATACAAAGGCAACACACAATACTTGAAGCCTTATACATTAAATTGACCATGACATAAAAATCTGTAAATAACAAAATTAATTAAACTATCAGAAAAACTCAAAAGCAAACAAAACAATTTCTGTGCTAAAGAATGTACAAAATAAAAACTCATGATAAAAACAAAAGTTCTTATGTAACTAAACATGATCTTTCTTGAAGCATGAACATATGTCCAGTAAATGCATATATTTAATTTTTAACAAACGTAAATAATAACACTTAATCTATATAAAGAAAACATATTCAAAAACTGATTCAATATGGCAATACAATAATAAAAAGCTTAATAATAATATAATGAAAACAACAAATAGAAAGTATGATAAAAGTTCGAATCAAGGATGCATGTCGCATGAACGCTCATGCGATTAGTCTGAGGCCACTGGAAGTGGACATAATTTATGAATGGGTCGACGTAGGATACCATTTGCGGTGCGAACATCCGCGATGCGCACTATTGAATCCTGACCCGAATAGACATTCATGTCTACCCCACGTTTCCAGTAAAGTGGGGGGGAATTGTCATCTAGAATTAGGACGAGTTGTCCGGGAGTCAAATTTTTTGACGGGATGCGCCATCTGTTGCTCTGTTGCAATTGGTGCAAATAATCTTTCGACCACGTGTTCCATATAGACTGGGTGAATCTTTTGAGGACATGCCATCTGCCCAGACGACTAATATTGACTTGGGAATAGTGAGGTTCCGGGAGTGCCATGAACGGAAAACCAACCAGGAAGTGAGCTGGAGTTAAAGGTTCAGGATCCCTAGAGTCATTTGATATGGCGAACAAGGGGCGTGAGTTAAGGCAGGACTCTATTTGAGTTAGGATAGTGTAATACTCCTCGAACGTAAGGATGGTTCCGCCGACAACGCGCCGCAAATGAAACTTGACGCTCTTGACTCCGCTTTCCCACAGGCCGCCGAAATGCGGTGCTGAGGGGGAACTAAAGGACCATTTGATGCCTTGGGCACTGGTAAAATCCTCGGTGGTCTGTTCAAAACCATTAAATTGAAAAAGTTTCTATAATTCGTGAAGTGTGCTACTAGCATGACGAAAGTTTGTTCCGTTGTCGGAGAATATCTGATCAGGGATACCTCTACGTGCTATAAACCGTTTTAATGCTGCTATGAAGGCGTCTGAGGTAAGGTCTGAGACTAGTTCCAGGTGAATAGCATTAGTGACCATGCATATAAATAAAGCAATATAAGCATTTGACGTCGATTTTGAACGCTGCCCGCCATGACGTATAAGTACGGGACCGGCATAGTCGACTGCAGATTGAGAAAATGGCTTAGCAAGCGTAACCCGGGAAGGGGGTAATTGTCCTAATAATTGGCTTGTGCCCCTAGCACGGAATCGAAAACAAGTGATACATTTGTGTATTACTGATCTTATATATGATTTATCATTAATTATCCAATATTTCTGCCGTAGAGAATACTGAGTCAATTGTACCCCAGCGTGAAGTAGACGAAGATGCTCGCCTTCTATGATTAATTTACTGAGGTGAGAATGCGGGTGGAGTATGATTTGGTGTTTGCTGTCATAGGTAAGCTGGGAGTGCTGAAGACGTCCGCCCACACGTAATATCCCCGCATTGTCCAGAAAGGGGTTAAGTGAAAGAATTTTACTATTATTAGGGATACAGCGTTGTGCCTCAAGTTCCTTAATTTCGATGTTACAGTGCGATTGCTGGGACTGGCGAATAAAAAAAAAAAGTGTACCATGTAACTCATGGGAAGTTAAAAAGGAAGTGTCTCTATCCGCTATGGGGAGCCTAGAGTTCCGAATGAATCGACGGCAATACGAAAATACGCGAAGGAGTTTTGAAAGCGAAGAGTAGTTTTCAAAATAACTAGACGTAGATGAAGCGACAATCAATGAGGTTTGGAAATGCTTTCGTTGTTCCTGCTCAAGATCGGGATGAGTGCATGGTGAATGGGCATCGAAGGCACAGATGGGCCATGATGATGACTCATGGGACAACCAAGATGGACCATACCACCATTGTGGGTGACCGTGTAAAACCCGAGGGAGACAGCCACGCGATAGAATGTCAGCAGGGTTGTGCTTGAACTTGAGTTCGAGTGACTGATATCTGCGAATAGCTCCGGGAAGAGAATCGCCCAAATGAGAATTGTATGACCTGCGAGGTACGGATACCACAAATCTACCATCACCATTGCGGAAAGTATTGGATACAAAATGACTTTCGCATTCCGAGTCCTCAATGGAGGGAGCACGAACAGCAACATCCTCTAATTGCCAGAAGTCCTATAATTGAAAGGAAATGGCATTATTGTCTTTGCATGCTATGAATGATGAGACAGGTTCTGTCATGTCGACATTAAAGGGCAAATTACCCGCGAGAATGAATCCCAATTTTGTCTCCTGTATTATGGGAAAGTGTGGGCTACGGATGAATTTGACAGGTTCAATTAATTGTAAGTAATACTGAGCACCAAGCAATAGGTCGATTTGCGAAGAGAAGTTCAGTTGCGGGTCAGCCAGGAACATGCCTTTTGGTATATTTAGAGATGAGATATCAAATGATTCCACAGGGAGATTATTCGTGATACTGGGAAGCACAGCGCAATGTATGTTTAAACTAAAATTCTTATAACATGAAGGCAACCTTACCCTAGTACTGAAGTCAGCTTGAGATAAGGAATTGTTTATACCGGTGATGGGTAATTGAGATTTAATTCGTTTTAGACCCATGCGACGTGCGAAACTCATGGTGCAGAAGTTAGCTTGCAATCCTGAGTCCAATAAAATCCTTACTGGGTGCTTCCTACCAGCATGGTCAGTTGTCATGCAGACAGCGGTGGATAATAAGATAGATTTGTTTGTTTGCAGTTTCAGTGAAAACTGATAGTTCCTGCACGAAGTGTTATTGCCTGATATGTGGATCATTGTGTGGTGGAGTTTGCACACGTCCTACAAGCAAACTTGAAAGTACAGTGTGCGAGATCATGGCCTGGACGTATGCAATTTAAACAGAGTTTATTTTTAATTAAAATATTTTTTCGTTCCAGGGGAGATATAGCCACGAATTGTGGACATTCAGATAGGCGGTGTTTACCATGACACAGCTGACAGATGTTATTACTGATATGAGAATGGAATGTTGACCTAGTAAGATCAACCGGTTTAATCGCTTTGCGATAGGGAGTCTTATCTTGTATTCTGCTTGCTGAACTAGTCGCGGCACCGATGTTTTGCATTAACTGCCTTCTACTGTTTAAAAATTTAATAAAATTACTGAAATTAGGAAATCGCTTGTCGGACAAGCTTTCTTTAAAGAGCCGACATGTATGGTTATCGAGTTTTTGCGTTAAGTATTGAACGAAAATGATTTCAAAAGTATTTACTGGTAAATTTAACGAATTTAAAGCATTTATATTCGCGGTGATCTCGTCAATGAATTTCGAAATGCTAACCATGGACTCTTGTTGAATGGACTTCACGCCCAAGACATTCCCTATGTGATAGGCTGAGACAATTAATTTGCTGTCATACCTGGCCCTTAATAGATCAATGGTTACTGTATAATTCTCATGGGTTATTGGGAGAGATTTTATTACGTTTAAGGCTTCGTCTCTTAATGAAGAGTGTAAATAGTGTAATTTCTGAATGTCCATCAGGTCAGTTCTGACGTGTACAAGTTCCACAAACATATTATAATAATGTTGCCTGAGAAGCAGGGCAATTTAATTGGCTCTAACTGTATTGGGGGGGTTTTAATTGGTGTAACTTCAGCTTGAACAATGACTTCTTGTTCACCTCCTCTACTTGCTCTAATAAATGGTGTAGTTTGCACTCAATATTACAGAGATCATCCTCTGTTTGAACTCTGTCACTGACTGATGTGAAATCAGAATCATCAGTCTCAATTTGTGTCTGAATTTTGTCATACTTCGCGGACAATTCCATCAAGTGGCGGAGTTTAATTTTTAAGGCATGGTGATCGCTAATGTCCGGATCGAAATTGTCAGCGAATGTATTTACACGGGAGATAGAGGCCTTAATTGTGCCCCGTTTTTTGACTAACACTTTCACATCAGCCATGACCAAACTGCAAAATGTGATTCGAAAACGATAGTTAAATATAGAGCAGGTGAATGATTGTTGTAATTTGAATAATTTAGTAAATTCTGATATGATGCGGGAGCCAGTGATCGGTATGCTACTTAATCTATTACTTATTATAATAGGTACTTAATTTCTTTAAAAAATAGTCATGGAAGCTATTGAAAATATGAATCATTCAAAGTGACAATATACATATAGCCTTATCACATCACTTAAGTTTCTTAATGCATTATTGTACAGTTGCGTAAGTGAAAATTTAGGTACAAGTACACGTTTATGGCCTCTTGACACTAATTTCTGTTTAAGTAAAAATTGTGAATGATTGTATATTAAATGCTATTAAATCTGTGCTAAAATATTGCTGACTTTGTTATACATGAAAATTATACATGAAAAATTATTTTAAAAAATGTAAGTAGATAGTCACGTGGATGGTGAATACCGGCGTGTCCAAGCTGGATTCGATCCGGTTGTTTCAGTGGTGATCCTGTTCGGCAATCTTTAGAAGTTGGCGCAACTCTTATTTCTGCTGGTCGGGTGACGCTTGAAGTTGTAGCTCTCCGTATAATTTTAAAGTTCTGGAATTTCGTTGCTGTAGGACAAATGATGATGTCTTGCCGTGTCTTGTTGTCTCAGAGTTGCTGGTCTGCAGAATCTTGCAATGTCGAGTATGAAGTATTTTTTAGAACAATGAATGCATGCAACGGCCAGCAATCTGAAGTTTGAAAATGTTCGGGCTTGAAGCAAACGTTGTTTGGGCCCATTAAATGAAATATTTCTGAAATCGTGGTGGACCAAAATGCGGCCCGTAGGACCAAATGTTGCATCTTAGACGCTCTCGATGAAATCTTAAGTTGGTCTCAGAACGCTAGTTGAGGTGCTGGTGTGAAATGAAATAATGAAGTGGACTGTATACGTTTGTTTGAGTTAATGATTTATTGAAATTAGTAGAAAATAGTTGATGGCGCGTGCAGTTTAGCACGGCATAGATGCCTGAGAATTAAGATAGAATTAAATGTTGAAAACCCATAATCGTGTGTAGGCCGAGATCGCTTAAGTAGTTAACGCATGATGCTCATGCTAAATTTAGAAATGTTGAAAAATAATGTAGCCGCGGCTGGCGAACTGAGCGAGATGCCCGCTCGGAGTCTTGCAAGTAACTAAGTTAAATTTGATTGCTGCTAGCCTGTATCAAACCGGCAGCAGATAGCAGGGAGAAAAATGGCGTCACTACACGCACCTGCAATGCGGCATTTTACAGTACAAAGTTTACATAGGTACAAAGTTTAACCATACTGCCCGCACAAAATCGGGGCGATTTTGCAACTTGTGTGAGTAGTACATAGTAATTGACATTACAATGATACCAAAATTCAATAATAAATAACAAATGCTAATACAATAACAACGACATAACAATTGACATGCAAATTCATGTAAGGATACATAATGCATAATAATTTACATTACATAGTAATAGAATAATGATACTAAAATTCCACAACACATAATAACATGATAATGATAAATGATAATACAATAATCAGGCAGACATAATAATAGGATAATGATCGCAAAAAATTCAAAAATACATAACCATAGAATAATACAATAGTAAAGACATATAATTCATATGCATAATATTAGAGTCATACAATAATAAAAAGCATAATAGTTATTATCAAATGTTATATACAAAGGCAACACACAATACTTGAAGCCTTATACATTAAATTGACCCTGACATAAAAATCTGTAAATAACAAAATTAATTAAACTATCAGAAAAACTCAAAAGCAAACAAAACAATTTCTGTGCTAAAGAATGTACAAAATAAAAACTCATGATAAAAACAAAAGTTCTTATGTAACTAAACATGATCTTTCTTGAAGCATGAACATATGTCCAGTAAATGCATATATTTAATTTTTAACAAACGTAAATAATAACACTTAATCTATATAAAGAAAACATTCTCAAAAACTGATTCAATATGGCAATACAATAATAAAAAGCTTAATAATAATATAATAAAAACAACAAATAGAAAGTATGATGAAAGTTCGAATCAAGGATGCATGTCGCATGAACGCTCATGCAATTAGTCTGAGGCCACTGGAAGTGGACATAATTTATCAATGGGTCGACGTAGGATACCATTTGCAGTGCGAACATCCGCGACGCGCACTATTGAATCCTGACCCGAATAGACATTCGTGACTACCCCGCGTTTCCAGTGAAGTGGGGGGGAATTGTCATCTAGAATAAGGACGAGTTGTCCGGGAGTCAAATTTTTGATGGGATGCGCC
This sequence comes from Magicicada septendecula, assembly GCA_034769895.1. Classification (NCBI taxonomy): domain Eukaryota; kingdom Metazoa; phylum Arthropoda; class Insecta; order Hemiptera; family Cicadidae; genus Magicicada; species Magicicada septendecula. Next base: position 386,375,995 of record CM068370.1, on the reverse strand, counting down.
ATCTGTTGCGCTGTTGCAATTGATGCAAATAATCTTTCGACCACGTGTTCCATATAGACTGGGTGAATCTTTGGAGGACATGCCATCTGCCCAGACGACTAATATTGACTTGGGAATAGTGAGGTTCCGGGAGTGCCATGAGCAGAGAACCAACCAGGAAGTGAGCTGGAGTTAAAGGTTCAGGATCCCTAGAGTCATTTGATATGGCGAACAAGGGGCGTGAGTTAAGGCAGGACTCTATTTGAGTTAGGATAGTGTAATACTCCTCGAACGTAAGGATGGTTCCGCCGACAACGTGCCGCAAATGAAACTTGACGCTCTTGACTCCACTTTCCCACAGGCCGCCGAAATGCGGTGCTGAGGGGGGACTAAAGGACCATTTGATGCCTTGGGCACTGGTAAAATCCTTTCGTTGTTCCTGCTCAAGATCGGGATGAGTGCATGGTGAATGGGCATCGAAGGCACAGATGGGCCATGATGATGACTCATGGGACAACCAAGATGGACCATACCACCATTGTGGGTGACCGTGTAAAACCCGAGGGAGACAGCCACGCGATAGAATGTCAGCAGGGTTGTGCTTGAACTTGAGTTCCAGTGACTGATATCTGCGAATAGCTCCGGGAAGAGAATCGCCCAAATGAGAATTGTATGACCTGCGAGGTAGGGATACCACAAACCTACCATCACCATTGCGGAAAGTATTGGATACAAAATGACTTTCGCATTCTAAGTCCTCAACGGAGGGAGCACGAACAGCAACGTCCTCTAATTGCCAGAAGTCCTTTAATTCAGAGGAAATGGCATTATTGTCTTTGCATGCTATGAATGGTGAAACAGGTTTTGTCATGTCGACATTAAAGGGCAAATTACCCGCGAGAATGAATCCCAATTTTGTCTCCTGTATTATGGGAAAGTGTGGGCTATGGATGAATTTGACAGGTTCAATTAATTGTAAGTAATACTGAGCACCAAGCAATAGGTCGATTTGCGAAGAGAAGTTCAGTTGCGGGTAAGCTAGGAACATGCCTTTTGGTATATTTAGAGATGAGATATCAAATGATTCCACAGGGAGATTATTCGTGATACTGGGAAACACAGCGCAATGTATGTTTAAACTAAAATTCTTATAACGTGAATGCAACCTTACCCTAGTACTGAAGTCAGCTTGAGATAAGGAATTGTTTATACCGGTGATGGGTAATTGAGATTTAATTAGTTTTAGACCCATGCGACGTGCGAAACTCATGGTGCAGAAGTTAGCTTGCGATCCTGAGTCCAATAAAATCCTTACTGGGTGCTTCCTACCGGCATGGTCAGTTGTCATGCAGACAGCGGTGGATAATAAGATAGATTTGTTTGTTTGCAGTTTCAGTGAAAACTGATTGTTCTGCACGAAGTGTTATTGCCTGATATGTGGATCATTGTGTGGTGGAGTTTAGCACACGTCCTACAAGCAAATTTGGAAGGACAGTGTGCGAGGTCATGGCCTGGACATATGCAATTTAAACAGAGTTTATTTTTAATTAAAATATTTTTTCGTTCCAGGGGAGATATAGCCACGAATTGTGGACATTCAGATAGGCGGTGTTTACCATGACACAGCTGACAGATGTTATTACTGATATGAGAATGGAATGTTGACCTAGTAAGATCAACCGGTTTAATCGCTTTGCGATAGGGAGTCTTATCTTGTATTCTGCTTACTGAACTAGTGGCGGCACCGATGTTTTGCATTAACTGCCTTCTACTGTTTAAAAATTTAATAAAATTACTGAAATTAGGAAATCGCTCGTCGGACAAGCTTTCTTTCAAGAGCTGACATGTATGGTTATCGAGTTTTTGCATTAAGTATTAAACGAAAATGATTTCAAAAGTATTTACCGGTAAATTTAATGAATTTTAAGCATTTATATTCTTGGTGATCTCGTCAATGAATTTGGAAATGCTAACCATGTACTCTTGTTGAATGGACTTCACGCCCAAGACATTCCATATGTGATAGGCTGAGACAATTAATTTGCTGTCATACCTGGCCCTTAATAGATCAATGGCTACTGCATAACTGTCATGGGTTATTGGGAGAGATTTTATTACGTTTAAGGCTTCGTCTCTTAATGAAGAGTGTAAATAGTGTAATTTCTGAATGTCCGTCAGGTCAGTTCTGACGTGTACAAGTTCCACAAACATATTATAATAATGTTGCCTGAGAAGCAGGGCAATTTAATTGGCTCTAACTGTATAGGCGGGGTTTTAATTGGCGTAACTTCAGCTTGAACAATGACTTCTTGTTCACCTCCTCTACTTGCTCTAATAAATGGTGTAGTTTGCACTGAATATTACAGAGATCATCCTCTGTTTGAACCCTGTCACTGACTGATGTGAAATCAGAATCATCAGCCTCAATTTGTGTCTGAATTTTGTCATACTTCACGGACAATTCCATCAAGTGGCGGAGTTTAATTTTTAAGGCATGGTGATCGCTAATGTCCGGATCGAAATTGTCAGTGAATGTATTTACACGGGAGATAGAGGCCTTAATTGTGCCCCGTTTTTTGACTAACGCTTTCACATCAGCCATAACCGAACTGCAAAATGTGATTCGAAAATGATAGTTAAATATTGTAACGCAACAGAAATGCAGTCATCCATGTTACATAAATAGTATATTAACAAAATAATAAGTAAATCAATATTTAGTTCCCATGATAAAACAAAGGTCTAATAAATACATTTATAATTATATATAAAAATGAATAAGGATGCAAGGTAGAAATAACAATAATAAACAAACGTGTAAATTAGACAATAGTTCGAGATCCATGTTCAGTGAAAAGTAAATAAATAGTATACTGATGAGAATTGTAAGAAAGAAACTGGTACAGAAAATGTCAAAGTAAATGACAATGATATTAGACAAAAAACGAAACAATAATTTACCTTATAGCAATAGTAAGTAAGGATTATGAATTAAATGATATTATTCTGTAACGATGAATGTTATGTTAAAGTTTATGTTATGTTATGCAAATTACTTATTGAATTAATGGAAAGTAATGAAGCAAAATGTATTATTCAATTACTGTTATAGAAGGATGTATGAAGCAATTAGTTAGTGTTAATGTATCTCAATTTTCTAATATGTGATCCATAGATCAAGATAAAATTGTTATTATTTATGAAAAGAATAATTGTTTATGTAATTGTTAATAGTTAAGATTTGATTATATGTATGAACTCATGTAAAAGGGCTATAGTTGTTCACCAGTAATAAACAAAGGTAGGTCCATATACAATAAAAGGCCTAACAGCCAATAACGCTATATAACCACTCATAACATAAAGGTTAGGTACGGAAGTTAATAATAATTAATGAATACGGTTCAAAGAGCTAGGAAAAACATTTGATAAGTAATGATATATAATAAAATACCTCAATTTAAACAAATTATGATAATGCCACAATACCATGATATCGATTGATAACGTTTGATATCGAAAATATAATAAATATAAAAGAAACAGACTAAGATCAAAAAACCAGCAGAATATATGTAGAAAATAGTAAACAAACTATAGGTGAAGTTATATTCCGATACGATAGGAAATTAATAAGGAATGGACGAAAAAAATATGAAATAAACACTATATACAAAACACTGAGAAGGAAGAAAAATAATGTGTTGCTAAGGACAACAGGAATGAAGAAGTTGTTGATTTTCAATTATTGCCTTTTATGATCTGAACGTGATGAGATTAAAAAACCCAAGAAATGTTTAATGTAATTGGAATATTCTAAATTATTTTGATACTCTTATAATGCACAGCAAAGTTTAACCAAATGAGATCATAGTACAGTATCACAATAAAAAAGAAATAACTGGGTTCTACAAGGAAGGACTTGAATTGTCCTATACCAGAAAAGAATTAACGATATATTAAGACCAATACAAAGAGTTAACTGTATCACAACAAATAATATACACCACACTGGAATTCATCACCTTTTCAATACACGGAACATCACTAATTACTTCAAACGATAGAAGAACGTATTTGGATCCAGAATTTGCAGAAGGACCACCAGCCTGGCCGTAAATAAATCCAGGGAGCTGTATTTCTGAGGTGAACAGGACGAGAATTCCACTTTATTAAACCGAAGAAAGAAATTTCTAACGACATATCCATTCTGAGCGTCGAGATTATCAACCAACTGCCTACTTGAGTTACTTCGTCCTAGTCTGGTAAATTATTATTGTATTAATCATATTAACAACACAACACTTCAAATTTGTAAATCTTGCATTCTTATCTATGTATTTTTAATCTTCCCCACAGTTACAAGAACCTTCACACCCTGAATTAAATTAATTATAAACAAAAACAAATCATATGACCGAATATAAAATAAAGTATTGGACCTAACAATAATCGATTCACGCAATCTATAGCCTTTGTGTATGCCTATTGGAACATATCTTATTTAATGTTGAAGGAATGAATAAATAAAGAAACCTTGTATAGTTGCAAAATCTTATCATTTGGGGTATTATTTAATGAGTTGGGAATAAAAAGTAACTGACTAAGTACATAATATTTGACTACCGTAAACAGTGAATTAACCTATAAGTTTCGTTGCCCCGGAACTGCAGCGCTTATTGCGGAATTCTCCGACACCAAAGAGAAGAGCGTTAAAATACAAAATTTACATAATTCTCTTCGAGGTATACTAGGGTTGAACGAAATTACAGAATAACGCATTAATTATTTAAGTTTCAAGCACACTAACACTGATATTTTTCTTAGAGAGATAAGCTAATATTAGTTAATGAAGTTACTATATTCACCAATTCCAAATATCTCAGAAATTAAATTAAATTAACACGACCGAAGAGAGGAGAGACAGAGAAGCATACCCATTCCTAGTAACTAATAGGTTTACATTGCGTGATATGAACGAGACGCACGTACTCGACTCAATTACAAATTGGCGCTCAACCAGTGTAGGGCTTAAGTTAAGTAACTATAATTATAATAACATTACTTAACCAGAGCAGGCAACTTTGGGAGACTAGAAATGCAATAAAGATGATACAAAAGGAAACGAAAATGCAAGGACAAGAGAGACGATTAAGTTACGCGGAATGGGCGACAGTACTATTTAAGAAATTCAGCAAAGAGATGGAATACATAGAAAAGAATACCAATGATCACGAAAGAGCGCAAATTAGTCGCGCGAATGCAATGGGAACACCAGACGACAAAATGACATTGAGAGAGATTTATGATGAATTGTGGGAGTTAGATGCCAGGTGTAATAAAGAAATGACTATTGGGACGACTAACGGAAAAGACGATAACAAGGTGGAAAGGATGACTGAAGAGGATTGGGAAAGATGGGACGATAACGAAGAACAAATGAAAACCGAAAGAACAGGAGTATACGCCCAGGTGACAGAACAATATACTCAGGAAGATTATGAACAATGGAAAAGAGAAATAAGACCACCTGAAAACCCAATACAAACAGAAAACAAAGAATTAAGGGAATGGATCAGGGTGATGTTTGAACTATCCCGAGAAGATATGTGTCACTGGAGGAAAGAACACAATCAAATAGATGAATTTATAGAAATGCCAAATCATAAAAAGCTAGAACAATCAAAGGTGCAAAAAGAAGTAAAAATAGTCAAAGTGAAGCAACAGAAGAAAATACCAGAACAAAAGAAGGAGGAAAGCTTCGAGGAATGGTGGGACAAATTTTTAAAAAAATTCGGTTAGGTAATCGAAGAATATGATAGGAAAATGAGTGATAAGGAGCGACAACAACTTGGACAGTGGATAGAACGTTTCAAGAAAATGAATGAACCACTAGAAACCACTTCTGAAGGTAGAAAAGAAACAGAAATTAGAGAAGACCAAAATGCAGAGCCATCTGAAAATCAGAATAGAAGGGACAAGGAGAAGATCCAAACCATGGAAGAGAATAGCCAGAAGATAAGAAAAACAAGCAGAAGGAAAATAGTCAATACCAAAGAAGAAATGGAGATGAGGAAAGGTGGATTAATTAGTGCGTTTAACATCCCAATCAATGAACGAAGGGAGTTATGTAAAGGTATGAAATATAGAGGAAACTTCATGAAAATAACCAAAATAAACCACCATGGAATAATTACAAAAACCTTGAATAAATTTAAAAGTCATTTAAATAAATCAACAATCAAAAAGTATATGACCACATCAATTATATCGTTAATAAGGAAGATACCCGTAAAACATTTGGTAAATAGTCCAGGTATCGAAGGGAATGGAAGGGTAGAGTATACAAGTAATTATGGTAGAATAGAGGAGATACAATACCTGCTAATTAAGACAGATTTAAATATGACCGAAAACCGTGAATTAAATGAAGACTTTGCATCAGCCGAGTTACGGTACCAGATAAGCGAAAGATATTTATCAAGTGTAAAAATTGGTATGAACACTGACGATGAGTGCAGTCGAATTAAAGGACCATGGTTAGAAAAAGAAGCAGTCAACCAGAAAAATGGGACTGATTTGATGAAAACTGACCAGGCAACCAATTGGAAAGAATACGAAAATATTATTTAATAACCAAAAACCAATAAATTCTAAATTAAAATAAGAACAACTTATTATCGATTTTGAAGAGAAAACACTTGGAATTAAAAAGAATTTGAATTTGAATAAAACCACCAAATCCTAAAATACAATAAGAACAACTTATTACCAATTTTGAAGGGAAAACACTTGTACATAAAAGAGAAGTTTTTGAACAATATTATATAAATAGAAAAAATGTCATTCAAAATGAAGTAAGTCTGAATTAAAATATAGTTATGAAGAAGGTATTAAGAAGAATTAATAACAAACCCCAAGATTACAGAAGAAAAACAGGATTATTACTACATGTCTACGAAGAAATATTGTGAATAAGGAATAATGAAACCTCAAGATAAAATTTTTTATACCAAACATACCTATGCAAAATAATAAAAGAAGAATAATATGACCTAAAATACCTACCGCATTGCCAAGTGAAAAGAACAACCTCAATAAACGACTGATTGTGACCAATGTAATATTAAAGAAAACGAGAAAAAATAGTTATCAACATAATTCATTGAAATATAACCAGACAAAATAATGAAATAAGATAAGAAAAATAATAGTTGAGCTAAGGACTGTAACTATTCAGAAACACAGTAATAATAATAATCAAACCAATAACTATTTAGAAAATATTGAGATCAGAAGAACAAATGAAGAAGATACTTAGCGTTATTATCACAACAAGAAAGAAAAACAAAAATAATTACAAATGATAACTGTCAGAATTATTCTAAAAAAAACGTTTAATGAACTTAAAATGGAATCACAAAGTATGAAGGATAGGAATAAATAAATATAAAAGCAACAATGTGAAAAAATTCCCAAATGTTTATTATTAATTAATTAAGGAGATTATTAGATTATTATATTTTTATAGCTGACTGTAGATGAATTTCAGCAGTACTATATTAAGGTGTAGTGTGGACAGCAGAGTATGAAGCCAAACAGTGCGTCTCTGAACTGTACCAACGCACATATTAGGGATTGTTAGGGAAATTAAATATTTAAGGAATATTAGAATCGTTGCAAGAATGACCTCAGATTCCAGAAGAGTATGACGAAGAAAACAGAAAGAAAATAGCTGACAGAAGAATAATTGAGAAATACAGTGATTACAGTAATTATAAGTAGAAGAGATGTGAACCTAAAGTATCATTGAATATTGTAGCCAACTATCAACAAATACTGTTTACAGAAATTAAATATGATAAAGAATGTTAATAGAAATAATGAAATTTTATTAAATAAAGAATTATGAATACTAGTCTAACAAAGTTACATTGAGAATCCCATCGTTAACCATTAATATTGATATGAAGAAAAGGCATGTGAAAAGGACAAGTTTATTTGACCTAAACTTCACTCAGGTAAACTAAACTTTTTTAGGAGGGGGAGCATATGTAACGCAACAGAAATGCAGTCATCCATGTTACATAAATAGTATATTAACAAAATAATAAGTAAATCAATATTTAGTTCCCATGATAAAACAAAGGTCTAATAAATACATTTATAATTATATATAAAAATGAATAAGGATGCAAGGTAGAAATAACAATAATAAACAAACGTGTAAATTAGACAATAGTTCGAGATCCATGTTCAGTGAAAAGTAAATAAATAGTATACTGATGAGAATTGTAAGAAAGAAACTGGTACAGAAAATGTCAAAGTAAATGACAATGATATTAGACAAAAAACGAAACAATAATTTACCTTATAGCAATAGTAAGTTAGGATTATGAATTAAATGATATTATTCTGTAACGATGAATGTTATGTTAAAGTTTATGTTATGTTATGCAAATTACTTATTGAATTAATGGAAAGTAATGAAGCAAAACGTATTATTCAATTACTGTTATAGAAGGATGTATGAAGCAGTTAGTTAGTGTTAATGTATCTCAATTTTCTAATATGTGATCCATAGATCAAGATAAAATTGTTATTATTTATGAAAAGAATAATTGTTTATGTAAATGTTAATAGTTAAGATTTGATTATATGTATGAACTTATGTAAAAGGGCTATAGTTGTTCACCAGTAATAAACAAAGGTAGGTCCATATACAATAAAAGGCCTAACAGCCAATAACGCTATATAACCACTCATAACATAAAGGTTAGGTACGGAAGTTAATAATAATTAATGAATACGGTTCAAAGAGCTAGGAAAAACATTTGATAAGTAATGATATATAATAAAATACCTCAATTTAAGCAAATTATGATAATGCCACAATACCATGATATAGATTGATAACGTTTGATATCGAAAATATAATAAATATAAAAGAAACAGACTAAGATCAACAAACCAGCAGAATATATGTAGAAAATAGTAAACAAACTATAGGTGAAGTTATATTCCGATATGATAGGAAATTAATAAGGAATGGACGAAAAATATATGAAATAAACACTATATACAAAACATTGAGAAGGAAGAAAAATAATGTGTTGCTAAGGACAACAGGAATGAAGAAGTTGTTGATTTTCAATTATTGCCTTTTATGATCTGAACGTGATGAGATTAAAAAACCCAAGAAATGTTTAATGTAATTGGAATATTCTAAATTATTTTGATACTCTTATAATGCACAAAATTCTAATGATAATCTTCTTGACTTATGCCAGCAAAGTTTAACCAAATGAGATCATAGTACAGTATCACAATAAAAAAGAAATAACTGGGTTCTACAAGGAAGGACTTGAATTGTCCTATACCAGAAAAGAATTAACGATATATTAAGACCAATACAAAGAGTTAACTGTATCACAACAAATAATATACACCACACTGGAATTCATCACCTTTTCAATACACGGAACATCACTAATTACTTCAAACGATAGAAGAACGTATTTGGATCCAGAATTTGCAGAAGGACCACCAGCCTGGCCATAAATAAATCCAGGGAGCTGTATTTCCGAGGTGAACAGGACAAGAATTCCACTTTATTAAACCGAAGAAAGGAATTTCTAATGACATATCCATTCTGAGCGTCGAGATTATCAACCAACTGCCTACTTGAGTTACTTCGTCCTAGTCTGGTAAATTATTATTGTATTAATCATATTAACAACACAACACTTCAAATTTGTAAATCTTGCATTCTTATCTATGTATTTTTAATCTTCCCCACAGTTACAAGAACCTTCACACCCTGAATTAAATTAATTATAAACAAAAACAAATCATATGACCGAATATAAAATAAAGTATTAGACCCAACAATAATCGATTCACGCAACCTATAGCCTTTGTGTATGCCTATTGGAACATATCTTATTTAATGTTGAAGGAGTGAATAAATAAAGAAACCTTGTATAGTTGCAAAATCTTATCATTTGGGGTATTATTTAATGAGTTGGGAATAAAAAGTAACTGACTAAGTACGTAATATTTGACTACCGTAAACAGTGAATTCACCTATAAGTTTCGTTTGGTCCGGAACTGCAGCGCTTATTGCGGAATTCTCCGACACCAAAGAGAAGAGCGTTAAAATACAAAATTTACATAATTCTCTTTGAGGTATACTAGGGTTGAACGAAATTATAGAATAACACATTAATTATTTAAGTTTCAAGCACACTAACACTGATATTTTTCTTAGAGAGATAAGCTAATATTAGTTAATGAAGTTACTATATTCACCAATTCCAAATATCTCAGAAATTAAATTAAATTAACACGACCGAAGAGAGGAGAGACAGAGAAGCATACCCGTTCCTAGTAACAAATAGGTTTACATTGCGTGACACATTAGTAGACGCAAGACGTCAATTAGTAACAAATTGACACCGGCAATGTTGGGGATGAAACAACAAGAACCCCGCAACCGTAAGAGCCGAGGGTCTAGTAACAATATAGAGCAGGTGAATGATTGTTGTAATTTGAATAATTTAGTAAATTCTGATATGACGCGGGAGACAGTGATCGGTATGCAACTTAATCTATTACTTATTATAATAGGTACATAATTTCTTTAAAAAATAGTCATGGAAGCTATTGAAAATATGAATCATTCAAAGTGACAATATACATATAGCCTTATCACATCACTTAAGTTTCTTAATGCATTATTGTACAGCTGCGTAAGTGAAAATTTAGGTACAAATACAAGTTTATGGCCTCTTGACACTAATTTCTGTTTAAGTAAAAATTGTGAATGATTGTATATTAAATGCTATTAAATCTGTGCTAAAATATTGCTGACTTTGTTATACATGAAAATTATACATGAATAATTATAAAAAAAATGAAAGTTTATAGTCACGTGGATGGTGAATCCCGGCGTGTCTAAGCTGGATTTGATCCCGTTGTTTCAGTGGTGATCCTGTTCGGCAATCCTTAGAAGTTGGCGCAACTCTCTTTCTGCTGGTCGGGTGACGCATGAAGTTGTAGCACTTCGTATAATTTTAAAGTTCTGGAATTTCGTTGCTGTAGGACAAATGATGCTGTCTTGCCGTGTCTTGTTGTCTCAGAGTTGCTGCTCTGCAGAATCTTGCAATGTCGACTATGAAGTATTTTTTAGAACAATGAATGCATGCAACGGCCAGCAATCTGAAGTTTGAAAATGTTCGGGCTTGAACCAAACGTTGTTTGGGACCATTAAATGAAATATTTCTGAAATCGTGGTGGACCAAAATGCGGCCTGTAGGACCAAATGTTGCGTCTTAGACGCTCTCTATGAAATCTTAAGTTGGTCTTAAACGCTAGTTGAGGTGCTGGTGGAAATGAAATAATGAAGTGGACTGTATACGTTTGTTTGAGTTAATGATTTATTGAAATTAGTAGAAAATAGTTGCTGGCGGGTGCAGTTTAGCGCGGCATAGATGCCTGAGAATTAAGATAGAATTAAATGTTGAAAACCCATAATCGTGTGTAGGCCGAGATCGCCTAAGTAGTTAGCGCATGATGCTCATGCTAAATTTAGAAATGTTGAAAAATAATGTAGCCGCGGCTGGCGAACTGAGCGAGATGCCCGCTCGGAGTCTTGCAAGTAACTAAGCTAAATTTGACTGCTGCTAGCCTGTATCAAACCGGCAGCAGATAGCAGGGAGAAAAATGACGTCACTACACGCACCTGCAATGCGGCATTTTACAGTACAAAGTTTACATAGTTACAAAGTTTAACCATACTGCCCGCACAAAATCGGGGCGATTTTGCAACTTAAGTCATTGTGTTAATAGTACATAGTAATTGACATTACATGATACCAAAATTCAATAATAAATAACAAATGCTAATACAATAACAACAACATAACAATTGACATAACCATAGAATTATACAATAGTAAAGACATATAATTCATATGCATAATATTAGAGTCATACAATAATAAAAAGCATAACACTTATTATCAAATCTTATATACAAAGGCAACACACAATACTTGAAGCCTTATACATTCAATTGACCCTGACATAAAAATCTGTAAATAACAAAATTAATTAAACTATCAGAAAAACTCAAAAGCAAACAAAACAATTTCTGTGCTAAAGAATGTACAAAATAAAAACTCATGATAAAAACAAAAGTTCTTATGTAACTAAACATGATCTTTCTTGAAGCATGAACATATGTCCAGTAAATGCATATATTTAATTTTTAACAAACGTAAATAATAACACTTAATCTATATAAAGAAAACATCCTCAAAAACTGATTCAATATGGCAATACAATAATAAAAAGCTTAATAATAATATAATAAAAACAACAAATAGAAAGTATGATAAAAGTTCGAATCAATGAACGCTCATGCGATTAGTCTGAGGCCACTGGAAGTGGACATAATTTATCAATGGGTCGACGTAGGATACCATTTGCGGTGCGAACATCCGCGACGCGCACTATTGAATCCTGACCCGAATAGACATTCGTGACTACCCCGCGTTTCCAGTGAAGTGGGGGGGAATTGTCATCTAGAATAAGGACGAGTTGTCCGGGAGTCAAATTTTTGATGGGATGCGCCATCTGTTGCGCTGTTGCAAATAATCTTTCGACCACCTGTTCCATATAGAATGGGTGAATCTTTGGAGGACCTGCCATCTGCCCAGACGACTAATATTGACTTGGGAATAGTCAGGTTCCGGGAGTGCCATGAGCGGAGAACCAACCAGGAAGTGAGCTGGAGTTAAAGGTTCAGGATCCCTAGAGTCATTTGATATGGCGAACAAGGGGCGTGAGTTAAGGCAGGACTCTATTTGAGTTAGGATAGTGTAATACTCCTCGAACGTAAGGATGGTTCCGCCGACAACGCGCCGCAAATGTAACTTGACGCTCTTGACTCCGCTTTCCCACAGGCCGCCGAAATGCGGTGCTGAGGGGGGAATAAAGGACCATTTGATGCCTTGGGCACTGGTAAAATCCTGGGTGGTCTGTTCAAAAACCATTAGATTGAAAAAGTTTCTATAATTCGTGAAGTGTGCTATTAGCACAACAAAAGTTTGTTCCATTGTCGGAGAATATCTGATCAGGGATACCTCTACGGGCTATAAACCGTTTTAATGCTGCTATGAAGGCGTCTGAGGTAAGGTCTGAGACTAGTTCCAGGTGAATAGCTTTGGTGACCATGCATATAAATAAAGCAATATAAGCCTTTGATGTCGATTTTGAACGCTGCCCGCCATGACGTATAAGTACGGGACCGGCATAGTTGACTGCAGATTGAGAAAATGGCTTACCAAGTGTAACCCGGGAAGGGGGTAATTGTCCTAATAATTGGCTTGCGCCCCTAGCATGGAATTGAAAACAAGTGATACATTTGTGTATTACTGATCTTATATATGATTTATCATTAATTATCCAATATTTCTGCCATAGAGAATACTGAGTCAATTGTACCCCAGCGTGAAGTAGACGAAGATGCTCGCCTTCTATGATTAATTTACTGAGGTGAGAATGCGGGTGGAGTATGATTTGGTGTTTGCTGTCATAGGTAAGCTGGGAGTGCTGAAGACGTCCGCCCACGCGTAATATCCCCGCATTGTCCAGAAAGGGGTTAAGTGAAAGAATTTTACTATTATTAGGGATACAGCGTTGTGCCTCAAGTTCCTTAATTTTGATGTTAAAGTGTGATTGCTGGGACTGGCGAATAAAAAAGAAAAGTGTACCATGTAACTCATGGGACGTTAAAAAGGAAGTGTCTCTATCTGCTATGGGGAGTCTAGAGTTCCGAATGAACCAACGGCAATACAAAAATACGCGAAGGAGTTTTGAAAGCGAAGAGTAGTTTTCAAAATAACTAGACGTAGATGAAGCGACAATCAATGAGGTTTGGACCTGCTCAAGATCGGGATGAGTGCATGGTGAATGGGCATCGAAGGCACAGATGGGCCATGATGATGACTCATGGGACAATCAAGATGGACCATACCACCATTGTGGGTGACCGTGTAAAACCCGAGGGAGACAGCCACGCGATAGAATGTCGGCAGGGTTGTGCTTGAACTTGAGTTCCAGTGACTGATATCTGCGAATAGCTCCGGGAAGAGAATCGCCCAAATGAGAATTGTATGACCTGCGAGGTAGGGATACCACAATCTACCATCACCATTGCGGAAAGTATTGGATACAAAATGACTTTCGCATTCTGAGCCCTCAACGGAGGGAGCACGAACAGCAACGTCCTCTAATTGCCAGAAGTCCTTTAATTGAGAGGAAATGGCATTATTGTCTTTGCACGCTATGAATGGTGAGACAGGTTTTGTCATGTCGACATTAAAGGGCAAATTACCCGCGAGAATGAATCCCAATTTTGTCTCCTGTATTATGGGAAAGTGTGGGCTACGGATGAATTTGACAGGTTCAATTAATTGTAAGTAATACTGAGCACCAAGCAATAGGTCGATTTGCGAAGAGAAGTTCAGTTGCGGGTCAGCCAGGAACATGCCTTTTCGTATATTTAGAGATGAGATATCAAATGATTCCACAGGGAGATTATTCGTGATACTGGGAAACACAGCGCAATGTATGTTTAAACTAAAATTCTTATAACGTGAATGCAACCTTACCCTAGTACTGAAGTCAGCTTGAGATAAGGAATTGTTTATACCGGTGATGGGTAATTGAGATTTAATTAGTTTTAGACCCATGCGATGTGCGAAAGTCATGGTGCAGAAGTTAGCTTGGGATCCTGAGTCCAATAAAATCCTTACTGGGTGCTTCCTAACGGCATGGTCAGTTGTCATGCAGACAGCGGTGGATAATAAGATAGATTTGTTTGTTTGCAGTTTCAGTGAAAACTGATTGTTCCTGCAAGAAGCGTTATTACCTGATATGTGGATCATTGTGTGGTGGAGTTTAGCACACGTCCTACAAGCAAATTTGGAAGGACAGTGTGCGAGATCATGGCCTGGATGTATGCAATTTAAACAGAGTTTATTTTTAATTAAAATATTTTTTTTTCGTTCCAGGGGAGATATAGCCATGAATTGTGGGCATTCAGAAAGGCGGTGTTTGCCACGACACAGCTGACAGATGTTATTACCGCTATGAGAATGGAATGTTGACCTAGTAAGATCAACCGGTTTAATCGCTTTGCGATAGGGAGTCTTATCTTGTATTCTGCTTACTGAACTAGTCGCGGCACCGATGTTTTGCATTAACTGCCTTCTACTGTTTAAAAATTTAATAAAATTACTGAAATTAGGAAATTGCTCGTCGGACAAGCTTTCTTTCAAGAGCCGACATGTATGGTTATCGAGTTTTTGCGTTAAGTATTGAATGAAAATGATTTCAAAAGTATTTACCGGTAAATTTAATGAATTTAAAGGATTTATATTGTCAGTGATCTCGTCAATGAATTTGGAAATGCTACCCATGTACTCTTGTTGAATGGACTTCACGCCCAAGACATTCCCTATGTGATAGGCTGAGACAATTAATTTGCTGTCATACCTGGCCCTTAATAGATCAATGGCTACCGCATAATTGTCATGGGTTATTGGGAGAGATTTTATTACGTTTAAGGCTTCGTCTCTTAATGAACAGTGTAAATAGTGTAATTTCTGAATGTCCGTCAGGTCAGTTCTGACGTGTACAAGTTCCACAAACATATTATAATAATGTTACCTGAGAAGCAGGGCAATTTAATTGGCTCTAACTGTATAGGGGGGGTTTTAATTGGTGTAACTTCAGCTTGAACAATGACTTCTTGTTCACCTCCTCTACTTGCTCTAATAAATGGTGTAGTTTGCACTCAATATTACAGAGATCATCCTCTGTTTGAACCATGTCACTGTCTGATGTGAAATCAGAATCATCAGCCTCAATTTGGGTCTGAATTTTGTCATACTTCACGGACAATTCCATTAAGTGGCGGAGTTTAATTTTTAAGGCATGGTGATCGCTAATGTCCGGATCGAAATTGTCAGCGAACGTATTTACACTGGAGATAGAGGCCTTAATTGTGCCCCGTTTTTTGACTAACGCTTTCACATCAGCCATGACCGAACTGGAAAATGTGATTCGAAAACGATAGTTAAATATACAGCAGGTGAATGATTGTTGTAATTTGAATAATTTAGTAAATTCTGATATGATGCGGGAGCCAGTGATCGGTATGCAACTTAATCTATTACTTATTATAATAGGTACTTAATTTCTTTAAAAAATCGGTATGGAGAACCATACATGACTTCCATATTCTAAGATTTATATTTAAAATCATTTTCGAAATGAAATATTACCATAGAAACTACTTCTTTCTACTTACTGCTTCAGCCTTAACCACAGTACTGTGGTCACTAACATATACCACCTCACGTTATCGCACTCCATTTTCACTGATGATGGAAGTCGATGGCATTGCCGAAATGTCTGGTTTTGTAGAAAACATTGGACAACGGCCAAATATCCCGGGAAGGAATTTTAACAAAAACTACTTCTTTGTTGCCGATAACGTTGTATACATATATATAAAAATATGCATAAAATTAATGGCTTGTATAAGTTAATGATTGATCTCCATTAAGTAGTGCTCAAGTTTCCAAAGTTTTAATATTATGATGTCCGTAATTAAAACATCAGAGCAGATTTAGTGTGTATGAGGGTACACCGTGGACAAAAATTTTCAACATTTCCTATTGAGCATTGCTTAGAATAAAGCTGTGAATCTACAGTGTACGTTTCACAGAAAAACACGCGGAAAAGAAGGAGCGCTCCGAAGTCACTCATGGATCCTCAGCATCTTGCAGAGGGTTCATTCCCTAAAGACGAAAAGTCTGTCTATGAATCGTTCCTCTGTAAACACGTGCAGTTACACTGCCCAGCGATCCACAAGAAGCAAATCGCTATCCACGCTGGACACTTTTTCGGCTTGCATGCGTTATGTTGGTATGGGTTCGGCACTTTCCATTTAAAAACTGTGCAAATGTAAGAAAATAAACATGAATAAGGCCAGAAATAACGCAAATTGTGTGTGTGTGTGTGTGTGTGTGTTTCCTGCCTTTTCATTGCGGTAGTCGTAATAATAAAATGGAAACGTAAACAGTACATAACTGAGAAAAAAATACATAAATGAAAAAACTATAATTTTATTGCCTGGCAACAAAATTATTTTATTTTTAATAATTACCATTGTTTGAAAAAGTTTAAATGAATTTTCAAGTACTTTACTCTTGTTAAAACGTAAAAGGTTGCAGGTAAACTACCCCTTCCCCTTAACCGATCTTCACCAAAATCAAAATTCCTAGAGTCCTCTACAATTCAGTGAAGTATGCAAAAAATTATTTGATTCTGTTTGAATTTGCGGCTGTTATCATTTGCCATAGAAAATACGCTTGATAAAAAACGTTGCAGGTAAACTACCCCTTCCCCTTAACCGATCTTCACCAAAAATAATAGATCTTGAGTACTCTACAAATCAGGGCTGTATGCAAAAAATTATTTGATTCTGTTTGAATTTGCGGCTGTTATCGTTTGCCATAGAAAATACCCTTGTTAAAAAAACGTTGCAGGTAAACTAACCCTTTCCCTTAACCGATCTTCACCAAAAACAATAGGTCTTGAGAACTCTACAATTTAGGGCTGTATGCAAATAATCTTTTGATTCTGTTTGAATTTGCGGCTGTTATCGTTTGCCATAGGAAATGCCCTTCTTAAAACATAAAACGTTACAGGTTTATGTTACAGGAAACTACCCCTCTCCCTTAACCGATCTTCACCAAAAACAATAGGTCTTGAGAACTCTACAATTCAGGGCTGTATACGAAACATTATTTGATTCTGTTTGAATTTGCGGCTGTTATCGTTTGCCAAAAAAAAAAATTTCCCTTGATAAAAAAAATATCGGTATGGAGAACCATACATGACTTCCATATTCTAAGATTTATATTTAAAATCATTTTCAGCCAAACAGCCAGGCTGTGTCTTACCTGCCTTTTTATTGCTGTATTAAATGAAAAATATTATATTACATTAAAATGAAAAAAATTATAATTTTATTGCCTGGCAACAAAATTATTTTATTTTTAACAATTACAATTGTTTCAAAAAGTTTAAATAAATTTTCAAATACTTTTCTCTTGTTAAAACGTAAAAGGTTGCAGGTAAACTACCCCTTCCCCTTAACCGATCTTCACCAAAATCGAAAGTCATTGAGACCTCTGCAATTCAGGGACGTATGCAAAAAATTATTTGATTCTGTTTGAATTTGCGGCTGTTATCGTTTGCCATAGAAAATACGCTTGATAAAAAAACGTTGCAGGTAAACTACCCCTTCCCCTTAACCGATCTTCACCAAAAACAATAGGTCTTGAGTACTCTACAAATCAGGGCTGTATGCAAAACATTATTTGATTCTGTTTGAATTTGCGGCTGTTATCGTTTGCCATAGAAAATACCCTTGTTAAAAAAACGTTGCAGGTAAACTACCCCTTTCCCTCAACCGATCTTCACCAAAAATAATAGGTCTTGAGAACTCTATAATTTAGGGCTGTATGCAAATAATCTTTTGATTCTGTTTGAATTTGCGGCTGTTATCGTTTGCCATAGGAAATACCCTTGTTAAAACATAAAACGTTACTGGTAAACTACCCCTTTCCCTTAACCGATCTTCACCAAAATCAACAGATCTTGAGAACTCTACAATTCAGGGCTGTATGCGAAACATTATTTGATTCTGTTTGAATTTGCGGCTGTTATCGTTTGCCAAACAAACAAAATTACCCTTGCTAAAAAAAAACTGTTGCAGGTAAACTACCCCTTTCCCTCAACCGATCTTCACCAAAAACAATAGGTCGCGAGTACTCTGCAAATCAGGCCTGCATGCAAAAAATTATTTGATTCTGTTTGAATTTGCGGCAGTTATCATTTGCCATAGAAAAAAATCTACAGACACACAGACAGACACACACACAGACAGACAGACAGACACACACACACACACAGACACTTTTCGGAAAACGACTTTTTTTCATGTTTTGAGTGTAGTAGAATCAGAATCTGCAATAATCTCGAACACGATTTTTTTTTGCCATCACCATACTTCCATTCCTTAAGGAATATGGAAGTAAAAACCGTTGCAGGTAAACTACCCCTTTCCTTCAATCGATCTTCACCAAACATAATATATCGTGAGTACTCTACAAATCAGGGCTGTATGCAAAAAATTATTTGATTCTGTTTGAATTTGCGGCTGTTATCGTTTGCCATAGAAAAAAAATCTACACACAGATAGACACACAGACACTTTTTGGAAAACGACTTTTTTTCATGTTTTGAGTGTAGTACAATCAGAATCTGCAATAATCTCGAACACGATTTTTTTTGCCATCACCATACTTCCATTCCTTAAGGAATATGGAAGTAAAAATAGTCATGGAAGCTATTGAAAATATGAATCATTCAAAGTGACAATATACATATAGCCTTATCACATCACTTAAGTTTCTTAATGCATTATTGTACAGCTGCGTAAGTGAAAATTTAGGTACAAATACAAGTTTATGGCCTCTTGACACTAATTTCTGTTTAAGTAAAAATTGTGAATGATTGTATATTAAATGCTATTAAATCTGTGCTAAAATATTGCTGAATTTGTTATACATGAAAATTATACATGAAAAATTATTAAAAAAATGAAAGTTTATAGTCACATGGATGGTGAATCCCGGCGTGTATAAGCTGGATTCGATCCCATTGTTTCAGTGGTGATCCTGTTCGGCAATCCTTAGAAGTTGGCGCAACTCTTATTTCTGCTGGTCGGGTGACGCTTGAAGTTGTAGCTCTTTGTATAATTTTAAAGTTCTGGAATTTCGTTGCTGTAGGACAAATGATGTTGTCTTGCCGTGCCTTGTTGTCTCAGAGTTGCTGCTCTGCAGAATCTTGCAATGTCGACTATGAAGTATTTTTTAGAACAATGAATGCATGCAACGGCCAGCAATCTGAAGTTTGAAAATGTTCGGGTTTGAACCAAACGTTGTTTGGGCCCATTAAATGAAATATTTCTGAAATCGTGGTGGACCAAAATGCGGCCCGTAGGACCAAATGTTGCGTCTTAGATGCTCTCGATGAAATCTTAAGTTGGTCTTAGAACGCTAGTTGAGGTGCTGGTGTGAAATGAAATAATGAAGTGGACTGTATACGTTTGTTTGAGTTAATGATTTACTGAAATTAGTAGATAATAGTTGCTGGCGTGTGCAGTTTAGCGCGACATAGATGCCTGAGAATTAAGATAGAATTAAATGTTGAAAACCCATAATCGTGTGTAGGCCGAGATCGCCTAAGTAGTTAGCGCATGATGCTCATGCTAAATTTAGAAATGTTGAAAAATAATGTAGCCCGCTCGGAGTCTTGCAAGTAACTAAGTTAAATTTGACTGCTGCTAGCCTGTATCAAACCGGCAGCAGATAGCAGGGAGAAAAATGACGTCACTACACGCACCTGCAATGCAGCATTTTACAGTACAAAGTTTACATAGGTACAAAGTTTAACCATACTGCCCGCACAAAATCGGGGCGATTTTGCAACTTAAGTCATTGTGTGAATAGTACATAGTAATTTGAAATTACATTATACCAAAATTCAATAATAAATATCAAATGCTAATACAATAACAACGACATAACAATTGACATGCAAATTCATGTAAGGATACATAATGCATAATAATTTACATTACATAGTAATAGAATAATGATACTAAAATTCTACAACACATAATAACATGCTAATGATAAATGATAATACAATAATCAGGCAGACATAATAATAGGATAATGATCGCAAAAAATTCAAAAATACATAACCATAGAATAATACAATAGTAAAGACATATAATTCATATGCATAATATTAGAGTCATACAATAATAAAAAGCATAATAGTTATTATCAAATGTTATATACAAAGGCAACACACAATACTTGAAGCCTTATACATTAAATTGACCCTGACATAAAAATCTGTAAATAACAAAATTAATTAAATTATCAGAAAAACTCAAAAGCAAACAAAAAAAATTCTGTGCTAAAGAATGTATAAAATAAAAACTCATGATAAAAACAAAAGTTCTTATGTAACTAAACATGATCTTTCTTGAAGCATGAACATATGTCCAGTAAATGCATATATTTAATTTTTAACAAACGTAAATAATAACATTTAATCTATATAAAGAAAACATCCTCAAAAACTGATTCAATATGGCAATACAATAATAAAAAGCTTAATAATAATATAATAAAAACAACAAATAGAAAGTATGATAAAAGTTCGAATCAAGGATGCATGTCGCATGAACGCTCATGCGATTAGTCTGAGGCCACTGGAAGTGGACATAATTTATCAATGGGTCGACGTGGGATACCATTTGCAGTGCGAACATCCGCAACGCGCACTATTGAATCCTGACCCGAATAACCATTTGTGACTACCTCGCATTTCCAGTGAAGTGGGGGGGAATTGTCATCTAGAATAAGGACGAGTTGTCCGGGAGTCAAATTTTTTGACGGGATGCGCCATCTGTTGCGCTGTTGCAATTGGTGCAAATAATCTTTCGACCACCTGTTCCATATAGACTGGGTGAATCTCTGGAGGACCTGCCATCTGCCCAGACGACTAATATTGACTTGGGAATAGTGAGGTTCCGGGAGTGCCATGAGCGGAGAACCAACCAGGAAGTGAGCTGGAGTTAAAGGTTCAGGATCCCTAGAGTCATTTGATATGGCGAACAAGGGGCGTGAGTTAAGGCAGGACTCTATTTGAGTTAGGATAGTGTAATACTCCTCGAACGTAAGGATGGTTCCGCCGACAACGCGCCGCAAATGAAACTTGACGCGCTTGACTCCACTTTCCCACAGGCCGCCGAAATGCGGTGCTGAGGGGGGAATAAAGGACCATTTGATGCCTTGGGCACTGGTAAAATCCTGGATGGTCTGTTCAAAAACCATTAGATTGAAAAAGTTTCTATAATTCGTGAAGTGTGCTACTAGCACAACAAAAGTTTGTTCCATTGTCGGAGAATATCTCATCAGGGATACCTCTATGCGCTATAAACCGTTTTAATGCTGCTATGAAGGCATCTGAGGTAAGGTCTGAGACTAGTTCCAGGTGAATAGCTTTAGTGACCATGCATATAAATAAAGCAATATAAGCCTTTGATGTCGATTTTGAACGCTGCCCGCCATGACGTATAAGTATGGGACCGGCATAGTCGACTGCAGATTGAGAAAATGGCTTACCAAGCATAACCTGGGAAGGGGGTAATTGTCCTAATAATTGGCTTGCGCCCCTAGCATGGAATCGAAAACAAGTGATACATTTGTGTATTACTGATCTTATATATGATTTATCATTAATTATCCAATATTTCTGCCGTAGAGAATACTGAGTCAATTGTACCCCAGCGTGAAGTAGACGAAGATGCTGGCCTTCTATGATTAATTTACTGAGGTGAGAATGCGGGTGGAGTATGATTTGGTGTTTGCTGTCATAGGTAAGTTGGGAGTGCTGAAGATGTCCGCCCATGCGTAATATCGCCGCATTGTCCAGAAAGGGGTTAAGTGAAAGAATTTTACTATTATTAGGGATACAGCGTTGTGCCTCAAGTTCCTTAATTTCGATGTTAAAGTGCGATTGCTGGGACTGGCGATTAAAAAACAAAAGTGTACCATGTAACTCATGGGAAGTTAAAAAGGAAGTGTCTCTATCCGCTATGGGGAGCCTAGAGTTCCGAATGAACCGACGGCAATACGAAAATACGCGAAGGAGTTTTGAAAGCGAAGAGTAGTTTTCAAAATAACTAGACGTAGATGAAGCGACAATCAATGAGGTTTGGACCTGCTTTCGTTGTTCCTGCTCAAGATTGGGATGAGTGCAGGGTGAATGGGCATCGAAGGCACAGATGGGCCATGATGATGACTCACGGGACAACCAAGATGGACCATACCACCATTGTGGGTGACCGTGTAAAACCCGAGGGAGACAGCCACGCGATAGAATGTCGGCAGGGTTGTACTTGAACTTGAGTTCCAGTGACTGATATCTGCGAATAGCTCCGGGAAGAGAATCGCCCAAATGAAAATTGTATGACCTGCGAGGTAGGGATACCACAATCTACCATCACCATTGCGGAAAGTATTGGATACAAAATGACTTTCGCATTCCGAGTCCTCAACGGAGGGAGCACGAACAGCAACGTCCTCTAATTGCCAGAAGTCCTTTAATTCAGAGGAAATGGCATTATTGTCTTTGCATGCTATGAATGATGAGACAGGTTTTGTCATGTCGACATTAAAGGGCAAATTACCGGCGAGAATGAATCCCAATTTTGTCTCCTGTATTATGGGAAAGTGTGGGCTACGGATGAATTTGACAGGTTCAATTAATTGTAAGTAATACTGAGCACCAAGCAATAGGTCGATTTGCGAAGAGAAGTTCAGTTGCGGGTCAGCTAGGAACATGCCTTTTGGTATATTTAGAGATGAGATATCAAATGATTCCACAGGGAGATTATTCGTGATACTGGGAAGCACAGCGCAATGTATGTTTAAACTAAAATTCTTATAACGTGAATGCAACCTTACCCTAGTACTGAAGTCAGCTTGAGATAAGGAGTTGTTTATACCGGTGATGGGTAATTGAGATTTAATTAGTTTTTAGACACATACGACGTGCGAAACTCATGGTGCAGAAGTTAGCTTGCGATCCTGAGTCCAATAAAATCCTTACTGGGTGCTTGCTACCGGTCATGGTCAGTTGTCATGCAGACAGCGGTAGATAATAAGATAAATTTGTTTGTTTGCAGTTTCAGTGAAAACTGATTGTTCCTGCACGAAGCGTTATTGCCTGATATGTGGATCTTTGTGTGGTGGAGTTTAGCACACGTCCTACAAGCAAATTTGGAAGGACAGTGTGCGAGATCATGGCCTGGACGTATGCAATTTAAACAGAGTTTATTTTTAATTAAAATATTTTTTCGTTCCAGGGGAGATATAGCCATGAATTTTGGGCATTCAGAAAGGCGGTGTTTATCACGACACAGCTGACAGATGCCCTTAATAGATCAATGGCTACCGCATAATTGTCATGGGTTATTGGGAGAGATTTTATTACGTTTAAGGCTTCGTCTCTTAATGAACAGTGTAAATAGTGTAATTTCTGAACGTCCGTCAGGTCAGTTCTGACATGTACAAGTTCCACAAACATATTATAATAATGTTGCCTGAGAAGCAGGGCAATTTAATTGGCTCTAACTGTATAGGGGGGGTTTTAATTGGTGTAACTTCAGCTTGAACAATGACTTCTTGTTCACCTCCTCTACTTGCTCTAATAAATGGTGTAGTTTGCACTCAATATTACAGAGATCATCCTCTGTTTGAACCCTGTCACTGACTGATATGAAATCAGAATCATCAGCCTCAATTTGGGTCTGAATTTCGTCATACTTCGCGGACAATTCCATCAAGTGGCGGAGTTTAATTTTTAAGGCATGGTGATCGGTAATGTCCGGATCGAAATTGTCAGCAAAAGTATTTACACGGGAGATAGAGGCCTTAATTGTGCCCCGTGTTTTGACTAACGCTTTCACATCAGCCATGACCGAACTGCAAAATGTGATTCGAAAACGATAGTTAAATATAGAGCAGGTGAATGATTGTTGTTGTAATTTGAATAATTTAGTAAATTCTGATATGATGCGGGAGCCAGTGATCGGTATGCAACTTAATCTATTACTTATTATAATAGGTACTTAATTTCTTTAAAAAATAGTCATGGAAGCTATTGAAAATATGAATCATTCAAAGTGACAATATACATATAGCCTTATCACATCACTTAAGTTTCTTAATGCATTATTGTACAGCTGCGTAAGTGAAAATTTAGGTACAAATACAAGTTTATGGCCTCTTGACACTAATTTCTGTTTAAGTAAAAATTGTGAATGATTGTATATTAAATGCTATTAAATCTGTGCTAAAATATTGCTGACTTTGTTATACATGAAAATTACACATGAAAAATTATTAAAAAAATGAAAGTTTATAGTCACGTGGATGGTGAATTCCGGAGTGTCCAAGCTGGATTCGATCCCATTGTTTCAGTGGTGATCCTGTTCGGCAATCCTTAGAAGTTGGCGCAACTCTTGTTTCTGCTGGTCGGGTGACGCTTGAAGTTGTAGCTCTCCGTATAATTTTAAAGTTCTGGAATTTCGTTGCTGTAGGACAAATGATGCTGTCTTGCCATGTCTTGTTGTCTCAGAGTTGCTGCTCTGCAGAATCTTGCAATGTTGAGTATGAAGTATTTTTTAGAACAATGAATGCATGCAACGACCAGCAATCTAAAGTTTGAAAATGTTCGGGCTTGAACCAAACGTTGTTTGGGCCCATTAAATGAAATATTTCTGAAATCGTGGTGGACCAAAATGCGGCCCGTAGGACCAAATGTTGCGTCTTAGACGCTCTCGATGAAATCTTAAGTTGGTCTTAGAACGCTAGTTGAGGTGCTGGTGTGAAATGAAATAATGAAGTGGACTGTATACGTTTGTTTGAGTTAATGATTTATTGAAATTAGTAGAAAATAGTTGCTGGCGCGTGCAGTTTAGCGCGGCATAGATGCATGAGAATTAAGATAGAATTAAATGTTGAAAACCCATAATCGTGTGTAGGCCGAGATCGCCTAAGTAGTTAGCGCATGATGCTCATGCTAAATTTAGAAATGTTGAAAAATAATGTAGCCCGCTCGGAGTCTTGTAAGTAACTAAGTTAAATTTGACTGCTGCTAGCCTGTATCAAACTGGCAGCAGATAACAGGGAGAAAAATGACGTCACTACACGCACCTGCAATGCGGCATTTTACAGTACAAAGTTTACATAGGTACAAAGTTTAACCAGTACCATGTACAGAGATTTTCAACTCATAGTCTTTAAAAGTTATTTTGTGAAAGTACTTATACATGTCTTCCATCTTCCACTATTTCACAAATATAAGCAGCTTCTATTTATAAAATCTTCATACAGCCACTGTAGTTTATAGAATTATGTCATCACATCCTTAATATATAAAACAAACAAAATATCAGATTAAATAGTAAGGAATTATTAACATCTATTTGTATTTTATAATCAAATAGGTCAAAATTATAAACTAGTATTATACACTAACCTGCTTGTTAGTTATGTAGTTACGTTATTTACAGTAAATTTACTGTTTGTTGAGTTTTCTTAATATTTTAAACAATACAAACATTGTTATCATTGTTACCACAATCCCGTGTTTTAGATCAATTTTTTATTATTTTATTTTTTTTATTAACCTGTAAAGAACTTACAACAAATTAACAATGTTTAAATTTCCTTTTTTTTGTTATACAATTCATTGATGACTTCTAAAACATGATTTATGCAGTTCTGTAAAAAAAATTCAGCTGACCAAGCTTTGCATATAATGATTAACCCTGAGCCTTATACGAAAGTTTGCATGACCATCTGACATATCCACTTGTACAAAATTCTTCAAACACATTTATATTTTAATCTTATAAAATGTGTGTGTGTGTGTGTTTTATAAACTTGGTACAGTTCCTCTTCCTGACTGGTTGAACTATTCATGTTAATTAAGATGTATAAGTTGAGAGTTACCGTATTTAACTTACTTGACACATGTTTTGGACATAAAGCTGAGAGCCCATCATCATCCATGTCATAACCACATGACTGATAATGCATACAGTTTAATGTCTATTAATTTGTCTGTGAAATGTATGTCAGACAATACAATTTTTACACTTGCAGAAAAAACTAATTATTTTTATGACAGTTGTTTTATAACGCTGCAAGAAACTTTAACAAGATTTATTACTAAACAACATACAGTGTACATTACTTGCATGTAGTGTATAAGACATTTCAATAAATTAATTGTATAGTACATAAAATATATACTGTAGGCCTACTATCAAATGCTGGGTTTCACAAATACTACATATTTAAGTGTTTCTCTAGTTTAAATTGCAGTAAATTTATATTAAAAAAGTACAAATGTGCACACACACACACACACACACACACACACACACACAACACAAAATACAAAACACACACGTGTATTGTTAAATAATAGAAAATATTTAATTAGAACTTAATATGACTTGTTGAAACATAAGAAAACTATAAAAATTAAAAATACCAAAACACCATATACATATACATAAAAAAATAATGAGTATTTTGTTTTTGTTTTTCCTGTCAGATGTGTGTGTGTGTGTGTGTGTACAGAATAACTTTCTTAAACTGTTACATTATCAGAAGTACTCCTTTCAGTAACACCACGTCGTATAATAACAAATACAATACACAACACAGAACGTTTTTGCCATGAGACATTGTACGAAATAGTTCGAAGGCTTCTTTTGGCTCAGTTTATAAAAAATTTCTATATTGCAAACACATCACAATGTCACCAGAATCCAACTTTGTATTGTAAACACATCACTGCTATTAAACACTAACTCATCACTGGTTTGTACATGTTATCATACATATTGAGATTAGTAGATTAGAAAAAATAACAATTAAACAATAAATTTATATATATAAAATCATCCATTTGACTTTTATAAACCACTAATGAAATTAGTTTTTGTATTAAATTCCATAATCAAATAAGTTCAATAAACTATTTCTCAAACAAAAACAGCTCTTCTATTACACACATTTTCTCTGTGTGTGTTCTTACCTGAAATCAAACACAATTTATAGTGAAAAATTCAAATACTACAAACTAATTTTTAAAAATAGAAATTACACAATATTTTTAAATAGTTTTCTATGCTTGTTATCGTTACCTTTTTTTAGTGAGCATGAATATTCGCACATGTATCGACAAACTGAAGCATTGTAGTTGTTATTGAATCTGTTTTTGAACACATCTGTCTTTGTTTGCTTTCTGTCTGGTGCTGAAAGATTTCACGTTGACACCTATAAAAAATTTAATAAATTTTAGAAACTGTACACTTTACGACAACCATTTTTCTTTAAATAAGAATCTTAAGTTAAAAAATACTAATCTGAATGTAAGTTACTTTTTAAACATTCAAGAAAATCTGACACTAGTTCTCTTTGTTAATTCTGTTAAAAATACTTTACAATTTAACAAATCACCATTTATTTATTTTACCATTTGCACAACACACTTATCAGTAATAAGTAATTACTGTCCCAAAGGACACTAAATTACTCCAAAGATAATCTTAATAGTAAATTGCGACAATACAAGCATATGCTGTAATGTGCATGTATTAAATAAAATAATTATTTAAATTAATTTTAGTAATATGTAATAGACTAGCAGGTGTGAAATTGGAAGCTGAATTATAAACAGGAATCAACAGGAACATCACGCGATTGCCGCTGAGAGCATGTACACAAGTAAATAGTGTGTGTGCGTGAAGCCTGTTCAAGCCTGAAAGTTTGCAATCTCACCCCAAATAGATGCTAAATTAAAGTTTTATTTAATTATAAGCAAACCGTAAATATTAGAAAGATTGTAAAGACTTCTAAAAATGCATAAAAATCAGACACGTGTGCAGTGCAAATTCTATGTAATTATGACGTTCAGTGCGAATTCTGTGCAATTTTTAGAGCATAGTAATTACACTAATGATGCGATCATTATGATAATTACGTGTAATAGATGTAATTAAATTAGACAATGTTAGATCACCTTGAAATCCGCATTAGACATTGCAATTGGCAAAAAATGTGCGAATATGTGAAATTGGATGTGAGTGGGGGAACAGACGCCGTGGACACCTTCTGACCTGCAGAATTCTGTGACGACAGGTGTGGTTTTTTTGGTGAATATAAATACGAGCCCAGGAGAGCCAAATTTACTCTTCAATCAGTTTTCAATTGCAGCGGTACACTATGGCCGTCAGAGACGCAAAATTTTAATTACTTCAGACATAGTTAGACACTATGTCCAATATCGACAAGATCTTTTGTTTATAAACTGTAAAGTATAACTGACAATACGTTAGTTCAAGTAATAAAAAAAGAACAGTAACTACAATTATCGGATGTCTACAAACAGTCTACAACTACAAACATCAACACTCTAGACAGATGGCGAGAGAACATCAAGCAGAGGAACGATTCAGAGCAACACGTCATTCCATTCTACAGCCAGCCGATGGGACCATGAAGCACGAGTGACTGGAGGACGACCAGTGGAACCGGAAAATGCAAGAGGACATTGAGTAGGAGAGGACCGACAGAGCACTAGAGGACATGGGACAATCTGCAGAATTGAGGTGACAAAAAACCAATTTATAATTATAAAATAATAAAGACATTAATAAAAAAAATTTTAATTAAAGAAAAATTATGTAGATAGAGATAACAGAATGTAATTTAACTGTAGTAAGAATTTTCTGTAATGAAGACCAGTTAATTTAAAGATAATTTAAATCCTTGCTTGGAGAATTACCAATTGATTTAATAATTTTAATTTTTCATTGAAAGCATATAAAGTAAAGTAATTGGAAATATAGAAGAAGACTAACGATTTAATTAGTAAAATGATTATAAAGCCGTAAGATGTATGCCAAGCATAGAATAATAATGTAAAGAAGAACAAATTTATAAAGCACACATTCAGACTGAGTAGTCGAGAATTTACAGTGTAACGAAGAAATGTTTTACATAGAATTGCTAATATAAGACATAAGATATAAAATCTATTTTATGATGAGTGTACGGCAACAAAAAAACATTGAAACAATAGATAATGAATATTTTATGGCGAAGTAAAGATTACTATTATATTATTTTTTTTTAATTTTTCGTTTGAATAAAGAAATGAAAACATATTACGATTCCTAAAAGGACTACTCTTATTATGATTACACCTGAACTGTAAGTATGATTACAATTATACATACACGGTATCAGTAATGTTGTATGAATGTAAACACAGCACAAATTAATTTACTATTGTATTGGTATAATTTTGTCCCCCAAAAGTACGGGGCTATACAATTCAGATTACATGTAAATGTATACACAAAAGGTACCGTTGTATAATTTTGGCGCTCCAAAATTGTGGGACTAAACAAAAAAAATTATATTAAATAATTTGTTACGTTGTAAAATATATTTCCAATTCAAAGGTTTTGTAAAATATATAAAAACACTTGGTAAGTTTCACAAATTTTTTAATTAACTCTGACAGCTGTTTCGACTAACTTAAGCCATTGTCAAAGAGCGAGTGAATGAAATTACTGAACACAGGATGTTAGAGTAGTGTAGGTGGTAAACATCTGTTTAGGGCGTATCTGGAACATCTGTGTTGTGATGGCGAGGGGGGGGAGTGTGTGCATGAGACAAGGGAAGGTCTGGTGTCTTTAAAAACTAAATACAATCATGAATGCAAAATATAAAATTAACTGAACTAAATATAAACTGAATGCAAAATTTAAAATAATGATGAACATTCAAAATAATATAAAATAAACTAAACTAAATAACAGATTTTAATAAAGGGGATACACAAAATTCAGTCTGTTCATTGGTTAAATTTTTGTTATTTTTTATTGCTTTTATATTTCCAATTTCCTGGCATCATTTCATTCTACCTGTTTTTTTTACATGTGACAATTTTCTTCAATTAAAATAGTAATTTTCTATCAGCCCAACTAAAGACATGAAAGGAAAAACTAGTTTATACTTTTGCATTAGCTGTACAATAAGAAATGCCTCTAATCTCTACATACCCTCCACATAAACTTAAGTTATTGTATTGTAACAAATAAATTTCTCAGTCTAAAATTAACAAAAAGACAGTAACAATTGATTACATGTATATTTATTTAGTAGTTAATACCATAGCATGTTCTAATTTGTCTCAAGGCAGTTATACAGTATAGCATTGATTTACATACATTTGCAATCCAGACACCCTGTAATATAAATGATGAAACATTTATGCTTCATATTATTATGTTTAGATGGCAAGCCTACTTTTATAATTATCAGAACAAATTATTTTATGGTAAACATAGCTTGCAACAAAATCAATGTTTGGCATCTTCAACTGTAATGCACTTATGACCACTTTTCATTATTTTGTGAAATCTATAATATTTATAGGACAGAAAAATGTAATGTTATATCTGAGTTGAGTTACAGCAATGCTTTATGAACCTCTATTTGTCAAAGGGATTTTCAAATTTATACAAACGGCATCTAGAAAAAACATTGGTAACAATAATTTGAAACATGTTTAATGACACTAGTATATGGTTCTCATTAAGAGTAACTAAGATGCACTACAAACACTTTTCCTGGGTTTTATTGGTTTGAATTTTGTTACTTAATGATAGACCACCAAAATTACTAAAACCATAAAAACATTCACTTATATATACTGAAAATATTTATGCTTCTGAATGGATTAAGTATTGAAGAAAACACTGTTGTATGGTTAGAATTTTATACTAAGTATACAGAGAATTATCATTACATCACTAACTGTATATACAACAAATAGTGAGTTTGAAATTTTGTATCAATTAAATAGTAAAAAAATTCCAGATAAAATTGTCTAAACCTTATACATACTTCCAAAATATCAAATAAAAATTTATAAGTAAACTTGATTTTTTTTAAAAAGTTCAATTCTTGGATTGATTAACTAAATATGGTTAAATCACTAATGACTCGGAACACAAAGTTTTTTATGGGTAAGAGTGTAACTGACGAAGCTTAGAATAAGCGAAAACTGGTTCAGGCTATAAGGTAAAACTTTTGTTTTTACCCATAAAAAACTTTGTGTTCCAAGTCGGTAGTGATTTGATTATATTTAGTAAAAAGTTCAATATACAGTTTCCATACCATGTCTAAACTTAAGAATAATGTATATTAAATATTTCCTCATCTTTAATCAAACATTGTTTGAGGTTGTGTTAAGAGTTGTAAACTACATTTATCAATTTTTGTTTGTAAAGACACATTAATGTTGGTGATGGACAGCTAAATAGTTGACTGAAAAGTTAACCAGTAAAGTTACACTAGACATAACCAGTTTGTACTACTAAGATAGAAGAAATTCCGTTATTTGACAATTATGCACCTTACATTCTGTCATCAGTTTTTTAATTCTTTCTTCTTCTGTTACTTTTTTCTAAGACATCTTCAAATCAGGTGGTAAATCTGTTGTCACACAAGTTGCCTCACTTTTATGGTACCTCTTTATGAAATTTAATAATATAATTTAATAATTTAACGAAGAGGATGAATCAACAAGATAATTCTTTATGAAATGGTAACCTTATGGAATCGTCAATGGCAAAACTAATAATTTTTTTGTTTTCTCATAAAAAACAAACAACATACATCAATGAAACAAGTATAATGTTGTTTCCTTGCACTATGGCAATGTTATCTTTGTATTTCATTTGACCCTCTTACAATATAAAAACGAGAAACAAGAAGTTTATTTAAAGAAAAGCTTCTTGTCAAAAACACAAATATCATAAAGAGTGCAAGAAGGCTTCCTTACTTACATCAACAACCCTAAAGTTGTCAATATGCTTATAGATATGAAATCATGCAAAGAATATATAGAGTTTAACTCATCAGGAATCTGGGGGAAAAGGTATTTGCTCATTAGATACATTTTAATATACGTACAAAACAACTGAAATAATAAATACAACATAAAAATATAACACACACAAATATATAGTACCAATAATAATTCATTTATGGCTTGAATGGGGCCAGCAAAGTATGATGAAATGATTCAAACCAATATTACAAGTGGAGACAACTTGATGGATTTCTTAAGGATTGATGGTAGTTGAAAGGCTCAAAAACACCAAGGCAGGAGCTGTGATTGGTATTAACTTAATTTTTCAAAGTCTAACCTACAATTGGCTGGTAAAAGCAAATAAAAGTAGTGAGAAACAAAATCTATTTTATTACATCTATATCTACGGGTATATTGCTTTACCACATAGCCACCACCCATGTACAGGTACTTATCATATTGTTACAAGGCCGTGCACAAGGGGGGGGTTTGGGGGTTTAACCCTCCCCATTTGGGAAGATAAATCAGTGAGTTTGGAAGTGAAATAGTGATTGTTTCAATCTGATATAAAATACCGGAGGTATTCACATCATTTGAACTCGTGAACAATTCCCGCCTTGCGCAGCAAACACGGCAGTGCTCCGTCTTTCTCACACTCTCACATCTTTCTCACACGTTAGTAGTATAAATAATACGTAGTTCATTCGGCACGCCAGTTCTCTATTTTTCGTGTGGTTCGCGCAGTATTGACTGACTTGTGCGTTAATCATTAATTATCGCTACCACCAATAGACTACGGACTGTGTATTCCTAGTTCATTCTGCGATTTTGTGCTGAACAATTAGTAAAATATGTCCAGTAAACGAACGAATTCTTTGTTAAATTACTTTTGCAAAAAACAACGGACAGAAGAGGTAAGTTATTATTAATATTTAACATAATTCTTCTCTTCGAAGTTTTGTGACAAGCGTAAAACAAAAGGTTTATTTATTAAAATTTTATTATTTTACGCACATGCAAATAAAACACACATAAACCTCAGTACACGTTGCTTTCTCATCTATTTTTAAAAGTCTAAATGACAACGACCTTGGCGATAAAACCGTCCATGCTGATTCCCGGAAAACGATGACGCTATGCCTCTTGTCACATTTTATTGTAATCTAAGCTATTCAGCAGGTCAGCTAATAAAGTCAGCAAGAACATTTACTGAGTAGTGCATTACGGCCCATATATGGTACGAACAATTTTTTGTACTAAATAATTAAATAAAAATCTCGGAGTACGTAGACTATAAAAAATTAAGCAGTTTATTTACAAAAATAGCGAAAACTCACATCCGCATAGTAGACAAATTTACCGAAAATGACCGCCGCACCACAAGAAAATCAATTACGGGACGTATATACCCCATAACACAGCGAACGTGTTAAAATTCATGTTATCAAATCAAATACAGTAATTTATTTCAAAGTTGACAGAAAAATCTCATTGAATACATCATAAGCATGCGTTGCATAAAAAAGTATAAGGTAGCCTATCAAATAATAATAGTCTTCATTTATTTATTTGCTTACAGCCGAAATCAGGATACAGCTCTCAATCAAGTCCGACAAATGAAGACAATGAAGTATCAAATCCAGCACAGTCCAATGCTGAATCGCTGACAGAAACAGATACCAACCAACCAACAATTAGTGGTAGCTTACATCAAATCCATCCTTGAGATGTGGCATTATTTTTAAGCAAGGAATTGGAAATGAGTATCACGAACGCATACAAATCCATCTGATCTCCTCCGGAAAAGTATAAATTTCCTTGCTCTGGAGAAAGGAATCTTCGTTTCCAAGGACACTGGCTGAAGACTTACCATTGGTTGGCCTACTCGAGAAAGGAGGATGCAGCTTTCTGTAAAGCATATTTGTTGCAATGTAAGAAGACTGCTGGTGTCGGTTCTCAAGCCACAAAAGCAGCATGTTGGCATTAGGAATATCAGAAAAATGGATGAAGGAAAAATGGTGCCTATTGATGTACAATTAAGTTTGGAGAAGAAAAAAGTGATCGAGGAAACAAGAAGAAACTCATGGCCATTGTAGAAACGGTAAAACTTTGTGGACAGCAAGGCTTAGCCTTGAGAGGCTCAAAGGAAGGTGGCCAAATAACACCTGAAGTGCCTGCTGTAAATGATGGCAACTTCCGGGCCCTTCTCCGTTTTCGTGCTACAACAGATGACCTACTAAAAAAACATTTGGAGACTTCGTCAAAGAATGCGGTATATACAAGCAATAGAATTCAAAATGAAGTCATCTCTATAATTCACAAGAAAATCTTAAGAAATTTGGTAGACAATATTAATAAATCCAAAGCTTTCTCACTACTTGCTGACGAAACATCAGACATTTCTGGTTTAGAGCAACTTTCCATATGTGTGCGTTATACAGCAAACAAAGGTGAGAAATGTGTGGTCAAAGAAGATTTTATAGGCTTTGTACCTGTAACAGACTGCACGGGGAAAACCCTAGCCACAACTGCAGTCAACTTTTTGCAAGAGAATGGAATTGATACATGTTATCTATATGGTCAAGGCTATGATGGAGCGGCGGCCATGAGTGGGAAAATGCATGGAACTCAAGCCTACATTCAAGCAGATCACCCTCTGGCTCTCTATGTCCATTGTGCCTCTCACAGCCTTAATCTTGCTGTGAGTTCGGCCAGTAATATTTCAGCCATTAGAAATTGTTTGGGAACCATTGAATCCGTATATAACTTTTTCAACTCCCCCAAACGGCAGGCTGTTCTGCAAGAAACCATAGCTGAAGTATTACCAGAGGCGAATCACTCCAAATTGAAAAAATACTGTCCAACCAGATGGATTGAACGTCATCAATCCGTATCAATTTATTGTGATCTTCAAGAAGGCGTGATAGAGGCCTTAGGAAAAATTTCTCAGCTGCAAGAGGCAATAGTGGCAGCTTAGGCGTTTCAACTACTGAGTGGAATTAAAAATTGCCAATTCCAAATTTGCTGCCAAATCCTTCTAGCATGCCATGCCATTTTAACACCCCTGAGCGTGTCTCTTCAGCGAGAAGACCTATATCTGACCGAAGCTGTACTCCTTGCACAACATTCTTTAGAGGAACTTAAAAACATGAGGAAGTCTGCCAGTGAAATGTTCCGCAATATACTTGAGAAAGCAAAGTCTGTTATGGAGGATTCTGACATCGCTCTTAGTGTTCCACGATTAAGTAAGAAGCAGCAACACTGAAGCAACGTCGAAATCGAGTCACCAGAAGAATATTACCGTGTGATAATGTTCATACCATTTTTAGATGAACTTAATAGTCACATTTAATCTAGATTCATCTAGCATGGTGAAATTCTTAGCAGTTTCGACTGTCTGTTACCTCAGAGGCAGGCGCATTTCCATGAAGACAACTGTCGGACCCTATACAGAACTTATGAGTCAGTCCTCGAATGCATCAATGAAGATGAATTCCTAGCTGAAATTAAAATGTGGCGAAGAAGAATCGGAGATTGTAGTGG
Source organism: Magicicada septendecula (assembly GCA_034769895.1). NCBI lineage: Eukaryota > Metazoa > Arthropoda > Insecta > Hemiptera > Cicadidae > Magicicada > Magicicada septendecula. The sequence goes on along the minus strand of CM068370.1, from coordinate 386,339,776 downwards.
AAAGAAAGGAGACCTCATCTTCCATGCACTGGATATTTGTGAAGCAAGTGAAGCCTTCCTCAGTGTAAGGAAACTTCTGAAAATCCTGTGTTGCCTGTCACCACAGCGACAGCAGAAAGATCATTCTCCACCCTACGCAGGCTAAAAACACATATTAGGAATTCCATGGCAGAAGAAAGACTAAATGGCCTTGCATTATTGAACATCCATAGAGAAATTAATGTCTCTAGTGAAGAGATCGTTAATGAATTTGCCAATTCAAACAGAAAAATGTTACTATGTTAATAAAAGGAATTAGTGTAATGTATACAATTTTTATTAATATTGTTTTCGTTCATTTCCTCTCAAGTCTACTTATTATGTGTTACTCCATATTGTAATTCATAAACAGTTTATTGAAATTTTCATTATAGACTACTTTATGGAAAAGAAATTTTCCACTTCAGAACCCCTCCCTTTCAAAAATCCTGCGCACGGGCCTGTATTGTTACATAAGCTTTTGCAATCCCATGTTGAAAAACGCTGCCACCAAGGTATCCAACCAAATGATGACATCATTAATAGCATTTGTATCAGTCACAGTAGTGGGTAGTCAGGTAGTCCTTCATCTTGTAACCTGCTTGCTCCTTGGCCTGGACTCAGTCCAGTAGTGTACCCATCTCAATTTGCCCACTGACAGAACAATGATCATACACTCATTCTGTCTGTGAACTTCCCAGATGTGCAAGCTTTCAAATACACTGCATCTGACCTATGCTACACTCTAGCAAGTGACAGTGGGTCCTTGGCAAATACAGTCGACATGATAAAGCCACATCAATGACTTGGCACCCTGTTCTACATTTGGTCAGACAGCCATACACACTGGGTTAATCATAGTATGGTATTGCATGGTCCTGACAGTGGCCAGACAGTCTTTCCATTGACCAAGAGCCTCGTTCAGCAATTGGGAATACAGTCCCAAACATATCAACAAGCGGTGGAGCATTTCAAGGAAACCACTGCGTACCTTACAGATGATGGGACAGGCTCTGTTTTTCATCAGTCTTCATGTAAAATGAATTGCCAATGCACCAAATAAAAATACAGACACCTTGTTATTTACAAACTGGATTTAAAAAAAATTGTTGTACTGATGTTTTATAATTCAACAAATAATGGAAAGGCATGGAGAATTTAAAAAAATAACTTATTTGTTATTCATTGACTACACAAAAGCCTTGATATAATTAACAAGGAAATTTTAAATAGAATAGGTATATCTTTACACTTAAAAACACGTTCAAAATCTTACATACTGCCCTTAATATTGGAATCAAAGTTGACAGTAGAATAAGTGAAGCAATTTTGATACCGTAAAGGGTTCGACAAGGCTATTCCATGTCCCAGTACATTTTAACATCTTGCATGTTGCAATTACAACATGGAAAATGTATGCTGACTGTGGATTTGAATGGATTGATTTTAAATTATTAACTCTTTTATGTGCAGGCAATCACATCCTGTTATCAAGATTAGAAAATGCTCTTTACAAAATAATTAATGGCTATAATCCAAGTATCATATATATCTATCAAGTAAACTAAATAAATTACTTACTGTGGTAAATTACCAACAAGAGGAAAAACATGTTTAATTAATTCTATAATACAACAAGTAATGGTCTCTGATTAGTTAGGATGTGATGAAAGTTATAATTTTAATTTTACTTTAGAAATGAAAATATCCAGGTTCAAACAATGCATGCCACAACTGTAAAAGTTTGGATGGATGCTTTGTAGACATTTGGTGACTCTTACTATTATATGGTAGCAAGATCTGGACATTAACCATAACCAAGATCTGGGTTGTCAATAACCATTAATCCATGCTGCACAGATAAAATTGTTGTAATCAGTGGCAAGATATTAATTAAGATATCATAAGGGAGTCTCTTAACTAGGGGGTAAAACTGTGAGACTGTGTGAAAATTCCAGAACAAAAAAACTGTAAGTGTCCATAACTGAAAACTACACACTTGAGTACATGAGTACACTTGATCTGCTAAACTATGGAATGTAACATTAGTAAAAAAAAACTAAGTAAAAACTGGAATCTTCCATCGGTGAGAACAGTCACAGAACTCTCATGGGAAACCTACATGTCAGCAACTTTGGTTTTACATGTGGAAATCTTGGACCCAAAACACCTATCCCATCTTACATCATTTCTATCAACAACCAATTCACAACTAAATGAAAAATGAAAGGAAAAGTCATATGAAAAGGAAATTAGTTAATAAGTAAGAATTGTAGAAAGAGGGGACCGGAGTTCCTAGGAAGAGTTCAAGACAAAAGGATGTGCGTATTAAGTCTCAAGGTGGACAGCAACATGGACCTCATTAAGTAAGCAACAACAAACTGTAAGAAAAACAATTAACTATTTACAATTTAAAAGGTGTTACTCTCTTGTAAAAATTAAATACTACATTATATATGAGTAATAAAATGTTAATACAAAAAATAACGGTAAAGTAATAATAACCAAAATAAAATAAATGTAGAAATTAAGTTTACGAAGTTTATATTATTTTCAAAACTTTACTTACTTATTATCTATATCTATAAAAATGAATGTTTCTTTCTTTCTTTCTTTGTCCCGTATGCGTTCCTATACCATTCATCCGATTGCGATGAAACTTCGGTGAGTTGTTGTGCGCACGCCCGCGAAGGTTTATGAATTTTTTTCGATGGGGTCCTATGGGGGGTTCTTGGGGTCTTCCACATCTCCTCCTAAACCACTGGACCGATTTCAACCAAACTTGGCACAAATATTTTATGCAACGGGAGAACCAACATAGGGTAGGTGTTTTTTCGATGGGGTCCTTTGGGGGGTCCTTTGGGGTCTTCCACATCTCCTCCTAAACCACTGGACCGATTTCAACCAAACTTGGCACAAATATTTTACGCAACGGGAGAACCAACATAGGATAGGTGTTTTTTTCGACGGGGTCCTTTGGGGTCTTCCACATCTCCTCCTAAACCACTGGACCGATTTCAACCAAACTTAGCACAAATATTTTACGCAACGGGAGAATCAACATAGGATATGTGTTTTTTCGATATGATCCTTCGGGGGGTCCTTTTGGGGGTCCTTTGGGGTCTTTCACATCTCCTCCTAAACCACTGGACCGATTTCAACCAAACGTGGCACAAATATTTTACGCAAAGGGACAACCAACATAGGATAGGTGTTTTTTCAATGGGGTTCTTTTGGGGGTCCTTTGGGGTCTTCCACATCTCCTCCTAAACCACTGGACCGATTTCAACCAAACTTGGCACAAATATTTTACGCAAAGGAAGAACCAACATAGGATAGGTGTTTGTTCGATAGGGTCCTTTGGGGGGGTCCTTTGGGGTCTTCCACATCTTCTCCTAAACCACTGGACCGATTTCAACCAAACTTGGCACAAATATTTTACGCAACGGGAGAACCAACATAGGATAGGTGTTTTTTCCGACGGGGTCCTTTGGGGTCTTCCACATCTTCTCCTAAACCACTGGACCGATTTCAACCAAACTTGGCACAAATATTTTACGCAAAGGGAGAACCAACATAGGATAAGTGTTTTTTCGATGGGGTCCTTTGGGGTCTTCCACATCTTCTCCTAAACCACTGGACCGATTTCAACCAAACTTGGCACAAATATTTTACGCAACGGGAGAACCAACATAGGATATGTGTTTTTTCGATATGATACTTTGGGGGGTCCTTTGGGGTCTTCCACATCTTCTCCTAAACCACTGGACCGATTTCAACCAAACTTGGCACAAATATTTTACGCAAAGGGAGAACCAACATAGGATAGGTGTTTTTTCGATGGGGTTCTTTTGGGGGTTCTTTGGGGTCTTCCACATCTCCTCCTAAACCACTGGACCGATTTCAACCAAACTTGGCACAAATATTTTACGCAACGGGAGAACCAACATAGGACAGGTGTTTTTTTCGATACGATCCTCTGGGGGGTCCTTTGGAGTCTTAAAAAACTAACTTATTAGATCTGGTTAATATGGCAACCCAATGGAATAGATTCTGTTCTAAATATATTATCGCATTAAATTGAAGACCACGCGAACGAAGTCTTTATATATTATATATATACAAACACTTTCTTTCTTTGAGTGGCATTGCAACGCATGCCGGGTACTCGCTAGTTATTCATAAAATTCTCTTTCTAATTAAATAAAAGATTATTATTATTTACTAATAAAGTTTAAATCAAATTAATAATTAAAAGCAATCCTCTTGAAAGCCAAGAAAAGTTATTTTCAACCCTTCCAAACCACCATCCTCTTACAGTAACAAGATATTTGTTAAGAAATCATTAGGGGAATAATAATATCAGAAAGGAATAAAACATATTTTCAATAAATGACAAAGTACAAAATAAAACATTACTGAGAAGTTCTTTCCTTATTTTAATGAAAAGACAGACCTGTACTTGATAATACTTTTTCTATTTAACAGCTAAACATTTGCTCCCAAATGTAGTCTTATGAACTTGGCCCTTCATCAGCCATAAACTAAACATAAATGGCATAGGTCCATTAAAGTCTACATATGACTCCTACATACTGGGGATATTGATCTTAAAGCCAACCCATTTTTTTTTACATCGAATTCTTAATACAATTTAAACAGGTGACTTTCCAAAGTAGAATGTGCAATTGGTGTGATCAGTTGCATAACTAATTATGTTCAGTCGCAAAACTTTCAACTAATCGGTACAATCAATTTATACAATCGATCACCTTGTGTGAAAGCAGTGGCGTATCTAGAATTTGGCCTTGTGGAGGGGACCAGTCAAGACGGCTTCATACAAAAGAAAAATCAAGACTAACCAGCATTACTATGTTTAAAGTGGTTGAAAAACATGTGATAACATCCTGAAATCAATCTCATTGAAGTAAGTGGTAATGACATACTAAAATATGTGTAACTGAAACATTGTTTAGATGATACGTATCGATTGAATTAATTTTCCTATATTTCATATTTCAAACATATACACAAATGCTGTGTAGTAAACTTGTTTGTATATTTAAAAAACAGTTTCTACTATAATAGCACTCAATGATGAAAAAATAATAATAAAGCAGCCTACAAATTAAGACATCAACAAAATTCTTCAATTTTTCGAATTTCAATAAATACGCCTCTGTGTGAAAGTAGCCTTCATTTCCTTAGTGATAGTCTTCATTTATGTATACCAACTTAATTGTCCACTATAAACCATCTGATTCATTTCATCTAAAACAGTTGTAACAAACGCAGTTTGTGTCATACTGTTGCCAATCGTTCAGTACTTGTGAAAAAACATTCAGCTAGTTTGTACCAACATTACTATAAATATTATAATAAAAGATAGGAGCTACTCTGTCAAAAACTGTATCTCAACATGTTCCCCAAAATTTGAAAAACAATAAGATGGTATAGTAGAGAATCAATTAACTTTGCTGTTCCTGGTTTCCTTTCTACTCTTCTTCCCCTCTTCTCTCTAATCCTTAGAAATTTGATAGCAAGATAAATACTGAGCAGCTTAATTGAACTGACACTTATTTTTGCAAACTCTTGTAGCCACTACATTATTCACTGTACATTTTTAAAATGTGCATAATTCATTATTTCGTACAAGCTACACACATATAATGTTAATTTTTAGATCTCTTTTACATTAATGTATAAATGTTATCTCCTGATAGCATGAAATATAGAAATGAATGATAATCTTATTTCTACATTATCTGAGACTGTACTAATGTATAGCCAATCTAACTAATGCTAAAACAATACTAACTTGAAAAAATATACTAATTCAGTTCATGTAGTATTCAATTTATAATAAGCATTCTTTACATTATCTCAAGATTAAAAACCAGACTGTTCTTCAAAATCAGATTTCAAGAATTTACTGGCTAATATAAAATTGCCTGAAAGATACACAATTAGTTAATTATGTAGACATGTAAAAAGTACACACATGCTTACAAGTTTCAATTACATAAGTCACACACACACACACAAGCAGAGTAAATTTATGTTTATTAAAAAGAGAAAGCATCAGAAAACAAATGTTTACTGTTATTGTACAGTTTATCCACATAAATATCACTATAATATTGACGACTCGGAACACAATGTTTTTTATAAGTAAAAACGTAAAGTTTTACCTTACAGCCTAAACCGGCTTTCACCTATAGAAGGCTTCATCAGAGGCTGTCGTTAGTAGCGCTGCTCGTCTTGTTGTTGGCGACGAGAAAGTGTTTCGAAAGATTGAAGCTGTGTGTGTGTGGTGAGATGTGTTCGAATAATGCGTGCGATTTGAATTGTGTCTGTTCGTTTAGGATGTCGTTTTTATTTGTTTTTGTGTGTTTGTAAGCAAACACACATATAAAAACATCGACAATAACATGAACATACTACACGTACACACAAAAGGCCGAAAACTAGACACTCTAGAACAATTAGAAATATACAAACACACAAAAACAAATAAAAACGACATCCTAAACGAACAGACACAATTCAAATCGCACGCATTATTCGAACACATCTCACCACACACACACAGCTTCAATCTTTCGAAACACTTTCTCGTCGCCAACAACAAGACGAGCAGCGCTACTAACGACAGCCTCTGATGAAGCCTTCTATAGGTGAAAGCCGGTTTAGGCTGTAAGGTAAAACTTTACGTTTTTACTTATAAAAAACATTGTGTTCCGAGTCGTCAATATTATAGTGATATTTAGTTAAGTAACGGACACGTCATGGACAACGAAATCCAAGAGTTTATCCACATAGCTTATCTATCCATATTCTGGAGGAAGCAACTCTCAAAAGTTAAAAAAAAATGAAAAAATTGTGTAGTATTACTCCCGCCACAAAGTCTATGCTCTGCACAAAAGAACAATCTAATTCTGCATTCTAATGTAGGAAAATCAAACACAACATCAACAATACTGCACTCTACATTCTGTAGAAGGGAACTATACTGGTTGATTCATTTTAGCAGAACAGAATACTGGAAAGGTTGCAGACTCGCATTTGGCTTTCAAATTTTTTTCTTGAACACACACACACAGGATGCACCTGTGTATCATAAACAGTTGTCATATTGATCCAGTGGGTATGTAGGGCATAACAAAACATTAAGTTGACCTTCATGTTGAAAGCTGCTCTTGATTCTTATCCACCATTAAGAAAAATGTCAATAGTTTCTTATATTGACACAGTTTCTGTGACTTTTCAGATTCTGAGATTGAATATAATGGCTGCGTAACAAGAAGAGGATGTGTTGAAAGAAACATCCCATGACAGTTACACATCATTGTGTCCTTGGAACATCTCAGCTATAACTGCTGATATGAAACAGAAAGACACAGAAACAAAATATCTCATAGTCACAAGCCAGCAAAATAATAACAAACTTTTATTTTATTTTTAAGGAGAAATCTTTTGAAGGTCTTTAAGTAAGTAATTCTGAGAGTATTATGCTCTGAGAACTACCAGAATGTGACCTGTAATTGATAAAATATGCACTATAGGAATAAAGAAATAAATATAAAACTGGGTAGTCCACAAAAGTTTTTAAAACTATATAAACACTTGGTACGTTTCACAGTTTTCATTTAACTGTGACAGCTGTTTCAACTTCTCAAGCTATTGTCAAAAAGATCAGTGAACAACAAAAACAGAGGAAGTTAGGGTGGTGAACATCTGTTTAGGGCGTGTATCATGGGCATGTGTGGGGTGTGAAGATGGAGGGGGGGTTTGTAGGATTATAACATGCACTGAGTAATCTGGATTGTAAATCATTTGGTTTGTTGTTGTTACTTTAAATCTTAGTCTTTCACTTTCACTAAACTTACAGGTACTACTAGTTCCATCATAGATATTAATATTGTATAATGAAGACAAGAAGTTCCAATAATGTCAAACTTATTTCTACTTTTGTATTCAATGGTAGCACCAATTACTACAATAAATTATATAATTTATTCCACAAAAGACTACACTGAAGAGTATATCAGTAAAAATTCTGTATTTCATTTGATACAAAAAGTAAATTTTTCTGGAATGCCTAAAGGAGAAATGTCAGTATCTTTTTGTTTGTTACAATGACTAAATCTTTTAAGCAAATTTTAACGTCTTTTATAATTTACTAAAAATTATAAAATTTTACTATTTAATGAAGGTACTGTAACTATTTCTGGCATTCTATCTTACATTTAGCAATAATGGCAAAGATCCTGAAAATTATGCACATTTGCACAACCTGCCTCAACCAGTCTTTACTCTGTTATTTCCATCCAGTGTGTGTGAACTATCCATTCTCCCATGTAGTCTACACCAATTGATCATATTTTTATTACTTTTCCTGTTAGTAATTACCTCAACAGTCTATCTTATTTTGTGACTTGACAACTTCTTACTTGCATTTTCTGTAAAACAATGATTCACAAGCCTGTATATTTTCCTCATTGTAAACATTTCCTTGATAACTAGTTCCACAGTGTCCACCTGATGTTGTTTTCCATAATCAACAATTTTTAATTTTTGTATTATATACTACATATTTAAATTCTGATATTTTCCTTCACCATTTCCTTTTACCAGAATATTTTGATCTGACCACTGAACTACAACATGCATTCAAGTTTTCAGGTTTTAAGGACCTCAGGTTTTCTGCTTCCCATAAACCTGAGTCTTGATAATTCAAGGTTTTGCCTTCATGTTACTTTTTCATTTCAAAATATATTTTTTTAATTAATTAAACAAGATGTTGATGATTACCTGCACCTGCAATGAGCATTCTTATGAATGAATTCATATTCATAACATATATTAAATACTGTATGTCAATTTACGTTGGTCCGAAAAGAGGTGATGTAAGACAGTCCCATACAAAACATTACGACAATGAGAAAGAAAAAATTCCAACAACTGTAGAAGCATATTACAAAATGATATAAAAAAAAGTTATCTAGACAGCAATTATGAGAACGAAGAAACAGATCCTGTACAAGAAAGCAAGATTAGCCACAGCGATTGAACAGAGGCCTTAGAACTAAACATTATAGTCTTCCAATGGACTCCGGCCGACTGCAAGGCCAGGGGAAACAAGATCATGGACAGTATTGCCAAGGAGAGGGCAGAATGGAATGGACAGACTACTGGAGAGTGGGGACAACATGCAAGCATCTTTTCACCCTTTAGAAGGAACCAATCGATCAATCAGGACATGGCTAGGAGGGTGGCTACCTTCAGTCAGGCTGAAATCGGACACATTGTCACCGAACAATATCTCCACTGCTTTGCCTTCGGTAATTCCCTGACCTGTACCCAGTGTGCTGAACAGGTGAGGAAACCTCCCATAGTCCAGCTCCAAGCATGGCTGGAGTGGCGCTGAGAGCAGGGTTGAGGGAGAGAATGATGTCTCAAATACTGAAGGACAGAGGCCTTTAGGTACTACGAGCAGCAGTATACAGTGGACATCGGGCCATCTAGGCTGGATGCTTGAAAGAAGTAAGTTGGAAATTGAACTATATCGAATAACAGTCACATACTATCCTAGCTGATATTCTTAAGTTAAAAAGATTACATCAAGTGGCAGGAAGAAAATGCTCCAATCTTCTGAAGCTTTTATGATCCTATGCAAGCAATTATCAATAATGAAGTAAATATGTATTATCACTTAAATGTTTTGCAATTTTTGTTTTCTATATTCTATGCCATACTTACTATTGTACTTCTGTATAGTCTAAATTTTTGATACTCAGACATTCCTAGTCCCATCCAATTTAAATTATCAGGACTACTGTATTTCAATAAATTTCTTTCTACACTGCATGAGGTAATAAACACATTAAATCAGTAGGGATAAGTTTTGGATTACTTCATTCTAATTTGTCCACTATTAATGTCAGCAATTTTACACAATGTTTATTATCCCTGGGATTTCTTTCTAAGTACACTTTCCAATTTTACTCTTGCCTTTTTCAGTTACTTTATCCTGTGGTTGCAATAACTCGCTTTCAGTACCGTTCAAAAGTTTTAACACATTACACACCCACAGATCCACACTCAGTAACAGAGTTTGATAGGACAAAGAAATTAGATTTAATGTAGACAAAATTTCCTGACAATGACTTCTGAACAGTTTGTTTGCAGTTTAATCACTCCTGTAAACCCTACTGAAAATGATTGTCTTTCGATTTGTAATCATAGACAATAATAGAGAGTAATTTATACAAATAATAGCTTGCACGCTGCAGCTTCAAACCAAGTTACTCATGTGTGATAAGGAAAAAGTTGAGATGGCGACTCTTCTATAAATTGAAGCAGAGCTGTCACGAAACTTGCTTCATTTATACCAAATTTGTCTACCTCATGATACTGGTCTTGAACTTCCGCGACCACCTTGTGAAGAGCATATCCAAGAGAGTCTGTGAGTACATGGAATACATCTGTAGTGTTTTTGCTTACTTTCCCAACAAGGAGTGGTGTTGTTACAGACTTATAGAGCTAATCTTGCCACATATCCACTTCATCTTGTACAACTACATTTCATTTCATTTTCAAAAGAACTATACATTTTCATTACTGTTACTACTACTAGGAAAGGGAGATTAAAAGGCTACAGTACCTAATGTCAATATGTCATATTTGTTGTGCTATACAGAACAAATAAAGCATTATCATGCAATAAAAAGTAAAAAACAAGTGAATATGACCAAAAATATGCTTTTATAAGTTTGGGCTGAAAGTGAAAAGTAGTTAAAATATTAAATTCATATGCCCTATCACATAAATATAAAACCTAATGAACTGTGTACCCTCAGTAAGTTAATTGTAGTAATTATGATCTGAACAAACATGTACAGTAGCAAATTTTGATTGTGCATTCAACGTATACAACCAATACCAGTGTTATTTTCAGTCAAGAACAATATATGGATTGAATACTTTTTCCCAAATGTGGTTACCATCCTGTACCATTTTACAGAAAGGAACAAATTCCCTATAATATTTAAGATATCACTCAATAATAAAGTTCATAATTCTATTATTTCAGTAAAAAGTATGACTCTGTATGGTATTGGATCTGTCAATATTTATTAATAAATTTTCTACTTGTGTTTAACATTTTACATAGATTATATATTAATATGACAAAACAAAAATAGAAACTTCACATGAACATGTGAAAGAAAATGCAGCATACAATGAAAAAGTGTACAGCAATTACAAAAACAGTATTTAAAGTAACAATCAACGGTTCCAAGTAAACGGTTGGACAAAGGTCTGTCCAAACGTTTTCTTGCAGTCGAATGTCTAAATTTCTAAGTACAAGGTTTTGGACAAGGCTGATACAGGAAAATAAATACAAGTTTTTTTTGTGGAAAACCGAAAAAGGGACCTTCTAAATTTCAAAGAACGTGCGAAGTTTCATAGCCAACTTTCTGACTAGATTTTGGACTGACTTTTATGTGAGTCCTACAGTGTTCTTTCTTCCAGGCAATCTATTATTCGAACCTCTTTAAGAAATACACCAGATTAATTAATTAATTAACACATCACTCTACGTTAAAACAGTGGCTTAAGCCTTACAGTATTTATTTAAAATATTTGCTAAGCTTATCAAACTATTAAGCTTCTTTATTATTCTTTTAATAATTTTATTTTAAAGGGAAAGTCTTTACAAATTACAACTTGTCAATAAAAATGTTATCTTTTTACACACAAAAAAGAAGAAAAATTAGGTATTAAATTTCTTGCAACTTTTGTATGAGTGGCCTTATAAGGATTCCCAAGAAGCAAATTTCATGCATAGCATGTAACATTTTGGTATTAAAAATATTAAATGACTGTGGGTATAAATTGGGATCTGAGTACTACTCAAGACCTCGGAAATACCCAGGTAATTCACATGAGCATATCCTGAAAAATTCACATACAAAACCAGTGTGACAATAAGTTTTGTAATGACTTATTCAGAAGTAATCATCCAATAAAATTTTAATAACCATAACATCAAGTGACCACACAAAAGAATAATTTTAACACTGTGAACACAACAAATGTCATTAAAACTGCCATGTAGCAGTACAGATGTATACAGTGGAATGTCACTTTTTGTGTTCTTTTGATATTTTCTTTCAACTTATGTTATCAAATTAATGTACAGATTCTTTGAACTTACATTTTCTCAGTACTATATTTTCCTTCAAATTTTCAATATGGTGAATGAGAAAAACCATTACAATTAGCCTAACATGTATAATGAAATGATACCAATCTTTCAGTATTACAATGAAACAATACATTTTGCTCAGTTTCATATTCTTTTTTTTATATCACGAGTTCGTATGTTTTAACATAGGTTCAATTAGTCAATATTTATTTGTACTTAGAATGAATGCTTAATAATCACAAAGAAATGTAATGCATTTTACCTTGCTGGGAAAATGAAAATACCAGAGGGTATTTAATACACATGATCTCATTTAATGTTTATTTAATATACATTTAATGATCTCTAATAAAATAAAATGGAAAGAAAAAGCTGGATTATTTGGAAAAGTAGTTACCATCGTGCTGTCATTTCACTTTACTACTGGCCCCAAATGTACGTACACACCCAGTCATGCTCTTCTCTTATTTAAAAGTAATACTTTTTTAGCTTTTCTTCTTTACAACCAAAAGTTTACAAGTACACATGCAAATGATATTACATGTGACCACAAACAAAATGTGCATATGTCTTTCGAGTTTTAAAAATGGCCATCCAGACAACCTACGTAACATGTAAAATAAACTTATAGTGTAATGATTAACAATGAAATTAATATATGGGGGGAGAAGTGAATCTAAAATATGAGTCTACAAAGACAAATTATTTAACTGAGAATATTACATTGTTCATATAGAAGACAATTCATATTCCACAGAGATTAAGTAACAAATTAGCATTATTCAACATACTGTACAATAGACAGATTAAACCATGAAACTTTTAAACTACACTGCACAGAGCCTCCTCAGGGGATCATAATTAGTGAGCCTGGCTGTTTTCACTCTGCTCCAAACAGTTTCAAGTGGAAGTAATTCTCTTGAGCTACTATTTCATCTGATTCTAATGTCATTGAGTCTTGCTAGGCGATCTTTAACTTTCTTATTAATAAGGAAAGACGAGAGGAGTAACATTTTCAAAAATCCGTGTTCAACTTGCATAAAGAAGGCCCACACACACATGCAGGTCTCATCAGCAGAAGCTCAAGATCCTAATGGTGCTGAGAACAAAAGAACCTAGAGTCCTGAATGAAAGCCGGAGCAAGTCTGGAAGCTGTCCCGTAACCATACTTGCTCTAGAAGATGCTAGTAATGTTTTTACAATTGACACATCCAACTATACTACTCATAAGTATCACAACTATGGATGTTACACTGTTCCATTCAGTAATAGAACTGTACAGCGATGAAAACATTAAAAACTGATACGTTTGCAACACAAATTAAACATGAAAGTCATTATCTGCCATAACTGAAGATAACATGCACTTGTGTGGAACAATGGAGGATTCAACAATTCCAATTTAAATAAGTCTCATGTCACCTACAGATCTACAAGCAAGGTCACAAAAGACATGGACATTGGCCTAATCCATGACAGTACAATAACGATTATAGTACAATTAACATTTCATCAATATGGATATGTTTACTCTCACAGATGTCAAGTGTATACAGAAGAGATATAAAAATCTAATATTGTATATGTGAATTAATATACAAGGGGTAGCTGAAATGTAATGCACACTGGAACGTGACGGGAGAATAAAATGATACACAAAGCAACAGATGTTCCTGTAGTTTCAATCTACTACCAGCATTCTTAAACCCGTTGACCCACACCCTTTAATTTTCTGTCAGTCTCCATTGTTATGGAGCTGAGTATGTCTGCTACATCAACGCGTCTAAAACAATATGCAGTAATTGAATTTTTACAATGGAAAAAGTGAATGCTAGTGACATTCATCGTTATTTAACAGACATTTATGGCGACAAAACTGTTGATCAAACTACTGTCAGTAGGTGGGCAATAAAATGTGCATCGACCAGTTTCTGTCACTGATGAGGACCAGAAGGAGGTGGATGAACTGATTCAAAAATGACTGTCGCATTACATAACAATGCACTGCCACAGAGATAGCCATATAGAAAGAACGAGAACATATTATTGCACAATTGATTACCATAAAATCTGTTTTACCACACAAGTGAACAAACAACGAAAGGAGTGTTGTGAACAGCTTCAGAAACTTCATTGTAATGAGGGGGAGATAATTTCCTTTTCAATATTGTGATGGCAGATGAAACTTGGACGTACCATTGCAACCTACAAGAAAAACAGCAGAACATGGCATACTGGCACTACGGTTCACCATAATAAAAAAAATTCAAGTCACAACCCTCTACAAAATAAATTCTCTTGACAGAGCTCTAGGATTCCGAACACGTTTATGTGACTGACTACCTGGAAGCTGGATCGATTGTCAATTCTGTGCCATACAGTCATTAAAACACCTTAGAGGTGTGTCGTGTTCAACAATCCACAGATATGTCTGCAACACGATAATGCTTGGCCACATACATCGTGTACAACTGCCAAGGCTTTTGTGAAAGTTGAACTTACTGCAAAATTAAAGAGGGATATCAATGGTATTCATTTAATCATGGATGATGAACTGAAAGACACAGTGAGGTTTTGGATCAAGGAAATACGGCCAGCATTCTTCATTGACGGAATGCGAAAACTGGTTCACCATTGGGAGAAATGTGTAGCTGTAAATGGTGGACTACATGGAAAAATAAAACGTACTTTTATGCCATATTTGTTTCACTTATTTCTTTTCATTTGCGAGTTATGAGCGATTGTGCATTACATTTTAGCTGCTCCTTGAACTACAGCGTCTTGTAATGTTTGTTTTCATGTATAACTTGCCTTTTTTTTTTTTTTTTTTAACAAGATATTTAAAATTAAAATTTAATAAGTATTATAGCTGAAAGAAGATTAATGATATGATACAAATATAAAACACTGCATCTTGTTACGGTTGGAAGTACACAGAATCATGAAAAGAAATAATTTAGAAAGTATTGTTTAAAATTATTCACCAGTATGCAATTCTATAAAATCAACTTCTTAAATTGGATGCAATGAGGTAAAGTCCAAATTACATTTACATCACTAGACATTACTTTACAGAAAACAAAAAGATTAACCCATGGTTTGGTGTACCAATTACTGGGTTCAGAAATACGAGGGCAGTCTGAAAAGTTCTTGACCTCAACCATAGGTGGCGACACTATTGCGATTTTAACATTGAAAATGTTTATAGGGACGTATCGCACATTTGAAAACGACCGCTGGTGCGTGATCGAAAATGGGAACTGGTGTTTCCATAGAAACTACTTCTTTGTTGTCAATAACGTAGTACACATATAAAACTTCGCTTATGAATGCGACTACATTTAACTTATAATCTGTACATTGGTAAATGAAGAATGAATTCATTGATTGGTGAATGAACATAAATATATATATATTTTAGATTTATTGAAGCATTTTCAATTCCCTTCTCTGTGCAATGCCTGTAATTTTTTTTCCTTATGTATGCACACTACATCCATTGTTAGCATGTGTGTGCTATTTCTGGTCATTCTACCACGTAATTTGTATTGTACAGCCGTTTGAAACAAAAGTGAAGTCCGTATTCCTTTAAATGAAGAAAATTGAGTATCGTGAGGTCATAAAGTTCTTTGTGAACGGTCTAACATCGAGCAAAATTTATTCAAGGTTTGTTAAAGTGTATGGGGACTTTTCTCATTCATTTTCAACAGTTAAAAAATGGGCTGCCTAGTTTAAACGTAGTTGACTAGCCTGGACACGATATACATAAAGGATGTCAAAAACCAGCAACAACTCCGGAAACCCATTGAAATAGTGCATAATATTGTTTTAGATGATCACCAAATTAAAGTACATGGAACTGCTGATACTACAGGCATTTCAAAAGAACATGTTGGACATATTTTACATGAGGAACTGCAAATCAAAAAGCTTTGTGCTTGGTGGGCGCCACACTTGCTCACAGCAGACCAAAAACGCATGCACTTGAAAATATCTAGACAGTGTTTGGAACATTTTAATAAGTACATAACAGCTTTTATGCATAAGTTTATTACAACTGATGAAATTTTGATCCACCACTACGCACACAGTCTAAACAATAGTAAAAGCAAAGGACAGGAACTGGTTGTTCAGCGCCAAAGAGGCAGTCAATTCCATCAGCAGGAAAAGTCATGGTGTCAGTGTTTTGTACATCAATTACCTTGCAAAGGATGCAACAATAACCGGGGAGAATATTATTCCAACCTTTTATCAAAACAAGATGAAAAAAGGCCTGGTTTACAGAAGAAAACTAACTTTTTCCCCAAGACAAAGCACTTGCCCACAAAAGTGTTTTTGGCAATGGAAAATTATGAGATCTCCGCTATGAATTGTTGGAACATCCTTCCTATTCCCCAGATTTGGCTCCCTCAGACTTCCATCTTTTTCTTGCTGGTCAGCGTTTTCATCAGATCAAGAGGTGATTTCAGCTGTAGTGGAGTATTTTCAAACCTTACAGAAAACCACTTCAGGGATGGGATAGTGGCACTGGAACGTCACTTGAATAAACGTGTTGTGCTAAAAGATTGTCGAAAAATAAAAATATTTTTGAAATTATAAATTCAGTTTTGCATTGTTAGGCTAGAACTTTGCATACCACCCTCAACCTGCAAAGCTACACAACAAAATCATTCCGTGTCGCATCCTCGGTATATGCTACTTCTAACGTAATCAGCAAGTTAGAAATGGGAATCCTCATTTCTGGGGCACAGAAATTGCCTCCACAGAAGTTATTTTTTCCATCCACCATTATCACAAGCTGAACATACTCAAGTCGCAAAGGACCTCTTTATCGAGTTCTAATTATACAACATTCATAGTCATCTGATACTTCCCAGCCTAGCTAAATATACACCCTTCTCTATTTTATTCCTGAATTCTGTAAATATCTCTTAAAATTTGGTTATGTATATACTCAACCATTTTTGTCCACCTTGTTAGTCTTTCCCTGTGCAGTATGTACTACTAATACAGGCCCATATTTCTTACCTATCCTCCATTATAGGAACTACACATACCCTTTATCGAAGAGTTATTTTTCACAATATTGTTGATCTTAGACTATGAGAAGTATTTATATCAACACTTCACTATAAGAATAGCAATTCTCATAACTCAAAACAATTAGAATAACAATTCACAGAACATCTACATCGGAAAAATTATAAATTGCAGGTAAAATTAAATTTTATCTGCTTGAATAAAAGTTGGGAAAAACAATTAATGTATAAAAAATTATATATAAACAGAACGCTTTTATTAACCTATGTTCAAATATATTTTTTAAAGCACCAAGAGACCCAGGGTTTAAGAAGTGCAAGTCATTATAATTAATTTTTATGAACTTGTGTGGCAAGTCTACTGAATACCACATCAAATGAATAACTAAACACAAAGCTAAATTTAAAATTAATCCCTTCATCTTCCATGAATCATACATACAACCACTGTTTGCAAGACACTATCTCCTCATTCATATGTTCCAGTCATTAACTGTTGATGATGAACCAAATTTCTGCTAACTACTTTATTTCTCACCAAACCTAACTGCCACTACACCTGCTGTCCTGGAAAAAAAAAATAGGCAAGGATTGAGGAGTGGGCAACGGATGATCAAAAATGTTTTATAAAAAAATATCTTGAATATACAATTTTTTTGTACTTTTATTCATTTTTTACGTTTTTTGAGTTTCTTTAAATTCGTTACATCCTCATACTACCATACATTCAGATTTTTTTTATATTGTTTTAGTTATAAAAACAAATAGTTTTTTTTTGTAACTTGTGTTTTACATTTTATATAGTAGGAATACTTACGAAATTACTACTACTTGTATCCGTTAATAATTAAATACTTATGTAGTTAAACATTTGTCTGCATTTTACTTAGAACAACATATTACACAAAAAAGGAAAAAACTATCTGATGAGTATAACAACCAAGAAATAGACAACAGCTGTTGACAATAAATATGTAACATATAGAGTTCATGGTAATATGTATAATAATAATAATTATCAAATATGAAACACTGTATGAAAAAAAATACATTTAGAAAACGAACATAATAACGAAGAACATGAGAGATCTTGAATACTAGTTATTACAACACAATGAACACCACACCAACCTAAATGCTGTTTTTATTTTCTGTGACCACTGCGGCTGCTGTTTAGAACGTTCAAAACCATACTACTAAACTTATTTCACATATATCCGTAAAACAAACTTATCTCTTAATCATTTATATAATCTTGAAAACATATACTGTCAACAAGAACTGTCAACGTGTTTGTTTATATTTATTCAAATAAAAAAAATCACAGACCTACAAAATCAAATTTTAGTTTGTTTTTTTAAACACTATCTACCACAGAACTATTTCATTGCAATAAAACATCATGTTTATATACTTAGTCTACATTTCTGTTACCTACAATGCGCACAAACACCATACATACTCAAATTACATATAATAATAATAATAATAATATATTATAATAATTAATACATAAAAAATTGTTACAAAACAAACAAATTATATAAAGTATAAATGTGACAATACATATATAGTTCACAGATACGCTTGAATTTTTTTACTTATTGATTTTTGCAAACGTGAAGTATATTTATATATATATATATTTAAAAAAAATT
Source organism: Magicicada septendecula (assembly GCA_034769895.1). NCBI lineage: Eukaryota > Metazoa > Arthropoda > Insecta > Hemiptera > Cicadidae > Magicicada > Magicicada septendecula. The sequence continues at coordinate 386,320,847 of CM068370.1, read as the reverse complement.
ACTGGCTTTAAACGAAATGTTTCTCTCCCCTATCCCCATTTGTTAATACTGACTCCCATTTATGCATCACCTTCCTCTTCCTCGGATGAAGCTTCTGCTAACCATGTCAACCAACTGTTCACCTATTAATAGAAAATAAATAACATATTAAATTTCTATGTTTTGCATATACAACCATACATGTACATGACAAACAAAACACTAAACAAAAGACCAGATTCACACATTAGGAGGTTAAAAATACCAGAGAAATAAAATGGATGCCCATGAAAGGAAACATTCTTGGACTCAGATGAAAAGATATCCTTAACTGTTTGTTTCAATTCTTGAAAAAACTCAAGTTGGTTTTCTCTCAAACCATGTAACGCCAATTATGTTTGAACACACACACACACACACACACACACACACACACACACACACACACACACACACACACACGCTCAGTATAGCAAAGTCATATATGTATAAAAGGTAACAGACACATACGATACAAGTAGTAATGGAAAACAGTCATTATTATAGTTGTCTGTATTACGTGGCTACAACTTGCTGCCAAATTTGATCCATTAGATGGGGTATCATAACTTTTAAATCAGCTGTATTTATTAATTTCCTTGGTGTGATCAAGTAATGTAAATCTTTTTATTTTTGTAATATGGATGAAATCAAATGCGATGCAGTGATAAAATACTTTGTTATAAAAGGTTTAATGCCAATAGAAATAAAAAAACTATTTACATATCCTTCTGGCGGACTTTTCCACCACTGTTTTCAACAGTGAACAAATGACCAATGAATTAAATCATAATATCTTGTGATTATAATGTTTAGGTAACCTATAAACCACTAAACTGACAGGAAAAAACCCAGAGCATAAAAATTACCAGCGTATGAAAACACATGAGCTTGCTCAAAAGATTGTAACTATAACATTTGTGTAAAAAAAACTTTTAGTATGATAGGTGTCACATCTGTTAATGGATGATTAGAAATGTATTTGAATGAACATTCCAAAGAGCTCTTGGACGTTGTTTACACACAATAGTCAGATTTTCTGTGATGATTATTCTCAACAATTATGGATTCACCATTACATGCCAGAGTCAAAACAGCAGTCCAGTCAATAGGTGGAAGCTGGCAGATGGTGCTCCAAAGAAGGCTGAAATTGCTCCATTGGACAGAAAAGTGATGTCTGCTTTTTTTTGGAGGGGGGGATTTGAAGGGTGTGGTGCTCATAGACTACGCAGAAAAAGGGATCAGCAGAGAATATTATGCAGCATTGCTGGAACGAGTGAATGAAGATTTTAAAACAAAATACCCAGATTTACCAAAGATGATTTTCTATCAAACAATACAGCTGCTTATATTGCAATCACAAAGCTTAATGAACGGTACTACAAATTACTGACACCACATTTTTAGCCTGCAGTTCTCAAATCTGAAGCAATGGCTTGCTCGCTGGAAAAGATTCACTTCAAATATGGAGGGGCCATACATGAGACAAACACATGTATACTTTATTTTGATTACAACAAATTAGTAAATACAGTTGTTTTAAATATTATGGTACTTCATCCAATGCACTGAACTTAAGAAAAACTATAGCCATTTGATACTCCTGGTGCTATCCATGACAGGCCAAGAACTTATCAAACTACCCTCACAGTGTTGACTAGTTATACTAGAAAATGTATTGACAAACTGGAATGTGTATTTAAAAACAAAGGCATCTCTGTTTAGAAATAGAAGCAGGCAACATTAGTCTGTTATTATAGGAGGGCGTCATCAGCAATCAACGGCCACTTTATTTAAAGAATGGTAAATCCCACTTCTACATACCCAAATGTCAAAATTTAAAATACACTAAATAGATTATAAAATTATAAACAAAAAGATTAGGCCATAAAAAATAATTTATAATTTTTATTCTCTAACCCCTTTAGAACTGATCACCCATTGGTAGATATTTGTTTTTATAAATAAGCTTTGTAAGCGATAGTTTTAAAAATCTACAAAATAACACACACACACACACACACACACACACACACACACACACACACACACACACACACACACACACACACACACACTTCCAATACAATTTCATACATTCACTACCCCTCAGATTTTGCTGGTCCCTGAATCTAACAACAATCGGAACACGTACAGAATGAATTACAATAGAAATTACACTTTCTGTTAAATTATTAGTGACCAACAAAATTTTATCTTAGTTTATGTTCATACAAGGTGCAAACTAAGAAATGTCCTAAGCATATTTATACAATACACATTTTGAAATGAATTACCTGAAATAACGCTTTGCCTTTTCCTGGATATGCATCTGAAATGTCTTCACGCCATTTAAGGAACGCTTCTTCCTCAATCACTTCTAAATCATACAGATTCAGAAACCACCGCAACAACATTCCTGCAATATCCAATTAATTACTTATGTAGTTGAAAGCGGCTTACAAAATTTGAAATTCATTACATTAAAAATTATAAAATAAGTACTGAAACATTTACTACAATAAACCAACGAGCAACTTAATGGATATTTTATATCCATATGTTGGACATACAGTTTATTACAATGGTTTCCATATTCTCAAACAAGACATGCAAGATAAAGTGCTATTCAACAGAGCTGACAACTGTAAAAACAGCATCGATAATCCTGACTTATCTATAATGGCCATCCCATACTTAAAATTAAACGTTTTAAAACTGCTTCACCTCGTCTTCTTATGGCTAATACTCTACATAGTAAAAGCAGGGAAAAGTGATTAAAGTAACGGAAATTTATGAGATTCTGAGATCGGAGAAACAAATTTATGAATACGTAGTGCTATGACACGAGTTGCAGTAACAATCTCATGCTAAAACTTATCAAGAGATACAACACAGGGTAGCAAGGATAATTTCTGCTGAGAATACAGGAAACTAGAATATTAAGAAATCAACACATTGGATGTGGAAGAGTATAGTTACAGATATATAAAAAAACAAAGATTATGGTGGTATAGAGCCATGATGCGTATCATTCAATGAAAGATATCCCCAGGATGAGTACCTTAGAATATATACAGACGGATCGCTCATAGGAAAACATGGAAAGGCTGGCGCAGGAGTACATTGTGAACTGTTCTCCCACTACATTTCAGTGGGAGAAAATAAAACCAGTTTTGACGGAGAAATAAAGGCAATACATATGGCATTACAACTCTTACTCAGACCACTAGCTTTTAAAAAAGCCGTTTTTCTTGTTGACTCCAAGTCTACAATCCAGTCTATCGCATCAAACAGACAGCCTATAGATAGCACTGTAAAAGAAACAAAGGATGTAATAAACATTCTCAGTAAACAAGGGAAAACAATAATTCTCCAGTGGATCCCCTCACATGTAGGAATAAGTGGGAATGAAACAGCCGACCTGCTAGCTAAAAAGGGCACAACATTGCAAGGGAGAAAAACACTACACAGCACAAGAACAATCAAAAGACTTGTTAAACAAAACACAAGAGATGTTCACCAATAAGGCCAGCCTTGCGTCTAGTGGTAAACGGTGGAAAAACTTGGGACAAAAACAAAAATATACCCAGAAACCAAGCAGTAGGGAACTTCAGACTCAATACTGGTCACGACTGCCTTGCTGAACACCTCCATCATATTAAGATCTACAAATCCCACCACTGCACAATTTGTAAGCAGCTGACTACAGTGATGAACAGAGACCATCTTCTTGTGTGTTCGGGATTGGATCACTCTTATCAAGAGACAGGGAATCTACCAAAACTCTATTGGGATGCCAGAAGACAAATGGAATGATTCAATGTTCTGCCATTAGAAAACAACAACAACCTAATAATAAAAAACCTTACTAATTTTATATTTTCGAAATATTTTCCCAAATACTTTTAATACTACAATTTGACAACTGTGAATCTGGGTGTACAAAATACCCAAATACAGTATGTAAAATGTATAACCTTTTTACAACCTTTTGACTGGTGATGCATTCAAATGGAACTGACAAGCACTTATTATGTCATAAAGGTCTTTTAAATAAAATATATTAAAACTGAGAGCAAAGAAAGTGAAATGATGCTAAATACAGTAACCACTGAAATAAAGGAAGTTTAATATTTTTTACAGGGTTCTATCTGGATGGAAGATCAAAAATACCTAGTTTTTGGTCATTTACCCGTAATTTTCAATACTGGCAAAATACGATTTTTACACAACTATACTACTCAATATATGTATAGTAAAAAAAATAATAAAAGTAATTAAATTTTCAGAAAAACCCATAAACTCACCTTTTGGGAAATCTATAGAGAAGCAGTACACTTGGAGAGCATATACAGCAACAACCTGCAGGTCAATGTGAGCATGAAGAAAAGCTTGCAACACAGGTTTGAATTTCTCCAATAATATCTTTTCTTTCTCTTGAGATGCTTTATCTGGTCCTTGGCCTTCTCTGCCCTGGCCATCGCTCAGAGTAGTTTCCTAAAAGATGAACAAAAATTTAGTAGTGAAATGTGGGATTACATGGATTTCCATAAGCTTCATTTACAGACATTCATGAGCTCTATATTTTATGCAGTGGGAATTAGCTAACATTTTGCAGTTTCATGTTTTACAGATTACACATTCCCTGCGGACTGGGCATTTTTATAAAATGTTCAAAGTTATTACAACAGACTACATGTTAATTTTATTTGGTAGCCAATTTCGTCCTCTAAATAATGGTATATAAATGAACAGAATAACTCATCCCTGATCAGTCTCGTCTTGTTTTGATTACTCTATAGAAATCATTTACTTCACCTCCCACATTTAAATCTTAAAAAGCTTTTGTCCACTATTCTTGACATTTTTGTCAATTTCATTAGCCTGTAATTTATGTAACATCCCAGCTAATTACAATTACTGGCTTATTGTAACTCTGGCCTAATATACAACTCCTATGCTCATTGCACATTCCCTCATTTTCAACACCACTGTTTTTGTGTGCCATTCCCCGTGAAGCACAATTTTTAACAAAAATTCAAAAAATTGTAATTTTTTTTTACTTATGGCTATTATGAAGTAGCTAATTTTATATAGCCTCTATCAAAAAAATAATGAAAAACTGTCAAAATTCTGAACAATTTTATCAATTGGCACTATTATAACAGATCCTCGCTCAAACACAGGGAGGGCTGGATATCATTATCAGTCCAAATCAGTATCTCAGTATCAACATCATTTTCACGATTTCCTCCCCTGAGCAGTATTGGCTCTTCTTATGATGCATCTGCTAAGTACAGGTTAGAAGAATAAAAATAAAATTTATAAGAAAATATACATAACCCTTTTAGATTATATGTATGAAATTATATTTGTTTCACTGTTGGAAGATTCATCAGGTACATTCTTATCCATACCATCAATTATGGAATCCAACTGATCTGAATTTTCATATCATTAAGATCATCATTTTGATGTTTTGATTACACTAGAAACACCAAGCGCCTAGCATTGCAATAACTGAACCTGAACCAACTTGCTGATTACTTCACTGGTTTATGGGGGAACATCCACTGGCAAAATTTTGAATTAAATTATAACAGCAGGCACGTATTAGCCATGGGTCATTCCAGATTTGACACCCAAAATTTTGATGAAACTTGGCATGTTTGTTCCTTTCATGGACATGAGTAACCATACCAAATTTTATTGCTGTATCTCAACAACGGTTTAGGTTTTACAGCCTGTTAAAGTTTTTGGAATTTTGTGGTTTTATAGATCGGACGGAGGAAGCTAAATTTGTTTTCTGATGGAAAATAAATTATATCTTCCTTGTTTACCAACCAATGTTGATGAAAATTTTTATAAGTATATTTTAATATGTAAGGAATCCAGAAAAATAAATTATACCAGCAACTACCTATACATGGTCAGGAAAAAATCCTACAATGTTACTTAGAAAATTTTAAATGAAATACGGAGTTCCACGTTATGTGGAATATCTTCAAAAGGGAAAAGGATGATCACAATTTTTTTTTTTAGATTTTTGTTCTACAATATATACTCTAAAATATAAAAAAATAAAACTGTTGGTTTTTTCACTCCTTCATTATTTTTTTTACTTCATAGATAAAAATAATTTTTAAAATTCATATTTGTTTGCCCGCAGTTTATTAAATTAAAATTTATGAAGAAACTGGATTTAAAACAAATAAATAATAAAGTAAAAATTGTAATTACAAAGTTAGGCATATATTTACAATGGAAAATTTCTTAAATGAAATACGGACTTCCACGCTAAGTGGAATATCTTCAAAAGGGAAAAGGATAATCAAATAAACAATTTTTTTTAGATTTTTGTTCTACAATTATACTCTACAATGAAAAAAAAAATAAATAAAACTGTTGGTTTTATAATGTTAATTAGGCCTGTACAGAAAAAAATGATTAATTAAAAAAATATCCTTAATTAATTAATAGAAAATTACATTACGATTTAATTTAGTTTTAAAAACTAATTGTTCTAAACTCTAGTCAACTCACTAGCAACTTTTATTTCAAGAAAACTTATTATAAGCATACAAACGATTCAACAACCTGCAACAAGACCATTAATGGTACTTTTACATCAGTGTTTGAGTCGCGGTGGTCGGACCACTGTAGATTCAACACAATGTCTTATATGTCAATATTTACATGAGAAGCAGTTGGCGGTTCAGTCGCACCTCAGCCGCTTATCGGTTCTGCCGCCGACTCGACAAAACACGCGTGTTGGAACCTGTGCGTTTACATCACGAGGCTGAACCGCTCGATGGCTCTCTGTTCAGTAGGCTTTCGTAATCCTTGTCTGTTTCCTTTCCGCACAATGTCACTTTCAATCAAATTTATAAGTTCATAAAATGTTTTTATAGACATTCTGTAATAGTTAAAAAATTTCTCTGGACAATTTCTCAAATTATTATACCTTATATAAAACTCGACGATCGAAGGCCTTTTATAAAGTAACGGATGCATCCAATACCTTCGCTTCTTCCTCTTTTTTTCTAACAACAACATAGCTGCGATAATCTCAACATCTGTAAGCATTGTACAACCTGAAGCACAAGTTTCGTTGCTAGTAAATACAGTAGAGTCTTGTTTATCCGACATTCCGTATTATCAGACGTCCCACCGCAAAAACAAAAAACGCATTAATCGGCAACAAGAACTGCAAGTTGCGAGCGTGAGGGTAGTCCATTTTTTGTTGCTCCCGACTCTACCGCAGCTAATTAGTTACCCCGACTGTACAGTCTACACTATGACTCATGTGTCTGTCATTCGCCCCACCCTCACTCACTCACTGTCACAACTCACTACTCAGTGCAGTGCAGTTCGGCAATTCAATATCATTGTATGCGGATCGGTTTAACGTCTGTTACATGCATATATGTCTGTGTGTGTTAATTTGACAAACGTTGTGTTGTTTAAAAGTTGAAATTTACGCAAGTATGGCGACAAAAAGAAAGTTGTTGTATCGATGGAACAAAAACTTGAGGCAATCAAGAGACTGGACAAGGGAGAGACAATGCAGAAGGTAGCTGACGACTTTGGCGTTGGACGGGTAACAGTAGGAGACTGGAAAAAAAACGAATAGAAATAGAAAAATGGTGTACATCAAGAGTTACGGAAGGTGCATTAAAAGAAAGAAAAACTATGAAAATTTGTGACTATGAAAAAGTTAGTGAAGCTTTGTATGTCTGGTTTACACAGTTCAGGGACAAAGGTATGCCTATTTCAGGGCCTATTTTACAGCAAAAGGCATTGCATTTTCGTAATGAATTCAATGAAGGGGACCCAGATTTCACAGCAAGTGTCGGTTGGCTCGACCGATGGAAGAAACGCTACGGTATCCGTCAGTTAAGTGTTTGTGGTGAAAAACTATCATCGAATTTTGAAGAAATGGAAGCATTCAAGACAAGATTTCACGAATTTATTGAAACTGAAAGCCTAACGAGTGATCAGATATTTAACTGTGATGAGTCAGGCCTTAATTACAAAATGTTACCTAGTAAGAGTCTTGCAGCTAGAACTGAAGCGGCAGCCCCTGGCTACAAGCGTAGCAAGGAAAGGATGACAATTTTAGCATGCAGCAATGCTACAGCAAACCTCAAAATGGACCTGGCAATGATTGGAAAGTCCAAAAATACAAGAAACTTTAAAACAGTTTCAAAAAACGCTCTTCCTGTAAAATACTACAGTCAGAAAAGTGCATGGATGAGCAGTGAAATTTTCAAAGACTGGTTTTTTAAGGAATTCATTCCTTCAACAGAGAAGTTTTTGAAAGAAAATAATTTAACCAGAAAAGCAGTTTTGTTGGTAGATAATGCTCCAATGCACCCTGATGCAGAGAAGCTTCAAGATGGTGACATTAAGGCAATGTTTCTGCCCCCCAATGTAACCGCCATATGCCAACCTATGGATCAGGGCGTTTTGGAACGATAAAAAGGAACTAACGCATGAAGCTACTGTCCACAGTGATAGAAGAAATTGAAGAAGGACAAGACATGATTGAAAAATTGAAACGCATCAATGTAAAGGATGTTGCTTATTGGGTTGCAAGGGCCTGGGCTGACGTAAGGGCTCCAACAATTGCCAAATCATGGAAGAAGCTGCTAGGTGATGATGAAAGTATGGAAACGGAAGGCACAGATGAAACTGAAGAAACCATTTTACCTTTAGTGCAATGTATCCCTGGATGTGAGGATGCATCTTTGCAAGAAATCGCAAGTTGGATGAAGGATGATGATCAGTATGTAACTGATGGAGAAATTGTCGCTCTTGTCAATTGCGATGACAACGAAATTGAAGATCAATATCAAGCACCAACTGTTGAGCCTCTCACAATTTCACATAATGACGGAGTTAAGGCTCTAGAAACTGCAATTAAATACATTGAGCAACAAGAAGAAGCTACAGGAATCAACATAATGATGCTGCAAAGATGGCGAGACTTGGCAGCGAAGAAACAGCACTCGTCAGGAAAGCAGACTACGATCAAAAATTTCTTTAAATCATCACAGGACTGAACTTTTTAAGTGTATTTAACTTCAGACAATTCTGTAACTGTAAGTTCATTTTTTCAGTTAATTTTTTCTGTTGTTTTGTTGTAAAACATGATTATTAGGTTCGTAATGTGTAAAATTATAACATAGTTTGACGTTTAATAGGCTTTTTCTTAACACCTCCCTATTATCCGACATTTTCGCTTATCCGATGTTCTGCCGGCCCGTTTGTCCGATAAGCGAGACTGCTGTAGTTTGTTTGAGAACTGCACAATAACAACCGCGGTGGTTGGACCGCTAATGTAAAAGTACCCTAAAGTGGTGCTCTGTTTACTGCTCAAGTACGCTTGTTTAGACATGAAACTTTCATGTCTAAACAAGTGAGCCTGCTCAGCAGACAGAACCTGGCATCCACTGGTCAGTCAGTCAGTCAGTCAGTCAGTCTTTGCCAGTGTAGCATGTATGATTAGTGGTTATGTTTTACAGTTTTTTTATCTGTTTCAGTTTTTTACTGTTCAGTGTTCAAACTGTGTTGGATTTTTTTGTACTGTAACTGTTTCGTTAACAGCTAAGTGTGTGGAATTTTGATTAGTATGTAATATTAATGTTATTTTAAAAAGAATTTATTGTTAATCGATAGTTTTTGAATGGTGGAAAAATGGAGGAGAAATGCAGTGTGGGGGAAGTTTCTAACAGTGATTGTCATTTGTTAAGCTATGTCGAGAAAAAAGCCATACAAACTATTGAAAAACTGTCTGAAAGTGATGTAACTCTTTTAAAATTGAGAACGGATTCTAGTTATGAGTTAAAAACTATTTGTCTTCATCATCAGTGTTTTTGAAAAAGTATGAAATTTTTACAAAAGGTATGTGTTGTGACCCTTTGAAAAAACATAAATCTCCAATTAAAAAACCACTTCGTTATTATAACTGCAGAACAGAGTAGGAGGATAATTTTATCAAAGGGTTACAAAGTGAAACCAGGACAAAAGCTTTGCGCATCTTGTAGGAACTTAAAAACAAACAAATTGATGAGAGTAATGATGAAAGTAGCTTAAATGCCCAAGATGAGGAAGTTGATGATGCGGGATTAACTCCTGATGAACTACTCCAATTACAAAAAAAAGTGCGATTGATGAACTAAATTCTTCATTCCATGAAATCGGATGTTCCCCAATGAAATTACATCCACTTGGTGCACATAGCAGATCATCTTACAGTAAAGAAAAACTACAAAGAGTATATGAAAATTTAAAAAAAATTCAGACTTCTTCAAGTTGATTTGCCAGAGGAGAAAAATGACTTTAAGGAAAAACGTGTGATGCAAAAATCTGACAAGCTCATAGATATAATTAAAATGAATTAAGTTGTGCATCAAGAAACAGATTCAAATGCTGACAATTCCAGCTTCACTAATGTGGTCTAGAAGAAAAATAAGAGACTTTTAATGCATTTGATTATTCTATTCATAAGGCTCAAAAACTGTTCAAAGACAAGGGGTTTTTAGCAGAACCAGATCCTAGACGTGGGAAAAAGTTGTAAATTTACATTGTAAATATATGCCTAACTTTGTAATAATTTTTACTTTATTATTTATTTGTTTTAAAATCCAGTTTCTTCATAAATTTTAATTTAATAAACTGCGGGCAAACAAATGTATTTTAAAAATTATTTTTATCTATGAAGGAAAAAAATAATGAAGGAGTGAAAATACCAACAGTTTTATTCTTTTTTATTTTAGAGTATATATTGTAGAACAAAAATCTAAAAATTTTTTTATCCTTTTCCCTTTTGAAGATATTCCATTTGGCGTGGAACTCCATATTTCATTTAAAACTTTTCTAAGTAACATTTTAGGATTTTTTCTGACCAAGTGTAGGTAGTTGCTAGTGTAATTTCTTTCTTTCTAGATTCCTTACATATTAAAATATACTTAAATTACATATTAAATTTCATCAACACTGGTTGGTAAACAAGGAAGATATAATTTATTTTCCATCAGAAAACACATTTAGCTTCCTCCGTCCGATCTATCAGGGTGTCTACAAGAAAACAGTTTTCAAAATTTGGTACTTTTTAGTTACCTATGACTGCACCATTTATAAGTAGGCCTACTGATATGAAAAATATAATGCACAATTGTTTTAATCACTAGGTCCAACACACCATTTAACCCTGATAACTACAGTAGTTAAAAAGCTGAAATTAATAAAACTTAATTTTGACTTACCTGTCGCTAATGTGATTCAGGCTAGTGAATTTCACAAATATAATGGAAACCAGCTTGTAAATGCTGAAGTACAGCAACATACGAGGTGTGGCTATAAAATAACGAGACTGATGCTACTACAAACGAACTACGCATGCGCCAAAGTCATACGACAGCTGTTTAGCGTGAAGCGTTTTCTATCGGTTGACGCCCCTCCCGTGTCTGTAGTTATATTAGTTTGGCCGTGGCCTTTGTTTGTATAACATCTGTTTTTGTGTTTTGCCGGAAAAATGATAAGTGTTTTAGTACAGCAACGAACTGTCGTGAAATTTCACATGAAACTTGGAAAAACCGCTACTGAAACTTATCTTTTATTAAAAGAAGTATATGGCAATGAATGTTTATCACGTGCGCGAGTTTTTGAGTGGTTTAAGCGTTTCCAAGATGGCCGAGAAGACGAAGATCAAATCAAAATTCAAAGCAATGATGACTGTTTTTTTCGATGTCCATGGGATTGTGCACCTTAACTGGGTTCCTGAAGGTCAAACTGTTAATCAGTATTACTACCTTGAGGTTCTTGCTCAACTCCGTGAAAAAATCAGAAAAAGAAGACCCGAATTGTGGAAAACGGGTTCTTCATCATGACAATGCACCGGCTCACACTGCATTGTCTGTCAAGAAGTTTCTAGCCAAGCATAACATCCCAGTGTTAGACCATCCGCCTTATTCGCCTGACCTGGCACCATGTAACTTTTATCTGTTCCCCAAGATCAAATCTGCAGTAAAAGGAACAAGATTTCAGACCGTTGAAGCCGTAAAAGAAAAAGCGGCACGCTTCATGAACGAGCTCACAGACGAAGACTTCCAGCACTGTTTTGAACAATGGAAAATTCAGATGGAGCGGTGTACGGATAGAGGAGGGGTGTATATTGAAGGGGATAATAATTAAATATGTATAAATTTAAAATAAAGTTTTACAGCATCAGTCTCGTTATTTTATAGCCACACCTCGTATGTTGCTGTACAAAGATGACAAACACTCTAGTTCTTTAATTACTCAAAATTACAATTAAAATTAAAAAAATTACTTTAGTTACAATAAATTCAAAATTTCAACCCTACTATAATAATCACAAATAGAAGTTATTGTTTTACAGCATACTGACGAAAATATTAAATAACACACAGCACATTAAAAAAATCAAGCTTAAAAAAAGTAACAGTAAAAGTAATGAACACAAGAGTCTACTAAAAAAAAGTACAACACATAGTAACATCTGCTTTAAACAACCTTCTTTAATTTTTCTAGTTCCACATCTAAAGTTTCAGCTTCTTTTTTAGCTTGCTCAAGGATTTTTTGTTTTTAATTCTTATCTTTTTTATTTCTTCAACAGCTGATTTCCTTTTTTGTTCAATTTCATCCTTTTCTCTTTGTCGTTTTAATGCTTCCACTCTCTTAGCAGATGAATTTCTAGCTGCATGAATCATCGGCTTTGTGATAATTACATTTTCTACACCTCCAGCAGCTGATATAGCGTCATAGGTTGCACGTTGACTGACCAGACTATCTTCATGCAAGTTTTCAACAAGACACTGTTTATTAATAGAGAAACTCCTCTCAACAGCAGCATTGCTATGAAAGAGAACAAGTGATTTTTGGGTAAACAAACGAAGGGCAGAACCAACACTGTGTTTTGCATACAGAGCAGTAAAAAATTTGTCAAGTCTATCTTTTGACCTACTAAACTTTTTAAGTTCTTCCTGCACATCATTTTTGCCAATAGTCTCCAAATATTCTCTAAGTGCTAAATCTGTTTGAAACCCGCTAAGCTGTTTTTTTTTTCACATAAATATTTCAAAGCTAAGTTAACTCTTTCAGCTCTTAAAATGTTACTTTTCATAACTTCAGGTGAAAAACAACTGACCGTAATGGACTCTTCTCAAATAACTTCGTGATTTAACTCTGATAAAATTCCTGCATTCGTTTCTGAACTGAAGAACAACTAAAGTTTTTTTTTTTTCAAGGATAACGTAGCAGCAAAACCTATATCTACATGATGAGAAGTCTTGAGATTGTCAGCGTTTCGGAGGTTGATATCCAAAAGTTTTGTTCCTGATCCAGCAGACTTAAGTACATTATCTTTAACAATTCTACGCTCAGATTTCCCAGCAACTGTCTTAAGTCAGCATACATAAAAGGTAAAAGTGGCTTGTTAGACTGATAAGTGGTTAAAAAATACTCCAACTCAGAAGCGATTGAAATTAAAAAACATAATTTAGCTTCTAAAAGTTCGCTGAAAGAAATTCTTGAATTAATTTTGAAGTGTCACTTGAAGAAACATTTTTCTTAGAACTGAAATATTTTCTTAGAAACGGCAACATTTCAACAGCTCTCTGCATAACTTTGACATTCTCAACCCAACGAATAGAGATAAATTTTTGAGGGAATAAGCATGACCTGAAATTTGCCGGTAGTCATTCCTCCGAGACGGTACATCTTTGAAAAAATAATAGAGGGAACGCAAGAACTTATTTATATTCCACTCAGAATTCACATGAGCAGTTTTGTATGCACCATGAACAATGTGTAATGTACATGTGCCAAACTGCAACAGACGTGGCTGACTGTCATCGGTATCATTTAACAAATAGGCCTGAAGATCGTTTAAAAATTTTAAGTTTACATTGGGCCCATCCATGGAGACACTTAACAACCTTTGTAAATCTAAACCATTCTCTTGTAAAGATGAGATGAAATTGATTAAAATGTCACTGGCTTTGAACTACCTAAAAAGCACGAACTTAAATATCTTGTTTTAATTTCATCAGCCTCCCAAAAACGAACTATAATATCCATTTGACAAGAGTGAACAATTTTATTTAGACTTTCATCAAAAGAAATGCAAAAAAAATCACAATTTGAAACTTTCCTGGCTAGTTCAGACTGGAAAAATGGCCCAAGTCCATACGTAATGTAATAGCCAATTTTGTCTTTGTGTAAATTGAATTTCTGAGCTACTTCACAACGTTTAAACATCAATTTAAAAAGATTAGTTGAATTTCCATGAGACCTAGCTGAGCTGTGACTATACACTTGATCCAGTGACCAGTAAATTTCTCCCTCAGTCACTTCATCATTCGAAAAGAATTTATCAACTGAGCCAAGTGTATTCTGTTTTGATATTCCTACTTCAGATCCCTGAATGCACACTGTTACTAGTACTAGCACAATTACTACTAGGCCTAAAAGGAAGAACTTCCTGCACCCCTTTTACAAGAGGACTTGATAGCTGAAGGTGCTTTTTACCCTTTGCATGTAATTTAATTGCATACACCCCAGCACCAGATATACTAAACTTTTTCATACACAACTTACAGAAGGCAGAATGTTTATCATTTTCCACTGGTTTTAACCACAACGAAAAATCGTCATCGTCCAGCCAAGTTCGGTTGAAAGAATTTTTACCAGGCATTATCAAAATACAAAGAAAAGTTTACAGGCTTATTTAAATCCAATACGAGAATAAGTTAAAAATTCAAACAAAAAACTTTAGCACCAACACTGCACGAAAAACAGCAGAATTCCGTCTCACAGAAAAAGACGCCAGAGTAGGCCTACGGAATGTTAGTAAACAAATATCCAACTCGTCCACTGCCGCACACTTTATATTAATGAAGTCGCATAAAAAAAGACAGAATCGATTTCAATAAAAACTACAACTGCTTTTAATGAAGGTTCATAACAAAGCAAAAAATACTTCTCCACGCATAGAACGGCACCGACTCACAGCTAACTATATAGGTTAAGTAACTATTGCCGCCTAATTCCCAACCACAGCAGGGTTGTTTTCAAATTATGCTACACTCACAGTCTATGATTGTTAGCAGCTAGAGCATCTATCGACATTCATATAAACTAAAATTACAGAGTCGATAAATTCAAATGTAGATACATTGTAATAGGAATTTATTAAATTAAAAAATGTATTTTAAAGTAATTCCATTAAAAATAAATCAAATAAATAAATTCTTATTATTATTACACATTCGAAATAACCTATTAGTTCTTCATTTAATAAAAAAAAAATAAATAAAATGTGATTATAAGTTAACTTAAAATCTAAAATCATGCAAATTTAATGTGATTATTTGCATACGTTTTGCAAAGATATCGCATTTACACAGTTTCCAAAAATTAACATTAGAAAAGAAATACGCACGATATTCCAAACAAGGCAGAAAAGAATAATTCATCTTACTTACCTTTGTTGTATATAAAATATGTAATATTTTATTTTGTACATGCATGTTAATTTATAAATTTGCGAATGATCTTATATATGCAATGCATCTGCATTTATGAGATTATTTATTTTTAATGTTGATATTTTTAATCGTGATTAAGTTTATTTATTTGAAATAATTATTTGCAAAACGTATGCATATAATCACATTAAATTTGCATGATTTTAAATTTTAAGTTAACTTATAATCACCTTTTATTTATTTTTTTTATTAAATGAAGGACTAATAGGTTATTTCAAATATGTAATAATAAGAATGTATTTAATTGATTTATTTCTTAATAGAATACATTTTTTAATTTAATAAATTCCTATTACAATGTATCTACATTTGAATTTATCGACTGTGTAATTTTAGTTCACATGAATGTCGATAGATGCTCTAGCTGCTAACAGTCATAGACTGTGAGCGTAGCATAATTTGAAAACAACCCTGAACCGCAGTGATGCGCAGACCAAAGAGTAAAAATCCCTCGGCCGAACATACTATTTCCCTATTTGAGTTTCTCACTAGACGGAGACGCAAAAATTCATTACGGCCATTTCAAAATATCGGTATGGAGAACCATACATGACTTCCATATTCTAAGATTTATATTTAAAATCATTTTCAGCCAAACAGGCAGGGAAGGAATTTTAACAAAAAAATACTTCTTTGTTGCCAATAACGTAGTACACATATAAAAAAAAATTATCCCCTCCCCCTTCAACTATAATTTTGATTTATAGAAAATTACCCCCAGCCCGTTCAACTAGCCTCTTCATTTATAGATATTTCATCTACGTTTCTACAGTGGATTATTAAGATCTTATCAGGATACTTTATCAAAATTAAGTACTTTACTCATGTTACAACAAAAAATGTTTCAGGTAAACTGCCCTTTCCCCGTAACCGATCTTCACCAAAATCAACAGACATTGAGTTCTCTATAGCTCAGGCACATATGTAAAAAACTATTTGATTCTGTTTGAATTTACGGCAGTTATGGTTCGTCATATAAAAAATTACCCATGTTAAAACATAAAACATGAGATTTATAAAACATATCTAAGATTTATATTTAAAATCATTTTTGAAATAAAATATTTTCATAGAACCTACTAACGCTGGGGAAATCTGAGGAGCCAATCAGAGTTGGGCCTACCTGTCACTCTGCTGAATTTGGTGGAAAGCCCTGTCACTGTCGTCAAGTCCCCACCTCAATGAAGAACCCATTGTTTTATAAAAATATATTTAAATTTTGAAAACTGAAAATTCTTTTCTTGTAAATATTTATATTTTATAATCAAAATGACTTTATTTTTGTTACCTGGCAACAAAATTATTTTATTTTCAACAATTACCATTGTTTCAAAAAGTTTAAATAAATTTTCAAGTACTTTACTCTTGTTAAAACGTAAAAGGTTGCAGGTAAACTACCCCTTCCCCTCAACCGATCTTCACCAAAAACAATAGGTCTTGAGTACTCTACAAATCAGGGCTGTATGCAGAAAATTATTTGATTCTGTTTGAACTTGCGGCTGTTATCGTTTGCCATAGAAAATACCCTTGTTAAAAAAACGTTGTAGGTAAACTACCCCTTTCCCTTAACCGATCTTCACCAAAAACAATAGGTCTTGAGAACTCTACAATTTAGGGCTGTATGCAAATAATCTTTTGATTCTGTTTGAATTTGCGGCTGTTATCGTTTGCCATAGGAAATACCCTTGTTAAAACATAAAACGTTACAGGTAAACTACCCCTTTCCCTTAACCGATCTTCACCAAAAACAATAGGTCTTGAGAACTCTACAATTCAGGGCTGTATGCGAAAAATTATTTGATTCTGTTTGAATTTGCGGCTGTTATCGTTTGCCAAAAAAAAATTTCCCTTGATAAAAAAAAACCGTTGCAGGTAAACTACCCCTTTCCCTCAACCGATCTTCACCAAAAACAATAGGTCGCGAGTACTCTACAAATCAGGGCTGTATGCAAAAAATTATTTGATTCTGTTTGAATTTGCGGCAGTTATCGTTTGCCATAGAAAAAAAATCTACAGACAGACAGACAGACACTTTTCGGAAAACGACTTTTTTTCATGTTTTGAGTGTAGTACAATCAGAATCTGCAATAATCTCGAACACGATTTTTTTTGCCATCACCATACTTCCATTCCTTAAGGAATATGGAAGTAAAAATGGTACTTTTTTGTTATTTTCGTTACTTTCGTTACCCTGTCTATAAAACTGCGAAATTTCAAAAACTTTAACAGGCTGTAAAAACTAAACCGTTTGATACAGCAATAAAATTTGGTATGGTTACTCATGTCCATGAAAGGAACAAACATGCAAGTTTCATCAAAATCTGAGGTCATGGTGTGGTTGATTTGACATGGAATGACCCCCATGTGCTACAGAAATTGACCAGACAGCATATGGGTATGGTGTTGAAGTGTTAAAAAGGTACGTTTATATTACTGTCAAAGGTAAAATAACGCTGTAGGCCAAATGCTAAAATTCTGTTGACAAGCAATCATTTTGTACACTCAAGAGTTACAAATTAGTCAATGGCTTCAATATACACAATTACAATTTTGTTTTACAGTGAATAAACAAACTAACCAACAAATTTGAATAACAAGAGTAGCATCAGTTGATACACTATATAATTAAGGCCCAGGGGTGGGCTTGATCCTTTTTTAACTTGGCTGTATCTGAAGTACATATGGCATACATGCTGAATATTACACAATAAATTGATTTTTAATTTATAAATACATTTTGTGATATTATTAACTATAATTTTTTTTACAGAAACATTAAGTATAAATCTAACGTCTAATGATTTAAATTTAACATTCTTTCAAAATTTCTATAAAGCAAAATTCACAAAGTATGGCAATATTTACTATTTTGTCAAGCATGATGATACATAATTATCAAGGCACATCTAACACAATAATTACATACCTGAGTTATATATTTAATTAGTACTGTAACAAGAGCACTGACAAAACTTGTGTCTGTATGGTGTGCTGGATCCAGATTTTCCTTTATCCATTTGTAAAGAACTGTTGGATTAGGATCTGCCTCCAGCTGTTTCCACAGTTCTGCTTGGATACGCAGCAGTGGGAACAAAAATGTCAAGTTACGATCTTCTAATATTTCAGATAAGCGGTCTTTGGTACGGTCCGCTTCTGGTAACGTATTTAACAGATTAATCTGGAAAAAGAGAGTAACACATCGATTATAGCCAAGAACATACACAGATCTTATTGTTTTGTATATACACATAATGTTATACTTCATACACTTCTATTTTGTAATAATAAGTTAATACTGCTGTTTAATACAGCTATTTTAACCTATACAGTTTTATAATAAATCGTTTTTTATTTATGTATCCAAAAAATATTGTGTCATGTTAAAATTTTATGAAAATGGAGTGCATAGTATGGAGTATTAAAAGTTTTATTTTCAAGTTTATGAAGCTAAAATCGCTGCAGAAAAGGATATTTATTTCTCATGACGAATACAAATAAATACTAGTAAGTGAAAAAGAAATCACAATGGCATTGCAATACTGACAAAGTTCCACTATGTACCACAAATGAAAAAAATGATGTGATGATGGTGCTACACTACACATCATGTGATGATGGTGTGATGTGACATCATGCTACACTATGGTATTGTTCTGTTAACAAAATCAGTATGTCAAAACTTATTCAAAATTAGTAGGTAAAAATAAATGGAGAAAGTCTGAATGAATCTTAACTGAATAAATCTGATAATTTAGTATAAGAACACAAATAAAGCAGTAGCTGCACCAAATTAAAGCTACAGACTACACTCTTTGAAACGCTTATAATGTAAACAGCATCAAGTAAATGCATCTCCTTCCTGCACTCTTCAAAACGTGGGGTGGGGACCAAAAAATCACGCACGCACGCACGCACGCACACACACACACACAATTTTACAAATAAATAAGGGATGTTTTTTATTGGCATTTTAAGTAATGCTGGTTGTTTGGCACCATCTTCATATAAACAAGTACAGAAATTTAGTTTTTCTTTTGCAAGGGCATTTTCTTTTTGTTACTTTACTGTAGTAACATGCTAACAAAATATATGCATTTTAAAGTTAATTAACCTATAAACAATTACATAAGAGCCCTTTTACACCTCTTAAAGTAAGAGCATTTAAATAAATTAAAAGGAAAAGTGGGCAATGTATGTTAAAACAGTAAATGGGTGCTTTAAAAATTTCATGTACCTTGTATTAGAATGTTTTGATATACATTCTTTAAATTCAAATATTTCAATTTTATATTTACTGGAGAAATGTTATCAACAAAACACTTAATACTGAACCACACTATAAAAAAACACAGACTATCATATGGGTTTACTAAATAAATTGAAATTACAAAAACTCACTTACTTTACTATTATTAAAAAGTTGAGTAAGTTCATTTTTGCCCATTGTTTTGTTAAGATTCTGAAGTGTCAACATAAACAATGGATAATGGTTGCCTCCATCTGTGAGTTCAGCGATATCTGAGAGTGACAATAATCCTTCAAGTACAGCCTGACCTCCAAAACCTGAACACAAATCATAGACATTATCTCTTAACATATGATTATAATACTTGTTCTTAATCATTCTTACTTAAGTATAAACAAAAGTAAACGCACTACTATTACTTCCATATTCCTTAAGGAATGGAAGTATGGTGATGGCAAAAAAATCGTGTTCGAGATTATTGCAGATTCTGATTGTACTACACTCAAAACATGAAAAAGTCGTTTTCCGAAAAGTGTCTGTGTGTAATTTTTTTTCTATGGCAAACGATAACTGCCGCAAATTCAAACAGAATCAAATAATTTTTTGCATACAGCCCTGATTTGTAGAGTACTCACGACCTATTGTTTTTGGTGAAGATCGGTTGAGGGAAAGGGGTAGTTTACCTGCAACGGTTTTTTTTTTATCAAGGGAAATTTTTTTTTTTTGGCAAACGATAACAGCCGCAAATTCAAACAGAATCAAATAATGTTTCGCATACAGCCCTGAATTGTAGAGTTCTCAAAACCTATTGTTTTTGGTGAAGATCGGTTAAGGGAAAGGGGTAGTTTACCTGTAACGTTTTTTATCAAGCGTATTTTCTATGGCAAACGATAACTGCCGCAAATTCAAACAGAATCAAATAATTTTTTGCATACGTCAGTGAATTGTAGAGGACTCAAGGCCTTTAGATTTTGGTGAAGATCGGTTAAGGGGAAGGGGTAGTTTACCTGCAACCTTTTACGTTTTAACAAGAGTAAAGTACTTGAAAATTCATTTAACTTTTTCAAACAATGGTAATTGTTGAAAATAAAATAATTTTGTTGCCAGGCATGATTAAATAATTTTCTAACTCACTAAATGATCAAAATCAGGTCTATTTCTGTTACCAGTATCACTGTGACATTTGTCTTTTACCTTCATTTGGATAATTTTTTAATACCAACATTATTTGTGAATAAACGTTTTCTCTCTAATCAATTTCAATTTGTCACAATCATTTATATAATATATGCACAGGCAACAACTGAAAATAAAATATTTAATGGAAGAACAGAAAACATATACAAATTTTCTAATCACAGAAAAAAAATGTGTACGTATATTTCATTTATCACAACTACTTTATGGAAAACAACGTAGGCCATACATAATTTTAAGGTCAGTTTTATTGGCCTGTTAATTACTTAACAGACCAAATTTCACCTGTTATCAATGAAAAGGAGCATAATCAAATTTACACAAAAATCTTTTGAATTTCAATATGAAACAAGATACAATACTGTTCTTATTCCACACACTAACTTGTGACTTTACCACTATGTGTATTTAATCACGGCTACTTCCTTCTCTCTTTTACCAATTTTTCATATTCACTGCTTAACTTTAATTTAAACAAGCACAGGAAGAGGAATATTGTGAAGAACTTTATGAAAATACAACCATACACAATGAACTTAGATCTATCATTTATTTTTAATCCAAGTTGGGCCACTCTCTGGATTGAAAATATACAGTCATACCCCGCTTTGCGTGACCCCACATAACGCGAATTCGCTAGTCAGCCTACCAACACGTTTGGTGGAAACGTAAAAACAGACAGCTGATTTGTACAGATAAATAACAGGTTGCATTAGGTCAGATGTAGATCTGTATATAAGTGTCAGCCAAAACAGTAGTACGTTTTGTAAACATACATGGCTGTGCCATTACACATTATAAATGTTACTTGACCTTGAATACTCCTGTTGGCAAGATTCTGACGAATGAGAAATCGTATCTCTGTGCTGGAGACCCGTGGTGACGCTGAATAGACACAACACATTTTCACTACACACAGCAGTGGCTGACGTTTATTAACCATTTCTGAGTTCCCGATGCCACAACTCAGATTAAACTGTGCACAATGTTTGTAGAAAAGGCGGACGTGTGTGACGTACGCATTAGTTTGCAAAATGCATCTTCCATTCCCGCCAGAAATGTATTCACGTTTCTTGTTTATCTTGTCTCAGCCAAATAAACATTACTGTACTGTGTACATACTAATTTACATTCTTGGAATGGTAGTTTGGGTTAATCCATCCTTTTTAGGGCCCCTTGTTGAACTTAAGTCTCGGCCAATTTCCTGGAAAACCATTCACTCCCCCCCCCCTTTATTGTTTCTAAACATTGGGAACATGTTTTCCTTTCAGTTTAGTTCGAACATTCAATTAGAACGGATTAACAATGTGCGCTGATAAAATGTCATAATTAGCAGTTAAACGTAAATCGTTGACTCTTGAAGTTAAAATGAAAATTTTAAACCGTATGGAGTCAGGTGTTGGTGCCACAGAAGTCGGTCATGAGTTTGGCACATCGGAGTCAACCGTATGTACAATTGTAAAAAATAAAGAAAATATTGTGCTATCCAGTCAGTCCGCGGGTACATCTATTGCTGCTACAAAAGTGAATCGGTCTAGATCCTCTATTATGGAAAGAATGGAACACCTACTGTTAGTTTGGGTTGAAGACATGAACCAGCGGCGAATGCCTTTAAGCCAGGCTGTTATCATGGCTAAAGCTAAGTCCCTGTTTGACGACAAAAAAAAAGGAGGAAGAATTTTCGACCACTGAATTTAAAGCAAGTCGAGGTTGGTTTGATCGATTCAAACGTCGCTCAAACCTTCACAGCCTTCGACTTCAAGGTGAATCAGCAAGTGCCGACATGGAAGCAGCTGATAAATATCCTTCCACATTTAAGGATTTGGTGAATAGTCGAAGCTATCCCCCAACCTTGTTTTCAATGTGGATGAGACAGGGCTGTTTTAGAAAGTTACCTTCACGCACTTTCATTTCTAAAAGTGAGCGACAGCCCCCGGCTTCAAAGCGACCAAGGATCAGCTTACACTTCTATTGAGGGGGTAATGCAAGTGGAGACAAGTAAAAAAATATTGTGAGGAGAACGACTTAGAACATAAAGCCCTGTTAGTTCTGGATAACGCGCCCGGTCATTCTGTTACCTTGGAAAGCCTCCAAACTGATTTTCCTGTTGACGTTGTGTTTCTTCCTCCCAATACAACTTCATTATTGCAGCCTATGGATCAGGGAGCAATTGCTGCTTCTAAAGCGTATTATTTGCGCCGCACATTCGGCCAATTAATTCATGGAACAGATTCAGCAGGCAAGCAGTCAATGAAAGAATGGTGGAAATCGTTTAACATTATGAAAGCCATTAAAAATATTGATCTTTCATGGAAAGAAGTTACACAACATTGCATGAATGGTTGTTGGAAAAAACTGTGGCCGGACATGGCCAAAAATGAAGAAAATAATGTTTTTTTCAAATTTAGTGAATGACATCACACAGCTAGCCAACACAGGGAGGCTAAGTGAAGAATCCATAGAAAAACAAGACATTATGGAATTGATTGAATCCGACGCGCAGCCTTTGACAAACGAAGAACGCCTGGATCTACAATCTCAAGATGAAGCGGAAAAAGAAGAGATCGTTCCTGATAAAACACCGCGAATGTTGTCAACTAAAATTTTGCAGGAAGGTTTAATGTTAATTCAAACAGGATTAAACCTCTTAGAGCAAAATGAAGTTGATTGTGAGAGAATCGCGAAAGTCAAAAAAGTTGTCAATGATGGAATAGATTGTTATCAACTATTAAATGAGAGGAAGCGAAAAGCATCACAACCAACTCTACACACATTTTCCAAAAAGGCTGCGACTGAGAAGCCACATGAACCTCAACCAGGAACTTCTCAAGGATCTTCTTTGTGATCAATTGTAAGTGAATTAGGTAGATGTTTGTATAAATTATTTTTGTACATATTCATTTGTATGTACGTATGTATATCTTTTAAATTAAAATGCCTTTTTTGAGATTTCGTATTATGAATATTTATTTATCAAAACCTTTATACGTACATACGTATTTTATTATGTTTATAACACATTTTGACAAGGAAAATCATACAAAAGCAATAAAAACTAAAACAACGAGGTATTGGTCGGTAAAAAATAGGAAACCGCGCTTAGCGCGATTTTCGTTTTACGCGAATCGCCGAGGAACGTATCACTCGCGTTAAGCGGGGTATGACTGTATGTTAACAAAAGTACATACAATATACACCCTGGCTAATCCATCATCACATTTCCTGGCTAATCCTTTAAGGAGATTTGCACTGGGCATTATTAGCAATTATTATTAACTAAATGATTTACTATAGGCATTATTCAAACCATTATAATATTCTATGTTAGTATGAGTCTTCCCTGGTGGTTCAGTCTCCTTTTTCAGTCTGATACTATAACTTATGTGATATAAATTACCACAATACAGTCATTAAATAAATTTATAACAAGTTTGCTTACCTGCAACATAGGAATAAATTTTGGGTACTGTGGTCTCCCTGTCTGCCATGCTATTAACCAAATTGCGAAAGCATTCTATGAACTGGTTGTTAGTAATCAAACCTTCTTTCTTCAGAGGAACTATTAATGACAGAGCCAATTCTCTATCATTATCTGAAAAAAAAAAGAAAATTATTTGTTTTAATTTGGGCGATTTTTTTTTAATTTGGTTCCATGATGTATTACCAATTACAGTTAAAATAATCATACATGAAGTAGTTGCGCAGGCTGAGTGGGGACAATGCAGGAAAAGTGCAAGCGTGAGGAAAATGGCCACTATTGTAGTTGAAAATATCAGCTTGCCCTTGGATTGACTGCTTATGTATATGCAGTGCCCGTGAATCATAATTTCATACTGCGGGTGCTAATATACTGGAACGGAGTGTTCAAATCAGTTTCAGAATTCATTTCAAATGGTTTAAATTTAATCATACAGCTTTTATATTTTATATTTGTTCAAAACTACAGTTTGGATATAAAAATGTTTGATAAAAATGACATTAACTTTACAACATGATAGTCGTTAAGAAAAACAGGAAACTCGAAGAGTAAATGGGCGTAACACAAAAACAAGTTAATCTTAAGAGATTTTGATAAAAATACAATAAGACTTTGAATGTTTTCCCTACCTCTACACACAAGACCAAATATAGTACACATAGTTTTAGAAAACGAAATAAACATTAGACACAACAGGAAGAGAATACAAACATTTCACCCAGTTACAAAATGTTTAGTACATCTATTATGTTGTAAAATGTGATTAGCAATGTTGTGTCTTTAACAAACCTGAGACTACCTGCGAGTGGTCTGTGTAAGTAGTATGCTTCTACTAAGCTGAAATCAAACATCAACGAATGTAGTGTTTTGGAGTAGGTATGTAACGCTTTGTGTACATATTACAGTCAAGGAAAAATGGTGAATAAATAAGTACACACTCGCATCTTAACTTGAATAAGTAAAAAACAGTTGTATCTTTAACAAATCTGAGACTACCTGCGGGTGGTCTGTGTAAGTAGTATGCTTCTACTAAGGTGAAATCAAACATCAACGAATGTAGTGTTTTGGAGTAGGTATGTAACGCTTTGTGTACATATTACAGTCAAGAAAAAATGGTGAATAAATAAGTACACACTCGCATCTTAACTTGAATAAGTAAAAAACAGTAACAGGCTCACATGTGAATGACTGTATGCACACACGCACATACTTGTCTATAACAGGTGAGACAATATTAATGCCACAATTGGACTAAAACTATATAAGTAATATGGAATTCATTTAATTACACAATTAAAAATATTTAGCTCAGTTCTTCCACTTACTATGCAGTTTTCTTTACTGTTACCACTGAAACTATCACTCAGCTTGTCTTTACTGCTGTTATTCCACCCAGTATTAACTTCAAAAATGATGTATTACATTATCCATTGTTTCGTGTGATCTCACAAAGTAATTATTAATTTTCAAGACGTGGTCACATTTTACTGCCAAGTTGGGACGGGGTGAAATATACTCAAATTCCTGATTTGCTACATTCATAACACTTAATCATTATTAACAATTATTAAGTTCACTAACCAGTTAGTCATGTCTGCCTTTATTGTTAATTATGTTGGAGGTGGATTTATTTGCCCCCATTGTGGGATCTCGTCTATTACTATTAAACCGTTCAGAATACGCCTTTCAGGAACTCACTTTTTGTAATTTTCAAAATTCAAGTTCTGAAATTGTTTTTTATGGAACCTGATTAAAAAATTAAGTGCACAACCATTTTTACCTCGATGGTTTAGGGCGAGAACTAAACACACCCACTATCCTTTGTTTACTGGGATTTTCAGGCTAATTTTGTCATCTGTCCACATTTTTTGTAACTGACATTGAATTCTCAAAACATATTTGTCTGTGTATACTATGGGCCCCTATACTCTTACTTTTTTACATAATCCAGTTTTAAGTTTCTAATACTGTGTTTTCTAGTAAGCGTTTCAGATTGCTTTTGTCATGTTTCCATCGAAACCCATATTGACAAATGAAGTTTCTCAGACTCGATACAATACCATTAAAATTAGTTTGCCTTTTCTTTAAATTCTTAGAATAACTTCTAACGTTCATCCATTCCCTTCTATCATGTGATATTTGCTAATAATTTGTTAAATAGTACCACTTGTCAAAATTGTCTGAATCAGTTTTTGTTTCTTTCTTGGGCGTTTTTTTTTTTTTTTTTTTTTTTTTTTTTTTTTTTTTTTTTTTTTTGATAAATAAAAAAATAAAGCAACAAATTAAACAATTCTAAATACTGTGCAAAAATACGATTACAACAACTTCTACGGCTTCTTGGTATGCTTGTCTGCTGGTGCATGCAAATTACATAACATGGGCTGCTGTTGACACAAAAAACAGTTGACTCATGTCTTGTAAACTTCACTGTACACTGTAAGCACAATCTTGCTAATATACATGGATACTTTCAAAAATCAATGCTGAAATATGATTCTTAGATGGAAAAACCTATTTCATTATTCAAAAGTTATGTTTATGAACGTTAACCTTATCTAAAAGCTATTTTGTACTAAGGGCACCATAAAGTCACCTAACCCAACTTCAAAACTGTTTTCAAGCTGATTATTTGTTCAAATTTAAACAATTTAGGCAGAAAATACACTTAAGAGCTTATAACAGGGGCTAAAAATGTTGATCATTTGCCCAATCCAACGCATTAACATGTTTTATAATGTTAGATGTGGTCACTTGTAGTGCAGTTGTATTTATATTTGAAATACATACATGGGGTTATTTATGGGCATACTAAATTTTGAAAAGCCCGCAAAAATGAAAATCAGCACAAGAAAGATCTGCAAAATCGGTGGGCAGCAAATCCATGAAAAATTGTTTGTCTAAGAAATTTTATAAAACTTGGGATAGTTGAGTTTGTCACGCATGCAGCCAGAGCCGGATTAAGGTAACTTGGCGCCCTAGGCTAATTATATTTTATCGCCCCCCTCACCACCCATAGGCTACTATTACGTTTTTTTCCAAGGGGCTGAATGAAGCTTTAAACACCCTACAATATATTTCTTAGTTAGGAATATTTCAAATATCTTACTGTTTTTGGAAATAGTCTCAAGAATTGAAAACTGAGGCTATTTTTCAGAGATTGTTTTAGAGTTACACCTTCAACCATTTGTAGTTTGCATGGCTTTTATTAGGAAAAATTAACTAAGTAGTTACAGAATTATAACAATTTTATTAAGTGTACATTTAACATCATTTATACAAAGAAAATCAGTTAAATATCTTGTGGATTTGTTAAGACTCATGTAAAGTTCAAGCTAGATTCTTTTGTCTCGCTTTAGATTGAGCAAACGTTTTAATCACCTCACTGAAATCGTCCTTGCAGAAAGTCACTTTCAATTAACAAGAGGGCTACACCGATGACTCATAACCGGAGAAAACAGTTTGGAAAGCACTTCTATTATTTACTTAATTTTACCATAATTTCTCGCAAACAAGCGCCTGTGTTCAAAATGAACTCAAATTTTTATGCTTGTAATTTATTATGAATTTTACATTTAGCTGTAAGATTTTATTATTTTTTAGCCAAAATTGTGCCCCCCCCCCCAAAGTGCCGCACCCTAGGCTACAGCCTAGTCAGCCTAATGGTTAATCGGCCCCTGCATGCAGCTGCACCATATTCCTGCAACCAGGAATGTCACTTATCTGGCAGAAGCTATAAGAACTTGTACAATTACTTGTTGGTAGAACTCCTCTGAATGCTTGTGGAACACACAAGGACCAACTCTGAAATTGATTGTAAAACACACCTGCTGCCATGCAACCAAACTCTGCTGTTGAAAAAAAATCTTCACTGTAACAGACATGTTGCTTCAATATAAGTTACAAACTACGAATAGTGGGTTTGTTGGCACATTAATATCTTAAAAAGTTATCAATGTATTCTCTTGATATCTTGTACGACAGTGGGATTTTAACTAACTTTCAACAATAATAATGGTAGTACATGTGCTATAACTAAACCCAACTGCAGACATCAGACCTACTGCTGATGGATGACATTCCTGCAATTATTAAAATACTGGTTCCACAATTTTACGATTGCTATGTATAACCAGCTTAGTAGATGGTCTCCATACATTGTTAGCATCTAAGGCAACACGTTTACATTTATGCAACATATCACTTACAGCTGTCCACATGGCTAAAACTCCAAAACAGAACACTGCTTCCCTCTGAGCTAAATTTAGTTATACAGGGGTTATAGAAGTTAGTAGGCAGACTGTCAAAAACCAACAGCTTATTTTTTGTGGGACCAGAATTACAACTCCAACTTATCACTACTACTCTACTGTATTGAATTGAAAAGCCATAGCATACTATAATTTTCACTGCAAAAATAATTCTCTAGACTACTTCTCTCATAATAATGAAAATACATTACTGTATATATATATATATATATATATATATATATATATATATATATATAATTTCTTTGTTGTACATACCGACTATCCATAAAGCAAACAACTGAACAAAATTACCATTTTTATCCAGTGAAAAATTAAGGACTGTAAGCAATGCATCAGAAGTCCATCTGTCAGGAACCTTATATTCCTTGAAAGCTGAAATAGCATCTTGAATAACACGTTCTTTTATCAGATCTTCAGTCATAGATGTAACTTTTTTCAGGATTTCTTCTTTGCTTGGACCCTGAAAATAAAATAGATTCCTTTAATTATGTTGAATTTTATAATAAATCCCTAATGAACTCATGTTATAGTTTTCATTTTATGTAAAACTGAAAAAAATGTATAAACAAGAAAACACAAACCTATTGACCAACTAAAACTGGAAAATTTTAGGTCTGATAAATTCACACAAACGCCTGGCAAATATATAACACACAAATTAGCAAACCTTTTTTACAAATCAACATATTAGTTAAATCACGTTAACATAATTTGCTTCACTTACAAATATTTAGAAATTCGTGTTCAAATTACACCCACACCAAACTGAATAAATTAGTAAACTACATATTAAAGTTAGTCTTAGCTTTTTACAATACTGCTGAGTCTTTAATTAAACAAAACAATGTGTTACATACACAATATATACCGTACTAGAATCCTCAGTCAGAAGGTAAGCCAAGAGTTTCAATCATAAAACTTGTTACAATCTCATCAGAGTGAGAAGTCCATCCCAAGTAGGCTATAACTAAAAGTGAGGTTTGCACCACGTGGTTGGTGACAAATATAACTTTCTCGTGACTAGCCCCACGTATTGGTGCGGCAAATATTACTAAAGGGGAATTGTGCTCCACGTTTGGATGCACCAAATATAACTTTTACGTGTGTAATTTGTAAGTAATTAAGTTTATATTATTTAATGTAATAATATTTGTGTTTAAAATGTATTAGATGCTGGGCGCCAGAGATGTTATGTGATCTCAGGGGGTTTTATGAATAAAAACTCTGCAGTTAAGATGCTAATAACTTTTAATTATTACTAATTCTTGTAAGACACATACAAAAATATATATATATTCATTTCATCTGATTGAGAAACATATCTCAATCTATTACTTCATGAACTAATAATTCAATCATAAATCTAAGCACATAAATCAAGACGGGACTCAACAGTTTTATGATTTTTCGCGAACAAAGCATTTCCTTCTTTATGACTTTAGAAAGCGGTTTATTGTACAATGCGCTTTTATTCTGTTGCCACCAGACTGTCGCCAACTTACAATATTTCTGGGAGACGTTATTTTGCCTCAATCTTCTTATCAACACATTTAATTTGCTTAATAATAACTAAAAACATACATTAAATGATTAATTACGTTAATTACATTATATAGGCTTACGTGATCTACATTCACGTTATATTAATTCCCCCAAATTGATTTGATCATGATCGATATTCGAATTCATGGCAAATCAATTTGTACGCCTCTGAAAGTGCTCAGTTTATTATTGACAAAGCTTGTTTACATCTGAGGTTGTTGCCTTTTCAGTACAATAATAGTGTGCAACCCTCGGCTTTTTGTGCACTTTCACTTCTTGCCTGGGGAGAGCTTGCCCCCTCCCTCTCAAACTAGTTTGTTGGCAGCTGTTTACAATTCATTTTGTTGTTTACAACTGGCTTTACATACATCACATGGCTTACTATTATGTAACTTACTACACATTGATTTTAGTACGTAGGCTTTCACAGCCGGTGTCACTATAAATACTTGAAACTTCCGGGCTGAAAGGCCGTGGTCGAATGCTTGATCTTGTGTAGCTAGACGTTACGGCCACACCACCGGTGGCCATCTTCAGTAGCAAAAAATTGTTCGAAATAGGGTGGTATGCCGAACAAGTCGCCCAATGAACTGGGAACAAGCAACAGTGAGAGAAGGCTACATTGTTTCTATTTATAACTTTTTGGCCGCTTAAGGTGTATAATGCGAACCAATCAGAAGCCAGCTCATCATTCTCCACTCTGATTGGCCATGGAAAATAAACCATGCCAGACACTATTTAAGGCGATGCTTTCACCTCGGCGGTTCATAGCGACGGACGCATTCTTATGGATATGGATAGACTCCAGATGCAGGCGAGTGAAGTAACCCCGGACAGAAGACAACACATGGGCTTCATCGAACATTACCCGGTGATCGTCGTGGGAAAGAGCGTGTTCAGCGACTGCGGACTTCTCCGGCTGGCCCAGGCGGCAGTATCTCCGATGTTCACAGAGGCGCGTCCGGACACTACGCTTCGTGGTGACTATGTATACCTGGCCACACGTACAAGGAATACTGTACACCCCGCACGACGAGAGCGGATCCCTGGCGTCTTTTACCGGTCGCAGGAACTGTTGGATCTTTTTGGTTGGTTTAAAGATCGTCCTGACGCCCCGTTTACTCAGCAACTTGCCAATGCGGTCAGTCACGCCACGGACGTAGGGCAAGACAGCGGAGCCAACAACCTCGGGCAACACCGACTCGTCCGGCCTACCAGATCTTCTCGGCCGGGCAGCTCTCCTAACCTCCGCAGCAGAGTAGCCATTGGACTGCAGTGCTTCCTCGAGATGCCGAAACTCATCTTCGAGATACCGGGGCTCACAGATTCTTCTTGCCCAGTCAACCAGAGTCTTCAGCACCGCCCTCTTCTGCCTAGGATGATGATTGGAGGACTTGTGCAGATATCTGTCAGTGTGCGTTGGCTTCCTATAAACTTTATGCCCCAATCTGCCATTGGTCCTTTTCAGGACCAACACATCCAGAAATGCCAATTTATCACCGCTCTCGCCCTCCATCGTAAACTGTATGCGCGGGTGCACAGATTTCAGATGTCCAAGGAAGCGTTCCAACTCTTCATCCCCATGGCTTCAGACCACGAAAGTGTCGTCAACATACCGCAGCCAACACTTCGGCTTCATTGGCGCAGATGAAATTGCCAACTCTTCAAATTTTTCCATGTAGAAGTTTCCAACCACAGGGCTGAGAGGACTTCCCATCGCGACGCCATCCAACTATTCATAAAAGCCGCCGTTCCACTGGAAGTAGGTCATTGTTAGGACCTGCCGGAACAAAGCAGTGATGTCTGCCGGGAACAGTTCACCTATATACCCCAAGACCTGGACAGGGACCATCGTGAAAAGAGAGACCACATCAAAACTCAATAGCACGTCGCCAGGCTCCAGCACCAACTCCCGGATCCTCCGGAGGAAATGAGAAGAATCCTGGACAAAAGAATCCGTGTGCCTGATGTGCGGTTTGAGCAATCCAGTGAGGTGCTTAGCCAAGTTGTACGTCGGCGAGCCAATAGCACTCACGATGGGCCTCAGCGGAACGTCCTCCTTATGGATCTTTGGTAATCCATAGAGACGAGGGGGAAGGGCCTCCGAACACCGGACGGCCGTCTTCACATCAGACGCTAGAGAAGATTGCTTCAATAAAGAATCCATTTTTCTTAAAACCGTAGAAGTCGGATCTTTGTTCAGCCTCCGATAAGTGGCCGGATCTAACAAACCCTCAATCTTCCGCTGGTAGTCTTCGGTGTTCAAGACACAGTAGCGCTCCCCTTATCCGCCGGCAAGATGACAATAGAGTCATCCCTTCTCAAATCCCTCAAGGCTCGCAGTTCCACCGACAGAAGATTGCATTTTGGCGGAGCGGCCCTTTTAAGGGCCCTGGCAGCTTCCAACCGTATCTCATCTGCCTGGTCTCGGGGTAGTCCTCGGATACCTGCTTCCACGCTCGCAACTATTTCCTCCACCGGTACTGTCTTCGGGGTAACCACGAACTTCTCGCCTTTGGCTAACACCGAGGTCTCATGTGGTGTCAGCTGACGGTTTGAAAGATTAACGACCATCCTGTCACGGGTCTTGTTCTCTTTCCCTGATGTTCTGGGAACCATATCGTTCGAATTTTTCCCGCTGCCTCTGGCTGGTGCTAGTATAACATGCCTCGAAAGCACTGTACGTGAGACCATCCAACACCTCCCAATCCTGTCGTTGGAGGGAACTGCTAAGTTGTAAGTGCAGATTCAACAGGTTCTGATCATTTAACGCCAACTCCCTCCGCGTATGGTGTATGCGCTCACGCAGCATGGCATTTTCCGTCCTCCTGTAGATCCTATTGGCCTGTGATAAATTGGCATTTCTGGATGTGTTGGTCCTGAAAAGGACCGATGGCAGATTGGGGCATAAAGTTTATAGGAAGCCAGCGCACACTGACAGATATCTGCACAAGTCCTCCAATCATCATCCTAAGCAGAAGAGGGCGGTGCTGAAGACTCTGGTTGACCGGGCAAAAAGAATCTGTGAGCCCCGGTATCTCGAAGATGAGTTTCGGCATCTCGAGGAAGCACTACAGTCCAATGACTACTCTGCTGCGGAGGTTAGGAGAGCTGCCCGGCCGAGATCTGGTAGGCCGGACGAGTCGGTGTTGCCCGAGGTTGTTGGCTCCGCTGTCTTGCCCTACATCCGTGGCGTGACTGACCGCATCGGCAAGTTGCTGAGTAAACGGGGCGTCAGGACGATCTTTAAGCCAACCAAAAAGATCCAACAGTTCCTGCGACCGGTAAAAGACGCCAGGGATCCGCTCTCGTCATGCGGGGTGTACAGTGTGGCCAATTATACATAGGCACCACGAAGCGTAGTGTCCGGACGCGCCTCTCTGAACATTGGAGATACTGCTGCCTGGGCCAGCCAGAGAAGTCCGCAGTCGCTGAACACGCTCTTTCCCACGACAATCACCGGGTAATGTTCGATGAAGCCCGTGTGTTGTCTTCTGTCCGGGGTTACTTCACTCGCCTGCATCTGGAGTCCATCCATATCCATAAGAATGCGTCCGTCGCTATGAACCGCCGAGGTGAAAGCATCGCCTTAAATAGTGTCTGGCATGGTTTATTTTCCATGGCCAATCAGAGTGGAGAATGATGAGCTGGCTTCTGACTGGTTCGCGTTATACACCTTAAGCGGCCAAAAAGTTATAAATAGAAACAAAGTAGCCTTCTCTCACTGCTGCTTGTACCCAGTTCATTGGGCGACTTGTTCGGCATACCACCCTATTTCGAACAATTTTTTGCTACTGAAGATGGCCACCGGTGGTGTGGCTGAAATGTCTAGCTACACAAGATCAAGCATTCGACCACGGCCTTTCAGCCCGGAAGTTTTAAGTATTTACTACACATTGGTTTAAGTTTATTTACAATGTTTGTTATCAGTGTTAAGGAAATTTAAATTTATCGAAGTTTTGAAATTTCTTTTCCCGTCTGACTGATCTTATTTACTATTTTACGGTTACTCGCAGTGGTACGGCTTCAACTGTCGCGCGTTGAAAATTCCACGAATCGATCCTGATTTATCCACATCCGCCATTTCATAAGTTGCATCTCCTTTTATTCCTTTTATGACATACGGACCCTCAAACAGTTCACAGAATTTCGCTGTGACTCTATTCAAAGCATCTGAAATTGGATTAGTCTTTATTAAAACTAAGTCTCCTTCCTTGAATTTCACCTTATCGACGTTCACCCTTTCTTTTTAATCGTCGATATATTACCTCTCGGCAATCCTTAACGTCTTCCTTCATTAACTCTCGGTCCACATACACCTCCCATGCTCTTCTTGGCCTTCGACCCCATTGTGCCTGAAATGGTGTCATTTCAATCGTGTCGTGGTGACTCTCACTGATACATTTTTCAATTAATTTAATATATTTGGCCCATTTGGTTTGGTGTCCGTTAACCATCACTCTGAATATGTTACCTAATTGGCGGTTAACCCTTTCAGCAAGATTGGTACACGGGTTACGGATGGTAGTGTACTTGGGCTTGATTTCAAGTGCAATTAAGTGTGTCACCCAAGTTTTACTTGTAAGCGCCATTATCCGTCAATATAGCTTTGGGTTTTCCAATTTCTTGGATGTAATTTTTTAATTTATTAAGCGTAACAGCTGTAGTTGCTCTTTTCATCGGGTATAACTTCACATACTTGGTGAAATTATCGACGATCACCAGAATATACCTCACACCACTGGTAGACGATATCAAAGGACCGTAATAATTCATGCTAATGGGTTCACCTCTCGCCTTTGGCATAACTGGTTTGGTCTGTCCCATGCATTTCTTGAAATGGTCTTTACGTTTTTGACAGGTATCACATGTCTTAATTAACCTCTTAAGGTATTTGTAGAGATGATCGCCTGTAAAATGTTCCTTAAAGATGCCATAGCTTCTCCTCACACCGCAGTGTCCATACATTATGTGAATCTCGTTTAATAACGCCTGTCCAATTTCTTGTGTTACTACCAATTTCCACCTTCCGTTCTCCTTACGATATAATTTATTATTATATACTTGGTATATCTTACTAAGTTTGTCATTTTTATTGTTGTGTAACCGGTCGATGATATTATTTAGTTTAACGTTGTTCATTTGGTGTAGTGTTAATGTTTTTCAACTGATTTTTTAATGGTATACCCAGTTTGATGTCAATTGGGTAAATTTCAGTCTCCTCGTCTCCATCTGGTATTATATTTTCTAGTACATCTTGAGGGTTTCGACTAAGTACATCCGCTACAATATTGTCACTACCTTTGCAATGTACTATCTCAAAATCATACTCCTGGATAGCCAGTATCCATCGTGTAATTCGGGAACAGTTTAACTGACATTTTTGAATAAATGTTAGTGCCTTGTTATCCGTGATAATGGTCAATGGTCGACCTAACACGTAAGTTCTAAATTTTTTCAAGCAATGGACTACGCTAAGCAGTTCTACTTCCGTAGTAAAATAATTTAATTCGGCACCTCTAAGCACACGACTAGTGAATGCAACGACCCCTATTTGCTCGTCTTCATCTATTTGATAAAGCTGACCACCGATTGCATATTTACTTGCGTCAGTCTGCAGGTAAAATCGTTTATTTGGGTCAGGATGTCGTAGCATTACTGTGTCCACGAATAGTCTCTTGACCTCATTAAAATTTTTCTAACTCTTCTATCCATTTAAACTTTATGCCTTTTTTCAGTAACTGTAGCAGTGGTCTTGTTTTTTCTGCATATGGGCTTGTGAATTTATTGTAAAAATTAGTAAGGCCAAGAAATCCCTTTAGTTGTTTTGGATTCTTTGGCCTAGGAAAATCCATAATAGCGGAGATTTTTTCCGTGGAAGCACCGATACCTTCTGTAGACAGCTCATATCCCAGGTGACTAATTCTGTCTCGAAAGAATTTGGATTTCTTTAAGTTCACTGTGAGGTTCTCTCTTTTGAGGTTGTCCAGCAACATACGAAAGTGTCCCAGGTGTTCTTCAATGTTTTCTGATACACATAAAAAATCGTCCACATATAATATGGTGAATCTTTTTACTTCTTCTGTCAAAACTCTATCCAATCCGCGGGTTAGACTTGCTAAACTCGTCTTTAGCCCGAATGGTGTTACAGTGTACCTGTAGCGTTTGCCTCTGTAGAGAAAGCCAGTGTAGTCCCGGGAATCTTCAGCAAGTGGGATCTGCCCAGAAGCTGCTGGTGAGATCAATACTACTCATGACTTTCACTTTTCCGCAGCTCGCCAACACACTTGATCAATTGGTATTGCTCCCTCACGATCCGGAACAGTGACCGCATTGATTCTTCTTGCGTCTAAACAGTCGTACTGTCTGATCTTTCTTGACTACAGTCACCATTGGGTTAATATATACTGTTTGCTCGTTCTATTACACCGCATCTTTCCATCTTTTTAATCTCTCCTTCCACTGCATTTTGATATTTTAGTGGAACTGGCCATCCTTTTAAGCAATAAGGGATGGCTTGCTACCTGGTTGCTCACGGAACACTTGTTGGTTAGAGTATAAAATGTTCTCCAATTCTTCCTTTGTTTTAGAATCGATACCGGTTGTTTCTTCCAGTTTCTCTTGAATAGTATTAGCAATCTTTTCTCAGTCTTCCTCGAGTTCTAATGCCATTATTTCCACACTTGCAGGTTCTTCACTGCTATTATGATTATTCTTAAAGGTAATTTTATTATCTAGAAGGTTAATCACACATCTACCTTCTTGCAATAAGTTAATTCCAATAATACACTCCCTGATTAAATTAGGGACAATTATAAACATAGCATCAGTCACATACTCTCCGATTCTTACTTCGAGCATGATCTGTTGGGTTATCTTATTCAATTTCTTCCCCACTGCTCCTTTAATAACTAAATTAGTAATTTTTAATACAGGTACATTGCCCATACGTTTTTTATTTAGCTGATACCACTCCACAGACAACGCATTGATTTGGCTGCCAGTATCAAGTAGTGCTATTATTGGTATACCATTGAGTTGTATCTTCAATTCAGGACATTTAATTTTATTGATTTTTTGATATTCTGACTCCTCTTCTATCAGAGTGTCCCTAATATCAATAAAAGTGGTACTGATTATCTTACAATTATCGCCTAATCCTACCTTATCTCTAAAATAATTCTTAACTAGTTTTTTGACTGGGCAACATTCTTTGTATGTGTTTTTGAACTACTTGCTACCTGCGAGGTTCCTTGAGTGCCGCTCGTTGACGCTACTGTATTCATTTGGAATTCGTATACCCGTTTCTGCGGTGCTCTTTCTCTCTCGTTTGCCTCAGCTGTTTTCTCTCCTTGTCGCCTTTTGATAACATTATCCTGGTGCCTTGTGACGTGGGGGTTACTCTGCTCTGTCCTATTTTCCGGCCAGTGATTAGCATTATTTACGTTCCTTTCCTGCTTGGGCTGGAACTGCATATTACCCTCGCTGTTTGTTCCATGCTTCTTTTGTCGCAAGGCTGCGAATTCCATTAACAGGTTTTGAAAGTCCATAATGTTATTCACACCCCTCGTAATGCAGGCAACAGCAATGTCGTGACTGTAGTGGTGTGCCAGTTTTCGAATTAGGTGTAGGTCTGATATCAGCAGTATTAATTGCCGGTTCTGTAAGATGCACCTTTCCATATATTGCGTCATACTTAACCCGCTCTCCGGGCGATATTTCCCAAATTCTAACTTATCACGGACGGTCTCCTGGATCATTTGATTCCAGTATTTGGCTGTGAATGCGGTCTGAAATTGCTCAACTACCCTCTACGAGAAATAATACACATATTATTTATAACAAAATATTCAGGGTATTTATTTATTAAATACACTGATTTTTATCTTCTCCCAATACAAAAAGTTATAATCGATTCTCCCGGTCAACACAACATTGGTTCGATCTTATTTGGTAAACATAGAAATTATAACAAAATATTTTTTATCCTTGATAAAATATTAAAACAATAAAGAATTAATTTATTAATTTCCCAGGGTTAATGGTAAGTTCTTTGTGTTATGAGACGGTCAGAAATGAATAATAAAATACCAAGCTTTACATAAAAAAATTAGATTATATTTGTTTTTTCTTTAGTATGTAGTTCCAGGTTTATCCGCCAGAGTACAGGTTATGTTCTTCGCTACAAACACGGAATTATTTAATGGATGCTGAAAACGCAGAGATCCGTTATGAAGGTTTTTTGGTTACCAAAAATTAATAAAGTTTGTTTCACCTCTTTTCCTGAAGTGTTTACTTGTATGGTGCTGTTTCTAGTGTTGAAGTTATAGTTGATTTGTAATTTAGTTAATTTTTACTAGGATACGGTCTCACCAAAAATCTCGAAGTGCTCCTGGAATCTGTCGTTAAGTTTCTCAAAATTTCGTCAAATAATGGCTTGGATGGTGCTACTTGCAGAAGTTCTAATAGAAGGTGTACATCTCTCGTCAATTTTTATTAAATTTCGCACTATTTCCAAAAGTATTCATTAGGTTTTTTCAAATTTAAATAGCCATTACACTTTTTTTCAAACGTTCTTTTTCCAATCGTTTTAACAATTAATTTATATCTTGTTAGTTGGTTACTGTTAGTAACCAAGAATTTTTTTATGATTTTTTATCGGTTAATCTATATACTTTTGAGTATATAGGCTGTTTTTAATTATTATAAATTTATTTCTTATTTATAGAAAAATAATCCTTTTTAACTTTTGTTTATAATCCAATTTAATTTATATACGGTTTTTCTTTCTATTTTCTCTTAAACTTATACATGTCTTTAATATTTTGATTTCCTTCAATTGTATTTATTTATTATTTGCTTAAAGTATCCTTACACTAAAATATTTTCCTCTGCCATTTTGCTCATACCTTATTATTTTATATTATTATTATTTTATATCTAACCCTGGGTTATCTTATATTTAAACACAATTATATTAAACATAAAATTATACCTAGGTACAAGACCTTTGTGGCCTACACAATACAAATTATACAAAATACAAACAAAATACAGAATTTGTCTGTAGCAATATAGTCTACTGCTACAATTGATTGTTTTTCCATCTCCAGTATAAATCTGTGAGATGCTCCTTTTTAACCACTTACTTTCTCACTATGTACACTATATCGCACTTTGTACACTATATGTCACTTCGTTATAGTTTATAGTGTTCTGTAGTACAAAGTAATCTATAGCTAGGTACATAATACCCATTTCTGACCTTTAGAGTGGGGTGATTGTGTTATATTTGGGCCTGGGTTATGTAACGTTACAATATACACAAATGTAATTTTTATTAATATTACGTTTTATTATTATAGTCGAGCCATTCGATAAGTGGCTCTGATATTTCTCTGCGACATTGCCAACTGTACACAGGAAGCTTTACATTTACTAAGCACTGCACAGTGCAAAGCTGACCACATGTTTATCTCGGTAAGAATGTGGCATTACAGTACCGTTACAGGCCGCTATCATGGAGACATAACAAATTCTTGTAACGTGACTGGGGATTATTAGGGATGCGTTTACTTCCAGCATATATATCAAACACCAGAGGCACTTAATGGCTTGAGTCTTATAAGCATCAATGAAACTATAAATTAAAAAATTTCACAACACAGTGATATAACATTTAAACATACCTTTTCCTTTTTATTGGACTTATTCTTTTCAGTCGATGGTTTAATTACAACCACTGCCTCTTTAACAGTGTGAGGAACCATATGATTCACTGTAAGCAAAACAGAAATATAGGATAAATAAACATATTAATAATAAAAACAAATGCATTAATATGAATAACATTAATTGAATTTTCTATATAGGTAACTCGAAGTTTCTTGCAGCAATTATATAATATTGTGATGTTATTCAATTTGTTTTTTTCTGCAAGTAGTGTAATTTTGTATTTTGTTTTCTTTAAAAGAAAATACAAAATTACACTACTTGCAGAAGAAACAAATTGAGTAACACCATAATATTATTTATTTAATTGTAAAATTGGTACAGGCAGTCCCCGTTATACGCGGTCCCGCTTTACGCGGTTTAAAAAAAAAAATTTCCTTGAAGGGTTTTGTATTTGAGTTGAGTTGCGCCAAAGCGGTGATTGTTTGAAGTGTACAGTTAGTATGGAGGGGCGGTGACGCGCTGTTCTCTCTCCTCAAGGTCAGTGGTCTCATACCGCTTGCCTCTCCCCACCCCTACTTGCTCTGTCATTGTCTGTGTTTGTCTATTTTTACAACGTAGTCAGTCACCTCTCGCTATCGATCGCTGTCAGTAGCACTGCACTGTGTACCTTGTCTAGCAATTATTTCCTGTTCACGTTTCATTGAGTGGTGAGTGTGACATTTCGTTCAGTGTTGTAGAGTTATTGAAAATGTCACAAAAACGCAAGGAACATTCAAGTGCGAGTACTAAAAAACGTGCGAGAAATTCTCTGTCATTGGAGATTAAACTGGAAGTTTTAAAACGTATCGATAAAGGCGAACATGTTGTCGATATTCAGCGAGTAACGGGTCTTCCAGAGTCGTCTATAAGGACGATCCGATTGAACGCAGACGCAATTCGTAAAAGTGTTGAATCTTGTACGAATTTAAGTGTCGCAAGAGTAGCTACATCGAGATCAGATGCAATGGAAAAGCTTTTGTCTACCTGGATTGAACACCATAACCAGCGGAATGCGCCTATTTCTATGGCAATCATTCAAGAAAAAGCTAAAGTCTTTATGCAGAATTAACACAAGACAATGAAAATCCACCAACATTTACCCTAGTAGAGGTTGGTTCAACCGTTTTAAGGCTCGCAACGCTTTTCACAGATTAAAAGTTATGGGCGAGGTTGCTTCTGCTGATAATGAAGGAGCTGATGAATTCAGAGAAACTACATTTAAAAATATTATTGCAGAAGGTGGTTATATGGCAAAGCAAGTTTTCAATTTAGACGAGACTGGCCTATATTGGAAAAGAATGCCAAGCACAACTTTTATTTCTATTGAAGAAAAAACTGCACCTGGTTTCAAAGCTGCTAAAGACCGTTGCACATTGCTTTTTGGGGGCAATGCCTTTGGCGATTGCAAATTAAAACCATTGATGATTTATCAATCAGAAACCCCCAGAGCACTTAAAGGTTACGATAAAAGTAAACTGCCTCTGGTTTGGAAATCTAGTAAGAAAGGTTGGATGACAGGAAAAATATTTTATGATTATTTTCACAAGAGCTTCAAGAGGAACTAAAACGCTACTGTGAAAAGGAAAACATTGAGTTTAAGGTTTTGATTCTTTTGGATACTGTCGAGCCATCCCTCAGAAATATGTGAGGTGAATGAAAGCATCAAGGTTGTGTTTCTTCCCCCTAACACTACTTCCATATTGCAGCCTATGGACCAAGGCATAATTTCAGCGTTCAAAGCCAACTACCTTAAGGAGACACTCTCACAACTCATAAACTCATGTGATGCTAATGACCAGCTTTCAATTAAAGAATTCTGGAAACAGTTCAATAATAAGATGGCTATTGAAATCATAGATAAATGTTGGAAAGGACTGACACTTCACTGTATGAACAGGGTGTTGAAAAAACTATGGCCTCAGGTTACGGTGGTATCAATCAACAACAGTGAAGAAATTGATGGTGTCTCTCAAACGACCAAAG
Organism: Magicicada septendecula; assembly: GCA_034769895.1. Classification (NCBI taxonomy): domain Eukaryota; kingdom Metazoa; phylum Arthropoda; class Insecta; order Hemiptera; family Cicadidae; genus Magicicada; species Magicicada septendecula. Next base: position 386,278,820 of record CM068370.1, on the reverse strand, counting down.
AAATAGTGAACTTGACTCACCAAGCTGGATTCACTGATGTTGACGAGGAAGATGTTTCTGCGCTTCTACAAGAAGATGATCTGAGCAACGAGGACCTGCCGTCCATGGAAGACGAAAATTGTGTGGAAGCGTCCGAGGAAGATGAAGAACCTGAATGTGTTAAAGTGTTAACCGGTAAAGGGATGTCAGAGGCTTTCCAAATGATCAATAATGCTTTAAGCTACTTTGAGAACAATGATCCCGATGAAACAAGAAGTGGAAAAGTTAAAAGAGAAGTTGAACATGTTATAAAGTGCTACCGTGAACTGTATAACTTGAAGTTAAAATCCTCAACTCATCTGTCCATAAAAAACTTTTTTTCACAAAGCAGTGTTGTGTCAATAGAACAGGAAACAAGCTCTTCTGAGTCTACAGAAAATGTTGGTCACGAGTAATAATCTTAAATGTAAGTAAAAAACTGAATTTCTTTCAAAATATTTTACAGTAATTTTAATTTGGTAAAAACTATTGTGCTGTATAACTTATTTATTTTTATAACCTCTTACTGTACCTTTATTTAACATAATTTACTCAATTTATATGTGTGATACTATACAAATTTTTCATTTGCTGTATTGTTTATACTGATTTTGTTGTGTATTTCGTCAATAAATAAAATTAATTTCAATAACAAAACCATTTGTTTTAATTACTAAAATCCTTTGTAACGTAAGCCTACTTGATCAATATCAATACTAAGCTGTATGACATTTTTTTTATTTGCCGCTATCGAGCCAGTCTATAAATAGTCCCCGCTATACGCGGTTTCGCTTTACACGGCACTTTGCCGGAACGCATCTACCGCGTATAACGGGGACTACCTGTACAATAAAACCTCATTCATCTGGACACTACTAATTTATAATTCTTGTTAATTGGGACAAAAATTTAGTCCCAATAATTTGGACTGCTGTTCAAATTGTGCCTTAATTATCCATAACACACTTTCATTCTGATTTACAAAAACAGTTTTTTAATTTAAATAGCAATAATCACCATTATATTATGAATCATAAATGCTCACTTTATCTTGGTTCCAGTGTTCGAAAAGAAAGTTTGTACGCAGCCTTCAGCAGTTTTTGTTATTGGTTATGTTCACATTTTATGGTGAACTGTTTCCACAAACAAAAAACAATATCTGGAGAATATTTATACACACATTTGTATTACAGTACAGTAAACCTCGATTTAACGGACTAATTGGGGCTGAGGGATGTCCATAAAATCGAAAGTCCGTTAAATTGCAAATTTTGTTTTTTGAGGATATATTTAAATCAACATAGGCCTCCTGTAACAGATGTTTTTTCTTCATCATCATCATCTTGATAGTCATGTATAACAGATTCTGCGATCTCTTCCTGACTCAGAATTTGGTAGTCTGGATCACTCTCGTCCAAGTTTAGCCACTGTTCTATGTCAATCTCGTTTACTTCATCAGCCTTCTTTATGGTTTCGCAGAAATCGGATGTTTCAAATCCTCTGAAATCGTACTCCGGTTCAGTCCCATTCAGTAACTGTGTCCACCCATTAGCCAATGTTGTTTCCTTCATCTCCTTCCATGCGGCAGCAAAATTAAAGATGGCAGACTTGATGTTGTATGCACGCAGATTTTGCAGCGTTCCAGCTCCTCTCGTCGTTTTCATGGTCTTGTTCGTCCTCCAAGACAACCATCACCTCTTCAAGAAACTTCTTTTTGTACAGCCTTTTGCAGGCAACAATGACTCCTTGGTCCATTGGCTGTAAAACTGAAGTGGTGTTCGGAGAGAGGAAGACGCATTTTATTTTTCCGTCGTTGCTAACTTCTCGGGGTTGGGATGGGGCGGTGCATTGTCCAGTAGTAAGACGGCTTTCACTGCATGCGATGGAATTTTCAGTCTCTTCTTGAAAACATCACACTTCTGGCACAAAATGATTAAAAAACCAGTCTGAAAAAATACTGGAGGTAACCAAGCACTTTTTGAACTTTCATAAATGACTGGTAACTGGTTCATTGTTCTTTATCGTGCGAGGTTTCTTTGCGTTTCTGACTATTACTGGAGTAAGTCGATGCGAACCATCAGCATTCGCACACAGTAGGGCAGACATGTGCTCCTTGTTGAGTTTATGGCCTGGTGTGCTAGTTTCCATGTTTGTGCGCCAGAGTATTTTCAGACACAGCACGAAAGTAGAGACCAGTCTCATCAGCATTGTAGACCTGAGACAAAGTGAGACCCTCAGATTCGATAGTTTCCTTTATATGTTGACGAAAAGGCTCAACTTGTTCAGTGTCTGCACTCAGTGCTTGACCACATGTTGATCTATTTGTGATGCCATGCCGTTTACGAAAATGCCAATTCCACCCATCACTCGCCTGAAACTGGATGCCCATATGTTTCGCCAGTTTATCAGCAGCAGCCCACAACTCTACACTACGAACAATGACGCCACTAGAACGTTGTTGAATAAACCATCTGTACACAGCATTCTCTAACTGTTTGTGTTTGGCTAATTTAATGTGTTTTCTTTCTCCCTCATTCTTCGAACTATCAACACTGTACTTTGGTGAAAACTGAATAAGTTTATCTTTATTCTTTTGAATGTCTGAAACGGTTTGTTTCTTTACGCCATACAGTTCACAAATATGTGAAACAGACGCGCCACCTTCCAGTTTACTTACTAGTTCAAGCTTTTGCTTTATACTCAAGTTCACAAGTTTTTTCTTAATGCCAGACATACTTATGCTGTAATTCACTGATAAAATAATGGACCTTGCTGTAACAACGCAAGTATAAACTCGTTAACACTCTCTATTTAACACATGCAAGTTTCGTACAATAGGAACACATGTAATGTACACGCCGCGTTCTCTGAATTCTGAATAAACTGATGCGACGCTGTACGAACGTGAACAGCGCGTGTACAAATTATCACAAAGATAGCCGAATATTCAAGAGTGAAAATGCACATCTGTTGCTACGGTTACGAACTACCACCAAATTTAAATCACAACCATGGACTTCAAAAACTTAATCGTGATTTTTTCATCTCAAAATGATTTATTTTTTTGAATCTTTTTGTCTGTAAAATTCTGTCCATTAAATCCAAAGTCCGTTAAATCGAGTGTTTACTGTATTATCAAGCTAAAATTCGCTAAGTCACTAAAAAATTCATTGACTACAGAATGTAATCAAACACTACCACAAAGCATAACTACAATTTACACTATGAGCTGATGTCATAAAGACAATTTAGCCAATGAAATTGTGACAGTACGAAAATCTTGATGTCAGAATTATGGTATGAGTGGTAACAAATTATCGTATTTTTATTGTACCACACACACACATACATGGAGAGAACGATTTCCCTTTGTGAAGAGACAACGACGCATATTCTAATAGATCAAAACGATTCCAAGGTCAGGAGCAGACGTGCAGAGACGAACATACAAAATGGCCATCCAAGTGGAAACAGATTGTAAATAGCCACTCTCATTGGTCCAGAAGACGGGACGTCATTAAAATCAGTGATGACCTAACAAACAATGACATGATAACAGGGCGTGAGCCAATTTTGAACAAAAGACAATGACGTGGATGCGCTAACACATACACAAAATATGTGCTTTGCATCTCCCCAGTCAGCATCAGACCATCAAGGCGTCAACACGCTGTAAAATCGCCGGCAGTTTTTGCCAGCGAAAGTGTCTTAATCAAACTAACAATATGGTAACATACAGTAATAACTCTTTATCAGAAGTATCACAGTAACTAGTAACAATGTAAATTAGAATCAGTGCAGACAAAGAGACCTTTGGGACGATCGGCCGAACACCTGCTTGACCATGACTGCAATATAAGGACAATGGAGACTTTATACGCAGATACAGGAAAGTCCAACTATTTCTCTAGTGTGAGTGTGTATAGGCCGTACAGTACTTATAAATAATGTTTTTCTTATGAGACATTGGTTTGCGTTTCTCTTAAATATAAGAATTGATCAATTACTAAGTAACATGGGCAGTTGTAGTCAAATATAAATTCATTAAAAATTCCATAACAAGATTAATGCCTGAATAATAGAAAATAACAGAACTGTAATACAATGTATCCGCCATTTTGTCAATTTAGTATAAGGATTTCATTTTGTTTTATTAATGCTGATTGATATTAATTTTCTATGTTATTAAACGGCAACTATATATGTATTACGCTGTCTGATTTAACTATTCCGCACAATTGTCCTGTCTCTGACAATCGCTTAATCGAATCCTGGGACCCGAACATAATAATTTTGAATCACGAAGTTGGCACTACAAGATGGCCGCCGAACCAGTAATAAATATACAATAATTATGGTAGTGAAAGGTAAACACCAAAACATACAATTACAACATACAAATATAGGTAAGTATGTTAACAAATTGCGCCCAGAACAGTGACAAATGTTTTAAGTATGTTAACAAATGCCGCCCGAACTGGTGACGTGATATAAATAAAAGTTTATACAATAAGCCGGAGCCAGAGACGGAGGATTGTCGGAAGAAAGGAAGAAATACATAAGACATACCTGGTACGTAGATAATAGGTTATATTATTGTTTAAGTAAAATATAGAACAATTATTAAAAAATAAAATTCATTATTAATATGAGTAAAATGGCAGATAACGAAAACACTAGCGTAGATAATACGGCAACAGAATCACTATTATTGAGTGAACCGCAAGCGAACTCAACACCTATTATAAATAGTAAGGTATTACTGGAAGACCTTTTTCTATTAATGAAAATACAAAATAATGAATTAAAAGAACAGAGTATTAAGTTTGATGTAAAATTCGATGAAGTGAAAAAAGAAATACAAAGACAAAATGTTAGTGTTGACAAGAGAATAACTGAAATAGAAATACAGTATGACAGTATTCAAAAACACAAAAAATGATAATGAACAATTTCACAACAAAATAAGTAAGTTAGACGACAAAATTAAGCAAATAAATGAGATAGTTCAGAATCAAATAGAAACACAATATGAAAAAATAGAGAATCAATGTTTAACCACAGTTAATGAGCAGATAGAGAGTAGAACCAATTGTGAGATAAATAAACAGATAGAAATGAAAACTAGCATTTTACAAAATAAAATTGAGAAATGTGAATCAGATGTAATAGACATAACCAAACATTTTGAAACAATAGACCAAACAGTATCAAAATATGAGAATAATACTAGTGATAGAATGAGCATGTTACAAAGTAAGATTAAAGAAATTGATGACCTAGCTATACAAAATAACAATGATATGCATGTTAAATGTGATGTGATTGAAAATGATTTAATGAAAGTGAAAAATGAGTTACGGGGGGAAATAAATAAAAAGGTTACCGGTGTGACAGAAAGAGTAATCGTGACTAGGGACATGTACAATGAAATAGAATTAGAAAATAAGAGAGGAATAGACAAATTAGAATTGAACAAAGATGACCAAGGTAAGCAGGGGAGAGAATTGTAACAATATAAATAAAAGTATGATATTAGAAAATGATTATGTAAACAGGGGTAGTGATAATGAGATGTTTGTGTGTGATGAGTTAGATAGAAAGTGGAGAGAGAGATATATATTAAAAGAGAGAGATGTTTTGAAAGTGAGAGTTATATTGAGAGAAAAAGAGAAGTAGAGATTTTTAAGATAAGTAGAGATTATGAAGAATTTATGGAAAGGTTAGGAGTAGAGATGATATATAATAAATATAGTAAGTACTTGCCTTGTAATAAAACTGAAGTAGTAGGAGATAATGAGAATAATGACTTAGCAAATTACCTAATTATGACTGATTATACTGAAGGTGACAGAACCATACCCGATCATGAGTTATATGAGTTTGAGGATAATGATAAAAAGTTAAATGGTTATGTATTTATGATGTTAGTATAAGAGAGTCAATATTAAATAATGTATATAGTTTTAAGATAAGATTATTGTTCGACGATGGAGGGTAAATATTTTATTGTGTTTATGAACATTTAATTATGTGAACAGTGTTTTTCAAGAGGGACTGCTTATGACTGATTTTGATAAATGGTTAAATGATAATTTTGGATTGTATATTTTGTATGTATTAATGTCAATGTATTTGTGTATTTTATGTATTTTTTGTGTTTAAACCATGTACGGTAGAATTTTAAATATTCTAGAATAATTAAGTTTGATAATGATTTTAAATGATATTATGAGATTCAGAGTCTAATGGTTAATAAATGATTACGCATATAATATATTTGGATATTGAGAGGTATTGTTGTTAGTAGGTAAGTGATGAACTTTCTAGTGGTATATTAAAGTGAAATGTTGTACAGAGGTTTAGGTAATAATGATAAATAAAGGCATGGGAGTTAGTGAAAATAAGAATGTTGAGATACAGATAATATATAAAGAGGTGTTAGATATTTTAGGGACACAGTAGTTAGTGATTATATGTAGAGAGGTGAGTAATGTGAATGGTATATATATATATATATATTTGTTGATGATGATATTTTGTAGTAAGGATCCGGTGTAGGGAGTGATCAGCGTGCGACGTGGCAAGGGACCAGCGTGCAGCGTTGTGGCAGGCGGAGCAATTTTGGGTTAGAGTGTCTGCCGATATTTGGTGGAGGGCAAATGGTTAGGAATGGATATGGCCAGGTCGGGAACACACATCCTTGTACAAAAAACGAGCGGTGCCAGAGGATTTAAATGGGATTAGTGAAGGGGGTTATTATAGAGATATTGGTGTCATAATATGTGAATGGTTAGAAGCGGTTGTTAGTAAAAAAGAGGGTAGTAAGGTTAGATTGACAAATGCCAAAATAAGATATAGAGAATAATGAATAACAGAGTCACCCAAACTAATAAGGAGAAAAGGTTAGAAAAGGAAAATTCATAGTTGAACGGTGATGTAACAGAAAGGTAATGATAAATTTGAAATTTTTTTGTATAGAATCCGATATAAATGAATGTTAACTAATTTAAAAGTCAATAGAGAATTGATGATAGTAATGTTGTAAAGTTTTGCTACAAGTTATGTAAATGTGAATTGTTCAATGTGTAATGTATAATGTTTTATTATGTTGATGGTAATAGTGTGTGTGGTAAGGAGGTCATTACGGGGGTAGCGACGGTAAAATAATATGTTAAAATATAGAAATAACAGCGGTTCTGAACAAATAAAAATGAATTTGTTCTGTTGCAAAGAAAATAAGAATAAAGAAAATGAGTAAAGAAAATAAAGAGCTTTGAGGTTGTTTGCCATGATAGGTATATGTTTCAATGTTATATGAAGTAAAATAGTAGAATTAGTGGTTGTTGTTAGAGAAATTAAAATTTGTTTTATGTTTAGTATAATGAGCTATTTTAATGTGGTAAAGAGAGTAATTATGATCGATTGGAGTCAGAGTTTTTTTTGTTATAAATGTAGGAATGTTTGAAAAGTGGAGAGGGTTTTTCTGCCTTAAATCTTGTATTTTTTGTTTGGTTATTTATTGAGTTAAGAAAACCAACGTCTCAAAACACAAACCAATGCACTAAGGGGAGACATATCAGTTGTGGATATGGATATAGAAAAGGCCACTATATTAAAATGTGTATTGCATGTTTCAGAGTTTGGTGGTGTTGTGACCGCGGTCCTGAGCTGGCCGGAGCGTCAGAACAGGAGCGTTAAGTGCCTCATGGCCTTATGGTGTTGGGATCTCTCCGGAGAAGTCCAGTAAGGTCAGAGGGTACGATCATCATCATCAGACCAAGGGTAAGTGATTATATCTCTTTTATATCAATGTTAAGGGGGGTTGTGGCGACATATCTGAACTGATCCTTTTAGAAAAGTGTGCATGGGTCAATGAAAGTTTTTATGTTTCGACATAAAATCTTTCATTGAGGGGGTTTTGTGACAGTACAAAAATCTTGATGTCAAAATTATGGTATGAGTGGTAACAAATTATCGTATTTTTATTGTACCACACACACACATACATGGAGAGAACGATTTCCCTTTGTGAAGAGACAACGACGCATATTCTAATAGATCAAAACGATTCCAAGGTCAGGAGCAGACGTGCAGAGACGAACATACAAAATGGCCATCCAAGTGGAAACAGATTGTAAATAGCCACTCTCATAAGTCCAGAAGACGGGACATCATTAAAATCAGTGATGACCTAACAAACAATGACATGATAACAGGGCGTGAGCCAATTTTGAACAAAAGACAATGACGTGGATGCGCTAACACATACACAAAATATGTGCTTTGCATCTCCCCAGTCAGCATCAGACCATCAAGGCGTCACAACACGCTGTAAAATCGCCGGCAGTTTTTGCCAGCGAAAGTGTCTTAATCAAAAACAATGTGGTAACATACAGTAATAACTCTTTATCAGAAGTATCACAGTAACTAGTAACAATGTAAATTAGAATCAGGGCAGACAAAGAGACCTTTGGGACGATCGGCCGAACACCTGCTTGACCATGACTGCAATATAAGGACAACGGAGACTTTATACGCAGATACAGGAAAGTCCAACTATTTCTCTATTCCATTTATTATTATTATTAACGTTGAGCTCAAAATTACAAAAATTCAATGTATGTGTAAATTCAATTTTGGCGAAATGAGAGTGTGAGTGTGTATAGGCCGTACGGTACTTATAAATAATGTTTTTCTTATGAGACGTTGGTTTGTGTTTCTCTTAAATATAAGAACTGATCAATTACTAAGTAACATGGGCAGTTGTAGTCAAATATAAATTCATTAAAAATTCCATAACAAGATTAATGCCTGAATAATAGAAAATAACAGAACTGTAATGGAATATGTATCCGCCATTTTGTCAATTTAGTATAAGGATTTCATTTTGTTTTATTAATGTTGATTGATATTAATTTTCTATGTTATTAAACGGCAACTATATATGTATTAGGCTGTCTGATTTAACTATTCCGCACAATTGTCCTGTCCCTGACAATCGCTTAATCGAATCCTGGGACCCGAACATAATAATTTTGAATAACGAAGTTGGCACTACAAGATGGCCACCAAACCAGTAATAAATATACAATAATTATGGTAGTGAAAGGTAAACACCAAAACATACAATTACAACACACAAATATAGGTAAGTATGTTAACAAAATTACATACTACACATTGTGGGCATTCCTAATGTGAAAAGTTTTGACCTATAAAAATTTCTTTAATCTTCTTTGTATATGTCATATCTTCGAAAAGTGGAAATTTTTTTTCTTAAAGAAATTACGAAGTCTTTAAGAGTCAGATGTGACAAGTATTGCATCTAAAGTATGACAAAGAAATTGCATACTTTAGTTTCATTTTTACACATTGTGAACACTGAATACCAAGTGTTAATCACTTGCTGAACCTCAAAATATCAACTCACCTGGCTGCATTGGAAGTTGAGGTTTGGCATTTGGTTGCTTGAAAACCATCGAGTTGGCAGCTGGTCGAAGTAACACATTTTCTAAATTAGCTGCTGTCTGTTGATGTGTGTTCATCATGCGTTTAAATCTGGGAGCTACCTCTTTCGCTCCTGCAAAACATTAATAGTAGCAATCAGTACTTTAGTAACACCAGAAATAACGTGTTTATGTACGATACTGTATAACCTCACGATATATCTAGTGCTAGTAATCATATTATTTTCATTTATTTATATTCTACTGGCAGCAAACGGTGTGGGCAATGATTAGACAAATAATATGTTAAAATATCTTAGAATACTTATTAAAATAGGGTGGGGGAAAACATAGCCTCTGCAATTAAAGTACTGCAGATGAAGGAGGCATACATAAGATAAAGAGCGAAACAATTAGAAATGAGAGACTACAGCTGAGATGGTTTGGACATTTGAGATGATTGGTGAAAATGTGAGAAGAAAAGACAGTGGCTATTATCCAAAACAAAGGAGCGAGAAAGGAAAGGAAAAAAGCACGAAGAGCACAGAAACAAAAGCCAAATATTAGCTGGCATTACTAAAATCAGAAGATTCACATTAAACAGATGTTAATGACAGAAATAAGAGATAGGAAATGGCAAAGAAGAGGTAAGAGATGATGAAAAAAGGAACTTGTGACTTACCAGAAGTATTGTTGGTGTTATTGTTATTGTGCTGGTTATTATTAAAGCGATTCTGTGGATAGAATGGTTGATGCTGGTTCATCTGAGAATGATTATTCTGGCGAGACGATTGTCTGTAACTAGACTGGTAGCCATTTGAATATCTGCAACAGGCGAATAATCATTTAAAAATTGCAATTCAGACTATGACATACATGACACTGCCCTTTTCCCCATAAATTATTCTGCAAAAACTTAACAGTATATCATTTAGTATAAAATAAGTACAGTTCTGTGTGCTGTTTGACAATTTGCAGAACGGAATTCTTCCCTTCCTCATCCTGCTTAGCGTGTGGCTGAAATCTGCTGTTATGCATAAACCTGGCTAACCCTACACCGATTTCCGGGAAGCATTACGAGTATATGCATGTGTACTTCTACAATTTGCTAAGTCCTAATTTATTTTCAGTGAGTTTTCTCACATGACACTTGGTACCTTACGTCACTGGATCTATACTGCAGTTGTGATGTGCAAACCTGACGAGCAAGGCAGCAGATTGTTTGACAGAGATGGTACAACCAGTACAGTTGTAGCATGCTAGTAACAGGAAGTAGACTGTTACCTAGCAGACTTAGAAAATGATTAGTTACTTTTAACCATGTGATAACAATTCAAGGCAAATACAGATTGACAAGGCAAATACAGATCTACTGCACTCCTAAAGCTAGTCCATGATATGGATTCCGTTAAAGACTGCAATATTCACAGCACAGTTAATTAGTTTTACATTTATTAGCAATCTATTAAAAATTAACATTAAAATCGTTTAAATATAAATGTTTATCGACATCTTACTCTGTTTGACTTGTGTTAGGGTCATTCCATGTCAATTCAACCAGGCCATCTCACCCACCATCTCAGATTTTGATGAAACTCTGTTTATTTGTTCTCCCTACAGAGACAAGTAACCACACCAAATTAACCTCTATCTCTCCGTTTTTATTGTATAGGCTTTCAAAGTTTTGAATTTTTGGTGTTTTTAACAATCGGATGTCGCGAAACGAGACTTGCTAACCTTTTGAAAATAATTTGTAACTTTTTTATTTATCATCCAATCTTTGTGAAATTTTTTAGTTATTTACTGTAAAGTATAAGGATTCTAGAAAAAAAAAAATACACAACACCTTTAAGTAAAACTACTAAGGCTGGAAAAATGTTTTATTTGCACCTTTATAGTTTTTTTGGTAAAAAACAAGGTTTAGCATTAAATTGAATATCACAGAAAGGGAAAGGGATAATCATAAAAAACTCTGGATCTTTTCGGTTAAGTGGCAGCATGGAGTGAGCAATTACTCTACGTAGCAATCGCCAGTAACAACGCATTTCCCCCTCCACATGTAGAGATAACCAGCGACAGTTTATTTTTATTTTCATTTTGACATTCTTTTATATTTATATAAAATGGTGCTCACGCACTTCTCGCATGTATGAATTCCAATCCATTCATGTGAAGTGATTCATTTCCAACTCATCTTGACAGTATTGCCCGGTTGTGTACTCCTTACTCCAACAGTAAATGAAGTATACGACTGTGCGGAAATCTAATCGAGAATTATTTAGTAATGTATCCTGTCGCACTTGTTTGGATTCCCGACAGTCCTTTGTAGAACATGTCGTATACAGTTTCATTTGATTGCTGTTTGTACAAATTCTTGGGTTATGTAAAATATTTTTCTCTTAGAAACTGTGTCGCTGAATCTTTGTCGGGAATCTGTGCTGTTAACTGAAGGAAATTCATGATACGCAACGATACTACTACACTTGCGATTGCGGCATACAGTGTCGCAGGGCATGCTGTCAACATGGAATAGTTGCAAAATGCGTAGTTACTGGTGATTGCTACGTAGAGTAATTGCTCACTGCATGCTGCCACTTAACCGAAAAGATCCACAACTTTTTTTTTCAAAATAATCCTCAATACATGGGCTATCATATGAAAAAATAAAATTGAAGGGGTTTTCATTCCTTTTTTTCTGTTAAAGGTAAGTTTAAAAAAAATTGTATTCAGCGATTTTACTAAGCCATAGACATTTAAAAATGTCTTAAGTATTTTTTTTTAATAAAACTAAAATTTTAAGTGATTACAAAACAAACAGGCCCTATATTAAAACAAATACACAGAAAGGGAAAGGGATAATCACAAGAACTTGCCCACCCAAAGAAAAACTAACAGACTTTTTACAAACCAAATTTGAAGATTGTGATGAAGATAACACCATTGAATCAATGGCTCAATGGATTTCAACTGACAGAACACAAATGATTACATGTTCTGCAAAAATTGGTGAATTTATTGATGACCTTTTATCTAAATTGGAAAAACTTGTCCCACATTCTTACATTGCAGTCTCAATCAAAATATTTCAAGACACTTAAAGAATCTTCTGATGCAAACGTTCCCACAGTATCAATTGACTAGTGAAAATTACTCTTTTACTATCCAGGATGAAGCCCAAGGATACCACTGGACATCTGACTCTTGCACTGTACATCCTATTATAATTAACCTTAAAAGTATTGAAGGTGAAAGATTGGTTTTGTCTCTTTGTGTGATATCTGAAGACATGAAACATGAAGTTTGTATGGTTTACAAAATTCAAGAAATTGTGACAGAATTCATTAAAGAAAAGTATTCACATGTTACAAAAATCCACTATTTCAGTGATGGCTGTGCAGGCCAATATAACAATAAATTTAATTTTATAAACCCTTGACTGCACAAAAAAGATTTTAAGATCAGGGCGCAGTGGTCGTTCTTTGCAACTAGCCATGGGAAAACAGTGTGATGGTATAGGAGGTACTGTTAAAAGGCTCGCACGATAGGAAAGTCTACAAAGACCTTTTGGACATCAAATATTATCTCCAGCAGATTTGTTTGCGTTTTGTAAAGTCAACATCACCAAAGTTAATTTTCATTTTATTTCTAAAGATTCTATAAATCAGATATGTTCTGACCTTGTGGAACGCTTTGAAGATGTACAAACACTTCCAGGAACCAGAGTTTCCATAACTTTAAGCCATTAGATTCTTTAGGGAACTTGGAAGCAAGGAGGATCAGTAGTGATGAGAAACCCACCTTTACGTATAATTTTAGGAATAAATAGACATCACTCTGAGAGAAGAAAATTTTAACCCATCATGCTATGTAGCTTGTAAATATGACAATCTGTGGTACTTTGGAATCAGCACTGAATTAAATAAAGAAGAAGGTGATATGAGTGTTCAATTTTTGCATCCTGCAGGACCATCGCCATCATTTCATGGCCCAAGCGAGAGAACATTTGCCCGGTGCCAATTACTCATGTGCTTGCAATTGTTGAGTCTCCTCACACATCAACTGGAAGAACCTACAGATTCTCAGAGGAGTGTATGAGTTCAATTCAGAAAAAAATGTTACTCCATTAAATTTCTTCAACTGTACATACTGTAAATAACAAATATTGGAATGCAGTTTTGGTAAATTTCCAGACTTTGTTATTAAATGTACATAATGTTAAAAAATATTTGATCTTTTGTGTCAGCATTAAAAAAATTCTTGAACAAGCCTATTTAGGTTAAAATAGAATATTTCCTATGGATGAAAATATTTATTAGTTATTTAATCTTCAACCTAGGACTATACCTCAAAATCAAAATGGAATTACAGATTTTTTGAATTTTGATTGATTACTTGAGAGTTGCTATTGTTCTAACTTATATTTGTTTTAATATAGGGCCTGTTTGTTTTATCATCACTTAAAATTTTAGTTTTGTTAAAAAAAAATATACTTAAGACCTTTTTAAATTTCTATGGCTTAGTAAAATCGCTGAATACAAAATGTTAAAAAACTTACCTTTAACAGAAAAAACAACAAAGGAATGAAAACCCCATCAATTTTATTTTTTCATATGATAGCCAATGTATTGAGGATTATTGTGAACAGAAAGTTTTTATGATTATCCCTTTCCCTTTCTGTGATATTCAATTTAATGTCAAACCATGTTTTTTTACCAAAAAAACTACAAAGATGCAAATAAAACTTTTTTTCCAGCCTTAGTAGTTTTACCTGAAGGTGTTGTGTATTATTTTCTAGAATCCTTATACTTTAGAGTATATAACTACAAAATTTCACAAAGATTGGATGATAAATAAAAAAGTTACAAATTATTTTCAAAAGGTTAGCAAGTCTCGTTTCGCGACATCCGATTGTTAAAAACACCAAAATTTCAAAACTTTGAAAGCCTATACAATGAAAACGGAGAGATAGAGGGTTATAACATTTGGTGTGGGTTACTTATCTCTGTAGGGAGACAAATAAGCTAAGTTTCATAAAAATCTGAGATGGTGGGTGAGAAAATGATTTTTTTTTTTGTTGAATTGATATGGAATGACCCGTTACTGTTTTAGTTGTTAAGCATGGACACAAGAACAGCTGCTGAGAAGCCACAGATAATGTGTCAACGAACTCGGGAATTGGGGATACTGATAATAATAGTCAATTTAAAAACAGACAATGACAGTGATGGATGATCAAAATTCAAAAGTACTGCATAGATTACATCACCGACATATTGTATATTAATTGAAACATTCCTTAAGACTGATGATCATATAGTTGGATAATTTTTGTGAATACAGTATATATTTATATTATTTGTTATTCACACCCAACTAAAATTTTTATTTTAAGTACTTGAAATTTCTTATAATGTTCCAGGGTTTTAGCGGTGGTAAAATATCACTTACGAGTGTGATTGGAAAGTTTTAAGACTGAGCTTGTAATTTCAAAATGGCAGTACTTACAGGCTATTGTGATGGATCTCCTTCAAAGTAGTCCCCTTCTGACTGAACACACCGACTCCAACGGTGTTTCCACTTTTGGAAGCATTCCTGGAAATTTTCTTTCTTAAGAGTTTTAAGAACTCTCTCCATATTTGCCTGGATTTCTTCAATTGAGTCAAATTGGTCCCCTTTCAGCGAAATTTTCAATTTAGGAAACAGGAAGAAGTCGGCAGGGGCTATATCAGGGGAATAGGGGGGTTGCGGAAGCACAGGAATTTTGAATTTGGCCAATGCGACCGAATTTGTCGCGCTTTTTTCAGGTCGTGGCGAACTTGGACTCTTCCATTGCAATGATTGTGTCTTTGTTTCTGGGTCATACCCATAAACCCATGTTTCGTCGCCTGTAATTACCCTATTCAACAAATCTGGGCCAGTTTCAGCCCAATTAAACACAATTTTTGGGACACTTCAAGTCGGTATTGTGTCTGCTGGTCTGACAACAATTTAGGAATGAATTTCGCGGACACTCGACGCATGTTCAAATCTTCACTTAAAATTGACTGAACCACGTAGAAACTTAAATTCAGTTCATTAGCCATCTCCCTAATTGTAAGTCTACGGTCAGAGCGCACTAAATCACGAACTTTCACAATGTTTTCGTTGGTTTTTGAAGTGGCCCGACTGGAGGTCATCTTCGACTAATTCGCGGCCATCTTATGAATCTGTTGAACCAGATAAAAACATTTGACCAGCTCAGACATTTATCCCCGAAAGCTGTTTGTAAGAGTTCATAAGTCTCCGAAGCTGATTTCCCGGTTTTAAAACAAAATTTGACACAAACTCGTTACGTTTTTTCATCCATTTTGCAAAATCAAAAATCCACCAAGACCCTATCACACGTCCTCACTCACCAGGATGCCACTCTCTACTGAACAGAGATGTCGCGGTAATCGTTTCACAACGTTTCAACAACAAAACAAGCTTCCCCTTCCACACCCACCCCCTCCTATAGAGCAGTGGCGGCACCTGTCTTAAAACTTTCCAATCACACCTCGTATAATAAATGTCTTTGCAAAGACGTGCGCGCACGTGCTCACACACACTTTATTGTCTTTATATGGAACAGTACTGACATGCTGAATTGACTGTGATATCTCAAAGTGCATCACATTCGAATTATTGTTACCATTAAATAAGGTAGCACTTCTACACATGTCAAAGCAGTACCCAGACAATGTAAACTTTAACTGCAGTGATTTCAGAAAGTCATACACCACACAAGTTCAAAATATTGAGAAAGAACAATTAAAATTTTAATAAACACATTTGTCTAGATAATTCATGCATACTAAAAAATTGAACAGAATTCCAATTTCAATATAAATTGAAATAGGATTCCAAAACTTTATGATTATGAACTTGTGTAACTTCCCAAAAAAAGTACCATTACCAAAGTTCTCATATTTACTTACGTAGAATTGAATTTATCATGATGATGGTTTGGTGGTGGCGGCGGCTGGGGTACGGGACTAAATGATGATACAGTTCCCCCAAATACATCGTCAATACCACTTCTGGTTTTTAGTTGTCGCCTGAACAGTTCCTGCCCTCCTCCTCCTCCTTCTCGTCTATTGTGATTGGTAACACTGGTTCTTTCCAAACCAGGTATACCCATCCCACCATACAGTCCTCCACGACTGTTGTCTTCATCACAGATCTGTCACAAAATACACAACACCCATTAACTAATAGTATGGCAGACTGTAAACAAGTGTTCAGTAAACATTAACAGAGCTTACCTGGTTGATGGGCATAGGACCTTCGGTGTTCATGGCTTTACGTGGGACCCACTTGTCCCTACGGAGTTCAATGACATCGCGCAACATGAAACGAATACGCAGTGGCAACTCCGTATTTTTTGCTAGGACCTCCATCCGATGGAAATACTGATCCATCAGTTTCTGAAAAAAAAATTATATACATAAACAAAGAACACTACTTGTTTATGAAGAAATCTACAAGTGCTTTCTTAGTTCTCAGTTGTAGTCACTCTCCAATTTTAAAATGTTAAGGAAGATAAATGTATGTCATGGAGGAGATAAAAGAAATGTGAGAGGCCATGCAAAGGACAACATTTAGGTACAAAACCGAAGAATCACTGCAGTACATCTGCTACCCAGGAAACCCAATTCCCCAATGATTGGTGAAGTAGGTAGTTTCTACCAATCAGAAAAACATTGTTAACTCAATTGCTATAAACAGCTGGTAAACACGATGCACTACTATCACTAAATGAATGGAACAATAAAACAAAGTGAAGATATTTACTGTTTTCTAAGCATCTGTACTAATACAGTAATAACAGAAGATGTATTCTAAAATCCATGGATACTATGAACATTTGTTTCATCTAATGTTTTCAGTTTGACATTTTGTGGAAACTGCATATACGAAATACAGAGAGTATAATATTATACTGTTTGAACACCTGCCCAGAAATGATTTTTTTGGGAAAAGCTAAACACATGTATCGAATGGCTCTGGAATCTGGAAATTAAGAAAATTGTTAATACATATTTTTACAGGATACTGCATTGTGAGGCAAAACAAATATTCTGATGAAGTAGCTGTAGTTATTTTTAAATGAATAAAGAAATTAAAGTGAAATACGATGTGTATTAAAATATTTAGGAACATAAATAAATACTGTACACTGTGCTAATAATGACACAAAAATCCACATTATATAATATGCAGAATAGGCATATCTGAAGTAAACAAATTATTCATTCTTCACTTAAAATGATAACATTTAAAATTTATACCCCAAATAAATGAATGGTTTTATTATATGAATAAATCTATAATTCCAAAGATGTTGAAGATTTTACGTGTTCAGGATATCGTGGCCATATTGTAACTGATGGTTAACTGCAGTGTGTTATACATCTACCTACACCAATATAAAAAAATAACGCACGGGAGTCCTGATAAACTAAGGTTCTGTGTAATCCTAGCATTTCAAATAATAATGATAATTATTATGACAATTGAAATTTTGTATGTTTATTTTTCATTCCAAAATATTTGTTTAAATTAATAGACAAAAGTGTTAACAATTCCGTTTGTTAACTGCATTGTGATACACAAAACAATCGTCAAATATCAAGCCAGCTGTCATTCTAATGTCAAGGACCGTTATTTAGCGTACTATACGAAAACAGCTAGTGTATGAGCATGTAATGTAAAAGGCCATTATTGAACACATTTACAAAAGTATGGAACAAGCCTACAACAGCTGATACTATTATTAACAAAAAAACCTTTTTAAAATTTTTAAATAAAATGTTTCGAAAAAGTAAGTATATAGAGAATTATCACAAAAAAATATACCCATCCTGACGCACTTTATCAACAGCAAACAAGAGCCCAGCAGTCACCACCTCCTTTTTACAGAAATTTATTGAAAAACACCAAACAGTAGCTCTTTGAAGTAAGGCATTGCTCCACAGGAAATATTTATGAAGAAATGTTCTATATTCCACTTGACGTAGAAAATATGTCAGTGAACACAACAGTCTTTGTTAAAAAAAAAAAAGGGCAATTTTATACAGGTAACCAGGGGGTTACTTGTACTAGGAAACATGTAGAGCTACCAGAGCGACTGTAAATTCTTTTTTACTGGGAGGTGGTAAAGTATTCAACAATTTTAACAATAGGCATGACGAATTAGTAATTGTGAAGGGTTATTCAGGGACATGCACATTGTGCAGATACAGAGAATTACAAAGCAAGAAGTGTTTAAGCCAATTAGAAAATATGTTACAATTGAAAAGAGGATAGCAAAAGTTGACCTTTAGTGCAAGTAGTACACCAGTCTGACAGCCCAAAGTATGAGTGATTCGTCAATTACGGGAAAGAAAAAGTAGTAGGAGTAGGAATAGACCAATCAGTGGAAAGCAAACACAATTAAAGCTATTTAATAGAAGAAAATGAAGAAATTCATTTATACAGGCACTTATAGCCACACTTGGAACGTCAAGTTTTATACTTATAAGTCATACTTAGAGTCACAGTTTTTACAGTTAAGAATTAAAGTTTTACTTAAAAAAACAGTGTACTCTCAACAGGAGTTCACACAATGTATTACTGATTTATTTACTTCTAGCCTTGATTACTTACTAATTTATTTAATTATTTAACTCTTGATAGTGTGAATGAATACTGAAGAGTGTAGTGGAAGTATGAAGTAACTGATTCATGTATGATCACCAAAGTACACGTCTCGAGAATCAGGACCAACGAGGAGACGGACCACTCTAATTACAGTTATTATAAATTATTTATCGTTAGTCACTCAATTGCTTGAAAGTCACTGCCCTATTTGAAAGATCCCACATCCATATACTCATGGGATGGCAACATGACTTTTTGCAGATACAAAGGGGTGCTTTATTGTGCCGTTGCAAATTTAGATAGTAAATTTTCCCGGCCATATTTCGCGCCGACAATGCCGACCGAATGTCTGTACCAAAGGTTATGCGCGGGCTAGGCAAGAGCACGGCTATATAGCTCAGCCTTGACCGTTATATCGCGATAGCTTGGGGCAAGGTAAAAAGTCCGCGGCGACACGTCAGCTGGTTTGTACAAGTTTTTCGATACTTGTGGTCGGCCGGCAGGAACCGCTACTCCTTCTCATTTTAATTTTTGATCTCTGACGGGACGCTTGGTCTGGCGGCGTGGTACATTGTGGTCCATCTTTACGAAATGAGTTCGTAATATTTTTTAAGTGCTTCAGGGTTCCCGCATAGTCGGGAGGAGAAAGGGTTGCGAGGATGGAGACAGGCCATCAATCTTCATATGCAGAGCATCGCAATAAGCTCCCCAACGCTGTCAGACCCGGAGAAATCCCTAACTACACCAGCCTGAACAACTGCCCAGAAAATGAAGCCACCAATGAAGCATTCGGAGCTCAAACTTACCAGTTGTCTCACCATAGTCATCATCATCTCTAATTCCGGATAACACGTAATCTTCCAAGTACAGGTGGGAGTGTTCCTTATATTAAACCACAAACACAGAATTTCATTGGCTTTAACGTATAAAACGAAAAACACCTTCATAAACAGTAAATGCAGATATTCAATGATTAAAGTTCTGTTATAGCATTCCCTGGAGACATGTTGTGTATTGTGTGATTAACTGTATTAAAGAATCTTCCTGTTAATATATGTCCATTGCCATACTGTATTATATAAAACACTAATTGTCTTTTTGCTGTGTGTAATTGGCAAAGAAAAATTTAGAACTGTTAGTTGGTCAGTTTTTATTATACAGTTTCTGGTGAATGTAAAATCTCAGTAACAACGTTATGCATAAAGTAATGGTAAATTATGATCGGCTAGCTTTTCTAAATCTTCTTTGTGAGAAACAGTACATTATCATGATCTATTATAAAACTTAGGTAAGAATAAGTTTCGAAGTATCAGAGCTTTATGGGACAAATTTTTTTTTTGAGCAGCTGTTGCATATAAGAATATTATGGTAGTGTCAGAATATATATATATATATATATATATTGTAACGCAACAGAAATGCTAGCATTCATGTTACATAAAAACAAGGTTCACAGAATAATAAACAAGTCAATATCTAACCCCATAATAGAACAAAGATCTAATAATTACGTTTATAATCATAGATAAAGGTAAATAAGGATGCAAGGTAATATTAACAAGAATAACCGAACCTGTAAGTTAGACAATAGTTTATGATATATGTTTAGTGAAAAGCAGCCAAAAAATGAAACAATAATTTACTAATAGCAAATAAGAATTTTGAGTTAAGAGGTATTATTTTGTGACAACAAATATTATGATAAAGTTTATATTATGTTATACCAAATATGTGTTGAGTTAATGAAAGATAATGAAACAAGATGTATTATTCAATGACTGTTGTAGAATGAAGTGTGAAGCAGCTAATTAACGTTAATAGATTTGAATTTTCTTATATGTTATCCATATGTCAAGATAAGATTGTTATTAGATATGGAAAAAATAATTGTTTATATAAGTGTTAATAGTTGAGATTTGATTATATGTATGAATTTATGTAAAAGGGGCTATAGATGTGTACCAGTTATAAACACAGGTAGATCCGTTTACAATAAAAGGCCTAACAGCCAAAACCACTATATAACCACTCATAACATAAAGGTTAGGTACATCAATTAATAATAATTAATGAATACGATTTGAAGAGCTAGAAAAAACATTAAATTAATAATGATATATAATAAAATTTATACAAATTATGATAATACCATAATACCATGATATCGATTAATAACATATAATATCGAAAGTGGATTAAATATAAAAAAAAGGAAAAGAAACCGGCTTATATCAAAAAACCAGCAGAATATGTGTAGAAAATAATAAACCAACTATTGGTAAAGTTACATTCCGATAGGATAACAAATTGATAAGGAATAGACAAAAAATATATGAAATAAACACTATATTCAAAACATGTGGAAGGAAGAAGTCATGTGTTGCTAGGGACGACAAAAAAAGAGGAAGTTGTTGATTTTGACAATAATTGCTTTGATGAACTGAATGTGATGAGATTAAAAAACCCAGGAATTATCTATTTAATCGGAATATTTTAAATTATCATACACGATTATAAAACACAAAATCCTAATGACAATATTTATGACTATCACCAGTACAGTTTAACCCAAATAACACTACCGTATGAAATCACAATAGAGAATAAATAACTGGATTCTACAAGGAAGAACTTGAACTGTCCCATATCCGAAGGGAATTGATGATATATTAAACCAAATAGGAAGAATTAACAGTATCACAATTAATAATATTCACTACACCAGAAGTTATAACCTTTCAATTACACGGAACAACACTAATTGCTTCAACCGAGAGAAGAACATATTTGGATCCTGGAGTTGCAGAAGAAGCATCAATCGGGCTGTAAACCAATCCAAAGAGCTGTAATTCCGAACTGGACAGGACAAGAATTCCATTTTATTAAACCGAAGAAAGAAAATCGTACGGCATAATTGTCCAGAACAGTAAATTTATCAATCAACTGTCTACACGATTGGCTTCGTTCTAGTCTGGTAAATTATTATTATATTAATCATACTAACTACACAACACTTCAAATTTGTAAATCTTGCATTCTTATCTATGTATTTTTAATCTTCCCCACAGTTACAAGAACCTTCACACCCTGAATTAAATTAATTACAAATTAAAACACACTATAGAACTAAATTTAAATAAAGGATCAGAATAATCAACAATCAATTCATGCAATCTATAGCCCAAGCATATGTTAATTAGAACATATCTTATTCAATGTTAAAGAAGTAAACAAATAAAGAACCTTTATATATTTGCAAAATCTTGTTATTTGGAGTATGATTTAATGAGCTGGGAATAAAAAAGTAACTGAATAAGTATAGAATAATTGGATAATATAAACATTGAAATAACCTATAAGTTTCGTTGAGCCGATACTACAGCGCTTAGAGCGGAATTATCTGACACCAAAGAGAGAGCGTAAAAATACAAAATTAGACATAATTCTCTTCAAGGTATAATAGGGTTGGATGAAATTGTAGAATAACGCATTAGTTGTTTAAGTTTCAGGTACACTAACACTGATATTTCTTAGAGAGCTAAGTTAATATTAATTAATTACATCAATATATCCTACAACTCCAAATATCTCAGATATTTAAATAATTAAAATAATTCAAAACACATGGGCATAGGTGTGGTAACAAATTGACAAACCCAACAGTGGGGTTTAAACCGTACGTACCCGTTTAATTACAAATTGACGCTCATAACGTGGGACCTAATTAGGTGAAGCGAGGGTAGTATAACAAATTGGCGCTCAACTTGTGTAGGGCTTAAGTTAAATAACTATAACTATATTAATATTACTTAACCAGAGCAGGCAACTGTGGGAGAATAAACATGCATACCAGAGGTAGATCAAGGATTAGGGCAGGAGAAACGGAGAAGGAAGTAGGTGAACAAGAACAGGAAATAGAAATAATAACAGATAGTGAAATGGAACAACAGACAGACGAAATAACGGAAACTGAAATTATTGCGGACAAGGAAAAGGAAGCAATTGAAGAAGATGCCCACGGGGATCAACCAAATAAGCCCAACCAAAAGGAAAACTTGAGTATACAGGAAATGTTTAATCTACTGTTGGTAAAATTCGATAAAACCAATGAGGAAAACAAGGAGAATTTCAGGAAACAGGAGGAAAACAAATGAAGAAATTAAAGAAACCTCAAAGCAAATGAACGAAAGATTAAAACAAATTCACGAAAGGTTAGATAGGAATGATGAGGGTTTAAAACAAATGAAGGAAGAAATCCTACAAATGAACAAAGAAAATTTAAGGCGAATGGATGAAAGAATTGAAAAAATGAACGAAGCAGGTTTAAAGCAGATTGAGGATAAGAAGGAGCAGTTCAATAATGAGATAATGGAAACTTTCGAAGGGAAGTTTGAAAACGATAACACGCTTAGCCCAGAAGTGGATAAATACGAGGGGGAGACAAATAAAGAAATGGAGCTGTGTTTAAAGAATATGTCTAAAACACTAGACAGCACTTCCGAAGGTATTATAATAAATCTGACCGTAGAAGAGAATATCCAGAAGATAAGGAAAATATGGAGAAAGAAAATAGTCAATACCAAAGAAGAAATGGAGATGAGGAAAGGTGGATTAATTAGTGCGTTTAACATACCAATTAATGAACGAAGGGAGTTGTGTAAGGGTAGGAATTATAGAAGAAACGTTATGAAAATAACCAAAATAACCCACCATAGAGCAATCACCAAAACCTTAAATACATTTAAATATTATTTGAAAATATCAACGATTAGAGAATATTTGACCAAGTCAATTATATCGTTAATACGGAAAATACCCATAAAACATTTGGTAAATAGTACCGATATCCAAGGAAATGGAAAGATAGGGTATACAAGTAATTATGCTAGAATAGAGGAGATACAATACCTGATAATTCAAAAGGAGCTAAATATAACTGTATACCCTGACTTAAATGAAGACTTTGCATCAGCCGAGTTACAGTACTGGCTTTGTATCATGCACAAGAGATACGTAAAAAGTGAAAAAATTGGTATGAACACTGGAGTCATCCGGACAACGGGTGCAGTCGAATTAATGGACCATGGTTAGAAAAAGAAACAATCAACCAGAAAAATGGGACTGATGTTATGAAAACTGACCAGGCAACCAATTGACAAGATACGGAAATATTATTTAATGAATAAATTCTAAAATATAATAAGAACAACTTATTACCAATTTTGAAGAGAAAATACTTGGAATTAAAAAGAATTTGAATTTGAATATAATGAATAAATTCTAAAATATGATAAGAACAACTTATTACCAGTCTTGAAGAGAAAATACTTTGAATTAAAAAGAATTTGAATTTGAATATAATGAATAAATTCTAAAATATAATAAGAACAACTTATTACCAGTCTTGAAGAGAAAATACTTGGAATTTAAAAAGAATTTGAGTTGAATACTACCACTAAATTCTAAAATACAATAAGAACCACTTATTATCGATTTTGAAGAAAAAACCACTTGTAAATAAAAGAGAATTTCTTGAACAATAAAATAAATAGAAAAAAAAATGTGTCATTCAAAATGAAGTAAGTCTGAATTAAAATATAATTATGAAGAAGATTACAGAAGGCAAGAATTATTATTAAATGTTTATAAAGAAATAGTGTGAATAATGAATAATGAAACCCCAAGATTACAGAAGAAGGCAAGAATTATTATTAAATGTTTATAAAGGAATAGTGTGAATGAATAATGAAACCCCAAGATAAAAGTTTTTACCTCAAATCTACCTATGCAAAATAAAGAAAGAAAAAAAAAAATCATATGACCTAAAATACATACTACATTGCCAAATGATGGAAACAACTTCAGTAAACGATTGAATGTAACCAATGTAATGTTAAAGAAGACAAGAAAGATAGAGTATTTATGAACATAATTCATTGAAAAATAAACAGCCAGAATAATGAAATACGATAAGAAGAAGAATAGTTGGGCTAAGGAATATATGTAGTCAGAAATACAGTTATAATGATCATCACACAACAACTATTTAGAAAATATTGAGATCAGAGAAAAAACAAATGAAGAAGATACTTAGCATTACAATCACAACAAAAATGAAAACAAAAATGATTACAAATGATAACTGTCAAATTTAATATCAAAGAATGTTTAAGGAACTAAAATGGAATCACAAAATATGAAGGATAATAATGAAGAAATATAAAAGCAACAAAGAAAAAAAATGTTTTCCCAAATATTTATTATTAAATAATTAAAGAGATTATTATTATATTTTATAGCTGACCGTAGATGAATTCCAGCAGTACTATATTAAGATGTGGTGTGGGCAGCAGAGTATGAAGCCAAACAGTGCCTCTCTGAACTGTGCCAACGCATGTATTAGGGATTGTTAGGGAAATTAAATATTTAAGGAATATTAGAATAGTTGCAAGAATAACTTCAGTTTCCAAAAGAGTAGGACGAAGAAAACAGAAAGAAATGAGTTGACAGAAGAATAATTGAGAAATACTGTACAGTGATTATAGTAATTATAAGTAGAAGAGATGTGAAACTAATGTATCATTGAATATTGTGGCCAACTATCAACAAATAATGTTTACAGACATTAAAAATGATAAAGAATGTTAATAAAAACGATGAAATGATATTAAATAAAAAAAGTATTAATACTAGTCTAATGAAGTTACATTGAAAATCCCATCGTCAACCATTAACAATGAAATGAAGAAAAGGCATGTGAAAAAGACAAGTTTATTTGACCTAAACTTCATTCAGGTAAACTAAACTTTTTTAGGAGGGGGAGCATGTGTAACGCAACAGAAATGCTAGCATTCATGTTACATAAAAACAAGGTTCACAGAATAATAAACAAGTCAATATCTAACCCCATAATAGAACAAAGATCTAATAATTACGTTTATAATCATAGATAAAGGTAAATAAGGATGCAAGGTAATATTAACAAGAATAACCGAACCTGTAAGTTAGACAATAGTTTATGATATATGTTTAGTGAAAAGCAGCCAAAAAATGAAACAATAATTTACTAATAGCAAATAAGAATTTTGAGTTAAGAGGTATTATTTTGTGACAACAAATATTATGATAAAGTTTATGTTATGTTATACCAAATATGTGTTGAGTTAATGAAAGATAATGAAACAAGATGTATTATTCAATGACTGTTGTAGAATGAAGTGTGAAGCAGCTAATTAACGTTAATAGATTTGAATTTTCTTATATGTTATCCATATGTCAAGATAAGATTGTTATTAGATATGGAAAAAATAATTGTTTATATAAGTGTTAATAGTTGAGATTTGATTATATGTATGAATTTATGTAAAAGGGGCTATAGATGTGTACCAGTTATAAACACAGGTAGATCCGTTTACAATAAAAGGCCTAACAGCCAAAACCACTATATAACCACTCATAACATAAAGGTTAGGTACATCAATTAATAATAATTAATGAATAAGATTTGAAGAGCTAGAAAAAACATTAAATTAATAATGATATATAATAAAATTTATACAAATTATGATAATACCATAATACCATGATATCGATTAATAACATATAATATCGAAAGTGGATTAAATATAAAAAAAAGGAAAAGAAACCGGCTTATATCAAAAAACCAGCAGAATATGTGTAGAAAATAATAAACCAACTATTGGTAAAGTTACATTCCGATAGGATAACAAATTGATAAGGAATAGACAAAAAATATATGAAATAAACACTATATTCAAAACATGTGGAAGGAAGAAGTCATGTGTTGCTAGGGACGACAAAAAAAGAGGAAGTTGTTGATTTTGACAATAATTGCTTTGATGAACTGAATGTGATGAGATTAAAAAACCCAGGAATTATCTATTTAATCGGAATATTTTAAATTATCATACACGATTATAAAACACAAAATCCTAATGACAATATTTATGACTATCACCAGTACAGTTTAACCCAAATAACACTACCGTATGAAATCACAATAGAGAATAAATAACTGGATTCTACAAGGAAGAACTTGAACTGTCCCATATCCGAAGGGAATTGATGATATATTAAACCAAATAGAAAGAATTAACAGTATCACAATTAATAATATTCACTACACCAGAAGTTATAACCTTTCAATTACACGGAACAACACTAATTGCTTCAACCGAGAGAAGAACATATTTGGATCCTGGAGTTGCAGAAGAAGCATCAATCGGGCTGTAAACCAATCCAAAGAGCTGTAATTCCGAACTGGACAGGACAAGAATTCCATTTTATTAAACCGAAGAAAGAAAATCGTACGGCATAATTGTCCAGAACAGTAAATTTATCAATCAACCGCCTACACGATTGGCTTCGTTCTAGTCTGGTAAATTATTATTATATTAATCATACTAACTACACAACACTTCAAATTTGTAAATCTTGCATTCTTATCTATGTATTTTTAATCTTCCCCACAGTTACAAGAACCTTCACACCCTGAATTAAATTAATTACAAATTAAAACACACTATATAACTAAATTGAAATAAAGGATCAGAATAATCAACAATCGATTCATGCAATTTATAGCCCAAGCATATGTTAATTAGAACATATCTTATTCAATGTTAAAGAAGTAAACAAATAAAAGAACCTTTATATATTTGCAAAATCTTGTTATTTGGAGTATGATTTAATGAGCTGGGAATAAAAAAGTAACTGAATAAGTATAGAATAATTGGATAATATAAACATTGAAATAACCTATAAGTTTCGTTGAGCCGATACTACAGCGCTTATAGCGGAATTATCTGACACCAAAGAGAGAGCGTAAAAATACAAAATTAGACATAATTCTCTTCAAGGTATAATAGGGTTGGATGAAATTGTAGAATAACGCATTAGTTGTTTAAGTTTCAGGTACACTAACACTGATATTTCTTAGAGAGCTAAGTTAATATTAATTAATTACATCAATATATCCTACAACTCCAAATATCTCAGATATTTAAATAATTAAAATAATTCAAAACACATGGGCATAGGTGTGGTAACAAATTGACAAACCCAACAGTGGGGTTTAAACCGTACGTACCAGTTTAATTACAAATTGACGCTCATAACGTGGGACCTAATTAGGTGAAGCGAGGGTAGTATAACAATAAATAAATATATATATATATATATATATATATTTCTTTTAATGCAAAATTTTTTTAAATTTCATTTATTAGATAAACCGACAGATATACTACATGTTTCTTGTCAGTGATGATGTATTATTGTGTGAGCATAAATTGAATTAATAAGGTACCTATAGAATTGTTATTTAGCAACTTTAGTTAAACTGTGATTTAGAAAATGCCATTTGAATAAATGTTAATATATAGAAATGTCGGCTTATGTTGGAACAGTGTACTTTAATGTGTTGAATAATTTATTGTTTGTTAATAATATTGCCAATTGTGATTAATACTACTTGATAGACATATGTCTATGAAATGAACATTGATGATTCAATTGTGTACACTGGATTAAAAATGTTATCATGATAATATGAACACTAATAAAACGCTGTTATCGTTATGCAAGTGTTTTATTGCAAGTCCTGTCACGATGGGCTCAGCACAATTTTTCTTCCGTCTAGACCACGACTCTAGTTTTAAGAATTAAGTAACGACCCCTGATTAAAAAAAAAAATTATAAAAATTCAGGGGGACGTTTCATTATTACTATGTGGTTCGAAAAATGTACACATTTAAAATAAATTGAAAATAATTTTGAAGCAGCTAGTTCTAAAAAAATCCAATTGACGTTGGGATTATTTATGCCCAGTTCCTTACTTGAATTAGAGCTGTTCATGCATACAATTCTGTAAACCGGTTAGTCAATCTCCTTGCTTTCTAACATTCCTCTCTACACTTAATTCCAAAACTAATGGTTAGTATAAATTACTTATTTCAGCTGATCAGTAGATGCAAATTCAAAATATCCCAACATGTTGCTTTCAGACGGACAACTTTAACTTTAAAATATAACCTACATATGGTTCTACTTGACAAAACTGTTACATAAGCCATATTTCAAAATGCTTACAATACAGATATCCTGGTACTTACAACAATATAAGAATGGTACAAAGCTATTACTGAACTCAATGTATGCAAATAACACATCAAAACTTAGTAAAACACAATGTTAAAACAAACCTGGCCTTTATCAGTATCAAGAATGCGCCCGCAGGTCTTCATTATCTGACAGAGACATTCAAGATCTTCACCCATGTCCTTGCTGCGGTTGCGTTTATCCAGGAGTTGTTGTATACATTTGTGTAAGATACTCTCCGCCAAGATCTCCAATTTTCCAAGTTCTCCGATAAACTTAAAAAAAAAGAACAGAACACAAATCAATCTCTATCTTACAATAAATGTTTATTCAAAAACTAACAAATACTAGCCAGTTTTGCACTTTGACCCATTAAAAAAAGTAATGTATTTTTTAATACTTTCAGTGCCTGCCTGTTACAAGACTATCAATAGGCCTACAAGAAAACTGGAATTTTTAAGGTTGTTTGAAAATTAATAATTAATTTTGAATTTTGGTCCACGATGATGTTGTAAACATCAACAATTTGAAACTGTATGAAACCAGGTTGGTTGGTTTTCCAATGGCTCCACTTTGGTACATTTAACCCATTTGGTAGCGGGTGGCAAAGTTACTCACATATGTAGCATCCTTTAAGCAACACGTGTCACCTGGGTAGTGCTAAATGAGTAACTAACAGCTGCTTCCCAAAGCCTAGACTGTATGAAACGACGTTTTTTTTATTTATCAAAATACTTGTAAGTTTTATTCAATTATGAACGTTTTTTCAGAAATACACATCATTTTTGTACCAATTAAGTAGTTCAGTTTATATTTTTGTCATAAAAAAAGCAAAATTCATCAAGGTTTATATTTCTAATAATATCAACCATTGTGTGGTGTGTATCATATTACATAAACTATAAATACAAATGTCAAACAATGCTGAATGAGAGTTGTTTATATTGATCATATGAAACTACAAACTTCTGTTAGCCGAGATTAGTGCACAAAATTACAGTCAATAATTCAAGATAATTCTACAAATGCTTTTTGGTTGGTTATATAGAACCACCACTGCCTTTTGTATAAGAACGTGTATAACAACAGCCCAAGGCTGACATGGGCTTGGCATGGAAAGTCTATAAACAGCATAAACAAAACCTGGTATTAATGCACACACAATTGTTTAAAGTAATTAGTAAATACAGAGCGACATACAGAAGCTGTATCACTTACCTTAATGTTGCCAAGCATCTTTCGTTTTGCAATCTGGCGTTTCTCTTCATCTTCAGGTGCGAGAATAGCATCATCAGGAAAAGCTTCAGTAGCATGTGATCTGTTCTCAAATTCAGCTCGACACTTATTTAATAGCAGAATGCGGAATGTGCAGGGGCCTGACGGTGGCTCAAAATTGGGTGCTTCTTCTGTCAGACGCTTACAAAGCTGAGCATACATAGAACTATACTTCGGCTCATCAAGTGCCTTTTCGAAGATCTGAAAAAAAAACTCAATGATTACAATCAATAATTAACTTTGAAGAGATGAGACTAAAGATTTAGAAAACTCTCTCAGGTTAGAAACATATCAACTTCCACAACTGCTAAGCCAATACTTACCAGCAAGATAACGCCTCTAAGAATAACACTTGAGTTCAGCTCAGTCTGTAAAAGATCATCGCTCAGCTTCTCGAATTTCTCTGGGGTGAGCTTGTTAAGAATTCCCCGCACCTAAGCAACAGATACAAATTTATTTTTTTACGGTTTTGTAAGTAATTATAATGTACTAGAGTACCATTAAAACAAGTATATAAATAACACAATTATACACACACAACTATATAAATTATATGACACTACTAATACTCTGGCAATAAATACAGTCAATTCCAAACGCATAGTCACTTTCTGATTCAGATTTTCACAAAGCATGTACATTATCTTTGGTAAGTCACTCCTTCATCATATGAGAGAAAAACATTTCCCCTGTTCCCAAGAAAAAAGCATCTTGATCATGAAACTTTTCCAAAAGACTCTGTCTACTAACTTTGGATCTTGTATAAAATTTTGGGTCAAAATCTGTTCAGCTAATGCACTACAACTGGACCAAAATTGTATCATTCATTCACAACTCCACCACAACCACTAAGCAAAGTGGCATAGTAGAAAGACAATGTGTTAGTATAGGCAGCAATACATGCTACACTACATCTTATAACAAAAGATGCAATGCTCTCAAACTGCCACTATACAGTACATTACAATATCAAAGTCCAAGAACACAATGCGTTAATATCCATTTTTATTAAAATCATAGAAGCACGAGTACCAGTTTTGAAATTAATCTTTCAGCATAGTTTTCAATCCCTGTTATATTACCTCCACTGTATAAAGTCAAATGTAAAACAAGAATATGCATAACAGCTCCCACAATACCAGAACACAACACATTATCTAACTGTGGAGATCCCATATAAAAAAAATCATATTTTTATTTTTTGGAGCTACCATATTTGCTATTTAATAAAAGTTAAGGTAGACGCATCAGTATCAGAATTATCATGTACCATTTCTCCTCACATTTAGAAAACTTTTGCCTATGCCTGTATAATGCTTTATATTCTGGCACGCTGTTTCCAAATGCACATAAATCGTGAGAAACCATTATGCCAGTTTTAATGCAACGCGATCATTACTCAACACTGCTCTAAAGTCACCTAAAATTTAGGTACTGGTAGCCTACACGGATTTGGAATGAAGGACTATAATGGAGAGTAGACCTGTAGTAGCCAACTGTACACCAGCACAAAATACCAATAAACATGGAGTTTTTTTTTGGAGAGTCATAATTTGTTACTGACTACACAAGTCAGTATATAGTGATATAAGTGAAATTAAAGCAAATGCTTAATGAAACAATGGATGACTCAAAGCAGCTGTGTGAGGCACCTTTACACCCAGAGAGCCGGACAAAAGATCAGATTTAATGAAAATAACTTAAATGAACGGCATGTTCAGATGCCAACATACTTTTAGGTTTGTTCTACAATATATGTATATTTTGTCACTTCTTACGCTTCAAAGCCTTTTTAAAGTCACTGCTGCACAAAACTTCATATTTAATCTAAAGTACATAGAAAACTAGACAAAAAAAAAACTGGAATGTAAATATGTCTTAAATACGAATAAAATGGTTATCAAAATGACATGAACTAACAAAATGTATTACAATGCAGATTTCATTCGAACCAATTTTTTTTTACATTACTCAGACAGCAAAGTTCATGAACATAGAATTTTTCATTATATTTATTAAACCAGTCACAATATCTTTATTGACAAACTATATACAAATTTGATCATGGTCCTAAGTAATGTCCTGTATGGTCAAAGACTTTGTGTCCTACATTCACCACTTTACTGTTTCAGCCTCTTATGTTTCATTTAAACACTTCAAGGAAGACATATTTTAAATTATCTATATTTACACTATCAATAAATATCTCATTTAAAAAACTGAATGGTTTTTCAAACTCACTAAAATTAAGTTATTATTACTCAATTAAAACCAAAAATAGTAAGATACAATTCCATAGTTAAAAACACCATAAAACATACCTTGCGGAAGATGAGATCATTTCTGTTTTCTGGGGTAAGTGCATCGCGTCTGAAAGTAGAAGGAGGGATCCAACGCCGCTTTGTGGATAGGGAGCGAGATTCGTCCCTGTAACAATCATCGTCCCTGTAAATGCAAGTGCTATATAATTATCACAATCGCGCATACAAAATATACATACATGATAAGTCACTAATCAATGCAGTTTTTCTAATTCACTGTTTACCAAACTCTGCCAAGGGGCTGACTGTATGTACAAAAAATCAAGCAACAGAATCAATGAGCAGTTCAATCCTAGTAATCAAATCCAAAAATTAATATTTTTTTTATACAGGGTCCGGCATAGAAACCTGACGATTTTTGAAGTAGTTCTGTGGAGTGTAGCATGGAGCGCTGCAATCGAGCTTGCGCTCATGTGTTCGACAGCTCAAAGCATTTCAGCTGCCATGAAGCGTTGGTCAGCACAACATCATGCGTTCGTAGTGGAAACGTTTTTTAAAAACAATGAGTCAGTTATTGTTACGCAGCGCGCTTTTCGCCGCCATTTCAGCATTCATCGAAATGACAGTGTTCCAAGCCGCAATACCGTACTGTTGTGGGTGGCGAATTTTCGGGAAACGGCCTCTGCCTTAAAGAAGATACCACCAGGGAAACAGCGTACTGTTCGAACCCCGGAGAATGTTGAACGCGTGCGTCATGCTATTCGTAGAGCCCTCGGCGATCGGCATTAAAACACGCAAGTGCCCTACAGATTTCTGACTGCTCCGTACGCAGAATTTTGCATCTGGAACTCGACTTTCATCCCTACAAACTTGTTGTAGTGCAAACACTGAGTGCCCATGATAAGAGAATTCGCATGCATTGTTGCCATGGATTTGTGAATATTGTGAATGACCAAGTGTTAAACAATTTGCTCATGACCGATGAGGCCAATTTCCATCTGTGTGGTTATGTCAATACGCAGAACTGCTGGTACTGGGCATCGCAGAATCCTCAAGAACTGTTTGAACGACCGTTACAGTGAGAAGGTTGTTGTGTGGTGTAGGTTAACGTCTTCCGGGATAATTGGCCCCTACTTCTTTAAGACGAAGAGGGGAATGCAGTGACTGTAAATTCACAACGTTACGTTCACATGCTTACAACATTTCTCGCACCTGAGTTACAGCAACATGGTATTGCATTGGAAACCACATGGTTCCAGCAGGATGGGGCAACTGCTCACACTGCAAGGGCTTCCCTGAATAAATTGAGAGAGATGTTTGGAGCCCGAGTGATCTCACACCGAGGGGATATTCAGTGGCCTCCAAGATCGCCCGACCTCAACGCTTGCGATTACTTTCTGTGGGGGTATCTCAAGAATAGGGTGTACCAGAACCGACCAAGGACAATCGTGGATTTGAAGCGGAATATTCGGACAGAAGTGGCAGCAATCTCTCTGGAAGTTCTGTGGCGCGTAATGCACGGTTTACCGTTACGGCTCGAAGAATATGTTGAAAATGAGGGACACTATCTAAAGAATGTGATTTTCAAAAAGTAATTAGTGTAAGTAAAATGCTTTGAGATGTACTTTAATTCTAAAATAAAATTTTGTTTATAAACTATTTATTCTGGTAATAATTTCACTTAGAAGACCGTCAGGTTTCTCTGCCGGACCCTGTATATTGGGGTTTTCAGTTTACTTGGATGCATCCATCGGCTATATAAGTGGACTGAAATCAACTTGATAATAATAGTAGTAAATACTACATACACATTACACACTATTTACCATACACTCTATACTGGAACACTGCTGAATTTATCCAAACATTACTTCTCAAACAAAACACTCTGTTATCACAAAAACTTATTATACTGACACCATCATCATTAGGTATTCACGGTAAACATAAATCAGTACTCCTGCTTACAGAGAAACATTATCGTTGGAGATGTGTTACTAAACTTGACCTGGGCAAACAAGTCACAGATAACTTTTTTTTGTTCCAAAACCATAAAGAAACACTAATGGACTTGTTGCTTGGGTTTAATTTTACTCATACAAAATTTTATGCATAAAAATTAGAAATAAAATTATAAGAGTAATCACTTTTTTTGTACCCATTAACACTTACAGCGCTGGGGCCTGCTGGTAATAACAGTAATGATACCTGGTCATTTTTGGTATTCTGAAAAGTCATCATTCATTTACTCGTTATCAATTATAAAGTTCTAAACAGCAAAATAATGAATAAAGTTTTCTCTTGGAAACCGTATGAAACATATACAGGTCAATAATAATTACTTACTGTTACTTAAACGAAACCATGTTTTTTATTTTTTGAAAAAGTTGAATGTTTATTTTACAAAAATTATGAAAAAATTGGAAGTATTACTGAAAAACACTTTTGTACTAAATTAAGTAGTTTGGTTTATATTCTTCATCGGGGGGGAAAAAAAACAAAATTCATTAATGTTTAATGTCTAACAATATTTTGTTCTGTGTGATGCATGTCAAGTTACATAACCTATAAATACTAACACTACACAATGTACAATGATGCATACGGTTTACATCGTTTATATTGAAATAAAAACTTCAGTTAGTCGATAGAGCAGACAATATTACACAGTTAGCATTAAAAAGAATTGTACAAAATGCTTTTGGCCATACACAGCCATCAATGGATTTTGTACAAGATTGTGAACGAGAGCCCATGGTACACAGCATGTTAATATATTCTTTTGCTATGCAGTAACTTTGTGTAACTAAAATACTCCTTTAACAGCCGACTGAAAAGAGTGAACTATCTAAAATACATAAAATTTGTATGATTCTGACAATGTCAATTTGTAAAAAGCTAACTTTCCCCCACATAATATTATGAAGGTGAAATGGGAGCTTTTATTAATATCGGCTTGTTTGCAACATGTTTGACTACTGTGACAAACATGCTTTCAATTGCAAGCCACGTGGTGAATCTCATCTTACTGTACAATCCTACAGTAACTAATGACATTAAAACAATTCAACTGATCTTGCACGTTTATATTACTTATTATAAACTGTATAGGTTTTTAAATACAGGTAATGAATTAATTTCAATGTAGAACATTTGTTTCAAATTTTCTATATAAGAAACCTAAAGCAGTTTTCATTACTGTAATCTGTAGCTACCTATAGGCAACAGTACAAAATTACATATACAGTATAGGGCTTCAATTAACTGGAACATTATCAACACCAATGGTCTGGCACATGTCTTGGATGGATAAAAAATATGGAGAGGTTGGAGGCTAGGAAGTGCTTCAGTGTTTCCCTAACCACTCTTAATCCCTAAGGACTCGCTAATCACTCCTTCAACCTTATATTCTCTAATTTAGTTTTTCTTTCACTTCAAATGGAGACAGTTAACATCGTTATTTCATTTTTTTTCAATGTCACAAAGCATAAACTGATATTCATTCCCTGGAGTCCTTGACAAAATACAAAGGAGTATACTTAGTGGGCAGCAATGGAACTGAGAATAAAGCAATGAGAAAATCAAAACAATTCATCTTAAGAGTGCACTGTTATTTTCATCCCTGATGACTACTAAGCATCTTCCATAGTTTACACAGAAAACCTAGAAAAACTACTGAACTAAAGAAGATACCAACAAAATATGGAAAACTGTGTTCGGCTAGTTCTGGAAAACCCTGTGACAAGTTTTGGTTTGTTGCACAACTGTTACATATATAAAACATATTGAATGTATTTGAATTCTTTCATTCCGTGTGCACTGTTAGGTTTTTAGTTTAAACTCATATTGCTTTAACATTAGTGCTGTTTTCACTCTCATCTCTCTTTGTTTCACCAAGCAAAATAGACCACCTTCCCTACATGCGACAGAGCTAGTAATATATTTGGAATAAGTTTACCGACCCTCGTGCAATGTGTCCAACTTTTTCAAAAGGAGTCATTTTAAAAAGGTAACTAGCTTTTATTTGCTTTAGAAACATCATTGCTGCTTTAGTACACAGAGAGCAGTCCTACGTTGTCAGTTGACATTATGTTTCACAGTGATTTGAGGAAGCAAGCGAGATTTTAAGAAAGTATAAAATCAATGTTCAGTTCTATAAGACCGAGTAGCTTGAGTTTATGGGTTAATTTGTTAATACAACTTTAAGTTTCTATGATAAGTTTGTTTTTGCAAAATGCATTGGTACTAGTTGAATTTTGTGGCGAATTACAAACCCAAAAATTAGAGATAATTATTATGGAATTTATAGTGAACACAAACATGGAGAGCATTTCCTTAAAAATATGAAAATTAACTGGAAAAAATTAGGCTACCTAAACAAACAAAACCCTGTAAAAATCTTTCTACATTTTCAGGGATGTCACTGCTTTGCCTATTCTCATTTCAAGGATGTCTGAAGGATGTCTTCCGATAACTATATCAAAAGTTTTAAACGAATATCTGAGTAGCAATAGAGTTCGGTTAAACTGTGAAAGGACATGCATACTGTGCAGACTGTACATTGCAGTTTACGAATTTTTAATCTTTGTGGTAATTATCTTATCAGTATAGTTAATCTTTGTGTAATTTGGAACATTTTTTCTCTCCTTTTATTATAATTTAATATTTTCAAATAAATACACTGCAAGCAGGTTTATTTTCACCTGATGCACGTGAAAATTATATTTTCACCTGACGCATTTTATTATAGGCCCTAATTATATGAAATTAAACTGTGACTTAGATATGCGCAGTGTACAAACACCTCGTTGCGAGGCTAACAAAATTTTCAGTTATTTCACACATGTGCACAATAGTCTTGTGCTGCGTTTCATAGTGTGAACTTCGGCTGCAACAAGACTGGCGATAACAATGGAAGCATATGTGACAGAGAGGGAGATAATATGGAAGTGAGACAGTGAACTTACTAGCATAGTCTCCCCTCCCTTCTCTCTAGATAACTTAGCTATACTTGTAAGTGGGGGTAATTCGTGCACTGGGTCGACGTAGCTTACTGTTCAGGAACTGTTGGGCCTACATTTTATGTGATATTCTTGTTAATGTATCATGTGTAAAGGCACATAGATGGCTATTATGCAAAGTCATGGCACCAATGGTGGTGGTTATTTATTATTATTACAGGTAAATTGGGGAATCTCTGACATGACCATTATGTGTGATAAAGCTCTTGCTTAAAAAAAAAAAAAAAACACGGAATAACTTTGTCAGTTGACACAAATTCACTTGTCTAGAAAAAGTTTTGACATTAATCAACAATCTTGTGTACCAACTTTCAAAAACACTGGAAAACAAAGTGTTACTTGGAAATTAGAGGTTTGCATGAGCAAGTATAATTAATCCTAATTCAAATTCTAACCGGTTTTATTTACAAAACAATAACTTACTGTTTAATATTGTGGCTGTAACGACATTTGAATTATAAACACAAAACACATGATTGTACACATGACCAAGTATATATAAATGCGATTACAAACTGATCGGATGTATGAACGATAATTGTATAATTTATATTGTACACTGTTGCAAACAGCAGACGTTTTACTCTATAATAAATGTTTTATTCTCAACTCACCTTCCTCCCGAGACACGAGAAGCACTCCCCGGTCTTCTGGGGCCGTCCGTTGTGTCTTGAGTGTTGCCAACCAACACAATAAATGTTAATAATACTTAGTGTTAAAGACAAATGGAGAGGGGAGCTGTAACAAAAGAAAAAACAAAGGTTCAAAATACTTTTGTGAAGGACATTTAAAAATCAAATATTAGAAACACATATTGTTACCAAGTTTAGTTCTTCTCACTGAAAACAAAAATTTCAATGACAGAACTTTTACTTGCACACGTTTTGACTATCAGTACAGCTGTCTGTATCTTACCAATACTTACATCACAAATAAGGTGTCAGGGTGCTATGAATCAATACGTAACAGAGTAAATAGAGCAAACGCCTTTAAAATGTAACTTCATTTTACTTTATATGTTTTATAGACAGCCAAGAAATGTCAAACTCATTGTCTATATTGGTAAACATTTCTCTGCTCATTTTTATATACAGCATGTGCAGATGTATGTTAGTAACACAATTCATCCCCAAACCAATATATAAATAAATAAAAACATGGCTAATACATGATTCTGCAATAAACATCATTTGGACTGTCCATTAACACATTGAGGCCTATGGACAAGTGTGACTCGTCTCCGAATTTAGCAGTGTTTATATTGAACTAAACGGTTTTTTTACACCTCTGTAGATTTGTTTGGTATGAACATTAATAATTTAGTTCAGCAATAGAATTATAGAGGACAGCACCAGCCTAAAAACATTACTTTGTAAACATGTGCATATCAAGCTAGGCAATTTTGTGTTGTTTATGCTGTGTGCCAAGAATTTTGTTGTCAGTTTTATGATTTATTATAATGGTCTCATCTTACCGTAGATGAAATTACCATCTTTTGAATAAATTTGATGTGCAATATAGATTATCAGACAATATAGAAGTGTGCAAATACCGTTTTGAAAAAGTTTATAATTTTACGGTTCTGGCAGTATATGTATACTTGGGATAAGTAGTTTATAATTTATATACAAACACTCGGCCACATGAGTAGGCACAAGCCTCTATGTGTTAATTAGACATTAACAACATACTAAAATAGACAACAAACTGATATTAAAGACTTGATAATGGGTCAACTTTCTGTAAGATCTACATTATTTTAGACACTTGTACAAAAGCCTCATCCAAAACTAGACATATTTAGAGCAATATGTAACAGAACAATACAATGGGTCGTAATGGTCACACTGGTATACGATAATATTATGGGAAACAAGCACTAACAAAAAAAAAAAAAAAAAATTGGTATCACTTTTTGAAGCATACACGAACAAACAAAAACCATTTGATAAAGCATAAATTCTTCATGAATTTTTATCCTTACTCTAATAGAGCAGTGGAGAACATAGTGATGCTGTTTAACCATTTGAAGTATTTATTACTTTTATACACAGTACCTGTGTTATAAAAACAAACCTAACCTAAACCCCGAAGGACTTCAGCAGCATCAACTTATAACTATTGTGAGAGATTCCAAAATACTAGCAAACATCCAAAGAAACGTGCTGATAAAGAAGGACAATTTCTGATATTTCGTCTCTACACTATTTGTTTGTAACACTACTCTTTTTATGAATTCTCAGAATACAAATAAATTCATTTCATACGGAAGAATAACCCAAAATGCGCGCGCGCTCACACACAAAGGTTTAGGATTATTTTCAAAATCCATTATTGCATCATACTAATTAGAGAGCACTGGATACCTAGATTAACTGAACATCGTACAAAGGAATTGGAACAAGACGAGGGCCAAAATAACTGATAACAGCAACCAACACTTCTCGAACAGATATATGTATTATTTAATAGATATAAAACACAATGTGTGCAACGTACAAGCAGGAAACGATAATTTGTTTGTCTTATAATTCTTCTACAGATTAAAAAAAAAATGGATCAAAGTGATATATTTAATGAATACCCACAAAACCACATGTGTACTGAAGGGAACACAATCCAACAAGTACGAACACAGTCAATCCTACCGAATGCTCAGCAAGTGACAAATACACAACTAATGAAAAATTATACAAGACGAAAAAAATATTTTCATAGATATTTGCTGTCAACAAATTTTCTAGTCAGCAATACACCACTATTTAAAAACACACCAATCTAGCGTTATAATATAAAACGCTCAAAAAAAAATCAATTAACACGAGTATAAACACCAACTGCACTTGAACAAAGGCTGGCTATTGGCCAAGTCTAGAAATCGCTTGATAACGACTAGAACTATACAGCCACTGTACCACGCGCAACAGAAAATCAGACATTTTTTCCCTCAAGATTTTCTCACGGTTTACTATTACACTAAATAATAATTACGACTGGGATTTAAACTCTATGCCATCATTATGTTCAAAGTGTCTTAAACAATTTTCTCTTTTGTCCACAGAAAAAATGGCATAACGCCAAAAACGATTACACAACCATCTAATGCTACATTGGAAACAAAGGCAAACGTGAAAATATTAACTAGAAAACCTCGTTTCTCGTCCGTTCTGGTCGAAAACTACAAAAATCGTTCGATATTACGGCCCCTTTAATTTATCAAGTTCCCAAACTTCAAACAACTCGACTAACAACTATCGTCTAAAATCTTCTTCAATTACTAATGATAAACTACAAGCGACTAGAAAAATGAAGGTCATTCACCTCCACCGAAACTTTATGAAACACCTTTTTTTCTTTTTCACAACACTAAATGGTACTCACTTTATAAGTTTTCACCAAAAATGTTTCTTTAAAGACACTATGCACAAATGAAAAACTGAAACAAATCCGTTAAGTTTTGTTACGACGAAACAAATGTCCACGAGATCAACAATTTACTGAGCACAGACCGAAACTAACTGTAACAAGCTGAACACTACACTGGCAGCGACGCCATCTTGTTCATTATGGCGTTCACAGACAGCAGACAGCGCTCAGTTTCCTCCACCAAGCCCTCCTATCACGACTCGCTCAATCTCTTTGCATTTCTAACCTCACAATTGGGTTCTCAACGGAAATCACTTTTAACGTAACAAATACTGAGAACATTCTTAATACATTACGGTTTCTAAAACACTATATAAAATTATTAAAAAATTTATATATTTTTAATTATTTTCAAATAACAAATGTATATTCAGTCAGTACTTACTTCACACCGAACTGTCAGTTCAGTTTCATTCAAACCTTTCTTCAAAGGCACACAAATAATTAAACAAACACTGAAGTTTAATATTTAAAGAAACAAATTCAAGAAAAGAAAGAAACACTAACAAAGTACGTTGGGAAGAATCTCACGGGTTTATTGTACTGTACGAGTAATTTTTCAAACATAACGGGAGGGGATGAATGAATCAGCCTTCCCCTCCCGGACGAAATCCCCCCCCCCATGACAAGGTCGTTATCCACAACCTGTCACGTCCGAACATTAAAAACACCCCACATAAAACAATAAATGGATACCCGATTGAATAGATTGCACTTAACTCTCAATTAAGAAGAATGCCCTATCAATATTATTAGGGCATAACCGGTTTTCGCAGACATTAGACTACTGTAATAAAATGTATTGACGAAAACAGACAAGGTTAGAAGGTGTAACAGTGGTTTGGTTTATATGGAATTCGTTTCAAGTTCAACGTATTGTGCCAAGGTCTTTCTTTCCAAAGATTAGCTGTCTGGACGTTAAACATGCATGGTGTGTGAAAATTATGCAAGTTTCAGAATCACAATGATTTTTATGACCATGTTAACATGCCAAATTGCAAATACAATGTACCGAATTAATGTTTTTGTGAATTTTTCGTTAGCCTCTCCAAAAATAATTTGGATATTCAGATACAAATTTTTAAATGCAGAATGTTACTTGATTATTACATACCACCAAATTTTATATTGATACTACGTTAAACCTAGACGTACGGGGGGAGGGGGAGATTTATCCCCAAATTATTTCAACAGAAAGGTTAACTGCCGAACGCCCTTCACACATACAAACCCCTCCCTCGTACGAACGACAGAGGGCTTTGACCAGCTGAGATTTCCCTTTGTCTGCTAAAATAGGAAACTAAGTCTACTGAAAAGCGTAATACCCTCGTCGCATCTGCGTCACAGCAATACTAATACACGCCAGTCAAGGCTGCTCTTTCAACAAAACTGTTGTTACAAATTAAAAAAACTACACAATTTTCGACAGGCATTTTAATAAATAAATTTACATTTCAATGACAAGAATTATTTTACTTTTTACTGATTTATGAACTGCAGAAAATCACGGGAGAAACCCATTTGGCGAATGACTGATCAGGAGGCATTCGGTCAACAGTGTGCACATAATTTATTATAATTTTATAAAGAAAACTAAAAACTTGTTTTCGTGATTTTCACTCGTCATATATTTAAAAATAATAACCACGACAGCTGTTTCGGCACACAGTGCCTTCTTCAGATGGTAAGAGCTGACACAGTGCCTTCTTCAGATGGTAAGAGCTGACTAGTTACGTACAATAAAATATCACATAAAGCCAGTGCTATGAAAACGATAATCGACTTAAGTTAGAACAATAAACAATACACATTACATATACACAACTATATACAAATTAGAAAGGAACATACATTTACTTATATAATTTCAAATTTAAAAGCGGAGAGCTATTTAAATCAGTTTGGTTGTTCAAAAGCAAACCTAAATCTTTACGCTTATTAATTTCGAGGGCTTCAAGTAAATCAAGTTTTTTACCTTTTTCCAATACATGTAAAATTTTAAAGTTATCATTAAAATTATGATCATTTTCCGACAAATGATTCGCATAATTAGATTTACCATCCTGATATCTCAAACTATAATTGTGATCGTACATTCTTTTTGAAAACGACGTTCCAGAGTGGCCAATATAAATTTTGTCACAAGACCCACAAGATAACTCATATACTCCTGACTTTTGGAGTTTATAATAATCATCGTCATGCACGTTCACTTATTTTAATCCTCAAATTTTTACCGTCTTTTCCTTTATTTTCCTACAGTTGGAAAATATTCCAATAAAACATAAAACTTCATTGTAACTAACTTAAAAACGATACAAAATTAAAATTAAGTTGCGTGTGTTAACATAAGTCTTATAAATAATTGTGGAAATAAAAGGAATTGTAATATTTGTAAATTAATAAAAGTTAAGTTTTCTTAGTAATGACAATCACTCAACATTTAATAAACAACGTACGTCGGTTGACCCTACAACTTTTGAGACGCGAAGAATTTATAAAACCTCTCCACGAGCAACTCCTACTAAAAAAATAAAATAATAATAATAGTTATGCCACAATAAACATTGGACGGGGTGTCCAAAGAAAATCGTATCACATTAAATGGGACAAACTCGCGCAATCTGAAGAGAACCACGAGTAGTTTGGGATTTAGGCAGATTAGAGGGCTCTGTTATTACAGTTTTAAACGTCACGAAAACACATGGTTACATTTTTAAATCTACAATGAAATGAGGCTTAGTTAAATGTACAACACAAAACACCATGC
Source organism: Magicicada septendecula (assembly GCA_034769895.1). Taxonomy (NCBI): domain Eukaryota; kingdom Metazoa; phylum Arthropoda; class Insecta; order Hemiptera; family Cicadidae; genus Magicicada; species Magicicada septendecula. The sequence continues at coordinate 386,234,821 of CM068370.1, read as the reverse complement.
CAAATATTTGCCGGTTCTTATTTTTATGTACACGGGATTTTTCAATCTTTTCGTCAAGAGTGTGTAAAATCTACGGGTAGTAGGTAAGCGAATTACGTATGAAGTTTTTGATTCTGTTTTATGTTTACACAAAATTAATCGACTGTTTGAAACCGGAAGACGGTTTAATGTAATAATTCTTACGTCATTCCGGTTTTAGACGACCGACGTGGGGGTTTTATGCGTACGCAACCTATTAAACTTTAATATACGCAAACAGCATTTACTGCTTGTCAGCACGGAAAAAACCGCACAAGTACTTTTCTTACGTGAACACACAACGGTAATTTACTTCTACCGCAAGCAACTTTATAATTATAATGCAATTAAATAGACATTAGTGGTGCTTGTATGGATGGATAATGTTAGCGCTCGTGTACGTTCAATGTCCATCGTCGTATCATACCTTCTTATCTGCAAACACACAAGCTAACGACTTGACGTGGCGTACACGTTTCCAATAACAGTAGCTCCTGACGATCAGTTTATAACCCCTTCGATAAGTAAACACACACGTTCGTTCACGTCAATCAATATATTTTTTTTTAATATAATATTTCACTGGTCGATTTACTCACATGTCAAACTCTTGTTTATGTTAATCTTAATTTAGTTTTACTCAAATGAACACTGTTTAATTTTACTTTCTATTCGTATATATATTTTTTTACATACGAAAGGGATTCTCGTCACAAATTTCACTTTAATGACATGGTCGATTTTTACCAGGAAATATCGCCGAGTACACTTTTCCCGATAACTAAACAGTGCCGCATTTTTATTTCTCGGAAACTTCGTAGTAGTAACCCCCTTTTTAGTAACAACATGAACACATAACAATACATTACGCGTGCCCGTAATGAAAGAAATAAATACACGGAATACTCTTTAAAAAAGGGAAGTGGGGAGTAACACATGCACAACGAATGATTTTCTGATAACCCCGAATTTCGAATTAGCTTAGATTGTTCAAATTGTGGCCAATTCCTTCAGTTTCGTGTACTACAAGAACAGCTTGTACGTGATGGTGAAAACCATCTGCGTAACTTGCGTGGTCGGTATTTTTAATTGCTATATTATTTTCCTGTATGCATATTGTTATATTATAATATACACCTATTCTGTAATGTACCATTATCAGCGGTAAAGCCGGGCTGAGGTTGATCTCAGATTTATCACTGGATGTTACACGTCACAGAATAGGTGAAACACTTGGGGCGTTGATATCAATAAAATGTGCCCGTCAACAGAAAAAACTGCTATTCAAAAAAGAACTGTCACAATACCAGAGACCATTTTCAACCCATTATAATAAACTCTGTACTTAATTGCAACTAGATCGAGCATATCCTCCACATGAATCCTACATAGTTTTATCTCACAAACATTTTGTTAAAAATTCTATTTCTCTCCGAGAAACGTTTGGGGTAACTGACGCGATCCATCAATTGACGTTCTACTGTAATTTATCATATAATAATAACCGATTTCTTTTCGTAGAATCGGATTGCCGATGTTAATGTTTGGAAAACTACTAAAGCACGGAGACTGGACAATCTATATCGACATGTCAATTAACCTTCTGAACTGAAGCGTTAGCGGTTGTTATCTGCTAAGAAACATAAGAAGTTAAAGGAAAAAAAAAGCTTCGGAAATATGGGATTATCGACGACATCTGATCTTACCAAATACCCACATAAATGCATGCTACAAAATGCAAGTTTGTTATCATGCACGAGACACTTCATTTTACATGCGGATCCACGATGCTTTAACCAACAGACGATCGTTCTGCAGGACAACGGTTTTAACATACATAATATAAATTATTCAACAACACACGAAGCTCACTTGTAGTTTTGAAGAACAAACTTGCTGCAAGTATAACATTCATGTTTTTAGACTGTGGTAATTTTGTGAGGGAATACTCTCATTTGTGACAAGATGTGTATCCATCATTGCGAAACAGAGAATACAAGAAGCAAAAAGCATGAAATAGAACCATTCAGTTCTCTAGCCAAGAACTGAATTCCACACCAAATGATTTTAACGATCTTTCGGGATGCTAAAGGTACGATTTTTAGCTGCTTGTGGAAGACCTAGGAAAAATCAGCTAGGAATACAGAGATATGCTTGAAAGTACGTTTGAATTTTGCGCGATTATGAATAAACGTCCGATTTGCCGACAAATGGTTCGATTCTAGTCCTTCAATATAACAACTCTTGTCCGGATACTGCGTAACATATTATAATGAAACATCCATCCGGATACTAATGAAACATTATAGACGGGAACATTCTGCCAAATCCACCTTATTATAGTCCAGACTTCCCCCATCAGAATTCTTTTTGTTCGGACACTTCAAGGAGTCATTCATTAAGTCGAGTTTGGCAGCAACGAGACAATGTGCATAACCTGAAGTGACTTTTTTTTCTGGCACAAAATACAATTAGTACAGACAGACGAAGATTGTGTAATTTTATCACGAAGCTAAAACAAAAAGTTTTAATTTTAATGAATAAAGTGTATTAAAACAGTCATTTATATTTTTTCTTGCTGAATAACTGTCGTACTTCTAAAATTTTGCGAGTTCCTTTTTCTGGCATTATTTTAGTAAAATTTCATTTCTGGTTCTCGTTCGTTCCTGACCGAAAGTACCACACAAACACTCATCCAACAGTAAAAAATGCAATAAAACAGTATTTCTACGACACTAAGGTCTAGCTAGACAGTATTATATTTGCGGAACGCACGCTGAGTGGACCTTGTAATGTGGCATTTTTGGTCGACTCTCCAGACGGCCCGCAAAAAAAACTGCTTAACCATTTACACATGTATTACGATGACCCCACCGACCGCACGCCACGAGACTTTTTGTTTTAATCTACAAGTGGTCTCTCCCTCTAGCCAATTCAACTTTTTTACCACACCAATATAATCAGTACGGTACGGTAACAAAAAAAATTACAAACTACAAAAATCTTAATCAGAGCGTTTGGCGAGAGTTTCTCTCTTTCTCTCTCTCTCTCTGCACGCGTTTTATCGTGTCGTGAAACTGTTCGAATATTAAAAGGTAACAAAAAAACTGCGATAAACTGGAAACAACAGGTTTATCGTAACCAGAAGAGAATCGCTCGCTACCACTACTCGAGAATCTAAGCATCGGTTACATGGAACCGGAGGCAATGACCTTAAAGTTATACAGTTCAAGGTTTCATCAATTTTTCCCTCCTACTAATCTCTACGGGAAAAATATATCGCGTATAGCTTTCCTCTGACGGCACACCGCGGTCGTCGGTTGTTTACCCGGCCGATTAACAGTTTCGTCAACGCTCTCCCTCTCTCTCTCTTTTTGAAAAACAGTATGAGAAGGAGAGAGAGACAGACAGAACAATTAATTACACAAACAACGGTAGTATTCCCCCTCCCTGTCTCACGGCAAAATTCGCGGCATCGACACAAAACCTACAACGCGTACGAAAATTTTATACGACTGCAAACAAGCACCAGCTAGCGCTTCAGTATTATTATATGCAATAAAAAGTTAAAAGAGAACAAGGAAAGAAAAAGTAAATTCAATTCGCCGAGAGACGAGAAATTTCCTGCTGTGCAAATTACATTTTGTGACGTATACCGACCGCTCGCACGCGTACAAACGACGCAGGCGCACACAATAGGTATTCGTTATAAACGTGTGTGCAACTTCGCGAGTAGTATTGACACCATCCGTGAAGATATATTTAATTTCAATGACAACGCGTTTCGGTCGCGTTGATGAAATCAAATATCAACTTTGTTCATACTAGCTGACGAATTATCTATACTTTAAACTCACATATAACGAGGCAAAAAAACCTGTGCCCAAACCAAAAATTACCCATAATACGTCACGACAAACGAACTTAATCACGGTTTATCTTACTGCTTCGCGGAAGCGTCTGCCAAGCGTATCAGACACCACAGCCAGTGCTACAAAAGTAACAAAAATAAAATTATCCTAAATTCCGGCGCCATCTAACGGATAATCGCGTCGACATGTCCTATCCCAACACCAGGGATACCTGTCAGATTGACCATTACTGTTTTCACTAGGCACGTCCCAGAAGCTGCAATCCAGAAAGCCAACACAACACAATATGTTTGCCTAACAGATCACGGGTTAAAGTACAGATTACGGGTACGTAACTACAGATCCTTAAAGCAAAATTAGCGACGCAATAGCATAGTCTACATCCAACACAAACACGAAGGAAAATAGACGAGTAACAGCAACAACAAAAGTAAAAGACGCTATGTGAAACAAAACTCTGACGGAAGAATCAACAGTGTATACCACCACAGACACGTAAACGTTATCAGAAGTAGGGAAATCCCTTTTCTTAGCAAGCGAACTTGTTGGGGATGGATGACATGTGACAGAGAAGTAAGGAAAGGCAAGAGGACATTAAGCAGGAGGAGGTTTATAGAGATTTAAATTTTAATAACTTTTTAAAGTTGACGACAATCACACTTATCTAACCCGGCTAACCTAACCGAAAGTAACCAAAATGCCCTTCCTCCGTCAATTTTATTTTCTCGGTTTCATAAATGATCTTTTCTAGTACGATTACGTACCCAGTACTTGTTATTATTATCAAAGTCCTGTATATGCACCTCTACGTACTTTGGACACGTTTTCAGTTTCCAGTTCGTTATTGTCAATGTTTTAACTTTTAGACCCATTAACAGCCACTTGTAATTATGACGTAACCCGTTGAATTACTTCTATTCCTATCTCATACTGAACTCAATACAAAGAAAAATTTTATTCTTTTCTAGTAAAGCGTGAATCGGTTTAGTTCAAAGCACGGGCTACACAGAAGCATGACATTTCAGACACGATCAAGGAAATAATAGAAGAGTGTTTATAGACATGAAATGGAATCGAGTAAGCACTGACGAGGATAAGTTGTGAAAAGACACTGGTGTCATAACCCTCGTCAAGTCGTTCTTGCGGCATCATGCACACCTCAAATAAAAAGTTACTACTGTAGATGTTTCTAATCAAACTAGTGTAGAAATGGGGGAGATTTTTAACAGAGTTGAAATTTTTAACTGATTTGTAATGAGTTTGGCAACCTGACTTCAGGATATTATCGCCTAGGACTGAGGTTACAAAAATAATGAATACGATATATTTGACATAAAAACCATAAAAAGAAAATTACATTTGGAACCACTATACACACCAGAAGAGCATGTTAATTTTGCAAGACACGCTGTCCTACATGTGTACATTATTACCTCCATTTCAAACAAACCTAACTGTTACTTCTCAACTATTTTTGACACAACAGGTTTCCATGGACACCAAAACTAGTAGCAATAAATAAATGTTTAACAACTGAATAGTCGGGACGATTATAACTCCTGAATAGGTCAGTGCACTTAAAAACATAACTGTATAATCCCTTTCCTCTCAACATTTGAATACACCAGCCCCCTCCCGTACCAACACTGGGGTGGGTGGGGTACGACGTGGGTCGTAAAATATTTCCAAGAAGCCAAGATTTTGCCGTCGCGCACACAACCTATTGTAGCCAAACACAAGCTTGTCACTTCCCGAGTTTCGAAAGGAAGAGACAAAAATAGTCATAATGGCGTAGAAGTAGTTTTCCCCCTCTTCACTTGGTCTTCATGCTTCAAAGTAATTTAGGAAAGATATTCTAGCATAATATATATCCCAACAGACTAGGCATAATTTCCATATTTTCGTCCCTGGTAAACATCGATGTATAATATACTTATTAGATTGCATTATATTATACATCGATGCTGGTAAACTAAGCAATATTCCAAGCCCTGTTACTATAGCATATTAAAGCCATATTCAGAAAAACTAGTAAACAAATAGATGGGTAAAATGTTGGCCTTTATTTAAGGATCAAAACTGCTACTAAATTCATAATATTTAAAAATATTCTTAAACTTGTTCTTCGAATATGGTGGTGTATATAAAAATCCGTTACAGTTCACAAAGTGAAACTATCTGCTTTCTTTACAAAGCAGTACCAAAAGAGGCCATTTTTACTTGGGCGAGTACGCACACGGGAACTGTTAAAACAGTGCTCTAGAGACTGGGGCTCAAATGATGGCCTATGAATTGAGAATGGTTTAATAGATCATCTACGGAACAGCGGGTAAAGTCATACAAACTGATTTCGGTACGACTGACGAAAATGATTCCCTCAGTAAAATATAGAAACACACAACACGCTATTATTGCTAGCCCCTGCATAGATAGGTTACTCAAAACCAAAGCTCAAGTTACCTCAGTAAAATATAGAAACACACAACACGCTATTATTGCTAGCCCCTGCATAGATAGGTTACTCAAAACCAAAGCTCAAGTTACCTCGAGCCATACAGAAAGAGAAAGCTGAAATGCCGCTGAACAATCAGACTACTAACAAAGATACTACTTTTTTCAGTATGTTAAAAACAAATTAACACCAATGAAATTCGCAAAACAAAAAGCCGACGAATACCACAGCTGTGACGAAAGCGAATTAATTCCCAGCTCACTACAACCGCAACCAATCTCAACTTTTGCATTCGTTTTGTTTTTCACTGCCCATTAGTTTTCCTGGGACGTAATACTTCAACTGTGACGCATCGCAAAATTCCTGGCGAGTCATTCGGAATCCCTCAAAACCTTTTCTTACGTGCGATAACGTCGTCTCGATCCTGTACGCTCATGTAATTTGATCTACGTATTCGTATTCATACCTTTCCTCGGTCAATTCTTATATCACCTTAGGATACGGATGGATATGCTTAGCATAGAGAAAGGAAAGTACTTCACAAAATCATACTGTGAATGCAATGTAGAAACGACCAACCACTACGTGTTCCCTAAGTGGCTTCCCTTCCTTTCAACTCTTCTACGTTTCTGAATTACTCGTTAACTCCAACCCCTTCTGAACGTTGTTTTATACTGTTCAGACACCAACGTTGTTACTTCTCGTTTTGCTATTTAGGTTTCTCTTCCCCGTATCTAGGACACGTTTATATAAATTAATGAATGCCTATTATTTTGGTATCCAACATCCTCTCCTTATGTTCGCGTGCACGAATGCAAGTCGTCACTTGATTAACTAAATCCTATGTAATCTAAAATGATGTATCAATCAAACAAAAATAAAGTTTCTAAATTTTATTGAAATATGTACATAAAAATGAAACATTACGCATTTTTAAATACATTATTTCCAGATTTTACAGTATGAGATGACAAAATGACACAGTTATGGATGCATGAGAAAACAGCTTTGAAATTTGAACTGATACTTGTGCTGGTCGCCGAAGAAAGTCCTCGTGAGAAGAGACGGTCCGGACCACACTACGGAGAGAACTTTCAAGTTTATTAAGTAAATCTATAGGCCTATATTAATTGTGACATGAAGTATTGCGAATAACAAGTGGGATACATAACGAGAGCATGAGACGATCTCGTGTGTACAAAACTTAATATTTATATATAGCCTACCTACTATATACGAAACCAGGGGTCGAAACGAATAACTGAAGTAACTTATTTTTAACGCGAATGAAGGTTACTTCCGAATATCGAAAGTCTGAAATTCGTTAAGACCCATGATATTTGTACGCCACTGAAAAGTTGTACGCTTGCAGAAAAGAAGAACTAGTTCCTAAATCAGTCATATACAGAATATATATATATACTGTGGGAGCAACTGCTTAAAATAAGAAAAAATATGCAACAGATTAAGTAGGCGCTGGTTTTAATCAAAACACGTCGCAGTCCTAATCCGTGGATTGGTAAATAATGTAAACGACGCTGAATGACGACAGACAATCGAACGGACTTAACAAACCCGCGACGTATACGTGTTTCACAGCCTACTGTATATCAGTTCCCCATATAAACACTGCCATGAGATACCGCAGTATCTTAGACGCACTGCAATCTCTTTATTCGACCCACCGCTGGGTCTCGAACCCTGACACACTTTTTAGACAGTAGAATGGAACAATGACGCGGTTATGACAATCTGCAACAATTAACACGCGCTTACACCCAACAACATTACCACAACATAGGTACAAAAAAAAAAAAAAAAAAAAAACGCCTTTTATCACCTTTTGTACGCTATTCATTAACTGTATTCAGGTGGTGCACAGATGAACAATACCAATTTCCCGTACAATTTCACAATAACGGAACCACGCGTGCGTGGAAGATCTACATGGTGACGCACATCAAAGTGGATATTGTGAAACTGTTTAAAATAAAACGGAGAATACATTTACGTTATCCCCCATTGCGGAAACTGCTATACCGTTTTTAGGAAAATAATAATTGGATATGTTGAGAGACGTGTTGTTTTTAAAATTTCAGTCTTATAAAAATTATACCAAAAAAGTATTGGAACCAGTATCATGATATTCACACTTTACACATCCAATCGACAAGTATGAGAAAGGGAAACCGATTTCAGGCAACTTGTGAAACCAACAAGGAAAACTCGAATTACATTTTTCAAGATTATTATTGCCGTCCGGAATCTGTAATTAATACGGATTCGAAACACGGGCGGTATCTAAAAACGATGCCGTAGAGTTGAGCCTAACAAGTTGAAAAAAGATTAAAAACTTTTTTTCAAGAAACTAGTTAATATATGTTGTTCCATATTGATTGTAATGTTCTTTGTATAAATCTTCCCAGATCATTTAGCGATAATTCTTCAGACTCTAGGTTAATTGGCAAAAGCGGATAGAAAAAAATAGGTGTATAACGATAACTACTGTAAGCTAGAAGGAATTATAGCATATAGAGTGAAATGGATTTAACTTATGTATTATCGAAGAGAACAGATTATTTCAATAAATTAAAAACAATACGAATATACGTGGAAAACAGAATAGGAACCATGCTCACGACGGCGACGACCTGATAAAGGAAACAAGAACAGGTGATATCAACGACGGATGAGGAGTGGAGATAAACGTGAATTGTAGGAATAACAACTTTGTTTTTACGCTGTTGCACATCGCTCTACAAAAAAATCTCGTTCAGCGCTTTCGTGTCTCTCATAGAGACCGAATATGAAAATATGAAATACGATGAGCTGAAAGGCTCAAAAGCGCTAATTTGGAATTTTGTTATTAGTGGTGTGTAACAGCGTAATTTCTGTTTTCGAATATAACCACTAATATAACTTTATTATAAAAAACATTCTTTATAAACAACAGTCAAACATGATCAGCAGCCACTGTACCAGCATCGTATCTGACCTTAGTCACTGCATACATTATTCATATCATTTTGTCTGTTGCCTTCCTGGCTGCAGCACGCGTCTAATCGCGTTAAGGCCACTTCCGTACCGGTACACGTTGTGCAAGGCTATCTTAATTGCACATTTATCGCTCTCAACACTCTCCACTATAATATGCAGTAGATAGGTTTTCCATTTTCAAATGTTTTAGAAATGTTATTGATAACGAGAGTAAAATAGAAATGCGATAATGGAAAGAAAACGGGGAATAAGTAGGGTCTATTTTGCAAATCTGAGAATGCTACGAACCAACAAAGTATTAACTAGGGCTTAAAAATTACAAATTTACAGAATCCTAATATGGCCCCCGCGGCCCATCTACAGGTGTGAAAACGTGGACAATGCGTTAATGACCATCAACGTTAAGAACGTTTGAAAGGATAATTTTGCTGAGTGAGTATGTTTGGAGGACTAATTTATGAAAAAAGCAACTGTGGCAATTTAGAAAGCACAGACCATTACCGACGTAGCCGAAACAACTATGTGGCAGACGTCTGGCAATAACGGCCTTGAAACCTAAACCAAAACGAAGACTGTAAGTCTGGCTGTGATAAATAAACAACACTTTAACAAAACGGGGAGCCTACTACGCGGAAGATCAAAAACAAAACGGTTCATTGTATTTAGGTGATCTCAAGCATAACAACGATGAGCACCAATGCTCAGTGTGTCGGCTAAAAAAAAATTCGGCCGTCATCAGAGTAACCCACGCACGCGATATCCAGTCCAGGTGAATGACACCTGTGCACACCGCCATTACCGATGCCATATCTATCTATAACTTTCGCCCGTCGACCATGAGGGCAGTGCCCACATAATACGGACAGAGGAGTACAAAAAATTACTGTATTAACGCTACGGCAAAAAATTATTATTCCCGCGTTGATGAGAAAACGGTTTGATTCAAACGAAACGTCTGTTATTCCGGGAAACGCTACTGCCGCACGTGGAGAATTCGCAAGCGAGCGAGGCGGAAGCGTTGCAGTATACGTCGCGGGTAGCCTTCAACTAGGACGTACTGTGTAAGCATATTTATTTTGGCCGTGGCCAGGTATTTCTGGCGCACACGCCACGCTATAAATACACTGACGACCACCACTACTACTCCAGTTTGTACGTTTATTGTAGTGTTTTTACGCTGCTTGCGCGTGTACACTTCGCGTGCGCAACATTTACATACGTACATTGCCAACCTAATTACTGCACCAGATAAATGATCACACACACTGCGACACGGGATGAAGGCGAAGATGATCTGGCCGCTAGAAACGTTGCTGTAAGCTCGACTGATGCAATCGTCAGTCCTTCCGGGCAATCTTCGCCATTCTGCGTGCTAAGTGAAGAAGCACAACAACAATTTAAAGGGTTAAAAAAAGTCAACCGGGCTCGCGATTTTGTAAACACGGAATTGTACACAACTGAATGCCCTTATGACAGTGCCACGAATAAAACACAAAACACGAATAAACAAATAAAACACTTAATTATTTAATTACTTGAACAATGATAATAATGACGCCTTTTTTTTTACCGTCTAAACCTAGGAGTTATGTATCGCAGGCTGCATTACATGGCCAGCACTACGTCTCACCCGCCTATAATTACCCTCGGATGTTATACCAAGTACCTATTTTGATAGTCTGAGTCGGCCTGGGTGCTAAAAAACGTATCTTGATTTTATGGAGCCGCCGGTAATATAACCCGGTTCGTCTACGTTAGTAGCCAGGCATCACACCCACTGGTCTATCAAGTTGCTACTTACTTAAATATTGTATGTATCTGCTAGAGTGGATAAAATCGGCAGTGAAGACGTGGTCAAAATAATCGAGGATCAGAAACTTCGAGTTTTATAAAAAGAAGAAACTGAGTTGGATTACGAACAACGGTGGTTTCCTATTGAATAGCGGAGAAGAGAGGGAGGATAAGACTGACATACAACGCGGGATATCGTACGAAGAGATGAAGGCTTACGCCTGGGACAGACAAAACAGATAGCCTCACACAGCAGAGCGTCATACGACGACGACGACGATGACGTTCCACAGTAGTTTTCTACTTTGCTGAGAAACAAAAATAATACCCCTGGTACGGTCTCTGTAGTAAACAACTTCGGTGATACAAAAGAAGCGACTTATTTAAAAAAAAAAACTTAATTCAATTTATTCAATTATAAAATGAGCACATTTATTAAAATGTGCCCCCTATAAGTAGAACTATGCCTCTTGCATGTCGAAAACAGGTCATTACAACACGTCTGTGTGATAGGCCTACTTACACGGTTGGCATTAAAAGGAAACCATGATCTCATTCCTGAACTACGAAACACGGACTATTCAACAAGTATCGAAAATAATTCCAGGTGAACACGAAAACAAAGCTCATCCAAACAAAAGTAGTGTGTAAACGCTTTGTTTTCAACTTCCGGCTTCCCAGAGGATCTAGCCCAAAAGTAACGTAAAAGCATTAATTCGGGCACAAATTTTCAGTAATGTTAAAACGGGTAAATTTAGACTTAAAACACGAAACTCAATGAAGTTTCTTATGAACTGTTGGGCACTTCGTGAAAAACAGCGGTGTGTGTGTGTTACCACAATATCTTTAGCTGCCGCATAAAGACTCATTTTTTTTTACAAAGAGCTAAAAAAACCCGCTGGAATGGGTCCGAATGTAAATGTCAGAAAAACTAGAATGTAAATGTCAGAAAAACTAAGTAGGATATACATGCTAATTTCAGCATCAGAAAGACGAAAAAAATCTGGTATGATTTATGCATAAGGATAATTCATTTGATGCGATTAATAAGTTCAGATACCTGGGTAACATGACAGATAATGAAGGGTGCATAAACATGACAACACATGACAGGATACAAATAGGAAATATGGCATCCTACACTAACAGTAGAATACTGAGAAACAAATTCATTAGTCACAAACAAAAATGAAAATATATATGCCACTTCTCCGACCGGCCATTGCTCATGGAGGCGAGACATGGGCATTAGCAACAAAAGGAACGAGAAACACAAAAAAGAAAGATTGTACGACGTGTTTATGGCCCGGTTACGGAAGACGATGAATGGAGAATATGAAATAACCCGAAGGTAGATGAGCTACTGAAGCATGAGGGTATCGTAAGTTTCGTAAAGGCTCAACGAATACAATGTCTAGGTCACCTAGATCGGACGGATGATCAGCGTATGGCAAAGAAAATCCTGAGGGCACAGGCAGGTGTATAAAAGCAGAAAGAGGGATCGATCTAAGATAAGATGATTGGATGATATGTTGGAAGATCTCAGAAGAATGGATATAAGGGGTCACAATGAGATGGCAACCAATAGGAGATATTGGAGAAGATTGAAGTTACGCTCACTGCTAAAGAAAAAGAAGAAGAAAGGCTCCCATTTCACGTACAGTACTTTATTTTCCTTATTCTTTCTACATTCCTTCTGTTTTTGTTATTCCTCCTTTTAATACAGTCTTTATGACTTCAGTATCCCATTCTGTTTATCCAATCCTCTTTCCCCACTTAATTTCTACCGGTGTCTTTATTTCTAGTCACATGTGACTACCAGATCACGTGTCTTAATTTCAACGTACTCCAAGGGTAGGCCAGTGTTGAGGTATCCTCTCATCTCTATGTTCTTAATTTTGTCTCTTGACGGACGCTCGTTCACTCTACGTATTAAGGCGCTAGTTCCAACTGTTTAAGTGTCTGTATTCCGCTCTTCACACTTCCCGAGAACATTCAAAACTTGAATTCATACTGAAGTAGGGTTTATAAATTTATATAGTATTAAATACTGTATTATCACCTTTTTTTTCCTTTTACACTTGCCACTTAACAAGACATTTGTTTTTTGATCTCACGAAACATTTGTTAGTTTTATTTATTATTCTATTTACATCCACACTTGCCTCGGTTGCTTCTACTGGTATCCTTATATTTGGAACCTGACGGACTTCTTCAATTCTCTCTTCACTTCATGTATATTGCCTGGGTGTGCCTGCTTTGCTACAATCATTGTGTTTTGTTCTTTTCTGTTTAATTTCCACATCATACTTCTTGCTACAATCATTGTTTTTTGTTCTTTTCTGTTTAATTTCCACATCATACGTCTTAAGCGGTTGTAAGTTTTTGGCGTGTAAATTGCTTTGTTAACCTCTATTATTTCCTAACCAAAATAAGTAAAGCATCTACAAAACACATTCAGAAACTACTACAGCATAATAACTTCCGGTGTCCGACATACACTTAAACGTTGAACCTAATAAAATTAACAAATGGAACTGCCTACAACAGATAAACCAAACCAAAAATATTCCATCAACGGTGAATGTAATCGTGATCCACGAGACGGACGGACGACGTCATTAGAATAAGGCGAACCGCCACACACAGAATTAATGCCAAGGGTACTCGGCCGCCGGAATCACCGAGCCAGCTCAATTATCTCATGGCTGTGATTGACTCGCTCAGAGTCGTTTATACCTATCGCAACACAACTGCCTTACCGAGCTAACACGGTTACCTCCTCTCCTCCTCTCTCATACTCACAACGATGTGTCACCAACCAGTAATGTCAAACATTTCGTCGTCCGCGCTACGTACAAGTTAAGTCACCGGATAATTCCTTTGTGGTTGATACAACTCTGTACACTATGTACGGAAAAACACAGACCCAGGCCTTCACAACAAACAGCCCTTGTTCGACACCAATGTAACTACCTCCCCGTTCTGCTCATACTGCCTTTGTTGTTCAATCCTATCACTCATCGGGGCAGTCAACAACACCCGGATCAATACGAATCTCAAGGCTAAAACGTACGAAATCTAAAATAGTAATTACCCTTGTTGGAAAAATGTTAGATCGTCCGTGTCGCAGGGAATATACAGAATTTCGCGGAACGAAGTGTTTAGAGGATTAATGAGAAAAACAAATCGTGGGAAAGTTCAACGGCTTTCTTAAATGGAACGGAATACTAATGGCTGAAACACATGGTTCGCCATAAAGACTTACACAACTAGAGAGTAAGCGGGGATGACTGTCAGGGTAAGGCAGAAAAGTTCTTGGATCACGTACGTGCAGAAACAGGACTGAAAGAATGCAAAGAGTTTATACTGAAGGCGATGAACGGAGTGAAATGACTTCAGACTGTGACAACCCACCACCACAATATGCGAACTGAGGTTCGTAAAAGTAGAATATGTGTTTCCGTTATTATTGGACCGCGAGCTGTTACTGTATGAGGCTGTTGTTTTATGAACCGTGGTACCACACGGTAGAATAACGCAATATAACAATGGAATTTACATTGCTATTCATTAGCGAATATTTAAGATACACCTACAGAATTGCACACGTATATACGAATAATAAAACTAGTGCGACATTACCAAAACCACACAACAGCGCCAGAGTCAGGTTTTGAAGAAAAGGGCTGGAAGGATCTCAGACTACACATGAACCTAATATCAGATCTACGTCGATTTGTTTTCCTACTGGAGATTTGTTTTCGTCCGAGTTTTACACACAGCTGAGATTAAGGTCAACGTGGAGGGGCCTATACAAGAAAATCTAACCGCATCAAACTTCGGCATTAAGCTGTGCCCTTCACGCAGACTCGATGGTCAATGCAATCTATACTTCTCTCGGACAGTTTAACTGATTCTGACCCTGAGTGTATGATGATTCGTATATTTTCAGAGAAGCAGATGGGACGAGAGAGGAGTACAGCCTGGAGAAACATAGCGTCAGAGTAGTGCAGCTGACACTGGACGATGGCCGCGACCCAGACGGAAATATAGGTCTGGAAGGCCAAAGCGCGCTCCGGGCAGCGTGGTCCACTACTGACGAGGAAGTAAAGGCAAATACAGTTTTTGCGTGACACTGAATACAACTATGGTATTGACTTAAGTTATTGTGCGTTATCCCGTCGTATATGACAAACGGGTGCTTGCTACAGGACAAACTTCACTGGGAAACTTCGTTAAGAATATTCAAGAACATTTCAATAACTCGGAAAGGTAACAGCATTAAGTAAGCACGTGTACACTGAAATCCTCAGAGGTCAAGGAAAGTTATAAGGCCAAGGACGATGCTGGGTCGCTGGACGAGATATGACAAGAAACAAAGGCTTTATGTCTTCTCCGCATACTGTACGTTCCCCAAGTTTTATTAACGGTGAAGTAACCACATTAGAAACATCTAAAAAACAAAATGCGGTCCCGAAAAGAAAAGCTTAAGAGGCTATTCAAACAACAAAACGACTATTCAACGGGAACGACAGTGTCATACTGGAACAAATCTTGCAGCCACAAATTTTATTATGTACACATAGTCCGTTGAAGTCACATCAAACGAAATAACTGAAATTCAGACGGAAAAACGTGCAACGAATGAAAATGATTTTGATGGCACCAGTTTTAAATTTCTGTTTTGTTACTATAGATTCGGAGCGTGTGGTTAACAGCAAAAATTAAAAACAATACTATACGCTTGTTCAATAAATTATCTCTTAAGTTGATTTTAGCTATAAGATACCACATTAATCTAATGTTAGAAAGTAATTCAAACATTAAACCAGATCTTGGTTACTGAAGGAATCAGACACTGACGTAATCATAACCACAGCGATTAGTTACTGTGGTAACTACGCGTTTTAACAACCATTTTAAAATTACGAAAATTTACTTTTCTTATGTCACCATAAGGAAAGTGTTTCCTAAATGTTTCTGCTCACAAAGCAATTAAATTAAAAATATTTGATTTCCCCTTCGTTTTTTGTCCTATATGGTATCGTCAACGAGATTAGTTGGAAAAAATAATCCGATAAAAATGGGAAAAATTGGAATACAACTTGCAGACAAAATTACATGTGAAGGAGAAATCAGTACGTATCAGTAGTCTGCTACTGAGACAAGATCTTCAAAATCCAATCGAGATGACACCAACGGCGTAACTAGGGGCTGCTGCTCTTGGGGGAGAATTTATTTGGGGGGGGTTAAAGTTTGGTCTCCCCATTTTCTTTCAGAGTAAATTATTCAAGATTCTTTCCATATAATTATTTATACAAGTATTTATAAGGCCTATGTTAACACACGTAATGGTTAAAAATAGTCCTACATTACACGATTGTGGTACTTCATTGAAACTTATATATAACTGCTCGTGGGAGAGGGAATTGACCCCCTCCCCCGTAGTTACGGCACTGGATAACTTGGACATGTAAAACGGACGGAGAAAACAGAGTGAACGAAACAAGAAGTGGTAAGAAGATATTACGAGGTACGCAGGAAAAACGCAACGACAGAAAATGCGGAAAACAACAGAGATGAGTTATGAGGCATGACCCATCTATGAGGAGAGGAAACAAACTGAGGAAACATCCCAGTACTCCCAGCTATGCCTTACACTAATACGAGTAAGGCCTAAGAGAAAAACACAATACAAAATATTAATTTAAAAATCTGATTTGTGCTATGATAATTTGCAGTAGTGATATCCAGAAACGCAGAAAGCATACGCGTACAATATCGCTAATCTTGGCAGTGTTTTATGACTTCACCATTTTGCTATCTTCGTTCGAATCGTCTTAACCCCTTTCTATGTTTCGTATATCAAATCATTTCCACCAATAAAAATCAAAACAATCTTTCTACTGAAGTTATTTATGAGTTTAGCAACACGCGACTACCGTACAAGACACGATCCGTGTTCCAGTGCGTTTATATTCATATATATAGTAACCGCCACGATAAATAAAACAAAAAAATCATCCTATCAGAAGTCCTAATAGACTATAACGATGTCGGAACATGGGAGAAGATGCCTTGAGCAATACAAAACGCGCTGTGTTCTCCGTTACAAGGGTGCGTCATTAACGCCTCTGTTTACACTATCACAGTGGAAATCTTGAAGTAGTTTACACTATACGTAAACAACGTTTACTCCCCCCCCCCCCCAAAACAATCAACTTTTGAACGAGACCGATATGTCATCACCCTCTTAGAAGCAGGCCCCCAACAGTACATATGACGAAACGTTATTAGGACTAAACAGTGATGTCCACACGGTCGAGCATTCGTACAACAAAAATACGCGCGAAACTAAAAAGCAGTTATGTTTATTTATTTTTGTTCTATTAACGAGGCATTACAATTTTTTCACGAATTTAAGAAAAATAGATGGTAGGTAAACATCGATACTGAACTATCGAACGTTGCGTTGGTCGTTCACCGTAGTACTTTCTATCAGCGGACGTTGTATGATAGTTCCCCGTAGTGGCGTATCCGACGAGTCTAAAGTCTTTCCTTCCTCTGTTTCAAGAGTAATCCATTACTTCAGAATAACAAATTTCTGTTAGAAATATGAAACAACAACAATAATAATATAACAAGACGACGACGACAACAACAAAAGAATAAATCTAATAAAACGTGTAATCAAACATAGACCTCTAGGAAGAAAACATGTAGGCAGGCCCAGAAGACGATGGTAGGACTGAAGATGGAACCCAGGCTGTAAGCTTAGGAGGCCCTGAGAACGATGCTGAGGGGGAGGGGAGTATGAATCAATGTGTGCAAACAAAACTAACTAAACTCAACGATCAAAAACAGAATCTCGACAAATATCTTTTTAAATTCAACTAGTTCTTGTGCATATTCCTGGTAGGTTGGTAGGATTCCTGGAAGGATTTTATTTTTTTAATTATCCTTACTTGTTAATCACGTAATCGAATACTGTTAATTCACATCGAAATGGTAAATGTGTTACGACATGCTGCGCGCTCAAAAACAATGGTTTGTCAGAAGGCGCTCTCGAGTTTAAACCATATATCTAATACTGTACTACTATATTGCTATCGCCCGTAAGTGGAAGTGTCACGGAGTAAGTGAGACAGCAAACGACTGCTTCTATCTCTTTTTCTACTACTCGACCCGTTGTGCGCAAGCGTCGAAGTAGTGCGCAAGCGCATAAGACTCGAAGTAGTAATGAGGGAGAGACGCATATATCTCTGCACCGTAATGGTTTCGTCGTCCTTCAGAACCCTACTAGCAATATAGGAGTATTAGATATATGGTTTAAACATGGTCGTACGAAATTTCCAATTTCCTTGTGGATTTTCCTAATAAAAAATCCGATCATAGCACTACGTTCGATTTTGTCCTCTTTTCAAACAAGTAAATTCCGAACAGCTGGTAAACAATGAATAAATTGACAAATTTAGAAATTAACCGGTGTTTACATGAAATATGAATCTTACAACGGACTAACATTATTAGTTCTACAGCTAAGCTATGGATGTCGCTCCGCGAACTAATCCTCGTATAATATGTCTGAATAAATTGTCCACCGATTCACACTAGCGGCATTTATTGTATATTAAACTTGAGTCAAAAACATTCCCCATCAAAGAAGGTCGATAACACCACACTTACCTCAATCTGATTTGAAAAATCAACCACTGATACCGCGCCAGGTAATTATTCAAAAGAAAAGTAAGCCGTGAGAAACTAAAGTATACGTACTAAAACGTTACATAACGATGAGCAGCAGCACTACAACAGTTGCAAAGCGATGACTAATGCGGCCGGATGCAATAACTAAACACCGTCATACACGTGTGTGCGCGTAGGCAACGAGTTACAATCCGAGTGAAAGTTTTATTATTTCCAATGCACAGTTTTCCAGAGCGCAGAATTCATGAGCGTGGCTTATCGTTGTCACATCATTACGTCCTTGCGATATCCTGGTTTGGTTTCGGTTTTGCAGTTTATATAATCGCATTCCTACGCGGAAGACGTCGACCACGTGACGACACTGCGGTATCTATCAA
Organism: Magicicada septendecula; assembly: GCA_034769895.1. Taxonomy (NCBI): domain Eukaryota; kingdom Metazoa; phylum Arthropoda; class Insecta; order Hemiptera; family Cicadidae; genus Magicicada; species Magicicada septendecula. The sequence goes on along the minus strand of CM068370.1, from coordinate 386,215,604 downwards.
CACGTAATCGGCGAGCGTGAATTATTTATTCGGTATGACGCAACCGCCGAGCGCTGAGTAATGTGTTTATAATGTCGAGGCGGCAAACAAAAGGAACGATACACCGTCTGACGTCGGATGATTAATAATCGTTATCGAAAGTACGTAATGTTGATTGTGCGGAGGATTATCGCCGCAGAATTGTGCAAACGAGGATTATACGCACGCAGCCCTTTGTTTTAAACGTTATTTCTGGCGTTTATACTAGAATCGTTTGGTACGAGAGCTTTATTATATTACTAACGTGCATTATGGGCATCATTAAATCTGAAAATTAAGTAAGTAAAAGAGAAGTCTGGGTTAAGTAACTTGAGATTACCTGTTGAAAGCGTTATCGTTCTTACAAACGGTTTACGAAAAAACTGAATCACAATCACTTTCGATTATTAATATCTGGGGTAATAATGAAACGAGATCCATGATTAATACAAACACAATCAAAAACAGTTTTTCAAAGAATCATGAGGTTTTGTTGTTCCAATGAAAAATAAAGGGGTATCAAATTAGCTCCCAAAGCTGCAGAACTCTCACTATTCTGAACGAAATACATAAATTTCGATATTAGAAATTGTTCAATTATCAGAAAAATTACGAAAATCCCAATACACAACTAATTATTTTAGGAAACTAACAATTGTAGAGCAGAAAATCACATAATAAATATGAAAAATGCCAAACATTCTGATTTGTGTTGTAACTCCACTTAGTGTGACACCCGGATAGATTTCAAAATTTTTTAATTATTTCTTGGGCCCCGGGCCACTTAGAAATTTCGAATTTTCTAAAACTGAACACTATATTCAGATTTTGGTTAAAATTATCTTTAATTTGATGGCCCACATGGAATTTGAGATTTTATTAAAATTTTGACCAACTTTTTGAACCCTGACGTCCCAAAATTTCAAAAACTTAACGCTTCATTCAGATTTTACTTAAAATTCTCTTTGATACCTCACATGAATTTTTGCAATCTGAGTTCCGATTGTTCTACATCATTCTAAGTCCACACAAAACCTCTACACACTATATCGTTTGACTTCAAACTTTGCTGACATTTCCAGTTGAATTTTTTAAAAGTATAAAAAATTACCGAGTTATAACCTATTCGTATTCTTTTTGAAGATGTTAATAAAATTTCATGCATTTATTTTACTCAATGGTAAACACTTCAGGAAAAATACTAACTCACAAAATACGATATAACAACGCGCTGAACCCTCAAGTCGTCTGGGGTGACTTTTCCGAGCATGGGAAAGTATCCCAAAACAAATCAACCCGATACGGTTCATCAAAGAAACCCTTCTTATTTTGATTTATTACAGGAAACTACAAAATCAGTTTCTTGTCTCACACATACAAACGATTTTAGCTAGTCGTTGTAACGCCAAAACGAAAGGGACCATCTGGCAGCGTGTGAAATGACATTGACGAATGGGAGAAACAATAAAAGGAGATAATACAGTACAATGGATATAACAGCCTTCAACGTCGACGTACAGATGTCTAAAAGTATCATAAATCTAAACAAATACAGATGTTCGGCAGAGAGAAAATTTACCACGAAAGACTACAAAGGCGTGAGAACAAAGTTAACACGTGCAGCCAGAAGCGTGTTGAAATTAAGGATTGTTCTGAAAGCAAGGCAAACAATCGCCAGAACGAAGTACAATGAGAATTTACTAAGAAAATATATGACGAAGGTTAACGCACTGGGTAGTAGTACAATTAGAAATACAAAGAGTGCCTTTACTAAGAAAATATATGACGAAGGTTAACGCACTGGCTAGTAGTACAATTAGAAATACAAAGAGTGCCACACATGAAGAACTTACATAACATGCGCATCTGGACGAAGTAAGAAACAAAGGGTGTCTTGCTAAGAGGCATGAAAAACGCCAGAAAGAATTATGGCTATAACATGTTGAAAATACCACAGCAAGGGGGTGGAACTAATTAACAGATGCAGCTGCAAGCTGGACAGAAGGTAAGGATGTCACTGTCAAAAGGCGTAGAACTATACCAAAGAGATTTATGATCGTGGGATCGGACATACTGAAGCAAAGGGTAGCTGAACCCAGAGTAAGAAATTGGTGGGAACAGAAATCGCCTATCAGAAAACAGCTTGGAATATAGGCGGAACCAGAACGTAAAACCAATGAACACGGAGCAGAGTAACTTGTGAGAGTACTAGGAGGGAATTTTCTTAGAAAATATAGAGAAGAACAAATGGAAACGAAGCAGGAGGACGAAAAAGGGCTTAAGTGGGAAAAATGTAAGAAAGTAGTGGGAAAAAGAAGAGTAGGTAATAAATACACAGAACGCATGAGAGATCGGGGGTCTGCTAAAATTTCGGAGAGTCGGTAGAGTTCATTATAATGGTTACGGGGTAGTGACTTAAACACTTAGGAGTCTTTACAAATTTTCGAGAGAATCGGAGGTGGAGTTCGTAGCGTATTATTTTAAAGGAGACTGTTAATTTTACGAAAGTATGAAAGTTTGCGAGAGTATCGAGACGAAGTCTAACTTAAACTTCGTGGAGTCGAGATTAAGTGTTACGGAAATTCGATGTTAAAAGTTCGGAGAGCTTTACTTAAAATCACGTAAGATTATCATGAATAACAATCTGTGAAGTGAGAACTGGAGTTTATTAGTTAATAACTCGACAAAACAAAAGACCGTATCTTATCATGTATCACGAACGATGTAGCTGCTGAAACGGAATGAGTCGTTACGAGATATCAGTGAACGTAACCGAAGTAAATAATAACCAATAATTCCACTAAATTTAAAATTGGGGATTACCGGTTATCAATAGAAAGAGTGAAATAATGAAAGTGTATATGTGCCAAATACTACAAGAAAGAGTCACACTGTTATGCACGCAAATGATTCGGTGTTCAACGCAGTCGACGGAACATCTACATCTCCATATGCTGATTTAAGGAACCAAAAAGGAGAGCACATCATGACTACGCGCTGTAGATTGTGGATACGTACCAAGAGTAAAAATTGTATGTACTAATTTTATTTTACGAAATCACCTGTCTGTCACTAGAAGAATTCACGTAGAGAATTTTATAAGATTGAATGTCCTCATTCAAAACTTACGTATAAATTTTAAAGTCAAAGTGTTAGAATATAAAGAGAATTAAGTACATTTTATATTTAAATGAATCCATTTAAAATTATATGTCGTAATGAAATAAGTAATTAGGTGTAAGAATTAATTCATATTTTAATAACACTCAAAAGAATATTGAGATATTAAGAGATACTGAGAGATTCGTTTTCATAATTGTTTATTGATAGAAATCATGTACTAAAATAATTATTGATAATCATTTGTTACACAGAATAGAAATACAGTATGATACTAATGACAGTAATTGTTAAACGTAATAAATTTAATGGTAGACAGATAAACACGTCTTATTTGTTTATTGAAGATAAACCCTATCAAATTAATCACTAGAAGCAGTTTACCTTCGAGTAAATATTGAATACCTGAGTCTCATAACATATTTGATCGCATAACTGCTAATATATAAATTATTACCAATAAAAAAACCCTGAGATCGTAAGCAATTAAAATAAGAGTAGCATTTGGCGCTCCTCAGCGAGGCGTAAACGGGCAAAACAATTTATAGTTATATTTGGCACCACAACTTGGTGCTATTAGCATTATATCGTCACGCTTTTAAGAAACGTGTTTCTAACGATTTTACCCGAGCGCTATTCTACCATGAAATAAATTTAGTCCACTAGTTTTATACCCCAAAGTTTGGTAATATTTGAACCTTACGCCGTAGGAAGTCTAAAATTAACATATTTACAGTAGCTACAGAACTGTTTTAAATGGATGAGTATCTTACTATGGATAGGACAATACTACGGTCACATTGCACCTCCTACCAGCGGTTTCCCGAATTGTTTGACCACTAACCGCGAAACGAAATGAAAAAGTTGAATGCACTTTTTACACTTCTCATCTAAACACCAAGGTGAGAAGCAAAGAGAATGTAAGAAAATAAACGAATCACTGAAAGATATCTGTAAAATAAATGATTTTATTTACGAACAAAATGTTCTCCCAATTTGTAAAAAGCCATGTCTTCAATATTCCTTGCAGTACAATAAATATAAACAGAAAGTTAAAAGAACTACAAGAGGCTATAAAAGTATATTTAAGACAAACAAAACTTGTAACAGCTACAACGCGCGCGCGAGAAAAGCATGATACTTACATTTCCATTGGAAAATTCATTTAACAAAATTACAATCTTTGACAACCTTAAATCAAACAAATTTTTAAATATACTTTTGTCGTTCTTGTTACAAGGTACCTACAACTGATGGTCGCTAATGGGTGTAAATACAGAATTTTTTGAAAGTGGCACATACTGTGTACATTCATGGTACATACTTGAAAAAGTAAGGACGGCCAGCAGCTATTTATGAGTTTTCACATTTTCAGCTCGGTCGCAACTGACACAGTCATCCGAGGCAGAAGGGGGATCTTTCGCTGATCAATGAATGCAGGGACCAGGCAGATTTACAATAATTGTAACCAAATGGTGTATGGACCGGCACTTTGGTACTTCAATGCAGTTCTTCCGCTTACTGGACGTTACATCACAAGTTACTGGACGTTGACCTAGAACAACGTGCAGTTCTAAAAATTCACAGCGCGTTAAAAGAAAAAAAGAAAGGGCACACCGAAAAGGTCACTCACAAGAAAATCTTTACAAGAAGGTCACTCTCGATTCACGACCAAACCATTTTTATCTACTTCATATGTATATCTATTATTATTCTTTTTTAACCACAATTTTGGTCAGTTCTTCCTTTATGCACATTTTTTGTATAGTCTTTGCGGTCTTCTCTCTAATGTATGGCAGGTATAACCCGGCCTTATACCTTATACCTTGGTATAATCCGGCGCAATAGATTTTACACCCTTAAGAGCAACGATTAACATGGAAAGAAAAGGACACCATAGCGTAACCCCATCACAGACCAACTCTTCGTAAATCTAATTCATATCAGATATCACTTTCCTTTGTCAATATTCTCTTTATTTTGTATTCAGCACATGATCCCCCACTTTTATTTACGAGACTCAGCCCTTCCGTACTTAGAGTTACAACATCAATCTAAGTTTTCAGCACCTAGGCAAACTGATTATATTTCTGGTTTTCTTATAGTCTCAGTAAGCATATTTTGCGTACTGAAAGTCTCTACAAACGCCCCCCAGCCTTCTTTCAACGTATGGACAAGCGCCAGAGGTTTTAAACGTATTGCTTAGAACAAATAGCCTGTGCATATGCATAGATTCAATGCATATGACAGCGGCAAAATTTTTCTTATTTATAAGTATTATAATCCATCTCTGTCTTATAACTGCTTTATTATGAATTTGATCGACATTTTCCTCCCTTGACAAGCACCGAGGAATAAAATAAAACATAACGATCTACAATCAACACAAACGGTTGGCTTACGGTTGGAGCTTTGGAAAAAAAGGCCGTAAAACAAGTGGAGAGATTGTACGGGCGACGTTCGATCAATCATCAAACATCCCTTTAATGCAGGAGAGGGTGGACGTGTAAACAGAACTGGGTAACACGACACCGTACATTTAGTGGGAAACCCTCTCATTGCTGCTCGCTTACCACAAACCTTTTACCGAGCGTGTACATCACGCCATCATTACACCTCGGCGGCACTCTTACGTAAACACGTAATTGTTGACGGCTGTCAGACTCGTTAAACTTACGCCAGTTAAAGATCACACCTGCCAGTCGGCCAGTTTATCTCACCGATTCATCTTTAAAATCCGTATGCAAGGTTTTACGTATTACGTATTCTCTTTTCCACTGATATCAAGAGATTTCATTACGTGAAAAAACAGGTGAAGAGACTTATTTAAAAATAAGATTACCCACAAAAGTAAGATAACGATCTATGAATGTGCAATAAGGCCAGTAGTTATATACCCAGCGATAAAAAATGCGTCTCCTGTAGTATGGCCCAAGTTTTTTCCACGGTGGGTGTTACCGGCCCAAGATTTTTTCCTTGTTGAGCATGATTACAGAACAATTTTATTCGTGGTGGCAGATAATTATTGTTGAGACAAGCGGACGGGTGAAGACAAACTCGCCAGTTACAGCTACAGTACAGCCTAGCGAGGCGGTATTGCCTGCCTGTAGGTTTTATATTAACCCTTTCAGTCACAGTGTCCTATATCTAGGACACCATATTTTAAACAACACTGTGTCTGTCCTGGACTGCAGGTTGAGATGCTTTTCATACTGTACTATTTTTAGTACCTTTCTCTATTCATTAATAACATGGCATACTCTATCCTTGAATTTATGAACTACTTGGAGGAATGTAAAGCACAGCTGTTCATTGGCTTTCGGTATCACAAAAGACCGTGGCTCATATAATGTTTATAATGACATATCATACTTTTTCAGAGCGACTAAAAATTTTTTAAATAAAAAATATCCTTTAATGTATTGGAATATCACGTGAAATAGATCCATATCACGTGATATGGATGTAATTTGTTAACAAAGAATGCTTTTAAAATCCTGTCCTAGATATAGGTCACCGTGACTGAGACTGCCACTGTGATTTAGGACTACCAGAAAAGAATGTAAGGGACCTGATTCATTTCCGACAATATGCTGGGGAATCTCTGATTATGTCAGGAAAATTTGTTCAGAAGAGAGATAGGCCATCAAATTCAGTAGAAACAAATTCACCTGTCAACACAAAAACACGTGTTTCTGCCATTAGGCCTGTCGTGGATGTGAGGCATGACGGTTTGAACCACTTACCGGAGAACAGCACCAAGAAAAGTAGAAGGGTGCAAGGGAAAAACATATACCTTCTGGTGAAAGTACAAAATGCCTTTGTGTTTTTCAAAGGAGAGGAATTGGTTTTTGCTCTTTCATTTCAAGTAAAATAAGTAATTTCTTTGTATTGTAAACCGCAAAAAAAAAAAAAAATCATAATTTTGTAATGTACTCCTGATTTTTTAAGTTTTAAAAATTATGTGCTTTACTCCTTTTTATAATTAGTATTTAATAATGAAATGTAAAGTAAATGTGAAAATAAAAAAGTTTTAATTTTTTATAAAAAACTAAAATTTTCTGCTACGATCATCCAAATCCAAACTTTTTTGCATGAAAAAAAATGTAAAAAAGTAAGTTTAGTAAATGTACCAATTTTCAGAATTTTCTGACAATAAATAAAAATTCGTGACTGAAAGGGTTAAGACCCTATTGGCGCCTATCAAACGGGGACGGATGTAACCCCTAGTAACACCCTTGGCTTTATACTCAAAGAAAAGGCGAATGGGAAAATAGTTGTACGGAAATTACTAAGGATAAACTGTGGTCCAAAGGAAAGTCGCTGAACAAATGAAGTTTAATGAATACTGAAATAAACAAGACATTAAAGGATCATACCCTACTGACGTTCATTAATTAACAAACCTTAATCTGACTGTCATATATATGTATGTACGTATTAAGTAAACATAAATATACCGAAGGTGAGGTTTAACTAAGTTATGACAGAAAAAGAGAATATACACGGATCGAGAAAGAAAAACGGGCAGATTGAAAGATGCGGTGCTAAATTACACACGTGGCCAAAAGGTAACAGTCTACAGACAGCAATTTCTCTTGCAGAAAAATAGGATCCGCAGAGCTATCCAAAGACTGACAATTCTTGTTGGAATCAAACACGTGTTTTTCATGTCTGATATTTGGGCTCTCATATTTCTTATGCCTCCGATGGTGACACAGTTCACAAATTGTCACTTAAAAGTTTGCGGCACCGTTGGAAACTCCTTACAACGAAAAACCTTAAAAGGAAAGCTTTCGATATTCTGTAATGCACAGTGAATACGTGTACCGTCTGTTCTGTGTGGGTCAAAAATCTGAGTCGGGATAAAACGATATAGTAACAGGTTTCACGAGATATGCAAGTGAAGATCGCCCAAAAATTAAATATTACCGGTATTAAGACGGTTGCCGCAAAATGAAATATAGGGCGCGGGTTCAAAACTTGTACACGTACGACTACATAAAAAGCGACACATATGCTTCATTAGCGTGTCGTTAAATGATATGCCGCTGAAAAGAAAATAAGATTTTAGTTTGAAAAAAAAATGTTATACACATTAAAAACAATTTACTCATATTTATCATTAAACCCATAAAATGTTATCATTTTTCTTAACTGAAACCATTTTTATCTACGCAAGAAACAGTTATAGGTAAACAAATTGAACACTAATAGGGACAAAATAAAGCACACAAGTAACAACCCAGACTTTTCTCGGCTTTCCCGCTGTGCTAAGATCAATCTCTGTTTAATGATTTAATATGTAACAGTAAAAAGCAACAGTTGTTTTTTTTTTTATGATTCATAAAATCCAAGACAAAAATTTCCCACGAAAAATTACTCCCACGCACGAAAAAGACGACGTGCCCGGAAAACTCGGATAATCTAAGATCTCGAACTGAAGATCTGAGATCTGAGGTCTCGGATCTGGTAATTCTAGTTTTAAATGTGTCTTCATTGTATATTACCGAGAAAAGCCCATGATTTGTGACAATATAGACCTACTAATAGCAATTTAGTTATTTCCATAAAATATTAATGTACCTTTTGTCTATTATTAGGCCTACTTCAAATATGCCGAAGTTCGATTTTTCTATTTTAATTTTTTTGTTTAATAATGATGAACGCATTTCTTCAATAAGTATATCAACACGTGTCAATGTAAGTAACGGGCGTTGTTTATTAAACTCTAATGTTATTTATAAATAATATAACCCAATTTTTCCATACACGATTGTTGGGAAAACCTTCGCAGATTACCTTAGTAATTTGAATTATTGTATTATTTATGGTAAAGCGCGAATTGGCTATACATGTACGGTCAACCGACTTGAATAAAAGGCACGATCGCTGTTAATTTTGATTTCGCCCTACTCCTTTTTATATACAAGATAACACAACTACCATGTGTACTGTGAACTATACATAACTAGGTTACGACGGCGGTCACGGCCCGCGACCCAGACACATGCAGAGGACACAACACCATAAGGCAAGGCGCAAATTGAGACACGTATAGCACGTGTGAGGTGACACAGCACAGCACGTGTTTTTGTATCCTGTTGAAACCATTGTATCAGCGCAAATTGACCAGTGACGTGACTAGACGTGTGACGTTGTGACCACCCACCCATGTGACGTTGTGGTTGAGACACAGTTTTTCGCATCCCACGTGCCACTTGTGTGAATCGCCGTTGTCTGTTTTATCCTTCGTTCAGATCATCGTCGTCGTTTTATCATCGCCGTTGTCTGTTTTGTCCTTCGTTCAGATCATCGTCGTCGTTTTATCATCGAAAGATGTCAGAAGAGAAGATAATAGAGGCGGTAAGAAAAAACCCGGAGCTTTACGACACAAAACATGCCAACTACATGAAAACAAAGTTGAAAACCCGGATTTGGCAGGATATTGCGACAGATCTAAATTTAGAAGGTAAGTTAAAATACATTCATTATAGTTTTAAATACTAGTACTTTTTATTTTTATTGTCACAAATGGTTTCTATTCGTACATAAAAATTACATTTTTATAGAAAATACATAACCTAAAGTGATAAGCACTATATTGTCAATACTTTCCAAGCATAACGGATTGATGTTGCCAAGGAAGTGCCCCACAATTGTTAAAATATTCCGTAAAACTATCCCTGACTCTAAATGCAGCTAATGAAGTTCTCGCCCTGTTTCCTTGAACATGTAACAGTTGAGTTTGTGGCAGCTGTTCGATATCATTTACATCTTCTACCAGGGCTGAGGGTCGTAAGTAGTTGTGCAAAACACAAGCGGCTTTTACTACATCTCTCACAGTGTCCACTTTACTTTCAAATGGTCTTCGGAATACGCGAAACCGCGAAGACAGTATACCGAAGGCACATTCCACTGTTTGCCGAGCTCGAGAAAGTCGTGCATTGAAAACTTGGTGTTGATAATTTCCAGTTACTTGCCTTCTTGGATATGGTCTCATTAGATTTTCCGATAAAGGAAAAGCCTCGTCTCCAACAAAAACATACGGCAGAGGCTCGGCAATCGTAGGTATTTGTTCAGGATTGGGAAGTAGTATAGTGTGTTTGATCATTTTCTTGCCCAATCCACTACTTGCAAATACATTTCCATCGCTAAATCTTCCCATCGCTCCAATATCTATTGTGATAAATTTATAATCCGCGTCCACTGTTGCCATTAAAATAATAGAGAATGTATGTTTATAGTTAAAGTATGATGATCCACTTTTGCCTGGTTTTTTAATAACAATATGTTTTCCGTCGACAGCACCGACGCAGTGTGGAAATTGCCATCTATCCTCAAACCGTAAAGCTATAGATTTCCATGTTTCTGTTTTGGGTTCGGCTAAATAGACTGGTTGCATATTATTCCATATAGCGGTAGCTACTTCTTGGACAATATTAGACACTGTTCGATCTCCCAACAGGTAGTTATAAGCAATACTTTTGTAGCTGTCTCCAGAAGCCAAATATCTGAAAGGAAACAAAATTATTAAAATTGATTATCGTACATTATATATGTATTATGTAATATTAACGTGAATTACCATAAAGAAAGAACATAAAAGAAAAAAGTTGTACCTACCCCCGAGGTGGGGATTGAACTTACGTCTACTGGATTACTAGTCCAAAGCTCTAGCAACTAACCTACAAGAGCGACATTGGGAAAACCTTGTGTTGTAGTTAACAATTTTTTTTCTTTTATTTTCTTCCTTCATTTTTATTTGTCATAATATGGTATTTACAGTTTATTTATTCCTATGCTGTGCTTTAATTATCTTCTTTTTTTTCTTTCTTTGGCTTATGGTTTACCAGCACTTTTTAATTTGTGTAAAGCATTTTTAAAAAGTGCTGGTAAACCATAAGCCAAAGAAAGAAAAAAAAAAAGGTATTTACAATATCTATTAAAATTAATTTGTTTGCAAAAAAGGTATTTACAATATCTATTAAAATTAATTTGTTTGCATATATGTCATAGTTGATGTATGTAATGTAATAGATGTGGATCCATAATAAGTATTTGTTTCAGGTGAAGCAGCGAAAACGATGTGGCTCAAGTTGAGAAATTCTTATCGAGACGCACGACGGCGACAAATGAAATCTCTTAAAAGTGGTGCTGCTCCTGAAAACATTAGACCTTGGCGGTTTCAGAAGCAAATGACGTTTTTGGAAAGTTTTATGTCTGCTGGACCCCGTGAAGGAAACGTTAACGACAGCGATGACGATTCACAACATTCATCGGCACTACCCCTAAGCAATGAAATTTTGGACTCCGAAAATGTAGAAGGGGAGCATTGTTCCTCGAATCATGAACAATCCAACAATGCAGATGTTGAAGAAGACAAAGTTGAAGAATCCAGCACAAAAACGACGGGTACATTAGAGCAAACTTCAGTAGCCAACACCAAAAAACAAAAAATCAGAAAGCAGGACGATGTGCATTGTTTGCTGAAGAGGTCTCTGCAGAAGCGAGAGGAGAGATCTAAACAACGGGAGGAAGAAAGGAGAAAATTGGAATCTAGGGATAATCCTTCAGACGACCCTCTATACAATTTTTTCCTTTCAATGTACCAGCTAACAAAAAATTTGCCCCCCCAATACCAGCATAGGGTGAGGGGCCAACTTTTTCAGGCTGTGTCAAAAGCAGAAGAGGACGTTATGAACCTACAAAGTTCGTCATCGTTAACTTCGTATAATTACTCGGTTGCAAGCTCTCCCAGCACTCATGCTTGGTCTGATTCCCATCAGACACACTTCCAAATATCCCAACAACTACAAGATCGAGACCAGCAAGATCAGACACACATCCCATTACCCCAACAACCACATGGTGGAGACCTCCAAGATCAACCTGATATTTCCGCTTTGGCTAACTATGTACAGACATTTGATTCTCATAACAGATTGTAAAAAAAAATAAAATAAATAGCTTTAACCTGAATTTAGAAATATTTATTACTTACCTCAAGAAAACTGCAAGTTTTTCCTCTGTTGATATCGGCTTTTGAGCATTACATCCATTTGAGTCAATGTCTTGTTGAATCATCCCATGAACATCAAAAAACTGGTTGCGATTCATGCGGAAGTAATTGGTAAAATCAGCATCACTCATCATAGTAGTAATTTTAAACTGTCCACGCCTATTTCTCTCTGATAAAATGTACTTATTTGGTAATTTTTTTTTTTTTTTTTTTAATAAGAAAGAGAACAAAATATCTTCTTCAGCATCATCGGATTCTGATTCAGAATTCAAGTTTAACAATAATAAATGTTTGGTTCTTGCATCCGACATTTTCAAATATTGGATTGGTTGCGAGATCCCACAAACTGCACCTTAAAATATTTAGATCACCGCACAACCGATACGTGGGGTGTCTTGATTTCAACTGCGCCTCAATTTGCGGATCCCCACGCAGCACGTGTGGCACGCACGTGTCGTGTCCCTCGTGTCAGGCCACCTCACACGTGCTATACGTGTCTCAATTTGCGCCTTGCCTAAGGATCTGATCAATTAGCAGCGAGTCACAGACATAACGAATTTGCCTAGCTACGTTTTTTTTCATTCAAATACCTCACAATTCGTTTCATACGGTGCCAGTGAAAAGATTTACAACGCCGACGCCGGAGATCTAGACGCGTCTCGCCGTTCCTAATTATTACAGACTAATAAAAAATCGAGATAAGCGCCATACGGTGTCCGTACATGGACACAATATTATTACATTAGGGATTTGTACGCAGTCAAAATAATCTGATAAGACGGCCTTGTGTCGGTAACCTTGACCTTATTGCTATGCAAGGAAGATATCGCCAATGACTGAAGTTATCGTACACACAATAACAGCGATGCAGAAATATATTCGAAGGCACGAAAGATTTCGGGAAAAATTTAGGCAACTCCACGAAAAAGTCGGCCTAGGGTGAAAAACACGCGAACAAATTTATCAATAATAACCAACAAGGAAAACTAAATAATCGCTGACGAATATAACGTGAATCACAAGAGGAACTCATTTCACGATAATTACATTGGTTAATCATTTTGAATAAAATGTGTCATTTTAGTACACGTATCATCGCACAGCGAAGTGGATGAATGTTGCAATGTGGAACCAAATTGTTTATTTTACTTCTTAGCTTTATTTATTTGTAACCGACAGCTTCCACAAAGACACGGGAAGGCTACCGCCATTTCTCAACAACTGATGCCACTCATCACCATGCACAAAATTGAGTAAATTTGTTTTTTAATTACTTAATTAAACTTAACGGTTTTCTTGATTTTTTTTTACGTTGGTTCTCAACCTCCACCAAAATATAATTGAACGAGCAAAACAAATTTCTGTTTTAACTCGACCATTGGCCATTTGTCTGTCCGTTTGGGGTATGCCTCACACCATGGCTTTTGATGAATGCGTCATCTGATTTTCATAAAACTTGGCATACGTGTTCATACTTTTACCCTACAGACCCTATTGTTTTTGAGGTTGATTCCCCCAAAATTGGGGGTACGGGAGGCAAAATGTGAGCGGTTAAAACTGTGAAAAAATCGCAAAGCCCGAGTAGGGTAACAAGTTTAAAGAAGTTTTACAATCTGTATAGTGTTAATTTCTGAAAATTCCAAAATCTTAAGACGATAGGACCCACAAATCGCCAGGGTGAAAATTTTAGTAAAATTACAAAAATTCAAATTAAAGAGACTTTGTAACTAACATAATTATCTGAGCGTAGCGTTGAGTTTCGGAAATGTCAAAATTTTGAGACCCCGAAGCCGAAAAAGTTTTATCAAAATATTCAACTACCTTTTAGTGAAAAAGTCTATTAAGTTCAAAAACTTTGGAATTAAAAAAATGAACATTACATTCAGACTGTGGTTTAAATTCTCTTTAATTTGATACCCCACATGAGCTTTTGCGAATTTTCTTTAAATTTTGATCCGCTTACACTTTGCCTCCCAGATCAATTTTGAGGGGGGGGGACAACATCAAAAACAATATGGTCTGTAGGGTAAAAGTATGGACACACGCCACATTTTACGAAAATCGGCCGATAAGTTATGCGTTTATAAGTTATCGTGAGACATATCACAAACAGACAAATCCCAAACCGTCGAGTGCAAACTCAGAACACGCTTCGCTCGTTCAAAAATTGCCTGTCCGAGGTTTGTGTATCCACTGCAAAGTGTTAATATTTACCGCTTACATTTGCCAAAATCACATTACCGACTGTGTGTAGAAATCATTAGGTACGCGACCAGCTGTCAGCTGGCGGAATATGTTACTACATGTGTTCACACCAAAATTTCAATTAGGTACTTAAAAGTATAAACAACAATGAACGCTGGTGTATCTGTAGGCGGCAGACAGATACGTGCCATCAAAATAGCGGCTACTGCATGTACGTATAGACAGAAAGATACAACTGCACAAATTACAACAGGAGCACGACCTCCCTCTCTCTCTCTCTCTCTCTCTCTCTCGCGCGCACGCACGCACGCACACACACACACACACACACACACACACACACACACTTGCGGTGACACACGTGTTATGCTGTTCGTTCGCTCTTTGCTACTATTTTTTTATAATACAAAAAAATAAACTATTTCGCAAGACATGCTACACACGCACACAGCGGTGTCTACGTTGCCGGCACAATTTCAATATATTGCCACTACGGTTATCCATAACATGAAAATTTTACTCACAAAGGTTTCCTTACTGAAAGGCTAGGCGTATTAACGCAAACTGTACAACGTCCTTGATTTAGGCTAAAAATTAAATTCAGTCCTCACTTTACTTACACGTTGTGAGAACATAACTGTAATATTCCACGGCATATCCGTTTGATATAACACATGCTTATCGCGCTTAAACAGATCTTGGCTTGCGTTTTACTCTACTGAACCCTGTTTTTGAGACTGACCCTCCAACAAATACGGGGACGGGGCTAAAAATATGGGGGCGAACAACAAGTGAATCGTAAAGTCCATGTGGAATGTCAAATTAAAAGAAATTTTAACCGCAATCTAAATATAGTCATTTTTCAAAATTTTTGGACGCCAGATCCCTAAAAAGTGGGCGAAAATTTTTAACCAAAATCTGAATGTAGTTTAGAGTTTTTGAAATTTCACATCAGTTTTAAATTCGAGAAAATCCAGCGGGGATCACACTGATAACATAAATCCGATCGTTTGGAATTGTTTGTGTTTACTGTACGATTGCTTCACTAAACAGAAAATAGTGGGGCAATCGGGATTTCCGTCATTTTTTCGATAATACAAAAATGTCTAATATGGAAATTTATCTAATAATATAAACAGTTTACTAATATAATATATCTACTTCGTTCTAAACTAAACAGTGAGCGAGTTCTGCAGCAGTCAGGGAGCATATTATTTTTACTGTTCACTTTAATAACAAAATGCCAAAGCGCAACTGCTTGTTTACCGATTTATTACATAAAGTGTATAATAATAATGGCTCCCATGTGTACCACCGAAGCAGCTTAGGAGTCAGGCAGGGTAGGCTGCCCCTTATGCGAGCCATACCGGCATACAAGGAAGGCAGTGTGGCCAGCACTACGCTTCAGCCGGCCATTATTATCCCCAGGATGTTATCCCAGGTACTCATCTTCAACAGGCTGAGTGTCGACCTGGGGGCTGAAAAGCGCACCTTGATTTTATGGTGCGGGCCCGGGAATCGAACCCGGGACCTCTAGATTAGTAGCCAGGTGCCATACCCACTGGTCTACTGAGCTGCCTACATAGTGTATCCTTTTTTAAAAAACAACTGATTGGAAATATGTGCTACGTACAATATGGAATTCTCGCATTCCGATGGCAAACGAACGGATAAGTAACACCGAAGAGAATATTCAAGTAAAACGCATGAAAATGCAGCGCCCATTATATGATGTGACACCGTCAGCGGGTCGACTGAGACGTATGCTTCAGCTTCACCGTAGACTGAGCAAAACGTTTAACGCGTTACTACAGACAAACCGTGTTGTCCTGAACACGTCACGACTTGACGGTGTCACAATATTAATTTATTAAACAAACTCTAGCGAGGCTGTTTTCAAAGAGATACACAATGGAATAATTGAATAATCCAAATTTTGGATGTGAACACGTAGGCCTATTATCACAGGGGTAGGTAATATGGAGGTGGCAGGCGGATACAAAAGGTCAAGCAACTGGGAAACCCAGGTATAGGCCTACTCAGAAATACCATAACATTTCATTTTATTATTTAGAGCGATTGGATTCTGAAATGTGATGTTTTACCACATGGCCACCTGTTCCATACGAATAACCAGAAAGGTTATAAATAAATAAAAATATTTGTGGTCTTTAACCAAAGACTGAAAATTGTGGATTTTTAAGTAATAAGGTACACCCTTATTTCCTTATGAAGTACGATATAAGACATGTATGTCTCTTTTCAGTGCGATTTCACTTTAATACTCGACTGTTGAGTTTAAATGACGTCCTCATACAACGGAAACGTTAATAAAAATACGGCTGTAAGATTTATTCGAGACACATTTTTCAAAATTATGTGACAAAAGTGTCCAAAAACAACCTCTGAAAATGAAGTAATCGAAACGTGGCGCGATATTTCGAATTTTCATAATACCGCCTCCGAGAGCGTACGTAAAAGAAGACCGCAATGCAAAACGATTAAAATAGGATTGAGAGAAAACGGCTTTAATTCAATTTTTTAACTCAACGCCTAAAGAATTACAGCCTGTTTTGAAGTTCAATGTTTTTAAAAGTACTTGCTGATTTCATATATTGTATAAATATTTTTATTTATTAAATAAAAATAAAAAAAATAAAAATATCTTGAATTTAATTTTCCGCATCACACAATGACATAACGTCAACCATCGATGGTTTTGTGTTCATGCTCATCCTTTGAGTAGCGATCCAGTATGCTAAGCGGTCCAATGGCTACCAGTATCGATAAGGAGCCTGATGCAAGGACAAACGTATGTAAATTCACAGAGACGGACCGACTGATGACCACAGCGTGTCTGCAGAGACAAGCGCGCACGTTATGTAAAAAACGTTTCCAGCATAGTTACGCGTACGCGCCGACCTATATACTACTACTGTCCCCGCTACTTTCACTATTGCCGAGTTATGCCATTCTTGACACTAATGTGACAATGTGATCTCTCTATTGCAAACACGTAATGTAATTAAGTGTAACACGAAACGATTGTGTCTTACTTCCACGTTGGTCGCTTGACAGAGTGGACAGCAATCTCTGTCCAAAACAGACCAAGACGCTTTGTAAAAGTATTACAAAAATTTTAAGAAATTACAAGAACAATCATCACAAAACAGGGCCGTGGGATTGACGTAAACCACTGGCACCGGCAACGATGTATTATTTCAATTACTTTGCTTAAAATTTACATTGATGACTTTTTGACTCGAAGAAGCAATAAATACTCATAAACGCAGTCGAAAATGCAAATCAAACGAACAACTTATACTTTACGGGACGAGGAGCATAGTCACCCTATATGCTACATCGGCCGAATACAATAATTTCAACTAGATCAGTGGATATGGAGCCTGGCCCGTGGAAATGAGCACCCGGGATAACATTCTCGAGTAATAACGGACAGCGGAAACATTGTACTATACCGGCCACACTACTCTTCTCGTGTGCCGAAAGGTTCACATAAGGCATCACGTTCTAAATCCTAGACTGCTTACGTGATAAAAAGGGAGCCAACAACTTGTAACAGTAACGTTATGACATCTCGAAGATCATAACCTATCGGTGATAAACCAACGGTCCAAGTTACTGATTCTAATATCTTGACAACGTATACTGCTTACGATTGTGAAAAATATATGATAAAAAAAAAACAGCAAGTAAATTTCAGATTATGCAACGGACTATACACAGACTATTTAAAAACTGAAAGATGAGGGACCCAAAACCGAAATATTAATGGTCAAACTATTTGTTTTTACTACGTGGACAAATACCAAGAAACTGACGTCGACTTGGGCACTGACCAGGAAGAGCATGGGACATATTGGGAATTAACAGACATGAGAGAATACCGATAGAGGAAAGCTCAAAGGCGTATTCTACGTGGAGTCACGAAACTAGAAACTATTTACTGGTACTGGTGGTACGTAAACGCACGAAAGACACCCCCCAGAAAGAAATGGAAATATAGTCTATTTAGTTCGCAACAGACACTGTAAGCGCAGAAAACTTTCGCGTTTCGTACGATGGTCTTGACGCCTAGAAAAATCATGGTCGTGATCGAGTCGCAATTATAACGTTTAACGTGTAAAGAAGGGGGGTGGTGTCGACACAACGCGTGTGCATACGTGTTGTTACAAAAACCTCCTCTGTTACGACGAAAGAGCAGGTGCAGTGCGGCTCGCCCTCTACAGACATCTCTGGAAAGTCACGTTCTATGGAGGGCGTTGGCTCACTAGTCTGTTTTTATCACCTCACTTTTTACAACAGAACACTCCAAACGTGAATTTTACAAGCAAATAAATTACAACAGCGTGACGTGACGCGTGTTAATATTGAGAACACGCTAGTTTTAATAACGCATGTTAATAGATATAACACGTTAATTAGTAACGTATGTTTTCAAAGTACATTATGTTCATGAAGAAATACATGAAATCCACATATGTTGTTTTAAACATTAATATTGTCATAAAGTTAAGCACAGACCAATTACTTATTCTCATATAAACTACTTACTACCCCTACTGCATGGGCGTAGGCAGTGGGGGATTTGTGGAGTTCAAACCCTCCCGTTTTTTTTTTTTTTACATAATAGGCAATAATTCAGTACAACTAGAGAAATATTCGGAGATGGGTCTATTTCCTCCACTTTCCACGACACCCCCCTCCAGAGAAATAAATTCTGCGTACCCCCATGAACGCACCAGTATTACCGCATTCAAACGTAGGAGTATGGAAATCGGTAGGATTGTTCATTTTTAAACTACCAGCAAACACAAAATGTGCATGATGACAAACGTTAACATTTTCCCACCTTGATCCCTACATGGCAACTTCACGTTCCCCCCCCCCCCCCCGTTATCTCGAGTAACCTATCCCACAGTTCCTGTACTCAACCGGTTCTGAGTGGTCGGGAAGAAGGTTGTGCTAAAGATAATCTGGGCTACCTCTGGCTGGGCAGTACGGTGCACGTCGCCAGCAAGGGTATGTCTATTTTGTATGGAAAAGAAAACCTGCTTTACGAAACCAACCACTGTGCAGCTAGTCTACTCCGATCAGTAGGACTGTCAGCCCTATTCCCCACAGCTGTTTCCTCCGGGTTGAGGTCGAGCAATATAGCTACTAGTATACCTTTAGACTCGTCGTGATTGAAGGTACGAGAGTTACGATGCGGGACTAAATGATGAAGCAGAAGAAAGAGAGCCTTAGACGAATGAAAGCAACTTAGAATTGAGGAAATTACACTAATCGGATGGTCGCTCGGCAGCAGTTTGTAGAACATTTTAATAATATTTAAATTTAATAAATAATGAAAACTTTGTCTGGTTCTACAGATATTTTTTATTTTCCTGACAACCAGCTACCAGTTACGGCAGATACGATGGAAATGTACAAAAGGGTAACAGACTAAGTCCGTAATACAGAAGACATACATAAGACGCTGATGTAAGCACAAGAAGCTGGAACATTTTATCGCTTTATCGCGTAATTACTGAGGGAACAGGCTCCTGCGGAATTAATACACATAAGATATATACATGATGATGAGTACTGTAGCTACATATTGCAAGGAGATGGATAGCTCAGACCATGAAATGTTTGTATACCCAAGGTGGGAACGAATCGGCCACAATTTCGAAACAGAATTGGGAATAAGATTGAATACAAATACAGTAATAGCATATAGTGGGATGTATGTTAAGTAGCGAGTCAAACCGGAATTAAATAACCCCTGCATCTATTTGTGAAGCCAGTTATGCCTGACAAAGTGTCTACATCAGACCGTACCGGACACAGCTGTCATGGCGAAGAAGACGGGATTTAGTTGGTAAGCCACACTCAGGTGTGGCAGTGTCTCATGAAGATTTACCCTCTTCAACGAAAAGTATTACTGCGGCTATAGGAACTGAGAAATATGCGGACATAAGATTTATCGACAGTTCCAATGTTATTGACATCTCTTACAATGAGATCGAGCTTTTATTATTAATTATTATCAAACTTTCATTCCGGTGTTATCTTTACAGATATTATGAAAAACAAAAAATAACTGTAACTAAACACAAATCCACAAAGTAAAAAGAAAATTTAACCTGGTAATATTTAATGTTTACAAGCAAATAATGAGGCCTGTGTGTTTAGTATGGTTATAATTTACTTCAAATTCACGCTTTTAGAGATGAATTCTGTCTGGCTTTTCCACTTCGCAAATAAAGTTAGGGGGAAACAGAAACGGAGACGCTCATGCTGACACTTTCACAAACAATTCCCGCGTCATGCGATCCCTTCCTGGACGGTTAAGTTTCTCAATTCGAGAGGGCGGACTAGTGAACTTTTTTCCATCTTTCTCGCGGTCACTAAATGTTTCTCAATTCGAGTGCGTCCGCTAACTCTAGTAAACCTTCCAAATATTTATTAATCTTGTTATAAAATACGATAATGCCATCTACTTTATATCGAAACATGACGTAAAACCGAGTACACTTAAATTTTTCGATATCGTACTAAAAAAGTTTCCGCTACAGTAATGATAAAACAAGAACATGAACTTCAATACGAAACGGGGGGGGGGGGGGCAAAGCTTCGGACTGGAGCAACGCTGTACCGCACTACTTCGGTAGTATTTAAAACAAATTCCTTACTTGTATTCTATCGCAAGATTTGCATCGTTTCACATTAAATTCTTGCCAAGCTGTTGAACTCGACAAAACGCGTACTTTACATAATCCACAATAACAGTCTGCAAGTTTTCATTAAAAATAAAATTCCTCCGCGAATATTCTAATTTTACTTCCATATTCCGCCAGTGTATAGACCTATTATTAAATACCACGCTGGCCGACGCTCGTGAGGGGTACGCGCACGAGCGCGCTGCACACCTGTTTGCAAGATGCTGGCAAACAAAGACGAAGTAAGGCATGTGGTGTGTAAAGTCACGTCTATTCTGAAGCACGACATATGGTCGCGTGCGCCAAATGTAATAATAAACGCGCTTAAACAGGCAGCAGCCTACCCCTAAAAAACCGTTTGTAATAATTCTGCTGTCTTTACTCAACTAACTTCTTAAATAAGATAAAACAAATTCGATCGTAAATACTATACGGTAACCACCCAAAAATTGCATGGAAAACGTTTATCCCTTTAAGTAATTGCTTGTCAGATTAAAATTGCATGGAAAACGTTTATCCCTTTAAGTAATTGCTTGTCAGATTAAAATTGAAAAAGACTAGCCCGGAAAGATTGCAGCATGGTTATTAGTTTTTATTTCTCCACTGAAATTTTCACAACCAATTTTAAGGAATACAGAACAACCTGTCTAGTAAAATGTAATTTGGAAATACTATATTTACCGATTTAAATCCATGATTACAAATTTGTGAAATATTTATCTGTTTGGTTATCGTTCTGTTATTTTAAGTTTTTTTTTAATATTTTAATAAAATGTGTTAGAAAATGCAACAAAATATTTACTACAAATGCATGCGTATGCAATTAATTACATTCCTACTAAAATCTCATATACCATATGCCGAAGCTTCCTTTCCCTTTACTTTTTCATCTTTTGTTATATTTATGATTATCATTTTTGTTATTTCAAAATACGTCATTACACCTCATTAAGCCATCGAGGTCTTTTGTGGACAACAAAAAGTTAATTGAAACAAGAAGACTGAGCACAACCCCCTAGTGTGGGCCTGATCAACTGTCGACTACAAGGCTGTCCATTATCACATTTTCCTTTTAATTTATACATAGATGACGTTTCCTTTTAATTTATATATAGATGATGTCATACATAATTGGCAGAAGAATTTTCAAGCACATTTTATGACTGGTTAACTATGACACGTTGTTATTTGCTGGTGACCACAGGCTATCGTGTCGAATTCTGAAAGCGGCTTGCAGATGGTAT
The DNA here is from genome assembly GCA_034769895.1 of Magicicada septendecula. Taxonomy (NCBI): domain Eukaryota; kingdom Metazoa; phylum Arthropoda; class Insecta; order Hemiptera; family Cicadidae; genus Magicicada; species Magicicada septendecula. The sequence goes on along the minus strand of CM068370.1, from coordinate 386,193,267 downwards.
TGAGTCGAATCTGCAAGGATTTCGGATTAAAGAGCTCCACACTGAAGACCAAGGGGATGGCTTTTCATGGAGCCGATCTCATACGAGAAAAAAATTGTTGTAGATGGTACTGTTATGAAGCAGGTCAGTAATGTTTTATCATCTGGGCTACAATGTGTCTTATGTTACAAACAATTACGTAGTGAAGAAATGTCGATGCACGGTAGGAACTGAATATTATGAGTACACGTGATAAGATTGCCCAGTATAGGCTAAAACGATTGGAATATCTTGACCTAATGGATGACTGCCGCATCTCCACACAAGCAGAAAGGACGGAGAGGCGTGGGGCGTCCGAAGAACGGTTGGAGTGACCAGCTCTAGTCTGTTTGGGACCGAACAAAAATTTTTTGTTTGTTTAATCCTTTCTGAAGATGATGTAATGATGATTATTTCAAAATAAAAAGAAAACAATTATTATTTTGCCTTCTTGTGCAAACGTATACAACGTTGCGTAAAATTCGTTTTAGCGCTTATGTATATAAGATGTAACCAAATTGATAAAATCAACTTTTACATAACATTTATTAGTATCAAGAAAAAAGAACATATTATATTGCTAAAAATACCTGTTACGGGATTTTCCTACGTAGAACTCCTCCCCAAGCCTGGGTAGACATCGTATAATAAACATACAATATTCAAGGAGACGCTGACTAATCGTAACTACTGTTGTAAAGTGGGATTACTTTCGCTAACGATGGATAGGCTCACCACGGCACCTGATTCGTATTTAGAAACCGATTAGTATGCTGTTAAAATTTAACGGTTCGCGTCGCGTCATCGGATAATAAAGGTCAATAGCGTACTTCTCTCTCTCTCTCTCTCTCTCTCTCTCTCTCTCTCTCTCTCTCTCTCTCTCTCTCTCTCTCTACTTTAAGAAACAAACGTAATGGTTTTGAAAATATCTATGACTGTGGGTACTTAGTGATTGAACGAACTGAACAAACGAAATATCTTGGTTTAATACTACACAGTAATCTGACACAGAAAGGTAATATTAGCTAACTAAAGAAAGAGTTGTGTTCATTCTTGAGAAAATTCTACTTTTTACGAGACACTGTTGTACAGAAAACTAGCTGATCACAATATATCATGGATTGGTTGGATCTAAAATAAATTAAGGAATTGGTTGTTGGGGAGGAACGTATATTACAACGTTAAAGCCAGTTACCCATCACAAAAGGGAATCATTCGAATTATTTCTACGAAACACTCTTGTGGCCACTTTTTCAGAAGTTGGGAATTTTTCCACCCATTAAGGCATTTGTATGTTTTTAAAATTCTTAGGCTCTTTTATGTTAGAAGTAATAATACAAATTTAAATATAAAGACTGTAATCATGGAAAAAGCCATACTTAAACATTTTTGTTTGTTAACGGTCCAAGTCACGTGTTTTAATTTCTTATTTTCTTACCTTTGTTAGGTCCGTCTTGTGACTTATCTTTAGAATAAAATTAGTGTGACGCGTTTCAGGTCATCTGACCCATCCTCAGACACTTGCTCGAAAAGAGGTCGTCATATATTAAAATTCAATTAAAATAAAAACACATATGTAAATTCATTGTCAATAATTAAATGTTCAAAAACATGAATAACACTGTTGTCGTGGTGCACCACGCGATTACCGATCGATAATAGTGTTATTCATGTTTTTGAACACTTAATTATTGACAATGAATTTACATATGTGTTTTTATTTTAATTGAATTTTAATATATGACGACCTCTTTTCTAGCAAGTGTCTGAGGATGGGTCAGATGACCTGAAACGCGTCACACTAATTTTATTCTAAAGATAAAAGTCACAAGACGGACCTAACAAAGGTAAGAAAATAAGAAATTAAAGCCATACTGCTGTGATTCTGTGGTCAAAATTAACTGTTCATCAGTTTTACAGTATTAATAGTGCTCCACGCTTAAGGCCACTCTACGCGAATTTCGGAACTCTCTGAAATCATGGTTGCTCGCAATACCAAATATTGAAGAAATTTTAAAAATTGTTGAATTAGAAATATATAAATTTTTTAAAAAATTATATTGAAAATTTATTATATTGTGGAACTGTATTATTCCTTTTATAAATATTATATTATATTTCTTTTAATGCAGGTTACTGAATGTGTTTTCAATTTAATCCTCGTTTCGTAGATCAAGAAATTTAACTGGTTTCCTGTTAGTGACGCAGCAAGCGGTCCTATTTATGTTTATGTATGAGAGGAAAGCCTTACACGGTCATTTCCAAGGGGGGGGGGGTACTTTGTTTCATCAATCTTTATTTTAGTAGCATATTCTTGTCAACATTGTGAGACAAAATAAGCGAAATGTTTAAAGTATAGGCAGCAGAAAGTAGCTAAATTTGAACCATCTGTGGCTAGTGACAACTCAAATTTTAATGTTTCCATTTTCAAACGTCAAAAGTATTATATGTACAGTACAGTAAACAAAAAAATAAATTTCTGTGCGGGTAAACCAATAAATACAACTTAGTACATAAGCTGCTAAAGTATAATTTGCATTCCCTTCCAAACTGAATTAACTAGCCCTGGGAAAAAATAAAGATAGAGAACCATAGTTGGCGGTCAAGTGTTACACAGACTATACAAAATTAAAAATTTTCATGATGAAACGTCATCGTACTAAAAACACGTCACCAGGTAAGAGGGGAGGAGGAAGCAGCAGCAGCAGCAGCAGTAGTCAGCTGTTGGCCACAGATACTCGTATGGCACGCAGAAATCCGTCCCGTCTGGTCGGTCACGCTCTAATTCACGTTACTGCTACCGACAATTCTGGTTAACCGCCGCCATCTATACTCTATACGTACTTTTGTTTCTCCTCACGTGCGCTGAATTGTTGTTTATCGGTTTCGTCCCCTCACAACGAAATCGAACATCGTTATGTAAGAAGCTGAGTTTGGAGGGAACTATAAGCTGTTGAGAAATACTTGAGAAAAGTCGCAGAGTTAAAAGAAGACACAGACAAACACGGACATTAGAAGAGATTTAGAAATGTAAACTACGCTTCCATTTGTGGTAAGAAGACAACTAAGACGCTATAATAATAACTTAGTTTGCCCGACGTTGTGTGCGTCAAATATAATAATACATTTACTGTTTTTGTTTATCTCACGGTTCAATTCAATAAAATCAATACTTCATTACTTTCTAGTAGTTAATTTATTAACTAAATATCATTATATTATCATCATATTTAATGGTACACATAATTATTACTATAAATATTAATTAATGCACATTTAACAAAGTTAATACTTCTTCAATCTCGAAAACTTTACTTCTTACTATATTTCATTCTTCAATAATTGATCAACTTAAGTTTAGTACAACATTTTGTATCATAACGGATTCATTTAAAATCAAAGCGATTGTAATATAGATATTTTATGAAATACTAGACTTCCTAGGATTTTCTCAATGGGTTTCAACATGACCTTACTTATAATGAAGTCTCTAAATTAATACTTTAAATAAATTTCTTTAGTGAGTTCTTTTAGTGGCAGACAAGTGGGTGTAAAAATTAATTAGTACATAACAAATTTACTTTTGGTACGAATTATCCATATCTTGTAGAGGTCGCAGGTGTGGTAAGCTACGCTTCTTGATCAGCATTTGGAGTATTGATGATACTTAACACCTTCAGGATCTCGAGTGGTCAGCGTGGACCTCACTGTAGCCCTTCACATATACAGCACATTACACAACGCGTGTTCGTATTGGATTTATTGCGAGTCTAAATTATTGTTGCTATTACTTCGGTTATTCACTGACATTCTGTAAATATATCATTTAATTTACTCGCGATATTGTTTAATGATGTACTGTTTAAAGATGGTATGTTACACTCGGTTTTCTGGTTTGCTTATCTGATATACACTTGACGTTAAGTTACTGTTAATCGTTCACGACAAATTGTTATGCAACATTGTTCGAATTGTTAATACCGCCGTTGTATTGCGTTTTGTGACGATTTCAATAATAAAAAAAAATAAATAAATAAAAAAAATAATAAAATAGGAAATGTAAAAAAGGAGACAAATTTAAATTTTAATAAGTCGCACATTTAAACTAATTTTAAATCCCTTAAATAACTCAAAATAATATTTAATAGAGATTTAATGGCAAAAAGGAATGCGAGTGTAAAGGTAAGGAAACCCTTTAATAATTTACCATGCACCGACATTCGTTAACCGGAATTAACTTGCATACATGCCCATAAACTAAACTAATAATACTTGTAAATTGAAATTAAATAAATAAATAAACAATAACACAGTAGTATACTATAATAAATTCTGAAGTAAAGCATATCTTTGGATAATTAAAAGGTCAAACTTTAATACCGTAAATAGCGAATAAAGGTGGAACTATTTTATTGTGATGCGTAAACTCCGCGCAGTTAACTTACCTGTCCTAACAGAGTAAATCAGTCGAGATGGAGCGTTCTCGTAGTAAACAGTACCTACCGGAACCATGCCCCAAAGTACGACAATATTTTTTTAATTTTAGAGGGCAGATATAACAATGTGCAGCGGAATGTAGCGGCAAATTAGTGTGCTAATAAGCTTAAATGTAATCTATAAAACAAAAGGAATAAATAAGTGTGAGAGATGACATCTCTATTGACTAGTATGTAAGATCTCAATGTGTGTTTAAAATAAAAAGGTACGAGGTACCTAAAGTGAGAACCTTTTATAAATAATGATGTGACGTGCATTTCTGTGGCAAACAAAAACATTTACTCGAGTTATACTACTAAAGATGCTTAGCTAACAGACTTCCGAGAACAGCATACCAGCTTCAGAATGACCTAATCACTTCAGGAACTTCAGCAGGAAAGTAAACTACAATAAAGATCAACCATTGGTGGACACCCCAAGGACCAAGGACCCGGACACAGAGTAAACTTCTGGATATCACAGGTGACACGGAGACTTGTCTTCCGTGATTAATTAACATTCAAACAAATGATTTGTTAAAGACAGTTTAAATAACAATATAAAAGACTTTAATGATAGTCACTTTATAACATGTAGTATGTCATACGATTCAAAAATATTTGTAGTAGCAAGTAGTGCTTATATTATAAAGCTTCACTGATACAAAAAAAAAATTAGATTAAGTCCATTCTTCAAATGGCCCCCAAATAGTATGATAGAAAATGAGTAAGTGAGCTTAACTCACAAACAAGTTTAATATCCCGGATCCGTGGAAAATGCTAGCACATAACAATCCTTATGTTGTGGGCCCCTTTCAGAAAATATTTTAATAAACTGTAAACTGTTTATTAAGAAAACCTTATGTGGAAAAATTTATGTAGGTCTGTTAAAGTAATCGTTTAATAAAGAGATGTCATTACATTACACAAAATACTGAGTGAATAAATCATCAGACACCCATGTAAAATTTCCTTTAATTATAACTACAGCTGGTAGAATTAATAATTAGAAGTTGATTCCGACTATGGCAGCCCGTGCAATTGATCCGAGGTAAGTATGCACAGGTTCCCGATGTTATAACGTAGGTAAGACGTTATAGTTTCACTATCAGTTACTCATACGATCAGAAACTCGAACGCTAGAAAATGTTATTAACAGTTCATATCGTATCGATACTAAGTCATTTTTACGAACTCCCGTAATACTTTTGTCACGCCTTTTACTTCCGCTCCCTCCGAAAATTTAGTAGACTCCTCTTTTCGCGTCTCTGTCGCTTGCCTATATCGAACATGAGAATTTCCCCACTAGACTTCTGATTTCGGCGATGCCGTTTCCTAATTGGCTCTTTTTCGTACAACCTACTCCAGAGACCACCTACTTTTTCAAAAGTAAGTTCTGATAGGTCTTCTGATTCCCACCAAACTACTCTCCTGGGTCCTTTACCCTTCGGTCAACGGCATTTCCGAATACTCTGGTAATAAATCTAGCTGTCGTATCTCTTAGTCTTCACAAAGACAACCCTTCGATTTCTCTTCCAACAGCTGCCTCTCCAATTAGTTGCGCCTATGGTATTATCTTTTCTTGAACAAAGGCCTCGCCAACTCTCTCCGTAAGTATTTTCTTTTGTGTCTGGTTCCCAACAAAAACCTATCCTTTTAGTTCCTGCGTTAACCTCGAGTACGATTTCTTTCCTGGTATCATAGTATTGTTCCGGTGTATCCTCTGTTGATGCGTTTCAGTCAAGGAACACCCTTCATTGTCTTCTGTCTGCTGTTGTTATGTTCGTGTAACCTTTCATCCTTTGTCAGAACGAAACATTTCTCACTTGATGAGTTTATTCACTCCCTCGTATACTTTTCTCCGGATTGTAGGCTTTTATTCACTGGCGTCCTTTCTAGATACACCCAGCACAATAACCTTGTCTTTCTAACACGTGGCCGCTTGCTACGCTAGATTTATGGAGTGTCAATTAGGCTTGCGTAGACGGCAGCGGACGCCCTTCACATATACAGCACACTCCTACGAATAACTTCATACATCAATTGTCACCACGTTCAATGACATTTACCTTAACTAAAAGAAAATTTAATTAACAACGTCAATTAGAGACTCTTCGCATTCCGTGCACAGGCTCATCCTTTCCTGCACATAGTGTAGTATGTTTACTGTTGGCAATTCGGGGGGAAAAAACTGGTGCCGTAACTTTAAATGCCATACATAACGGTCCCACCCCCTTAGCAACTTACTTTCACATTCGCCCTTTTAAATGATTTTTTTTTTAACATTCATCTATGATTACAAAATTACATCTAGTCATATAATTTTTGCGTGGACTGAGTTCTATCATACTCATTGTGTTATGTGTTGATGTGTTTTAATTATTATATTCTTGACACGTTCGTTATGAACTAGAAGAAAAAACAATTTTACCTGATGATGGGAACGTGTTCCCGAAACATGTCGTAAGACATCAAAGACGTAGTCGCAGCACGGATAAAGAAAAAGGTATTTATTTATATAATTTAAACTACATTTTATCTATGTTTCAATACGACTCTTTACATATATTCTCTTTTGTTGTTCTTTCCTGCGCATGACACACAAATATACACAGAAAATAATTAAACATTTCATTTAATAATAGTAATAATCATCATGATAATAATATTAGTAATCCTGAAAATTAGATTATCTCTCACCCATACACATTTAGTACATTTGGTTTTTATATCAAATATTACCTAACAATACACTATTATATGTACTTTCCTCGAATAGCTAGTTGATTGAGAATACTATTATAGAAATAATAATTAACAAAATATTTTCTCTTCATCTCTACGAATCTACAATTTAAACGATAGTCCTAATGTACTTAATCAATTTACTGCCACAATTTTCTAATTTAAATTGCTACCGATGTTCTATTAGTTCACCGTTTATTAGTTGACACTTCGCTATTCTTTCAGACTTGAAAGTTTTTGCGATAATCATACATTTAACGTTCCTATCCGTAACCTACTAATTGTTATTACACTAGCAACATTTTGAGACATTTATTTTATCTATGCATCTACGTTAACAATAATTGTCAATAGTTTAGTCAACGTTTGCTAACAGGCATTAATAGTTACAATTATACAATTCGTCATATTATATCTCATTATTAAGATAATTGTTATCACTTTTTTTTGTCCAGTTACATTTTAGACATCACATTGATCATTTTATAAGGTATACAATTTTCTTTTTATCTGGCGTCAACTAAGCCTCTGAATATTTCTTCAGCTGCCTCGTGTTGAAAATCCCACGTATTGAACTGCTGTTTACGTCGTCCTGTATTTGGTACGTGGCGCTTCCCACCTTCCGTGTGATAGTATAAGGACCTTCATATAATGCGCAGAATTTCCCAATTATATTTTGCGTAGCGTCTGAAAGTTTGTGTCCGAATTAGGACCTGGTCCCCTACTTCAAATGTGGTAATTTTTCTTAGTTTGTTTATCCGAGCAGCCTGTCTCTCTCCTCTCTCCTTGATTCTTAATTGTAATTTGTCTATGTCGACACTTTCGTTATTTATTACACAAACAAATACCGTTATTTATTACACAAAATATTTTTCCCAATGTCTACCTGGTTTGGTTCCGAATTGTGCTTCATACGGTGTAACCTTGATAGTGTCTTGATACGTCTCATGTAGATATGCCTTTATTGTTTTTATATACGTATCCCATTTTGTGTGCTTTTCTCGTACGAAGATTCGGAATAAGTTGCCTAGCTGTCGGTTCCATCGTTCTGCGATTTTGGTACATGGATTTCTGATTGCTGTATATTTTGGTTTTATATTTAAATCCTTCAGACCTTCCGTCCATTTACATGACGTAAATTGTGTACCATTATCCGTTAATACACTGTTAGGCTTTCCGTGGGTAGTGATATATTGCTGTAGTCGTTTAAGGGACACAATGGTAGTGGATCTTCTTAATGCGTATAACTCTACATATTTCGTGAAGTTATCGACGATAACCAATAAATACTTCACCCCCCCCCCCACTGGATGTAGGTAGTGGACCATAATAATCCAAACTTATTAACTCTCCTTTCTGTGTAGGTAGTATTGGCCACGTTTCACCTGTGATGACTCGGTTTCCGCTATCCTTACATCTTTGGCACAGGTCACAGCATCGTATTATTTGGCTGACAATTCTGCACATCGCGTCGATCGTAAAATGTTCCTTCAGTAGCTGCAGTGTCTTTTTCGTGCCAGGATGACCGTACATTTGATGAATCTCCTGGATTAATTCAGTCCTAAGCTCTTCCGGAATATACAGTTTCCATTGGTCTTTCCATCTTCGGTATAATTTATTACATTAAAATGTTGATTTATCTGGTCGGCGCCTCCCTCCTTAATTTTGTTTATTATTTGTTTGAATTTATTGTTCTCGAGTTGTAACTGATGTATTGTTTTCAATTTAGCGGCAACATTTTTGTTCATTTTGATTTCCATGGCATGCATATAATATTCATACTTTTCGTCGATGGTTTCGTTCACGTCGTTATCTTCTGGATATCTGCTTAGCATATCTGCAACTAAGTTTTCCTTCCCCTTGCAATGTAGAATTTTGAAATTGTACTCCTGTATAGCGAGTATCCGTCTAGTAATCCGGGTGTTGTTTAAATGGCATTTCTGAATGAAGGTTAGTGCTTTGTTGCCCGTAATTATAGTTAGCGGTTGACCTAATATGTATATACGGAACTTTTTTAAGCATTGGACTATGGTAACAGTTCTTTTTCCGTAGTAAAGTAGTTTCTTTCGGCGTTTTTAAAGGTTCTACTTGTGTATGCGATGACGGCGATCTCCCCCTCCTGATCGATCTGATACAGCTGGCCCCCGTATGCATAATTACTTGCATCACATTGTAGGTAAAACCGGCGTCCTTGCATGGGAAATTTAAGTATTACGGTAGAAAATGTTCCGGATAAACTTAAAAGAAACTTAGAACTGTCTTTCACGGCTACAATCCCTGATTATGATGATAATTGTTCCAGTGTTCAAACACAGCGTTCCAGTAGTAAACAAAGTGTATGAGGAGCTCTTATCGAAGGAAAAAACAAATAAAAATTCAGAGTTTGCTTCCTCAATCTTGACCAAGGTCAAAAATAACATCGGAATTCAACTTGTCAGATCATTTAGTAAAACTAACTAAGGAGTTAGTTAAAGAACAGGCCACGTTGCCTTCTTTGAAGAAAGGGAAGGGTGTCGGTGTTAGTCAAGAAACAAAAAATAGTTATTGAATTTTATAAAAATGATAACAATGGGAGGTAATGTTTTAGAGGAAACACACATACACACAATGCTGTTTTCAGGGGCGGATTAACCATTAGGCTGACTAGGCTGTAGCCTAAGGCGCGGCACTTTGGGGGGCACAAAATTTTAGCTAAAACATAATAAAATTTTACAGGTAAATGTAAAATTGGTAATAAATTACAAGGATAAAAATTTGAGTTCATTTTGAACACAGGCTCCTGTTTGCGAGAAATTATGGTAAAACTGTACATAAATAATAGAAGCGCTTTCCAAACTGTTTATTTACGCTCAAATTTGCACCAGGATAAACTGTCCAGTGTAGCCCTCTTGTTCATTGAAAGTGACTTTCTGCAAGGACTTGATTTCAGTGAGGCGACTAAAAGGTTTGCTCAATCTAAAGCGAGAAAAAAGAATCTAGTTTGAACTTTACATGAGTCTTAACAAATCCACAAGATATTTAACTGATTGTCTTCTTTGTGTAAATGATGTTAAATGTACCCTTAATAAAACTGTTATAATTTTGTAACTACTTAGTTAATTTTTTCCTTATAAAAGCCATGAAAACTACAAATGGTTGAAGGTGTAACTCTAAAACAATCTCTGAAAAATAGCCTGTCTTCAATTCTTGAGACTATTTCCAAAAACAGTAAGATATTTAAAATATTCCTAACTAAGAAATACATTGTAGGGTATTTAAAGCTTCATTCAGCCCCTTTGAAATAAATGTAAGAGTAGCCTATAGGAGGTGAGGGGGCGCTAAAATATAATTGGCCTAGGGCGCCTAGATACCTTAATCCGGCCCTGGCTGTGTTCTCAGAAATTTAAATGAGCAGTATGTTGCATTCAAAAATGAACACCCTCAGTACAAAATTGGAAGATCGAAGTTCTGAGGTGGGTCCCCAAGTGGTGCATTTTAGCAGGAGCTTCTGGGACTCATACAGTGTGTGTATGTCCACATCACCAAAACAGTCAATTAATGATTGATGGTCCAAAACTAAATATTGATTATAAAGATTTGATAGAAATCACCGTTTGCAGTCCAGAAAAATATGACTGTATGATTAATGTGTGTACAGACTGCCCTGGCAAATAAGCTTTGGTAGATATGATTTATTCTTCAGATGAATATAATTTGCTTCCCAATTCTATAACATGTAAAAAGTGAGTTACAACCAACAGAACTGATATGATCCGTATAATTCAAGAAAAAGAAGTTTGTAAAAAAACTGGTTGAAAATATCGAACAATTAAAGAGACAATACTATGTATCCTAAATCCACCCCCAATTGTTTTAAGAAAAGAAACAAACCTGCAAGAAGAAGAATGTTTAGTTATCATTTATTTTGCTGAAAACTTCACTTTTTCATGCAATACAAAATTCAGAGTTTTCAATGAGTTAATAGGCACGTGACAGTACACCCATCTGTGTACTGTGTCAGCCAGAAGGACGACAGTCAGAAGCCTTAGGCCAATCAAATTAGCTTTTTTTCGCGCGCAAATTAAGCACCGATTGACAGTTCCACCAGTTGTAGGAAATAGATAATACATTACACCTATACAAAACAGAACTCGAGATTTTGCCTATGCACAAAATGGCGGCCATCCAAAGTTGGTAAAAACACATTTTTCGCTTCTGGCGGCGAGGAAAGCTTTGTAACTGAAAAAGTGGTAAATATAAAATGTAGACAATGAAAATACCTTTAATTTGAGCCATGGTATGATATGTTTCGTCAAATAGTTATTGCAAAAATCTCAAAAAACTATGAAAAATGCCTGTTTTTTGCAATGCTGATAGTTATTGCAAAAATGATGTTTTTTATATGTTTATAACTTAAATAGGAAGCCCTTACAATTCTGAATCGAATAAGTTTTTGTAAAGTTGGATCGGTCAATTTGTTGCTGAGATACGTTAATTTATTTATCCCAGAGCACTTAATGTTTAATACAATAACTTTTTTGTTTATAAACATTTTGGGCTATTTCGACGTTTATTCTCTTCTAGAAGACTTATATTTCCATGTACTTTCTAGGGCAAATCAAAAAATTATTTTTTAACCCCCCCGTTTTTTGCATTAAAAAAGTAGGCGATTTTTTTTATAAACATTTAGAGCTGGAGCGTCTAAGAAAAATAAGGTATTACCTCTAAGTGCCACGTCTTCGAAAATTAAAATAAATAATAATGAATGTTTTAGTGGATAGTTAGTGAGGATCGGTCAATAATACAACTTTTAGTAATTTTGCGTCGACGTTTCGACAATATTTATTGTCATCTTCAGGACCTGTGTATGAAATACAGTAGAAATATCAAACATAACGAAACAATTAAATATTTGGGTGAACGTGTTGGTGATGTGAGTGTGTGCGTGTGTATGTATGTATCATTTTTTATGTGAAGACTTATGATAGTTTGTTTACATCTTCAAATTATCTTTAAGAAAGCGAAAGTTGTTCCAACTGACTTCGTCTGGCTTGATCCACCTCGTCTAGTTCATCAAGTTTCTTACGGATTTCCTCATCCACGTTACATATGCTGTATCTTCTTCCATTACTAACAGAGGCACTTCGCAGGGACCTTCCTCCACAGTCGTTCCTAATTCCGGTTGTATTTTAATCCATTTTTCCGGTATGTTGATTACAGTCTTTGATTGTTGCAGAAAATTCATTCCGAGTATACAATCTCTTTTACTAGCCCCGGTACGATCAAGAACACACAATCCACACTTACGCTATCATTTAGAATTGTTTCACAAAATACTTGCCTTTTAATGTGTTTAGATTTATTTCCTACCGCGCTAATTATCGTATTATTATTAACACTTAGGATCTCGTGGTTTCCAAGTAGCTTTTTATTGTGATGATACCAATTTTCGGATAATGCGTTGACGGCGCTTCCTGTATCAATTAAGGCATTAACCGGTACTTGATTTATCTTAATTTATATTTCAGGGTTTTTGATTTGATTTCTGTTTTGCTCGTTTTCCTCCATCAAATCTTTTTTGATATCTGGAAAAATTGCTTTTCTATACTCATCATTTCTAGTTATCTTGTTGTTTTGACCAACCTCTGAGTTCATTGCACTCGTAGGTAAGTCATTGCTGTGTTGACGTCGACGGTCGTTCGTTTTGCTTAGAATCCGTTTGGTGCTCAATGACCAAACTATTTGTGGCCTGCGGCTTGCTGGTTTCACTCACCGGTGCTCTTTGTACAAAGTTGTCCCTCCAGTCGGCGCGCGGTTTATTATTGTTGTTGTTCATTTGTCGAGGTGGTGGTGCGTCACCCTTATATTTTATGACAGAGCGCTCACCTATTTTCTGTCCATCGTTCTCAGTTCTCGTATTTATGTTCATATATTCACGCAGTAACGCCTCGAAGCTATTTATTGTTGTTACGCCCCTCGTCACTACCGCAATCTGTAGTTCCCTATTATAGTGTTGTGCTAATTTCGTAATCATGTGTTTATTATCTGAGAGTACTGGGATTAGTTGTCGGCTCTTCAATACGCATCGTTCCATATACTGTATCATATTAAGTGATCTGTTTGGATTGAAGCGTCCATATTCCAACTGGTCACGGACCAGCTCTTGTTGTGTAGCGCTCCAATATTTACCCATAAATGTCTCTTCGAATTCTTTGAATGTTTTAATTTGTTCACGTACTATTCTCCACCAGATAGCTGCTTCACCAGTCAAATGTCGGCCTATCCATCTTCTGCTATCTTCACTGTAGTGTCTCCTGGAGTTCTCGCAACTCCTTCACGATCTCGATTGGGAAATTATCTTCTCCGTCAAAGGTAGCATCTTTATTTATGCTCGTCCCATTTACGGCGACGGCTGGTCTCTGCTCCATTTCTTCCAACCTACGCTGTACTCTTTGTTGACTTTCCCGTACGGTCGTAAGGTTGTTTGCTATTTCGTCCAATCTTCTACTCTTTTCCGTGGAGACGTCATTCAACTTCTCTTCAGCACTTTGATGAGCTTCCTTACCTGTTGCTCTATCCCTTCTATCTGCTGTTTATTCTGGTTCTGCGTATTTATTGTGGCATCCTGCCATTCCTTACGATCCTTCTCGCGTATTTCTTTACTTTCTTTCGCTTGTTTCTTTATTTCTTTAATTCCGCTCTCATTCTTATTTTGTACTTCTTCCAGCTTTTCTGATTGTTTTTGTAAATCAGCATTTACTTGGTGGATCTGACCTTGTAGGTCCCTCTAATTAATTCTATCTTTTCATTTAATTTTGTGGTGACTTGTTTACCCAATTCTTCTATATGTTTTCTTTGTTTTTCATCTCTCTCTTCATTCTGTTTTATCATTTCTTCATTATGCTTTCTTTGTTCTTCCCCCTGTTGTCTTATTAGTGTCATCAACATGTGGAGATTAATTTCTGGCGGCACTGATTCCTGTCCCCGGGCCCTACCTTCAATATTTTCTTCGCTACTGGTTGCACTTTCTATTGCGCTACTTTTGGATTGCTCCACCCCCATCTGATTATTTACATCAAACTCTTCTGAATTTGCGTCCCTCGTTGCCATTTTCGCTTTACTCCGAGTTATCATTCAGGGACCTAGTGACTTACAACTATCTTATGCTACTTAATCCGAGACAAATTTATAACCAGTCTGTCACTGCCCTAGCCTAATGACATTAATTTGTCTATCAAGCCGTGCGGTGCGGCGCCAAATATAATAATAACTTAGTTTGCCCGACGTTGTGTTCGTCAAATATAATAATACATTTACTGTTTTTTGTTATCTCAGGGTTCAATTCAATAAAATAAATACTTCATTACTTTCTAGTAGTTAATTTATTAACTAAATATCATTATATTATCATCATATTTCATGGTACACAATTATTACTATATTATGCACATTAATATAATTACTATATTATTAATTAATGCACATTTAACAAAGCTAATACTTCTTCAATCTCTAAAACTTTACTTCTTAGTATATTTCATTCTTCAATAATTGATCAACTTAAGTTTAGTACAACATTTTGTATCATAACGGATTCATTTAAAATCAAAGCGATTGCAATATAGATATTTTATGAAATACTAGACTTCCTAGGATTTTCTCAATGGGTTTCAACATGACCTTACTTATAATGAAGTCTCTAAATTAATACTTTAAATAAATTTCTTTACAGAGTTCTTTTAGTGACAGACAAGTGAGTGTAAAAATTAATTAGTACATAACAAATTTACTTTTGGTACGAATTATCCATATCTTGTAGAGGTCGCAGGTGTGGGAAGCTACGCTTCTTGATCAGCATTTGGAGTATTGATGATAAGTCACCTCCAGGATCTCGAGTGGTCAGCGTGGACCTCACTGTAGCACTTCACACATAGAGCACATTACACAACGCGTGTTCGTATTGGATTTATTGCGAGTCTAAATTATTGTTGCTATTACTTCGGTTATTCACTGACATTCTGTAAACATATCATTTAATTTACTCGCGATATTGTTTAAAGATGTATGTTACACTCAGTTTTCTGGTTTGCTTAACTGATACACTTGACGGTAAGTTACTGTTAATCGTTCACGACAAATTGTTATGCAACATTGTTCGAACTGTTAATACCGCCGTTGTATTGCGTTTCACTATCAGTTACTCATACGATCACAAACTCGTAAACGCTAGAAAATGTTAAACAGTTCATATCGTATCGATACTAAGTCATTTTTACGAACTCCCGTAACACTTTTGTCACGCCTTTTACTTCCGCTCCCTTCGAAAATTTAGTAGACTCCTCTTTTCGCGTCTCTGTCGCTTGCCTATATCGAACATGAGAATTTCCCCACTAGACTTCTGATTTCGGCGATGCCGTTTCCTAATTGGCTCTTTTTCGTACAACCTACTCCAGAGACCACCTACTTTTTCAAAAGTAAGTTCTGATAGGTCTTCTGATTCCCACCAAACTCTTCTCCTGGGTCCTTTACCCTTCGGTCAACGGCATTTCCGAATACTCTGGTAATAAATCTAGCTGTCGTATCTCTTAGTCTTCACAAAGACAACCCTTCGATTTCTCTTCCAACAGCTGCCTCTCCAATTAGTTGCGCCTATGGTATTATCTTTTCTTGAACAAAGGCCTCGCCAACTCTCTCCGTAAGTATTTTCTTTTGTGTCTGGTTCCCAACAAAAACCTATCCTTTTAGTTCCTGCGTTAACCTCGAGTACGATTTCTTTCCTGGTATCATAGTATTGTTCTATGAGTGTCAATTAGGCTTGCGTAGACGGCAGCGGACGCCCTTCACATATACAGCGCACTCCTACGAATAACTTCATACATCAATTGTCACCACGTTCAATTACATTTACCTTAACTAAAAGAAATTTTTTTTTTTTTTCTTTTTGAAATTTGGCATTATAACGCTTATAGCGAATAGAACTAGGATTCCCATACAACAAAACATAAAAGCCGGTAGTAGTCGTTTGTAGTAGATGATACCCAAATAAATGTTACCCGTTAATATAAAGTAGCCGCAATATTGTTCCTTAAAACGATACCCGATTTAGTAAATAGTTTTACTCACTCACTCTCTCTCTCTCTCTCTCTCTCTCTCTCTCAATTGGCGCTACAGCTCTTGGGAGCCTTGGCCTCCTGGACAATCCGCCTCCAATCGTCTCGATCCTCTGCTGTCTCAATCTTCTTACACCGAGCCTACGCAGTTCGTCCTCAAGATCATCCAACCATCGATTTCTGGGCCGACCCTAAATAGTTTTACTACTAAATGTTAAAATAGTTTTCTACTGTTCACCATGCAAATGACACCTGTCAATATAAAACCTAAGCCAGATAGCACTCAAATCGCGAGGTTTATTAGAAATCGAATACTGTACTGTCTGGCCATATGATCGGCAAACAACTAAAAGCGCTTAAAGGGAAAGCCCGAGAAAAATATGGTTGGAAGATGTGGATTTGCGAGAGACTGAAGATAGGGGAAAATGGAGAAGACTATATGCGAACAAAAATAAAAGGGCGGAATGGAAGAACTACTAAAAAAAGGTATAAGGTATAACTTGAGTCTCCAGACTGACGAGCGTGAAGCCAGCCACGCTCGTAGTTAAAATATATTTAACTATATTTAACTAAATATTAGTTAAATATTTAGTTAAATATTTAACTAAATTAAATATTTAGTTAATTTATTAACTAAATATCATTATATTATCATCATATTTCATGGTACACAATTATTACTATATTATGCACATTAATATAATTACTATATTATTAATTAATGCACATTTAACAAAGCTAATACTTCTTCAATCTCTAAAACTTTACTTCTTAGTATATTTCATTCTTCAATAATTGATCAACTTAAGTTTAGTACAACATTTTGTATCATAACGGATTCATTTAAAATCAAAGCGATTGCAATATAGATATTTTATGAAATACTAGACTTCCTAGGATTTTCTCAATGGGTTTCAACATGACCTTACTTATAATGAAGTCTCTAAATTAATACTTTAAATAAATTTCTTTACAGAGTTCTTTTAGTGACAGACAAGTGAGTGTAAAAATTAATTAGTACATAACAAATTTACTTTTGGTACGAATTATCCATATCTTGTAGAGGTCGCAGGTGTGGGAAGCTACGCTTCTTGATCAGCATTTGGAGTATTGATGATAAGTCACCTCCAGGATCTCGAGTGGTCAGCGTGGACCTCACTGTAGCACTTCACACATAGAGCACATTACACAACGCGTGTTCGTATTGGATTTATTGCGAGTCTAAATTATTGTTGCTATTACTTCGGTTATTCACTGACATTCTGTAAACATATCATTTAATTTACTCGCGATATTGTTTAAAGATGTATGTTACACTCAGTTTTCTGGTTTGCTTAACTGATACACTTGACGGTAAGTTACTGTTAATCGTTCACGACAAATTGTTATGCAACATTGTTCGAACTGTTAATACCGCCGTTGTATTGCGTTTCACTATCAGTTACTCATACGATCACAAACTCGTAAACGCTAGAAAATGTTAAACAGTTCATATCGTATCGATACTAAGTCATTTTTACGAACTCCCGTAACACTTTTGTCACGCCTTTTACTTCCGCTCCCTTCGAAAA
This sequence comes from Magicicada septendecula, assembly GCA_034769895.1. Lineage (NCBI taxonomy): Eukaryota > Metazoa > Arthropoda > Insecta > Hemiptera > Cicadidae > Magicicada > Magicicada septendecula. The sequence continues at coordinate 386,175,369 of CM068370.1, read as the reverse complement.
TTTAGTAGACTCCTCTTTTCGCGTCTCTGTCGCTTGCCTATATCGAACATGAGAATTTCCCCACTAGACTTCTGATTTCGGCGATGCCGTTTCCTAATTGGCTCTTTTTCGTACAACCTACTCCAGAGACCACCTACTTTTTCAAAAGTAAGTTCTGATAGGTCTTCTGATTCCCACCAAACTCTTCTCCTGGGTCCTTTACCCTTCGGTCAACGGCATTTCCGAATACTCTGGTAATAAATCTAGCTGTCGTATCTCTTAGTCTTCACAAAGACAACCCTTCGATTTCTCTTCCAACAGCTGCCTCTCCAATTAGTTGCGCCTATGGTATTATCTTTTCTTGAACAAAGGCCTCGCCAACTCTCTCCGTAAGTATTTTCTTTTGTGTCTGGTTCCCAACAAAAACCTATCCTTTTAGTTCCTGCGTTAACCTCGAGTACGATTTCTTTCCTGGTATCATAGTATTGTTCTATGAGTGTCAATTAGGCTTGCGTAGACGGCAGCGGACGCCCTTCACATATACAGCGCACTCCTACGAATAACTTCATACATCAATTGTCACCACGTTCAATTACATTTACCTTAACTAAAAGAAATTTTTTTTTTTTTCTTTTTGAAATTTGGCATTATAACGCTTATAGCGAATAGAACTAGGATTCCCATACAACAAAACATAAAAGCCGGTAGTAGTCGTTTGTAGTAGATGATACCCAAATAAATGTTACCCGTTAATATAAAGTAGCCGCAATATTGTTCCTTAAAACGATACCCGATTTAGTAAATAGTTTTACTCACTCACTCTCTCTCTCTCTCTCTCTCTCTCTCTCAATTGGCGCTACAGCTCTTGGGAGCCTTGGCCTCCTGGACAATCCGCCTCCAATCGTCTCGATCCTCTGCTGTCTCAATCTTCTTACACCGAGCCTACGCAGTTCGTCCTCAAGATCATCCAACCATCGATTTCTGGGCCGACCCTAAATAGTTTTACTACTAAATGTTAAAATAGTTTTCTACTGTTCACCATGCAAATGACACCTGTCAATATAAAACCTAAGCCAGATAGCACTCAAATCGCGAGGTTTATTAGAAATCGAATACTGTACTGTCTGGCCATATGATCGGCAAACAACTAAGAGCGCTTAAAGGGAAAGCCCGAGAAAAATATGGTTGGAAGATGTGGATTTGCGAGAGACTGAAGATAGGGGAAAATGGAGAAGACTATATGCGAACAAAAATAAAAGGGCGGAATGGAAGAACTACTAAAAAAAGGTATAAGGTATAACTTGAGTCTCCAGACTGACGAGCGTGAAGCCAGCCACGCTCGTAGTTAAAATATATTTAACTATATTTAACTAAATATTAGTTAAATATTTAGTTAAATATTTAACTAAATTAAATATTTAGTTAATTTATTAACTAAATATCATTATATTATCATCATATTTCATGGTACACAATTATTACTATATTATGCACATTAATATAATTACTATATTATTAATTAATGCACATTTAACAAAGCTAATACTTCTTCAATCTCTAAAACTTTACTTCTTAGTATATTTCATTCTTCAATAATTGATCAACTTAAGTTTAGTACAACATTTTGTATCATAACGGATTCATTTAAAATCAAAGCGATTGCAATATAGATATTTTATGAAATACTAGACTTCCTAGGATTTTCTCAATGGGTTTCAACATGACCTTACTTATAATGAAGTCTCTAAATTAATACTTTAAATAAATTTCTTTACAGAGTTCTTTTAGTGACAGACAAGTGAGTGTAAAAATTAATTAGTACATAACAAATTTACTTTTGGTACGAATTATCCATATCTTGTAGAGGTCGCAGGTGTGGGAAGCTACGCTTCTTGATCAGCATTTGGAGTATTGATGATAAGTCACCTCCAGGATCTCGAGTGGTCAGCGTGGACCTCACTGTAGCACTTCACACATAGAGCACATTACACAACGCGTGTTCGTATTGGATTTATTGCGAGTCTAAATTATTGTTGCTATTACTTCGGTTATTCACTGACATTCTGTAAACATATCATTTAATTTACTCGCGATATTGTTTAAAGATGTATGTTACACTCAGTTTTCTGGTTTGCTTAACTGATACACTTGACGGTAAGTTACTGTTAATCGTTCACGACAAATTGTTATGCAACATTGTTCGAACTGTTAATACCGCCGTTGTATTGCGTTTCACTATCAGTTACTCATACGATCACAAACTCGTAAACGCTAGAAAATGTTAAACAGTTCATATCGTATCGATACTAAGTCATTTTTACGAACTCCCGTAACACTTTTGTCACGCCTTTTACTTCCGCTCCCTTCGAAAATTTAGTAGACTCCTCTTTTCGCGTCTCTGTCGCTTGCCTATATCGAACATGAGAATTTCCCCACTAGACTTCTGATTTCGGCGATGCCGTTTCCTAATTGGCTCTTTTTCGTACAACCTACTCCAGAGACCACCTACTTTTTCAAAAGTAAGTTCTGATAGGTCTTCTGATTCCCACCAAACTCTTCTCCTGGGTCCTTTACCCTTCGGTCAACGGCATTTCCGAATACTCTGGTAATAAATCTAGCTGTCGTATCTCTTAGTCTTCACAAAGACAACCCTTCGATTTCTCTTCCAACAGCTGCCTCTCCAATTAGTTGCGCCTATGGTATTATCTTTTCTTGAACAAAGGCCTCGCCAACTCTCTCCGTAAGTATTTTCTTTTGTGTCTGGTTCCCAACAAAAACCTATCCTTTTAGTTCCTGCGTTAACCTCGAGTACGATTTCTTTCCTGGTATCATAGTATTGTTCTATGAGTGTCAATTAGGCTTGCGTAGACGGCAGCGGACGCCCTTCACATATACAGCGCACTCCTACGAATAACTTCATACATCAATTGTCACCACGTTCAATTACATTTACCTTAACTAAAAGAAATTTTTTTTTTTTTTTCTTTTTGAAATTTGGCATTATAACGCTTATAGCGAATAGAACTAGGATTCCCATACAACAAAACATAAAAGCCGGTAGTAGTCGTTTGTAGTAGATGATACCCAAATAAATGTTACCCGTTAATATAAAGTAGCCGCAATATTGTTCCTTAAAACGATACCCGATTTAGTAAATAGTTTTACTCACTCACTCTCTCTCTCTCTCTCAATTGGCGCTACAGCTCTTGGGAGCCTTGGCCTCCTGGACAATCCGCCTCCAATCGTCTCGATCCTCTGCTGTCTCAATCTTCTTACACCGAGCCTACGCAGTTCGTCCTCAAGATCATCCAACCATCGATTTCTGGGCCGACCCTAAATAGTTTTACTACTAAATGTTAAAATAGTTTTCTACTGTTCACCATGCAAATGACACCTGTCAATATAAAACCTAAGCCAGATAGCACTCAAATCGCGAGGTTTATTAGAAATCGAATACTGTACTGTCTGGCCATATGATCGGCAAACAACTAAGAGCGCTTAAAGGGAAAGCCCGAGAAAAATATGGTTGGAAGATGTGGATTTGCGAGAGACTGAAGATAGGGGAAAATGGAGAAGACTATATGCGAACAAAAATAAAAGGGCGGAATGGAAGAACTACTAAAAAAAGGTATAAGGTATAACTTGAGTCTCCAGACTGACGAGCGTGAAGCCAGCCACGCTCGTAGTTAAAATATATTTAACTATATTTAACTAAATATTAGTTAAATATTTAGTTAAATATTTAACTAAATTAAATATTTAGTTAATTTATTAACTAAATATCATTATATTATCATCATATTTCATGGTACACAATTATTACTATATTATGCACATTAATATAATTACTATATTATTAATTAATGCACATTTAACAAAGCTAATACTTCTTCAATCTCTAAAACTTTACTTCTTAGTATATTTCATTCTTCAATAATTGATCAACTTAAGTTTAGTACAACATTTTGTATCATAACGGATTCATTTAAAATCAAAGCGATTGCAATATAGATATTTTATGAAATACTAGACTTCCTAGGATTTTCTCAATGGGTTTCAACATGACCTTACTTATAATGAAGTCTCTAAATTAATACTTTAAATAAATTTCTTTACAGAGTTCTTTTAGTGACAGACAAGTGAGTGTAAAAATTAATTAGTACATAACAAATTTACTTTTGGTACGAATTATCCATATCTTGTAGAGGTCGCAGGTGTGGGAAGCTACGCTTCTTGATCAGCATTTGGAGTATTGATGATAAGTCACCTCCAGGATCTCGAGTGGTCAGCGTGGACCTCACTGTAGCACTTCACACATAGAGCACATTACACAACGCGTGTTCGTATTGGATTTATTGCGAGTCTAAATTATTGTTGCTATTACTTCGGTTATTCACTGACATTCTGTAAACATATCATTTAATTTACTCGCGATATTGTTTAAAGATGTATGTTACACTCAGTTTTCTGGTTTGCTTAACTGATACACTTGACGGTAAGTTACTGTTAATCGTTCACGACAAATTGTTATGCAACATTGTTCGAACTGTTAATACCGCCGTTGTATTGCGTTTCACTATCAGTTACTCATACGATCACAAACTCGTAAACGCTAGAAAATGTTAAACAGTTCATATCGTATCGATACTAAGTCATTTTTACGAACTCCCGTAACACTTTTGTCACGCCTTTTACTTCCGCTCCCTTCGAAAATTTAGTAGACTCCTCTTTTCGCGTCTCTGTCGCTTGCCTATATCGAACATGAGAATTTCCCCACTAGACTTCTGATTTCGGCGATGCCGTTTCCTAATTGGCTCTTTTTCGTACAACCTACTCCAGAGACCACCTACTTTTTCAAAAGTAAGTTCTGATAGGTCTTCTGATTCCCACCAAACTCTTCTCCTGGGTCCTTTACCCTTCGGTCAACGGCATTTCCGAATACTCTGGTAATAAATCTAGCTGTCGTATCTCTTAGTCTTCACAAAGACAACCCTTCGATTTCTCTTCCAACAGCTGCCTCTCCAATTAGTTGCGCCTATGGTATTATCTTTTCTTGAACAAAGGCCTCGCCAACTCTCTCCGTAAGTATTTTCTTTTGTGTCTGGTTCCCAACAAAAACCTATCCTTTTAGTTCCTGCGTTAACCTCGAGTACGATTTCTTTCCTGGTATCATAGTATTGTTCTATGAGTGTCAATTAGGCTTGCGTAGACGGCAGCGGACGCCCTTCACATATACAGCGCACTCCTACGAATAACTTCATACATCAATTGTCACCACGTTCAATTACATTTACCTTAACTAAAAGAAATTTTTTTTTTTTTTCTTTTTGAAATTTGGCATTATAACGCTTATAGCGAATAGAACTAGGATTCCCATACAACAAAACATAAAAGCCGGTAGTAGTCGTTTGTAGTAGATGATACCCAAATAAATGTTACCCGTTAATATAAAGTAGCCGCAATATTGTTCCTTAAAACGATACCCGATTTAGTAAATAGTTTTACTCACTCACTCTCTCTCTCTCTCTCTCAATTGGCGCTACAGCTCTTGGGAGCCTTGGCCTCCTGGACAATCCGCCTCCAATCGTCTCGATCCTCTGCTGTCTCAATCTTCTTACACCGAGCCTACGCAGTTCGTCCTCAAGATCATCCAACCATCGATTTCTGGGCCGACCCTAAATAGTTTTACTACTAAATGTTAAAATAGTTTTCTACTGTTCACCATGCAAATGACACCTGTCAATATAAAACCTAAGCCAGATAGCACTCAAATCGCGAGGTTTATTAGAAATCGAATACTGTACTGTCTGGCCATATGATCGGCAAACAACTAAGAGCGCTTAAAGGGAAAGCCCGAGAAAAATATGGTTGGAAGATGTGGATTTGCGAGAGACTGAAGATAGGGGAAAATGGAGAAGACTATATGCGAACAAAAATAAAAGGGCGGAATGGAAGAACTACTAAAAAAAGGTATAAGGTATAACTTGAGTCTCCAGACTGACGAGCGTGAAGCCAGCCACGCTCGTAGTTAAAATATATTTAACTATATTTAACTAAATATTAGTTAAATATTTAGTTAAATATTTAACTAAATTAAATATTTAGTTAATTTATTAACTAAATATCATTATATTATCATCATATTTCATGGTACACAATTATTACTATATTATGCACATTAATATAATTACTATATTATTAATTAATGCACATTTAACAAAGCTAATACTTCTTCAATCTCTAAAACTTTACTTCTTAGTATATTTCATTCTTCAATAATTGATCAACTTAAGTTTAGTACAACATTTTGTATCATAACGGATTCATTTAAAATCAAAGCGATTGCAATATAGATATTTTATGAAATACTAGACTTCCTAGGATTTTCTCAATGGGTTTCAACATGACCTTACTTATAATGAAGTCTCTAAATTAATACTTTAAATAAATTTCTTTACAGAGTTCTTTTAGTGACAGACAAGTGAGTGTAAAAATTAATTAGTACATAACAAATTTACTTTTGGTACGAATTATCCATATCTTGTAGAGGTCGCAGGTGTGGGAAGCTACGCTTCTTGATCAGCATTTGGAGTATTGATGATAAGTCACCTCCAGGATCTCGAGTGGTCAGCGTGGACCTCACTGTAGCACTTCACACATAGAGCACATTACACAACGCGTGTTCGTATTGGATTTATTGCGAGTCTAAATTATTGTTGCTATTACTTCGGTTATTCACTGACATTCTGTAAACATATCATTTAATTTACTCGCGATATTGTTTAAAGATGTATGTTACACTCAGTTTTCTGGTTTGCTTAACTGATACACTTGACGGTAAGTTACTGTTAATCGTTCACGACAAATTGTTATGCAACATTGTTCGAACTGTTAATACCGCCGTTGTATTGCGTTTCACTATCAGTTACTCATACGATCACAAACTCGTAAACGCTAGAAAATGTTAAACAGTTCATATCGTATCGATACTAAGTCATTTTTACGAACTCCCGTAACACTTTTGTCACGCCTTTTACTTCCGCTCCCTTCGAAAATTTAGTAGACTCCTCTTTTCGCGTCTCTGTCGCTTGCCTATATCGAACATGAGAATTTCCCCACTAGACTTCTGATTTCGGCGATGCCGTTTCCTAATTGGCTCTTTTTCGTACAACCTACTCCAGAGACCACCTACTTTTTCAAAAGTAAGTTCTGATAGGTCTTCTGATTCCCACCAAACTCTTCTCCTGGGTCCTTTACCCTTCGGTCAACGGCATTTCCGAATACTCTGGTAATAAATCTAGCTGTCGTATCTCTTAGTCTTCACAAAGACAACCCTTCGATTTCTCTTCCAACAGCTGCCTCTCCAATTAGTTGCGCCTATGGTATTATCTTTTCTTGAACAAAGGCCTCGCCAACTCTCTCCGTAAGTATTTTCTTTTGTGTCTGGTTCCCAACAAAAACCTATCCTTTTAGTTCCTGCGTTAACCTCGAGTACGATTTCTTTCCTGGTATCATAGTATTGTTCTATGAGTGTCAATTAGGCTTGCGTAGACGGCAGCGGACGCCCTTCACATATACAGCGCACTCCTACGAATAACTTCATACATCAATTGTCACCACGTTCAATTACATTTACCTTAACTAAAAGAAATTTTTTTTTTTTTCTTTTTGAAATTTGGCATTATAACGCTTATAGCGAATAGAACTAGGATTCCCATACAACAAAACATAAAAGCCGGTAGTAGTCGTTTGTAGTAGATGATACCCAAATAAATGTTACCCGTTAATATAAAGTAGCCGCAATATTGTTCCTTAAAACGATACCCGATTTAGTAAATAGTTTTACTCACTCACTCTCTCTCTCTCTCTCTCAATTGGCGCTACAGCTCTTGGGAGCCTTGGCCTCCTGGACAATCCGCCTCCAATCGTCTCGATCCTCTGCTGTCTCAATCTTCTTACACCGAGCCTACGCAGTTCGTCCTCAAGATCATCCAACCATCGATTTCTGGGCCGACCCTAAATAGTTTTACTACTAAATGTTAAAATAGTTTTCTACTGTTCACCATGCAAATGACACCTGTCAATATAAAACCTAAGCCAGATAGCACTCAAATCGCGAGGTTTATTAGAAATCGAATACTGTACTGTCTGGCCATATGATCGGCAAACAACTAAGAGCGCTTAAAGGGAAAGCCCGAGAAAAATATGGTTGGAAGATGTGGATTTGCGAGAGACTGAAGATAGGGGAAAATGGAGAAGACTATATGCGAACAAAAATAAAAGGGCGGAATGGAAGAACTACTAAAAAAAGGTATAAGGTATAACTTGAGTCTCCAGACTGACGAGCGTGAAGCCAGCCACGCTCGTAGTTAAAATATATTTAACTATATTTAACTAAATATTAGTTAAATATTTAGTTAAATATTTAACTAAATTAAATATTTAGTTAATTTATTAACTAAATATCATTATATTATCATCATATTTCATGGTACACAATTATTACTATATTATGCACATTAATATAATTACTATATTATTAATTAATGCACATTTAACAAAGCTAATACTTCTTCAATCTCTAAAACTTTACTTCTTAGTATATTTCATTCTTCAATAATTGATCAACTTAAGTTTAGTACAACATTTTGTATCATAACGGATTCATTTAAAATCAAAGCGATTGCAATATAGATATTTTATGAAATACTAGACTTCCTAGGATTTTCTCAATGGGTTTCAACATGACCTTACTTATAATGAAGTCTCTAAATTAATACTTTAAATAAATTTCTTTACAGAGTTCTTTTAGTGACAGACAAGTGAGTGTAAAAATTAATTAGTACATAACAAATTTACTTTTGGTACGAATTATCCATATCTTGTAGAGGTCGCAGGTGTGGGAAGCTACGCTTCTTGATCAGCATTTGGAGTATTGATGATAAGTCACCTCCAGGATCTCGAGTGGTCAGCGTGGACCTCACTGTAGCACTTCACACATAGAGCACATTACACAACGCGTGTTCGTATTGGATTTATTGCGAGTCTAAATTATTGTTGCTATTACTTCGGTTATTCACTGACATTCTGTAAACATATCATTTAATTTACTCGCGATATTGTTTAAAGATGTATGTTACACTCAGTTTTCTGGTTTGCTTAACTGATACACTTGACGGTAAGTTACTGTTAATCGTTCACGACAAATTGTTATGCAACATTGTTCGAACTGTTAATACCGCCGTTGTATTGCGTTTCACTATCAGTTACTCATACGATCACAAACTCGTAAACGCTAGAAAATGTTAAACAGTTCATATCGTATCGATACTAAGTCATTTTTACGAACTCCCGTAACACTTTTGTCACGCCTTTTACTTCCGCTCCCTTCGAAAATTTAGTAGACTCCTCTTTTCGCGTCTCTGTCGCTTGCCTATATCGAACATGAGAATTTCCCCACTAGACTTCTGATTTCGGCGATGCCGTTTCCTAATTGGCTCTTTTTCGTACAACCTACTCCAGAGACCACCTACTTTTTCAAAAGTAAGTTCTGATAGGTCTTCTGATTCCCACCAAACTCTTCTCCTGGGTCCTTTACCCTTCGGTCAACGGCATTTCCGAATACTCTGGTAATAAATCTAGCTGTCGTATCTCTTAGTCTTCACAAAGACAACCCTTCGATTTCTCTTCCAACAGCTGCCTCTCCAATTAGTTGCGCCTATGGTATTATCTTTTCTTGAACAAAGGCCTCGCCAACTCTCTCCGTAAGTATTTTCTTTTGTGTCTGGTTCCCAACAAAAACCTATCCTTTTAGTTCCTGCGTTAACCTCGAGTACGATTTCTTTCCTGGTATCATAGTATTGTTCTATGAGTGTCAATTAGGCTTGCGTAGACGGCAGCGGACGCCCTTCACATATACAGCGCACTCCTACGAATAACTTCATACATCAATTGTCACCACGTTCAATTACATTTACCTTAACTAAAAGAAATTTTTTTTTTTTTCTTTTTGAAATTTGGCATTATAACGCTTATAGCGAATAGAACTAGGATTCCCATACAACAAAACATAAAAGCCGGTAGTAGTCGTTTGTAGTAGATGATACCCAAATAAATGTTACCCGTTAATATAAAGTAGCCGCAATATTGTTCCTTAAAACGATACCCGATTTAGTAAATAGTTTTACTCACTCACTCTCTCTCTCTCTCTCTCTCTCTCTCTCAATTGGCGCTACAGCTCTTGGGAGCCTTGGCCTCCTGGACAATCCGCCTCCAATCGTCTCGATCCTCTGCTGTCTCAATCTTCTTACACCGAGCCTACGCAGTTCGTCCTCAAGATCATCCAACCATCGATTTCTGGGCCGACCCTAAATAGTTTTACTACTAAATGTTAAAATAGTTTTCTACTGTTCACCATGCAAATGACACCTGTCAATATAAAACCTAAGCCAGATAGCACTCAAATCGCGAGGTTTATTAGAAATCGAATACTGTACTGTCTGGCCATATGATCGGCAAACAACTAAGAGCGCTTAAAGGGAAAGCCCGAGAAAAATATGGTTGGAAGATGTGGATTTGCGAGAGACTGAAGATAGGGGAAAATGGAGAAGACTATATGCGAACAAAAATAAAAGGGCGGAATGGAAGAACTACTAAAAAAAGGTATAAGGTATAACTTGAGTCTCCAGACTGACGAGCGTGAAGCCAGCCACGCTCGTAGTTAAAATATATTTAACTATATTTAACTAAATATTAGTTAAATATTTAGTTAAATATTTAACTAAATTAAATATTTAGTTAATTTATTAACTAAATATCATTATATTATCATCATATTTCATGGTACACAATTATTACTATATTATGCACATTAATATAATTACTATATTATTAATTAATGCACATTTAACAAAGCTAATACTTCTTCAATCTCTAAAACTTTACTTCTTAGTATATTTCATTCTTCAATAATTGATCAACTTAAGTTTAGTACAACATTTTGTATCATAACGGATTCATTTAAAATCAAAGCGATTGCAATATAGATATTTTATGAAATACTAGACTTCCTAGGATTTTCTCAATGGGTTTCAACATGACCTTACTTATAATGAAGTCTCTAAATTAATACTTTAAATAAATTTCTTTACAGAGTTCTTTTAGTGACAGACAAGTGAGTGTAAAAATTAATTAGTACATAACAAATTTACTTTTGGTACGAATTATCCATATCTTGTAGAGGTCGCAGGTGTGGGAAGCTACGCTTCTTGATCAGCATTTGGAGTATTGATGATAAGTCACCTCCAGGATCTCGAGTGGTCAGCGTGGACCTCACTGTAGCACTTCACACATAGAGCACATTACACAACGCGTGTTCGTATTGGATTTATTGCGAGTCTAAATTATTGTTGCTATTACTTCGGTTATTCACTGACATTCTGTAAACATATCATTTAATTTACTCGCGATATTGTTTAAAGATGTATGTTACACTCAGTTTTCTGGTTTGCTTAACTGATACACTTGACGGTAAGTTACTGTTAATCGTTCACGACAAATTGTTATGCAACATTGTTCGAACTGTTAATACCGCCGTTGTATTGCGTTTCACTATCAGTTACTCATACGATCACAAACTCGTAAACGCTAGAAAATGTTAAACAGTTCATATCGTATCGATACTAAGTCATTTTTACGAACTCCCGTAACACTTTTGTCACGCCTTTTACTTCCGCTCCCTTCGAAAATTTAGTAGACTCCTCTTTTCGCGTCTCTGTCGCTTGCCTATATCGAACATGAGAATTTCCCCACTAGACTTCTGATTTCGGCGATGCCGTTTCCTAATTGGCTCTTTTTCGTACAACCTACTCCAGAGACCACCTACTTTTTCAAAAGTAAGTTCTGATAGGTCTTCTGATTCCCACCAAACTCTTCTCCTGGGTCCTTTACCCTTCGGTCAACGGCATTTCCGAATACTCTGGTAATAAATCTAGCTGTCGTATCTCTTAGTCTTCACAAAGACAACCCTTCGATTTCTCTTCCAACAGCTGCCTCTCCAATTAGTTGCGCCTATGGTATTATCTTTTCTTGAACAAAGGCCTCGCCAACTCTCTCCGTAAGTATTTTCTTTTGTGTCTGGTTCCCAACAAAAACCTATCCTTTTAGTTCCTGCGTTAACCTCGAGTACGATTTCTTTCCTGGTATCATAGTATTGTTCTATGAGTGTCAATTAGGCTTGCGTAGACGGCAGCGGACGCCCTTCACATATACAGCGCACTCCTACGAATAACTTCATACATCAATTGTCACCACGTTCAATTACATTTACCTTAACTAAAAGAATTTTTTTTTTTTTTCTTTTTGAAATTTGGCATTATAACGCTTATAGCGAATAGAACTAGGATTCCCATACAACAAAACATAAAAGCCGGTAGTAGTCGTTTGTAGTAGATGATACCCAAATAAATGTTACCCGTTAATATAAAGTAGCCGCAATATTGTTCCTTAAAACGATACCCGATTTAGTAAATAGTTTTACTCACTCACTCTCTCTCTCTCTCTCTCTCTCTCTCTCAATTGGCGCTACAGCTCTTGGGAGCCTTGGCCTCCTGGACAATCCGCCTCCAATCGTCTCGATCCTCTGCTGTCTCAATCTTCTTACACCGAGCCTACGCAGTTCGTCCTCAAGATCATCCAACCATCGATTTCTGGGCCGACCCTAAATAGTTTTACTACTAAATGTTAAAATAGTTTTCTACTGTTCACCATGCAAATGACACCTGTCAATATAAAACCTAAGCCAGATAGCACTCAAATCGCGAGGTTTATTAGAAATCGAATACTGTACTGTCTGGCCATATGATCGGCAAACAACTAAGAGCGCTTAAAGGGAAAGCCCGAGAAAAATATGGTTGGAAGATGTGGATTTGCGAGAGACTGAAGATAGGGGAAAATGGAGAAGACTATATGCGAACAAAAATAAAAGGGCGGAATGGAAGAACTACTAAAAAAAGGTATAAGGTATAACTTGAGTCTCCAGACTGACGAGCGTGAAGCCAGCCACTGGGGCAACTTCGTTACTGTTGGTCCGCTGCTAGTCTCTCGTCAACCCGTTCACTCCACACTTACATGTATAATGAAATCCACGTATTTTTATCCAAATCGGGTTTTGCCTGTGTGCATAGTGGATGAATTGAATATTAAAATGAATATTGATTGTGGTCACAGTTAAATATTAAAACATAATATAGAATTAATTTAACCATATCGTTGTACTCCATTTATTACCTTGGATTGTAGTTTTTGTTTTAACCTTTGTTTCCTCCAGAAACAAACACAATTTCAGTGGCTCTCAGATAAATATGAACCTTTTGACTACATCGTCGCATTAGTATATGAAATATACGTTTATTAAGAAAACTTATTTTATACTGTTTTGCCGGTTTTTAGGTTCAGTTTTTTTGTAATCACAATGTTGGTTTTGATATATATTGCTGTAATCAGTTGTGGTAAAACTCGTCTTTACCTGTGCACTAACTTCGCAGGTTCGTTTCGTATTTATCTGGAGTCAAATTAATCAATTATTTTTGTTTCTGGAGTGATAAACGCTGAAACAAAATATACAATTCAGGGTAATAAATGTAAGAAACGATATGATATGAATTAATTCTCAATTGCGTTTATTATTTATCTTCGAGAATTAGGCCTACATAGTTACCTTTATAATCAACATTCATTTTAACATTAAATGTATTTTAACATATACGGTTCCCACCCCCCCTTAAATTGACAAGACTCCTTTGAAATGTTACACGAACCTCACGTCGAACATTTACAGCGCGTGTACCTAAAAAAACTGTTACCACTAAAAATAAAATGACAATTAAAACTTTAAAATGAAACATCGAAATGCTTACAGGACATCTATAGGTAGGTTATACACGAATAAAACTTTACACGAATACACACAGACACTTGAATACACGAAAAATTTACACTTGAGTTTACGTATTTGAAGCCGTGACATTAATAAAATTATTGCGCTAAAATAAATACACAAAACTTTAACCAAACGTTTACCTAACTCACATCTGACAACAGAATATAGGCGGGCATAGATGAGAACGAAGGTAGTCGAAGTTACCCGAGTCGCTTCACGCTCGTCAGTCTGCAGACTCAAGTTGAGGAATCGCACATAACAAGAATCGGGGTAGAGCGTGTGCAGCGCACAGCACATTCGTATGCCGAACTCGTGTGTAGGAAGTTTGGCGGTGCGAACTAGGTCATGTGCCGTCTGTTGCGCATGCACTGCACGTAAATAGTTTGTAATACAGCCTCGAGGCGTGGTTAACGTAGGGTTGCTGTTATCGTGAGGGATGATGGCGTTTCGCGTGTAGAAAAGGCGTTCCGTCTGACGGTTAGGTCCTTGGCTGTTGTCTGTCCTTGACATATCGTCTGACTATTTTGTCCCGACACAATCTCAACAAATTATAGCGCGTCATTTCGTTTCTTGATTGCGTTTTGTACAAGAACCTATTAAAACCCAGTGCTTTCACGCATTATATACGAACACTAATTCCGTTCGTTATTTCGTTAATAAATGCATATATTTTTTAAAGAGTTTCGACATCGAGTGTTTCTGTATCGAAAAAATTAACTTCTTGTATACAACCTATTTCATAATGTTACATCCAAAACATTTCCACGGGAATTGGTAACTATATTTTCATTAGAGTGGAAATACAAAACTTTCACGCCTAGAGCAAATATGTCACATCCGTAACACGTTTTAAATTCTGAAGGGGCTATGTGAAAAATCAAATTCGAATTATCTAACAATAACAGAGTTCATTTAAATCGAGTGATTAAATTGTGGTTTAAAAACCTGTAGAACAGAAATAATGTTCTTTCTTCATTTCTGAACTTTTACTAATTAAAACAGATCCCGAATACACAACAGGAATGAGGGGAAAATGAAAATCTGTCACGCCGTAAACGCGCCATCCTCGCCCCCCTTCTCTTAAACGAAAGAGAGACACTATAGTAGACTGTACATGTACATGGGTCAACGACAGCATAATAAAGAGTATGGTAAGAAAATACTATAGGTAGCAGGTAGGAACTCTCTAGGACTTCCTAGGGGCAGTCCTAACAGGTAAAATAAATGTATCCCTGCCTACCTTAGACTTCAGGGACTTCCTGATCCGGAAATCAGGAAGGGTTCTTTGCCTAGGGTTGCGGGTTAAGCCCACTACAGCAGCGACGCCGGAGATGAACATCGATACGGCGAAACTGGCAGAGGTGGCAACCCAGCTTTGGTGGGTGGGTGGGGATATAAAAGCAAAGGAGCAGATGAAAGAACACCCCGAAATCAACCCCGCCCCCACCCACCAGGTTGGGGATTGGAGGTAGAGCCAGCAACCCTACATCTGTAACAATCATTTATCCATAAAAAAATCCTAGCAAACAGTATCACTCGGACGGATTTAGTATATCATGTAGGCTTACATTGCAAGACAGGATTAAAAATGAAGAAATAAGAGAAAGTACGACTACATGTACCAGTATAAATGCCATAATTGACAGAAAAAAATTAAGATGGTACGGCAGCAATGATGTGTGTCGTATGTGCAATGATAGATGGCCAAAGAAATTACTAGAATTACAGAAGAAAAAGAGGGAGGCCGTTTGGATGCAATGGCACAGAGAAGTCTGAAGGATGATAATTGGAAAGATCGTAAAATATGGACGCTCAGATGCGAAAAACGACTTCAAATGTTGTTCCAAATCGCTAATAGCCTATACAGTATATGTCTTTTGGAAACGTTACGTGACGGCACCTGTGATGCGCCGTAATATACTACTGCCACACGGTTTTTAGCGGATGCAAAAGCTATTTTTCTACTTTATTTTTGTTTGCGTACCCACCGCTTTCTCCTTGACGCGCCAGAGCGCAAGGCCTAGACTGTACGCACGAGGCTGTCGTATATGTAGTTTATATATGTCACTGTGAATTTTATGTAGTATTTCAGTCACGAAACTTCCAGGTCTGGAAGCCGAAGTCGTACCCACTACATAAGTGATCAATTTTGCCTGATGACGAATGCAGCCGAAACATTACCTTCAAACGATAAAGTGATGGCGGACGGAAGATAACGCTATAAACACTCCAACTCTTGCAGACACATTACAAATTGTAAGCGTTTCTTTCACAAACACTACGAAGTTCTATAAATGTCAGGGATTTATACCCATTACAAAAATTTGCACAAAAGTTGCATTCAAAACGTAGTCATTGATCTTTGCACCAGTTCGGTATTCTCCATGCTAGTCAACAAACGTATAGGCCTACATTCACTTTCACAAGCGATAGATAACAGTTTTCCTGTGATTAGGTCACGTTATTGGGCGGCAGACACGTGCGCTTCTTAGTACCTCAACATTTCCTGCTTACTAGTTAACGATAAACGTGTAACATTATCGCCACAAACGGCCGTTCTGTTTATATATTTACTGCCATCAAATCAATACACACACGCCTACTACTTTACTATTTAACAATACGTAATTATATTTAACCGTTGTATTTCTCAAAATCGTCCGAGTTATACCCGTGTATCCGTTTACGAGTTGTGGTGGAACTTTTTTCGACCTCTCGAAGAGTCACTTCGCTTGCCATCACAGGCTCACTTCCTTCTTGCTTTCTCAACCACCTTTAAACGATACGTCATACGTCTCATTGCAACCCATCACTGACATAAGTATAACGTTCCGAAATATTTTACCCCACCCCCCCATCATCCTTGGCCCTCCTTTGATTACCTATATTTAAGATTCCATCGGAGCATTAAGTACACAGGAACTACGTCCTATGGGACAAATATCACTAGTATGCTTCCTGAGCTGCCGAACTCGCTCAATACAAGACCATAAGCAGGCGACAAATTTATACGTTTTAAATAAATTTCCAAATTAACGTACGTTACACTTTCTACTCGAGACGAAATATGCGTAACGAAGGCGTTACATTTGGGCACAAAAATTCAACAGAAACAAGACTTTTTGCTAAAGACCTGAAAATTGCGTCAGGCAGGCACGCACGCACGCACGCACGCGCACGCACACACACACACACACACCTGAAAGAATATAACAGAAAATCGTGCCTTGAGGTTTAATGTACAGCGTTTCTTCAAGGCTTACAAATCTGGGCGTACCTGGTGTAATCCTTACACACCAATTTTGCGTATTTTCCTACCACTGTAGTTTGCTATTAATCTTCACATAGGCTATACATACGATATATAAGAAATTAAAACTCTAATTTTCTTTATTCAATTGCGCCAAATCATTTACATACGATTCAGAATGCTTCAACAATGAATGTGACGGTCATTATTAAAAACAAAAATAAACAAAGAACAAAGACTATTAAGAAACACACTGAAATGACACTAAACGTAACTACACCAGTTGTTTACAAACTGATTTTGTTTACGAAACAATGTAACATCATGTTTATGAGAACTGAAAACAGAGAGCGCTGAATGTCTCGATACAGACACGTTACGTGCCTACGGAAACCAAGACGTATCCGTACGTGATAATAATAATATAATAGAAACCGTGGCCCGGAAAGTTTCAATCCGGCAGCAGCTAGGGAACTAATTTATGGCACAGACGTATTAGTTTGATTACTGATCCAGCACAGCGGCACAATCGATACCGAGGTATACCGTACAGGATGTCTGCTGCCATTAGACGACGACGTCGACGTCGGCGCCGGCAGACAGTCGCACGGTTATCAAATTAAATCGATCAATCAGCAGCAAGCCGTGCGTCATAATGCCTTCTTCTCACCATATACGTGGTGAATCTCTCTCCCATCAGGTGCCGTTTCCTTTCACTCTCCTTTACAGATACAAGTTCAACGTATACGTGTGCATGCGTTATCTAGGTTTTCGTCACCCATTGTATTCCCGTTTATAACCTTTCTGATTCCACAGAATTACAATGCACTTCCGTTTCTTCAGAAAAAGGGCGCGCGCGGATACGACAAAGAGGGGGGGGATTTCAAACGACAATCAGAGCCAATCAAAGAGCCTACGAAAAATTAGTAGTTAATGCAGTGACACAGCAAATTAATTAAACTGGGTTTAAATGAAAATAATGAAACACCGTGCGGTCGAAAAAACTTGCGCGCGTCCCACGAAACGGAAGAAAAGGATGCAGTACGCGAAAAACGGGAGAGAAAGGGACGGGCGATGAATGCGATAGCGGAAAAAATATCAGCACCGATAAACCAATGCATCATCCGAGTCGGAATGAACAGACAATGGGACTACATAAAAAAAATTATCAATCGCAAAAAAAAATTGAAAAGCATGTTAATCACGTGAGAGATGGAGCAAAGTGCAGACAATAACTTGGCACTAAAATGACTGAATATACCTTACTTTCGGAAATAATAATAAAGTTGACGACACGACCCATTAGAAACGCACCTTGTCGTCGTCGCCAACGGGATATCCCCACGTCACAACAGCCAACAACGAAATCTGATTCACACCGTTAAACCTCCCCAGACAGTTGAGATATTTGGACCAAATATCATTAAACAACAATTTCTCTTTATTTAAAATTATCACGAGATTCTTATCACTAAAGATTTAAACTTGAACGAAAATATTATATACGACTAGCTGCATATCTTCCTTCCTTCCGGTCAACATTTCTTTGGACACCATCACAATACACTAATATCGGATCAGCGTACCGTATATGTTCGTCAAATTAAGTATTACTCCGTCCATTAATTACTTTACGTTATCAAAATTACCCAACTGCGTCACTACCAAACGTTATCACGACACACAGACTACTCTCACACACGCTTCTGTGTGTTATCAACAAACCAGTAATAATAAAATATTTAGAATATTATTAGGTCTACTCGGTTTTATCTTTAAAGATTAATAATAATAATATGGTTTATAAAACCACTACAAAAATTTACGGCAAACGTAAAAACTACTTTGTAATAACACATTAATCAAACAACAAGTCACAGCGTTATGTCACTGAATAAAACGAACTTGCGTGATTAAAAATTAAAGAAAGAAATTAATTATACACGTGTAAAATGGTTACATAATGCGTCCAACAAAGAGCAAATGTTACAGTTTATAACAGGCTACTATTAAAATGTTCTTTTTATACTACTATTACAATAGATTTGAAAGATTTTACGGTATAAACTAATGAAGCGTGAAATATCCGTACGTGTGATAATCGCAGCACAGCTTAGCCATACAAACGATTTATCACAGTAAACTGGCTGAATTTGGTTCACAGAAGCACACGATCAAGAAAGTATTAAAGAAATACAAAATACAGCTGTCGTCAAAATGAATCTCCGAGAAAACTATGCGTAGCCCCTAGCAATAACAGAGGATTAGGTAAATAAGAGTTGACAGGCACCGTGGAAATATAAAGGACGGACCAGATAAAACAACCAGGGGATCTGCCTCAGAAAGCAACCACAACTCGTTCTCACAAATAGCGACCCAAGGAACGTTCATCGCAGTCTGGATATACCTTGAGGACGTACTAGTGGAGATCACTGTGAGGAAAAACAAACTAAACTGAGTCAAATTTTAGTGAGACACATTAAAGTGGAGATTCATAGAATTAAAAACTCATACATTCATAAGCTGGGTTTATAATACGGTTTTGTTTGAAATTACCGCGCGTACGACCATGAATATAAACGAGCAACGTGACACGTGACAGATGTATTCTTTCTGGTTTCGACAACAGTTTCTTGCTCATTTAAATGGACAAGGTTAGCTGCGACTTATATAAGCATAATAATTTTTTTTACTTTATTTAATCTTAAGTCTTTCCACCACAAAGTGTTTAGTTGTAGCGATTACTATTCAATGTACTTTTGTTCATCTGACTTTGTAGGTCACTTGAACTGTAAAGTACTACTGTTTAATGTATTTTTATTCTCGAGGTATTAGGACACTACTGCGCCGCGAAACTTCCGGGACTTTTTGTGATGTAGCTATCGAGAGTGAGTGAAAAAAAGAAGAGACAAATGTTCAAGAGCTTAAAAAATGTATTTGTTTTATGGAGGATTTACTGCCTTGCGTTTTACAATAAAAGATATATGAGTTACGTTGCAGGTAAACTACCCCTTTCCCTTAACTGATCTTCACCAAAAACAATACGCCTTGAGTACTCCACAATTCAGGGCTGTATGCAAAAAATTATTTGATTCTGTTTGAATTTGCGGCTATCGTTTGCCATAGAAAAAATTCTACACACAGACACGTTTCGAAAAATGACGTTTCTTCATGTTTTGAGGGTAGTACAATCAGAATCAGCCGTTACCTCGAACTCGATTTTTTTTCGCCATGAACATACTTCCATTTCCTTATGGAACATGAAAGTAAAAAAGGTTGAGAGCCACTAGTTTACCCTAACACATTTCTTGTGTAGCCAAAATGTTACTGGCAACATTAATCACACTTACCGTTTAAATGGAAGAAACGCTGTAGCCTACTAGTGTAACAAACAATAAGGCAATTGATTTGCTTCAGCCCTGAAAGTGACACAACTTGTCATCTATTTCTCTACTACTAACCCTTCACTACCGGGCACACATGTGAATCTGACGTTCCAAGTGCATTTAATATTCTAATCAATATGCCACATCCAACTTACCCCATCATCGCTCAAGGATTTTCACTTGTTTTGTCATTTACAAAATAAGAACATCATACATTTCTATATATAATGCGTTATCATTTTCATTTTGAATACATAAAAATATTCAAGTTGTGCCTTAAATTTATGAATTTATTTAGGGTATTAATAAAATGAAAATTCGAGATTTGAAAAAATCTCAACAAATGTCATTTCCATAAGTTCCCTTTACCATCACTGGACTTTTCTGGCCAAGCGTTTTGTGCCTATATACTGATGATTGTCGTTAAGTTTAACAAAACTGAATTTGTAAATCTTATTCAAAATAACAGAAAAAAATGAAAACAAAATGGCAATATGTTCTTCGGAGGAAAAACAAGCAAGTTACTGCTGAGTTGTAAAGACAAGAACATTTTTTGGTTTCAATAATAGCATCATATAGACCATGATGAAGTATTCCCATTCAATAATTTTCTCCAAAAATTGTATAGGATTAAAAAAATCATGCAACTGATTTTATAATAAAAATAAACAACACTAATAATTTCTCAAAAACATACCGCCTCAAACCTGTTGCTCATCTTAGAATTCTCATAAATACTGGATTCCAATCGAAGGCATTAAATAGGAGCTGCTCCTTGAGCGGGAGGGTATGAGACTGGCTTGAAGGTTGGGGTTCACCACTTTCCTCAAGAAAAAAAAAGATATTTACATCTTAATTTAACACATGCAACTGGCTTAGAAATGGGCCTACATTAAATGTTTACGGAATTTCATGAAATTTTTAATAGCTCTGGGGGGGGGGGAATGGGTTGATATAGCTCAACGCCCGTGTGCAGTCTCCTTGCATACAATGGACTAGAACATAAACAGACAACAAAATTGTTACACAAATAACAAAAATATCAACACTACCCATGCAACAATAAGGCACAAACGCTGACAGAATTTAAGAAACACAATGTCAGAATGAAGCTGACTACAAAAGACAAACGCCGATAATGTACACAACAAATAATGAATCGATAAATGCATAAAATTAACAATACGTACAACGAGAACAAGGGAAACACAAGGCAGAAACTCTTTGTGCAATCTTTGGCAGTCGCTCAACTGAAATAAACACATACGTCATACACAAAGCAGCGAGAGGAAGTAGGAAGACAGCTGCTGTCAGAATTGGCTACCACATGTTACAAACTGTCTGCAGATTTAAATGGCACTGTAACGTTCACAATGTGATTCAGTCTTACTAACCACACTGTTTGGTTACAAATAATTTAGCACATTACCTGTACCCAAGTACACCACAAATTTTTTATAAAAACTTACAAAAACTTTAAATAGTAAGGTGTATATTAATAAATGAATTTCAAAAACAAAATATAATATCATAATAATTAGTCTCAAATGTATTTTATATTAACAATTTAACCAATTGCTGAGTCAGTAGTTAATATCTGATTGTTCAAATGATTATTTACTATGATTTCTACAATCATTTACATGTTTTTGATATGATAAATCATTGTGCTTAAGCTTCTTACCAAGAAAGAACATTCATTTTTACACAACCTCATAATTTGTTCACTTAAAACGCTAACAAATGGCATTTACTAAACAAGCTGTTCCACATACTACTTGTAAAAAAGCAATATACTCAAACTATCATAACTACAGCAATTACTGTTCCAGGGTTTACAGGAAAAATCTACTATGCCAATATAAATTTGTAACAATGGTGTTGGACAAAAGTAGTCCTTTGTGGTTACACCACGATTAGAATTCCAGTTTAATGGAATAAGCAGCCATTTCAATATTGTGTTCTGTCCTTTCTCTGCTATTCGTTCAAAATTATTATTAAACAATATGTAAATAAATTATAACAAATACATGTTAATCAAAATAAAACCGATTTTCAACAAAAGTGCATAATAAATGTTATTAATTTAAATTAATACTACAATACTGTACAAATGTTTGTCCTAGCTACACACGATTTAATTACTGCCATATGAAAAGTAACAATTTGTAATTTAATTGAGTTTAATTAAGCGTACAACGT
The DNA here is from genome assembly GCA_034769895.1 of Magicicada septendecula. Classification (NCBI taxonomy): domain Eukaryota; kingdom Metazoa; phylum Arthropoda; class Insecta; order Hemiptera; family Cicadidae; genus Magicicada; species Magicicada septendecula. Next base: position 386,152,613 of record CM068370.1, on the reverse strand, counting down.
TAATAAAATAAAACTAATTTTCACAGCGCGCAACAGATCAATTCGCCACAACACCCCATGAATCACAAATAGCTGATCAATACTCTCAAATTACACAGAACGAAGGTTAATCATTACAGAGTTTAAGACATTATTCAATTAACACCCTCTCATAATTAATTAACAGCCATATGAAAAAAAAAAAAAAAAAAAAAAAAAAAAAAAAAAAAAAAAAAAAAAAAACATTTGTGTCAAGAGAATCACATGCTAATAGAAAACACCGGTTTGACAGAAACATGCCATAATCAAAACAAAATTATTGAATAACTTTAAAAAAAAAAAGTACACATTTAAGTGTAAATGCATAAAACATGATGTAAACCATCACAATATCTTGCTTACCTGGACTGTGTAGAGAAACTTTTTTTTAACTTGCTTGTACAGGGCTGAGTAAGCATATCTGTGAAACTTCTTTATAAAATTTATTTATGTCACAATTTAAAACCTACAATTCAATGACATATAACTACCGTAAGTTAGAATTTCGCAAACTTCCATCAAGAAACAAAGACAACAAACATCATTTCTGACTACTCAGAATAGGCTATATCTTGGTGTAAAAATGCACACCAATATCTTATACATAAGCTAAAAAAAAAATAAATCTATAAACAAGACTGTCTTGTCAGAATCAAAACTCAGGAATAAAATAAAAACATAAATTTTAACTAACAATAATGTCCATAACTCGACCTTGCTTATATTCCGTAACATCCAGGTAGGCGACATTTGGATCAAACTCAATTTATTTCTTTACTCTCCGGTTTAAATCTAACATGATCATTTTGTTTAAAGATTTACTTTGTTTGTTTGTTTGTACATTTAAAGACAACTGGTAATTTGTGAATTGTTGGAGCACTGTGACTGTCACTGCTGTTTCATGATGGACGTTCGAGATATCACAACTCGTAATGGTACCATACTGGTTAACTTTGGGTTGTAATTGTAATGTAATCAAAGTTTTAAAGAATTTCCACAAATACTCTCCACACTCAACTCGGAAAAATAAAAGTTACTCTAATGCAGTAAACAACAAGCACTTACTTCTTTGCTACCTTCGTAGCAAATGGAATCTACAAATACTGTTTTACAAAAAGAGAACAGCTTACATTACTAAATGGCAAGAGCAAAATACTGATAAATCCTACATAGTGTAATATTCAGTAAATTAATGCAAAACTGACTACACAGCTGTGCTAATTTCCTGTTTAATCTCTACTATTTGAATGGGCACACGCATCAAAAATGAATCATAAAAAAAAATAAGGAAAATAAAGAAACAAATTGAGGAAGCAGGGCCTTATACAATGAAAAACAAAAACCTAGCCTCAAACATTCCTTTGTGAGGGGTGATTTTTTTATCTGGTCTATCTCCATCACAGTACTTTTGACGCCCAAAATGTAGACATCTATGGGTCATTCCAAGTCAAATCATCCAGGGGTGTACACCACACCCTCAGGTTTTCATGAATCTTTTTTACAGCTTCTATGGACAAATATAACAACCTGTATTTTTAATTTTTGCTGTATTCGCTTTAGTTTTTTTTAATGATTTTTTGAAAAAAAAGTCCATTTTTAGCCGATTTGCTAGTCGCGGCACGAGATCTAAAGGGCACTTTTCAATAACAACTACTTGTATGCTTATTATTTAATATTAAATTATGAAACTCACAATACTTACTTGAAATTTCACAAGGATTCCAAATATAAAGTCAAAAATAACATTTAGACTCATATAAAACTTGTTTTTCCACTTCAAAGTTGGCAATTCTGAACTTTTTTTCTCTGTCCGAAAATCTGAGACGGTGGGGTGTAAATTTTTTTTCTGGCTGGATGACTTGATTTGGAATGACCCCTACAGAAACTGGGAGTGATGGTTGAAGAACCTTGTTGGAAGACTTAATAACATTGATGGCTAAAGATTATTAACAAGGCCTTGTTCACTACTGCCACCCTCAGATTCTGAGAACAGACTGTTGGGGTCGAAACATCAAAAAATAAACAACAATGAAAGTAGTTCAGGGTTTTTCTCTAACGCCGGATTTTTTTAAAAACACACAGTACCCACACATAATGCTGATAGAATGGCGGAAGATTTAACTACATAATTAAGTACAAAAAAAGAATGTTTTGAAAAATTTACATACCACAAAGTAGTTCCTTTAATTCACATAATTTGATATCACTAGCAGAATTACCATTTACCTCAAGATTCACAAACAAAAGTATACAACTTTTTTCTGAAACATTCATGGTTTTCGATACTAACAAGTTTTTTTTTAGTGAACACGCATCATTTGATTTTTGTTTAAACCAACTGTTTCACCCATACTAAGAGGCATCTTTAGTAGCTAGAGTGAGACAGAGAATAAGCTCATAAATTTACAACAAACTATTCCCACTCACCATAAAATAATAATTTTTTTTTTTAATTTCAGACTATGCAGGTGACCCGAATTATGACTAATGTTTCTTAGACTCCTACATAAAATATACCTGCCTCTCCCTAAAGTAACTGAAACTATATTTAATTTGTAGACTAATGCTATAATTTCAAAGAAACTGACAAACTGCAGAGCTTCTAAAGCTCAAAGTTGCTGGTCATTTATGACAATATCTAATATGAAGGAACTGATGCTTAATGCTGTTATTATTCAACCTTGAACAAGATGAACATGTTACACACACGAAAATGTTTATGAATTACTAGTGGATTTGCCCAGTTTCGCTCGGGATAATGATTAGACAAGGATTGAGTGAATAATTGAAACCTTGTTATGCCAAAAATATATTTTACTTGTTAGACATATTAACAATGTTTATAAGTAAGGATCTTGTAAACAATAACAAAAAGTAAGAAAAACTTCTTATATTACAATAATTAAATTATAATAATTTATTTCTTAATAGAATATTTTTTTTAAATAATAGAAAGATCCAAAAAAATTATGCATAATAAATTCAGCTAAATTTATCTCAAACCTTTTACTGTAAAGCTTGACGGTACACTATGTTTTTTGTTTGTCCGTCTGGAGCACAGACAAGTAAATTATCTGACGTGCCGACTCTTGAGCAAGCTGCGATAATTGGCCGTGCGAAAAACATAAACTTTACAAGTAAATGCATGCCACACAAAGTGATTGCCCCTGTGTCTTGTTGAAACTCATAGCGAATGCAAGCCGGATGGGAAACTGCAATTGTTTGAACTCAAAAGGCATATTTGTGTCACTGGGTGTCAACGGAATGCAAGGGATAAATACGTCTTCTCCTGCGGCATTCCCCGTGATGATCGTGGCTTCTATTACGTTGCAGTTTTGGCGGGTCGATGTTACGTAATAGGATGATAAGGTATCCTTTTTTTAAAGTCAACTTGTGTGGCGGCATTGCAGGGGTTCCAGAGAATTTAAAAACTCCGTAGGGTAATAAACAGCTTGTTCAGTATCCATTACTATATCAATGAATGAATAGGTAGTAGAGTTGCCGGGAAGCATCTCCTGTATGAGATCGTTAACATATTTAATGCTGTCATTTTTGGGAGCTAAAATGGCCCTTTCGCACACCCTTCGGTGTGAGTTGTAATTTTCGTGTATATGCGGAAACACTTTAGTTATAAGTTCGTCAAGTGAAGAGACCATGTTGCAGAAACTTGAGGGAAATGAAATTAGACCGGTAGTGGGGTCTACAGGAAACTTTCCATTGCCAAGTATTGCGAGGTAGCAGATGAAATGGTGACTCACACTCACAACGGGGTAAAGAACAACACAGTTGTGCACCAATTTTCAACGTTGATTGTTAATAACTTCGGAACTAAGAACGCTATCAGAGCCGGGCAAATTGCATTTTGTAGCAAATTTTATGGGCTTTCAGAAAATCAGCTTCCACTTTGGTCGATTTCCTCACCGTTTTCGAGATATTCGTGAAAAACCGCAAAGCTGCGCGTTCAAATTTTGCTAAAGGGGATGGAAAAGGGGGTCGGGGTAGTTTTTCAAAATTAAATGTAGATAAGAATTTTCCTCTTGTTTTGAACTGTTAGTGTACAAAATTTCATCACGATCGGAATAAAACTGTAGATCTGTGTAAAAGACAAACAGACACACACACATTCTTCTTATATATATATATATATATATATATTGTTACAACACAAAAAGCCACCCCAATACAGAGAAAAAACTATGATGAATTAACTATATTAAACTAATGAAAATAAAATGACTATGACGAGACAAATGACTATGACCCAACCCAAGTGCTGACCCAATAAAATAAAATAAAATGAGAAGGTATAAACTCAAATATAGAAGAAAAAGACACAAACAAATAATAAATGTAAATGACAAGTAATAAAATCAAATAAAATAATCTCAAAGTACACTAACCAGAGTAATAGATATTATATATTATGAATAACTCTATGATGATAAGTAAAACAGAACATGAAATTTGTTAACATAATAACTAACAATTGTGAATAAAACAATAAAAAACCCAGAAGTGAGAGATAGGTAGGAAGTGAAGGTGATTGAGTAAAAGAAATCAATATTAGGGAATAACCACTAGTAACACTAAAGTACAGTAAAAAAGTGCAAAGTGTAACCCAAAATAAATATAAAACACAACATATAGGTAAAGACACCAAAACCAGCGATGAACACTATAGTTTAAGGGTGAAAAATACCAAACAATAAGAATAACCAGAATATTGTTATTATAGTTAGTAGTGAAAGTAGATAAGAAATACAGTGGTATTCAGGATAAAAATCCCATAATAATTAAGAATGTTATTGTTACAATGATTAAGTAGTAAAAACATAAATAGTGAATGTTAAAAGAAGAATAAACTAAATAATATGAGTGCAAAATAAATAAAACATCCTATGTTAATACAAATGTTCAAAGGGATGATTAGCAAGATAAAATAAATGGTGTTATAATGTTATTCACCAAGACAGTTATTTGTTCAGTTAAGTTTATAAGAAGGAATATGGCTGAAAAAAGTAAACAGACCATAAACCTAATTTTTGTGTTATGTTTTATAAGTAATATTAAATGATAAACAAGTTATAAGAAATGGCAATAGATATGAGTAAGGAGATAGAATATTACAAACATAATAATAATCTTTAGAGTAAAGACAGAATAACAGACAAGCAACGATTTTGGTAAAGTAATAAGAACATAAAATTATTGTAAAACACCCCAAATTAATTCAAAATGTAAACAAGTCATATTGTGACACCGAGCAAAACATATGTAAATGAAAAATAATCTTTAATTTGTGTAAAATAAGAAGATATAGCCAACTTAGGCCTATGAAATGCCTAACTGTATAAATCCAAAATAAAAAAATTGTAAGAAATTAACTGTTGTATTAGAAAATTCAGGGCAAGTAACTAATTAAGTACAATTAGTGAACCATATTAAGATGTCAGAGTTAGATTAAAAACATAAAATAAGAAAGAAATGTAATAACATAATATTAACATTTTTGTCAAAACTTTAATACATGAACAAACTCAGCTTTGTGGGATGTCAAAATGATCTTTGAAAGAAAATATAAACAGTTGTGATAATATCTAATACATAGATAAGAAGACAGAAGAATAATAGCAATCAGAAGATATTTATTCATTTTGAATTAAAATTCAAATATTATAACAATAGACATAAATTTTATCAGCCAATGAGAGTACAGACAGTTGCCATAACAACGGAACGTTATTTAATATAATTCCGTTATAAAACAGTTCATTATTGACGCTCAAGACATACAGAAGCCAAACCATATGACTCAATTTTAAATTAAAATAATCAAAAATAAGTCAAAATTTAATAAAATGAGGATGCAAGAAGTCTGATGAAGAATTAGTCAAATCAACAGAGACAATAGACCACATTTTCATATTCTAAATTAATTATTTAATCCACATTATTCGAAAAAGAAGCCAGACGTAATCCAAATTATAAATGATGGAAGATTGATGATCGTATGGACCCAATCTAAGAACTGAGTGACTCTTCACCCGAATTCAACAGATTTGTTAAGTATATCTGAAATACCCGAATTTATGGAATAAATTCTAATTAACTTTTCTCACAACACAAATAACTCTCACTCCGAACTGATAACTACATTTCTTTCAAGGATTCATTGAGAATAAAAACTAAACTTGTATATAAGCAGAAAATAACCTGTGTACAAATTACGAATTCTTAACACACACTTTGTAACACTTAAAAAAACGAATTGTAATTAACGTATATAGTATAGTATATAAGTACCATTGATGTAAGGTAGTGTACTTTATTATCATCTTATTAATATTTTTTCGTAATCTAAAGAATTCCACGATTGAACGAACTGTAGAAAATAAACATTGCCGACAGCCATGTCGATTTAGAATAGTTTCAATCATCTTAGCCAACCTGAGAAAATTGTCATTTATTGCAGGAGAAAATCTATTTAATAACAGTATATAATTTTGTATTTAAATGAATAACTATTAACTATTTCACGTTAATAAACTAGTACAGAGTAGTAATAACCGTCTTTTATTTCATTATAAAGTTTGTGTATTTTAGCGACGAGCGAAATTGTCTGCCAGCGTTAGACGTCAGCAGCACGACGAACTACTAGCGAGATTCAAATACCCGCCAATTGCGAGGGTAATTTGAATTAGTCAACACCGTCTAGAACGACCGCTCAATTTCACATTTTTTAATTGTTTTCATAAACAATTTGGCGCCACCCGGGAATTAAATTTACTCATTAAAGGACAGGTAAGGTTTACACTCACGAGATATTAGTACTGGTAATTCGAAAGTCCGCGACGGACATAGTCAGCGTGGAAAGTTAAAAATAAAAAAAGTAAGTAAACAAAGTAACGACTACAACGTGTGGGGCTAACACACGATAAAAACAGAAGCATGGACAATGAACAAAAGAATTATATAAAACCTGAGGACTGCACATAAATGCATGGATAGGACTTTACTAGGCCAAGGTGTTTTGGAGTCGACTAGTCAGGGAGGCCGAGGCTCATCGTGGGGCTATAGAGCCCGAGGAATAAATGCTGTGTAACAATGACAAGAATAGTTCTAGAGAATCACTGAAGAATCACATATACTCCACTGGAGAGGCAGTTGACAAGTAATAATACTGATGTATTTCTATTTACCAAATAGGCCTACATTCAATCCTAAGGTATATGCTACACACAAAAACCACAGTACTGTCGATATAAAAATCTATAAAACAGGTTAATTACCTACCGTCACGTTTTTTGAAATGTTTTTCAAAAAGCGTGACGGTAGGTAATTAACCTGTTTTATAGTCTTAAAACGCTTTTGGAGGCAAATACAATGTTTAAAATAAAAATCTAACTGTGTTCTCTTCTTTACGATGAGAAAATAATTCTTCTTTATGATAAGGGACCAACTTTTGATATTGTGTCATTTTATGTGATCAAACTGGATACTCACGTGTTACAAAATAACAGACACAAGATTCACACACAGGAAAAGCATTACACAGTTTACAGGGAAATTACAGCTTCTGTGGACTTTTGTTACAAATGTAAGATAAATAATGTTCCATAGATTTATCAATTTTGGTGCTTCTAAGTTGCAAATATTTATTACAACCACATATAGGAAGAAACTGTGGATACGATTTACATTTATTAAGAAACAAAACATTCCTCTAAAATATAAGACACAACACTTAGAGTGATGTTTCTCAATGACATCAAATTTTGTATCTATAAAAACTGTAGGCATTTTATGAGTTACACTTGCATTCCACTTTCTCATGCCAAAACAGACATCAACCAGTTTTATGTACAATCACAATCTACAGGTTTAGTATCTGTATAAAAAACAATTCTACTTTTAACTACTAAAACAAATTTATTAAACAAAAATTATAAGACTAATAAATGCAAAAAATAAAAATAATAATTCATTTATAAAGAATTTATTGATTAAATCCATATCCAGGAAAATAATCTGTTTCATTAATTTCTTTGTGAAGACTATTGTTTCAACCAAAAAGGATACAGAGGGATGTCAGGAAAAGGGAATAAAGATGTTATCAGATGCAGCTTTTTTTTTAAATAACATTAAATTTTTAATGTGCGAGAGAAGATGGAAAACATCCAATCTGATTGTGCAACAACAAAATAATGCTCAAATAATCAAAGGTACAAATTAACAGAAAATGATCAAAAAGAGTAAATCAGAAATAACAAGCAACCATATATGACAAAAGAACTTTACTGACTCAACGCCCACAGAGCAAAGAAAAAGACTAAATTCTGTTTAACTGTTGTTTCAAAACAATTAACTTAATATTAGCATTTATATTTCTGCATCCAATCTCTTGTTTAATCTTTCCCTAGCCTTCTGCAAGATTTCTTTCCTCCAAAATTACATTTAATTGTTCAGCAGTTACAGTAATTAGTTACATTCATATTCAAGATCGAGACATTTAAGTTCATGTTCAATCTGCAGATAAGCAAGGTTTTTCCAAACATTTTATGTACATAATTACATACAAAAAAGTTAACCCCTCCCCGATACTTTGTGGTTATTATGTGTACGAGAACATAGTGGTGCTGAGACGGAAGTCTCTCAAGTGTTTACTTGTTCTGCTAACCCACCTGTTAACGCTTTCAGAGTTATTTAACACAATTTATACGATGGTACGCAGCAGGCTTACCTTTTCTACTTGTAACACATTTTACAAAAGGAAATAACCATAATGTACATAATTCTGAATATTAAAGTACTAATCAGCATCATCATCTATTTGTCCAGGATTAGGCAGGTTGCCTGTTCCGGCTTCACCATCTCCGCCTCGGTCTGCCAACATTTCTTCTTCCGGTTGGCTTATAATACAGGAGTTTTCTTGGAATTCTTTCTGGAGACATGTGCATAACATGCTCTTTCCATATTTTTTTTTTTTGTTTTTCGCTTGTTCAGTTTCTGGTTGTACTTTTAATTCTGTCTTATATCTTCGTTCTTTATGTGATCTAATCTTATATAACCTTTCACAGATCTAAGATATTTCATTTCAGACGTTTCCATCTGTCTATAACCTTTCTTTCTTGGTGCCCATGATTCAGACCCGTATAATACCATGGGGACTGCCATCACCTTATAGAATTTTAGTTGTGTTTCTTTCATGGTCTTTCCTTTGAGTGTTCTCCATAATGTCCCACATATTCTTTCGAAGTTGTTTGTTTTATTAAGAATATCATTAAGGCGAGTTTCCGGTGCCTCAAAACTGGAACATAACGGCTAAGTTATGGTAAGCCCGACAGAAAAGTCCCTGGTCCTCCCGGTGTGGGGGTTATGCGATTGGCTGGTAATCAATCCATGTAAAATTTTACAATCTCCTATGCTTCACATGATGATTAAAGTACTAATAATGTACATAATTCTGAAACTGCTGAAAGTATCAATTTTTAAAAATATTGCAACTTGTTTCTTTACGGGTCAGGAAATTCTTCTGTAGGTTTTCAAAACTAACGTATTAGTTTCTATAAACACCAGCTTACTAGTATACAAAGCAAAGGACAATCACGCATTTGATAGGTACAAAACATTCACAGCCATACTGAATTAGAATCTGACAAGTACACTAATGTGCAGTCCCTTTCTACTTAGTAGCCCAAAAATAGATACAACCCCCCATTTATAACAGATTCTAAATACCTAACCACCTGTTACAAATACTTATACAAATATTAAATCTGTTACAAAAAATTATAATAAAAACAAAAATTTTCATTTCCAATTATGCTAACAAGTTTTATGTATTGGTAATTCCTCTGTTACGGTTGTGACCAATATCTGTTTATGAACATCTATCAAATATAAATCTGGCTTCTTTGACAGTAATTATTAAATCAGTACCATGTACTTGGCATTTCTACATAATTTGGAGCATAAAGTTATCTACTACATAGTTTAAATGTACCTTTACTTTCATTAAGCCAAATCAGTTTAACTGCTTTTATTATAAAATTTTAATTATTTGCTACAGATTTCTCCAAAATATGAAATTACAAACTAAGAAAAAAAATTAACATGTTGTGCAACATTTTGTGTGCAGCAGCACAGAAAATACAATTTTTTCCCTATGTCTGGGGAGGAGGGACAGCACTAAACACATGGAATTCATAACTAAATTTGTGTCCAATCTGCAGGGCGCTGCCATACAAATGAAGTCATGAAAAATTACTACTATTAACAGGATATGGTGTTAAACATCAATACTATTGTACATATGTAACACTTCCTGATTACAGTGAAACTTAATAAGTAGCATCGAGCACATATACTGCACACATATATGAGCTGTTGTACATACAGCTGTCATTATCCAAATGCACTTTCGTACCAAGTAATTTACAACAAAAAAGAGGCCGTAAAACATTAATTATCAATACAGATTAAAATTAATTTACCTTTTTTTCATCCGTCGTGTGACTTCTTATTGTATTTAATTAAATAACGCGTTTCGAGGCTCAAGGCCTCATCTTCAGATTTCAGTCCCATGTGGACATCGTTAACACATTAAAACTAAACTACTACACATTAAAATAAAACACACTACACAAGTTAACCAATGTCTGGGTGCGCACCCTTTGCTGGCTCGCGACGCACTGCCTGCAACTCCTCTACGGTCTCGTCACAACGCCCCACCATCGATTGCTGTCTATTCCTGCTTAATATGAATTTGTCCACAACCATATCGTATAGCTGATGATTTAAAATTCAGCTGGTCATTTAACATGTTATTAGGATTGCACTTAAACGCCCGGCATATTTCAAATTCTTCGGCTGCGTTCATGTATCATCCCTTATTGCAGAGATGTAATGGCTTGCAGTTGGTGTCAAAGTCAGTATAGTTATGGTTATGCACCATTAAGTGTTCGGCATAATTTGATTTACAGGCTTTTAAGTTATTTTTAGGTAGATGTTCTTTAAACCTCTGTCTAAATGCCCTGCCTGTCTGACCGATATACATCATATCGCAATCATTACAAACCATTTTGTAAACACCTGTCCTTTTTTCTTTAAACTGTTGTGTTTTAGGCCGTAATAATTTTTGAACATTATTTGTGGTACGGAACGATACTAGGATGTTATGTTTCCGAAATTCGTTTTTTAAAACCATAGATATATTATTGGTGTACTCAGTTGAAATAAACTTAACTTTATTATTTTTGTTACGTGTACTGATGACGTTCTTCTTTTTATGTTTACGTAATAACCGTTCGACCATTGAGCTTCAGTACCCATTCACTTCCGCTATATATTTAATTGTATTTAATTCATCTATATAATCATCGTGTTTAATCTGTATTGAATCATGACTTGGATACCAGAGAACATGAGTTTAAAATTAATTATCAACTTTGGCTACCTGTACAAAAAAAACATCAATATATAGGCAAGTGTTGATTATTGTGAAAAAGCAATCTCCGTACTTTTATGGATAAGAGTATATTCCAGTAATTGAACAGGCATATTAAAACAAAAAGGTAATTTCTAAAACTCAGTAACAACCAAACAATATAAAATTAAAAAAATTAATGTGCAAAAAATCAAATCATGCAAATCACATTGCAAGTGTAGGTAATTTGTGATTATGAAGAACTTCCTATTGATTTATACTTGCTCAATCTTATTCTTGGACATAATTTTAAACCACAAAATTAAATAAACAGAATCTAATTATGAGAAGGAAGTAATAGTGGAAACTGTTACTAAAGGAGTATAGTGGAAACAATATGCATATTTTCCAGAAAATTGAAGGGTAATATTCACAATTTTTCTGTTTCATTAATTTCAGATAACGTTCCAAACATTTGTGCACTACCATGATCAATGGAACTGTTTATGTAATTTTCTGGAGATTATTTGCCAATTTCCTTTATATTTTCTAAATTGCTTTATCTCAATTTTTGTTCTTTTTTTTTTACTCTTAACAGCTAGTAACATATTATAAACGGTACACTATACACAGAAAAACAAACATACACAGTTTTTAATAAAACACTAAAATGACCTTTTTTACAATGTAGTGGAAAAATTCTTATTAAAGAAATTAAAAATACATACAGTTAGTAATGTGAACAGATAGAAGCGTATACAGTACATCTTTAAAAGAAACAATGAAAATAACGGAGACTTTCCCTATAACGAAATACTGACTGGAATGCAGAACAATGTCTACAGAAGCTGTATAATTCTGCTTATGTACATAATGGCTCCCAGCATAAAAATATATTTAACTGCTACAAGCTCGTATTAAGTTTACTTTGAAGTGCATCTATCAGACACATAGGCCTACTTCCTGTTTCGACCATTCATATTTCTGAAGATCAACATATGAAAATAATTGAATAAATTTCTCTCCCATTGTAATTTAATTTTATTCAGAATGGTCCATCAGACTTTACTGTTCTCTTCATGTCTGGTGTGTGTTGAAACACTTTCTTCACACTGTTTACACATGGTTTCTCTTCCATTTACCTCATTTTCACAAAGGAGCACAATATAATCTAGATTATGCCCGCTACATTCCCAAGAAATGTGTTCGTTCATATTCCTAATTGTGTGTTCACTGTCATACTTTCTCTTTTTTTTAAACCCAGTGAATGTGTGAAGAAGTACCATTTCTTCACTAGCGCGTGTGTGTGTGTGTGTGTATGTGCGTGTGCGCGCGCGCACAAGAGAGAATTCATTTGCACTAATCACTCACTTGTATATAGAAATTTGAAAACAATTATTTTCATATGCAAGTGTTAAAATTATAGTGCTTGGTATAACATTTCACACTCATATCCTTCATCATCAAAGAATAAATGTACTGAAGAATATTTACCATAATGTATTCAACACCCATTATTCAATACAATCCAGTCTCTGATGATGCAAGATACAAAATAATACAAACAACATAAAGCATTACAAATTTTATCATTTGCATGCAGAAATAATATACTTACTAAAACTGCAATAAACTTCAGAGTTACTAATTATCACACACACACACACACACACACACACACACACACACACACACACACACACACACACACACACACACACACACACACACACACACACAGCTTTGTTTACACAAAGGCATCAAAAACAAAAGATCATATATTGCTCATGACAAATAATTCCTCCTAAAATCCAGGACACAGAAGAGTAGAAAAATTCAAGAATTCAGTCCCATACAAATCTTCAGTTATGAAGAAATTTTGTACAATTTTCCATTATCAATATGCCATACCTACTTAGCAGAATATCCTAACTTTGTGTCTGCCCTACAGTTATCAAAATGCTTATTGTAAGGATGAGGACTGAATTGTACACACACAAATTTGGGCCACGTCCTCCCAACAGAAAAATGCAATAACTTATCTAAAATCCTCTATAGTATGAAGGAAGAATGTGCACAGCCTGTGTCCATGTTCTTAAGAAAGAGCAACAGAATTCGTGAACTGTCTAAATGATCAATTAATTAAATACAATGTCTTTGAAAACAATTTCGGCAAACCTAATCTAAAGAAATTTTAATGCAATTAAAATTACAATACCTCAACTAGTACAATTTTAATTATAATAATAGCAGCTTTGTAACATAACTGTACTCATCGGTGTGATCTAACCTCTAAAACACTGCCTTCAATACTTCTAAATACATGACTACTGGTAAGAAGAGATAATAAACAATTAATTAACAACCTTCTTAAATGCCGTACTAGAAAAAATGAAGACAACTTCAAGGAAGATTCAGGTAAACAATGATGATGTGTTTACGAGGATACATAAGAAAAACAATTTTTAGTTTCACCATACAGGAATACTGATGGATGAAGCACTTATTAGCCTGCATGCTAAAGGTGTTAGAGGCAAAAGATGATGTGAAACGCTACAGAAAGAAGGCAAAGGAATTTTAAACACCATAATGATGCCACCATATTCTAGAATAAGACCATCAATGCTCAGATTGTGGTTAGTAGTAAAAGACACCCAACACCAGCGTATCAAACTCAGCAACATATAATGTAGTCACGAATAGCTTTAGCAAAAGTGGTTATCATAGAAAAGGAGAAGATGCTAACTTCTAGGTACATTGGTATCAAGACAAGAAAAATCTCAATACTTATTTTGGATATACAACCTGGTTCTGTATGAATCTGAAACAAGGACAATGGGAAAAACATGTAACGAATAGAGACATGGCGCTGGAAGAGGATGCAACAGATCCCATGGAGTAACAGAGTAAGTAATGAAGAGGAGTTTACACTGATAAATGAATGACAAAGATTATGGAAAAGCCTCCTCAGGAGAAATGGTTATGGTTGGGGACTTAATTAGGCATAACAACTATGTGATGATGAAATGAAGCTAGACTGGAAAATTTAATGGAAAAATAACTTGACGAACATCAGTGAAAAAGTACCTGGATCAAATATCTCAAGAGACAGGGGTTGAGGGAATAACGATGCTTCAAGATGGCAGTTGGCCAGAAAATCTGACAACTTCAGAATATGGTCATCAATCAATTTTTGGATTGAGGAAGAAGATAAAGTAATTGGTGAAAATTGATCTGTAAAGTACATGTTCAATGGTGTCCACAGATGGTAACGCACGTGCGAGCACACACACAGTGGGAAGAGTGACACATGACACTGCAGTAATCAGTAAACATTTATTGTTTTGAACTTACAAACTAATTAACCTAATTTCCACAAGAAAAAAACAATCCCATAGTAATACACTAGGCCCAAAGAGATGATAAATTTTAGTACTACTTGGTTCATATTTCAGAGTACAAGTCAAGTAAAATGCCTTACTAACAAAGAGACCAATGTTACACTTTGCATACAAACACTTTGTATGCTTTTCCATGTCACTCACTTTAGAGTTGTTGCCTTTGAAACATGGAATGTAATTTCCTGCGCGCTGATCACACTTTGTAAAAAAACTATAATTTGCAAAAGCAAGACATTTCAAATAACACAAGAGTATTAAATGCAAATACTTATACACAAATCATAAAATGAATGTTTCTGATGTTATACAAGTTATTTACAACTGAAGACTAAATTTATGAAAAACATTACTTTTTCTGGTCAGTATACTGAGTTCCCCCCCCCACACACACACACACACACTGTACACTTATATTTACTAGTTTTTGGTGCATGTCCAGACACCCCGTTCTTTCTTCATTATTATATTTCATGTTTAGCTATACTTATTAATATAATTTTTGTCTTGTTATAAAATGATGATTTTATGACTTCTATTTCCAGTATTCCACACTTCTTTCATTCAAACATAAAAATTCTCCTTTCAGACTAAACCCTGTCTGTTATTATATTTCTTTTACATTATATACTCAAAAAGACACTCATTTTCCTTTGAAACCATCCATGTATACTTTCTTAAATATATGTCAACATTTTTTCTAATTCTTAAATTTATTATTATTAATTTTTACAGCTCAGTTCTACAGAATTTCACAACTTATACTAAAACAGAAGGACAGCAGTACACAAGAAAATCTAACCACACTAATGTTCCATTCTTGTCTCTAAATCCTTCCTTACTTAATAGGGCTTCCCCATCAAAATGTACGACAACTCATAACAAAAAAAGCATCATTGAATGACACAGCTAATGTAGGGCAACAAAAATGTTAGTTTTACCTTCAAATGTATATAAGAAAACAAAAGACACACCTAGGTAATATATGATAGCCCTCAACACTAAATTTAAAGTCATGTGAAAAAACGTCTCAACCACTGGAAAATTATAACTTCACTGAAGCTCCATATTCTAGACAAAAGATAAAATAACATAAACTGATGACTGCAATGACGATCTACTAGTCTGCTATGTTAATAACAGCTGAAACTTTCTACTCATTACTATGCAGTTAGTACATATATTTATGCAGTATACTTAGAAAAATAATATTTACATATTGCATTTACACATGAGCAAGAAAAGCCACATAATTATTCAGTACAAGTGTATTTAGAAAGAAAAATATTTTTTAGTATTTTTATAGATTCTGAAGGTCTGAATCTTTGTCATCACAAAGTAATGACATAAATTAGATTACATAAGACATTTTTTATGAATGCTCACTTCTCTATAGTTGTATTTAATTTCTGACGAACCAAATAACACTTTGAATTCAGTATTAAAGCATTAAAAATTACAACCTTCTTTAGAAACTGTATTTATACTATGCGAGTTAATTATGAGGGGTCTGGGTGGTGCAGTGATTAATACACTAATACGTGGCACAAGTCCCTCCCAGATAAAACTGCAATGTTTCCATTTGTGCCTAATCCAAGCTTGTAATGCTAACCTAACCATACCTGTTATACCTCTGCTCGATTCTCCTCTTTGATAATTCTACTCTCATTCCTTCCTCATTATTTATTCTCATCTCTTTCATTTCCTGTACTTACTTTCACTACATATTCTTCAAACACATCTTCTAATGTGTGTAACATTCCTTGCATAGTTACTGCCTCAAACACTGAAATCAATATACCGTCAGTAAATTGAAAATAAAAAACCATTTTCCTTTTCTCCAACACTAACTCTTCTCCATTCAAAAATATTACTTTTTATTTCCACTGTGCAAATACCAACAAAGCTGACAACAAAGAGTGTCCTTTTCAAAGAACATATTGTTTGATGTTTGTAATATAAATTTTACTGTTTAAAACAAGTACAGGGACTCCTATAACGACTACTGTAATCACCTGTTAATTCCTCTATAACACAAACACAACAAAGGCAAGAGTTTACAGCTAACAGTACACTTTACAAACACATACAAAGCAATGTATACAAAATGCTGTCAACAATACAGCATAAACAATAACCATACCATAATCCCTGCCAGTTCTAATACGCTATTAATAACACAACTTGCACTATACACTTAAATGGTACTCCAATGTCAACTTCTTGTAGGAAGTGAACAATATCCTTGAAACAATATTCTTAACAATATTGCCGGCTACTACACACTAATAAATTTTTTAAATATGAAACCATATTGTAAAAAAATAATTGTATTATATTTCTATATATTCTGTTTAGAAAAAGAACTTTCATAGAGAAGTATGGTCTGTTTTCATGAAATAATAGAAATGCTTTCAGGACATTCTCTACAAGTGAAAATATGTTTTAAAATGCTTACAATTTTTTTTTTTTGCAATCTGTTTACAAAATAAACAAGAAAATATAATTGCATTTGGCAGTTAGGTTTGGTAACCTAACCTAACCTAACCTACCCTAACCTAACCTAACCTACATACCAAATTTCATCAAATTCTGAGATGGTCACGTAAAATTTTTAATTTTAGCGCGTTGATTTGATACGGAATGACCCTTATTCTAAATTCAATTTTTAATAAAAATAATGTCTGCAGCTACACTCCAGGTAAAAACCGACTCATGCCCACATTTTAATAAATAATCAATTATTGACAATGATGCATAGTGAAGGGTACTAAACTTTTTTTACATATGCAATAATACTGCCAATTACACTTATTGTCAATGCTGCTGGCACCTTGATGTTGTATGCCCATATTTCAATCACTAAACTTACCCAAAACAATATTTCTTTATTACAAAATGCTTTCATTTCTGATGTAAAATAATTTGTCAAGAGTAAGCATTTGAAAATAGTGATATTTCTGCCACATCATATAGTCCCCAATAAAGTCTGTCAAGAAATTTACTAATGCTCATAATTCTGTAAGAAAACTGTCACCACTCTACACTAAAGGACAAAATGTTTGCTAGTTTCTTCCTAATAATGCTTTAATGATATTAAAAGTGTTTTAACAAATTCTGTGTCACAGTCAAATTCTACACAACAACAAAATCTTCCCAAGTTGAGCAACTTAATGATTAGACAAGATATTAAATCTTATGCAAGCTTTTTAAAGTTTCATGGCAGCATAAAATGGTGATAACTAGGGTTTTAAATAATTTAAACTTTTAAATCATGCAGATATGGAAGCAAAATGAGAGTTACATGTAGTCACAACATCTGGTACTCTTCAGAAACTACTCTGGCTGAGACCAAAGTAGAAGCAATCCACTATTATGGCAGAGAGACATGTTCCTTATTCCCATAATTGAAGTCAAACAGATACACTCAAGCTCCACTAGGATACTAATTTAATATACTCATAACCACTGCTTATTGCCTTCTGTGTAACAATGATATTAAAAATTCTGTTCAAGTATCTTTATTCTGATGCTAATAAAATAACAGTATGCTGTTGTTAAGCAATGGTCTCCCTCTCTTTCTAACGTGTGCGCGCACTCACACACATACATACATACACGTGTACACAGGGTTATCTGTTTAACAATTTACTGGTGCCAGCAACGACTGCTTTCTTTGTACAAGGACACAACCATGATCTAGGCCTCCTTTCATTGAATGGCCTACTATAACCTCATTAACACATGGCAACTGAATATTTTACAATACTGAACTGTAAACAGTCAACATTCAAACCACTGGTAATAAAAACTATCTGCAATAGATTGACCAGGTCCGATTGATTGGTCATAATCCTCACCAGACGTATTATTTTTTATCATAATTTGTCCAATCTAGGAAATGTTAAAACCTCCTGACGTTACTCGTAAGTTTGCAGTTCACCTTAACCACATATTGAAGTTTCAGAATGAAAGTATCAGACCCAGTTTCTAAACAAATAAAAATTATTCCTCTCATGATACGCAAAATGTTTTAATAATGGATCCTTTTTACTGGCTAGGCCAGCTTAGGAGCTAGGCGGGGTAGGCTATCTCATGTGAACTAATCTGCCACAAATGGAAGGAAGTACGATGTTCTTAAAAACAAACAATCCATTAAATATTGCAAAGTTGTAATGCTCTTAATCACATTTTTGATAGCACCATTTTGTTGCATATTATCAACATTCAGCATGTAATCTTTGTTCACAGAATAACAAAATCTAGAGTACATACATTTTCAAACTATGTAATACATATCTCGTAAATGTGAAGTTTTTCTAGACTTTTTAGCTTATCAAATATTTTTTATTCTTTTATATTTAGTAAACATGAAAATGAAACTTAAAACAACAATCACAAATTATTTATAGGGTTACAAAGACATTATTTCTTTCTTTACAAACTTTATTAATCAGCCAATGTCACCATCAATAGACAGCATACAACTTCGCCAGTGTTTGTGACGATACTTGATAATTTAATTTGCCAATATACATGAATATGGCAAATAAACTTCAGCATCATCTGTGCTGTGTTCATAAATTGGAACACCAGAACAATCAAATGTATTTACAAACCTAATAAAACTACTTATTTTTTATATAAAAACAAACATTTGAACTATTTATATATAATCCAATGTTGTTTAAGCTAACATACTCAATGTCTAAGCCTATATAAAACACAGACTAATAGGAACACAGTGAACGCTAATACCAAACTGAACTAGATGAAGAAAAATAATTTAAAAAAAATTATAAAATACATACAGATTTGTATTTAAGAATTTTTAATGCGAGAATGGAAATGAATCAATTTCATAATGACATTTTGTTGTCATAAATATAATTATCAAATAAAAACATTTTCCTGTCAATACTGGAAATACAGAATACACACAACTTAATTAGGCCTATATTTCTTCCACAAACATAAATACAATATTACAAAGGTCACGTACTTCCTCTTGAACTGATATTAAATGATGCGAAAAAATCTTCACACAGCAGAGATTTTTTGACTGACAGTCAGGATAGGTGATAGGTCCATTCACAATGTGTATGATCAAGAAGTACGTGACCAAGCAGTTCACACATGCCATGATGGTGACAAGAGCTGGTGTGTCTGATGCCACTGTTTGGTAGAAGTTGTGATGTGGCTGCTAGGTAGTTATAACATGGCAAGGGTTTCCGTGATGTATCCATAATGTGGGCCACATGCAGAATAATACTACCAATGTGGGTCACACAGTAATAAGTATCTGACAAAGAGGTCTGATAAAGCTTCTACAGAGATATGACAGGTCAGGTTCTTGATAATTATGATGTCAAGGACATCAAGAAGTGACTGTTATTTAGTGCTAATATTGTTCACCTGGTATGACAGTGAACATACACGTTTGTTGCACAACACCTCACAACACCTACATATGCTGCATTTGGAACCAAGTATCCATTTGTGATAATAAGGAATTGTGTGTGTGTGTGTGTGTGCGCGCGTGCGCACATTGTGAGCAAAGCCTAACATATGCCTATTACTGTGAATGCTGTACAACCACTAACTGATCGATCTTCACTATATAGGATTTATGTTGTTGATGTTCTGTATAAAAGGTGTATCCTTTCTTCAGTACTCAAATCTAAAAACATTTTTCCTGTGATGGTAAACGAATGTTGCTTGACCTTCATGCTTCTACACCATCATTGACAAGCATGATCACGTTTGGAGACACCAACTTCCTAGAAAGGTCCACATGGGTCTGTGAATACATAAGATCCCAAAAACTGTCCCTGCTACTTTCAACAACCTATGCATCTACTGCTAGCCAAAGTCGGTTATATTTTCAAATTTCATGTCATCTAACTGTTGTTTTTCCCAGATCTCAAAGATCAGGACTGATCTGATGTCAAAACATGGAACTCCTTGAAAAAAATTATATCAACTGACAACTAACCTTTCTGGCCAACAAAAGTTTTTTTCTCAAATAAGGCTTTACTGGGAAACAAATGATGAAAGAATTCATATTCAAATAAATGTAAATATTTTGAGATGATATTAGCATTCAGGAAACAAAACAAACATTAAACTACTACCAGTATTAAACGTTTATGACAAATTTACAACGAACACACACTTCCACAAGAAACTTAAGACTACAGTCTTTACCCAGGTAACAATGGTAACAGCATCAAGTAATATACTTCAAGGTATACAACTGTATTGTAAACTGAATTTTTATCCTTATTTCAAACTGCCCTCAAATCCATTACATAGTGTGTAAAAAAAAGAGTTAAACATCAAGTATCATATAAAATAAAAATGTCAACATTTAAGCCTACAACTTGTATTGCCTTCAAACAAACCAAAACCTTGCGCAGATTTATACCAGATTTTTTTTTTCAACTTGCAAAGTTCTTTACTGTTTCCTGATTCAAATACATACATGTAAATATAACCTAAATTACCTTACCCCTCACATTAAATGTTCATGAATAAAATTTTTGTAAGTTATGCTTACAAAATGTTTAGCAAACTCACAGATGAAGTGATGTAATTCTGTGCATAGAAACTTTACTATCAATCCCATGTCAAAGAAAAATACAAAAATTGTAAATTCTACAATGTGTGAGAACATGTACAGAAGCACATAATTCATGGAATAAATAAAAACTACTAGATTAATAGTTGGGTCATTCCGTATCAACTCAACACAGTTTAATTACATTTTTAACCTCACCATCTCAGATTTTAATCAAATTTGGCACATATGTACCTTCCATATAGGCTAAGAAAAATAACAAATTTCAACTTAATATCTCAACCGGTTTCTAAAATACGGCTATGTAAAGTTTTCAAAAAAACCCGAAAAATGACCGATCGACACATTTTTAAACTGCAATTGCAGCTCTCCTAATTGAGATAGAAAGATGGGAGGGGTGTCATTTTGTAGCATGTTTCATGTTCTTTTCACTGATATATGACACAATAGGGGTTATGATCAAAAAATATTTTTTTATTTCAAAGTCAAAATTTTGATTTTGAATTTTTCAAAATGCGCCGCTTCAAAAAATTTGAAAAAATTCTAAAACAAACTTTATATGATGGCTTAATAATAATACAATTCCCATCATGGGATCATTATGGGTTCAAATGGAAAGCAACATTCAAAACTTGCCTTGCACCAGGTTTTTATGATTAAGTACATATTATGTTTCACTTCCAATAAATTTTATGTTAATCTTGAAACTAATTATGTCAGTTTTTTAATACAATTTATAATTTTTGTTGAATGAGAAATTTTATTTATTAAGTACATATTTGCAAATGGATTTGTTTTTAAAGCTAGTGTACAGTATACGTAAGTTTATATCATATATATATTTTTTTCTTTTTAACCAGGTGGTAGCCTACTTATGCCATGAATGTAATTAATGAAAACCTACAACTAAAAACAAAATTTAAATCAAGAGAAGAAATAGCCTACATATTGCTTTAATAAAGATGCTCTGCATGTTCTCACTTGAAAAGTGGATCTGTTGTGTTTAAAAGTAACATGTTGAATCATGCGCTCAGAAACAAGAAGCCTGTAGCAACCTGCAGTCCTCAGAACAGCCTTACAGGCCTCAGTCTTCTGCAGGGCTTGGTGGTGGTTAGATATGTGTTTCATAACAATTACAATTTTTAAGTGAATGTATTTTATTGGTTTAATTTAAAAGTGTTTTTTTTATCTGAATTCTACATAGGTCTGTATAGTTTTGTTTAATTTATATTATTCGAACAAGGCCGCTTAACAATATAAATAAAAGTGAATAAATAGATTTTTAAAAAGTGAGTGGATTTCTAGTGTTTCTATTTAGTTTTTTTAGTAGCTAACTTAAATATTTAGGAATATTTCAGAAAACTACATATAAGAATTCAAGCGAACAAGTCTTAAATACTCTGTGAAAAGTACAGTGATTTTAAAATTAGATTGTAAATAGCTAATTGATGAACTAGAATTTCACATGAATTAAAATTACTTTGCAGTGCAAATAACAACTTGAAATTTTGAGATAATTTTTTCATATTCATTCCTAATTATTGGAGAAAAAAAAAAAAAAAAAAAAAAAAAATGGAAAGCAAACGGTATACAACATTGCAATGTTTCAATCCTTTTTCAAAAAGTGGTCATAGAATAAGAATCAAGAACAAACTTCGAACTGTAACAGAGTGGATGCGTAAAAATTTCAATGATTTACCTAAAGAGGCTAAAGTATGTGACTCATGTAGAAAAGAGTTATCAACTTTAAAAAATAATCAAGAACTGAACCAGGCCATTGCTGATCAATGCATTGCTCAAGAACTTACTACAGTTTCGAGTGACTCTGATTCTGAAAAAGACCACAACTTTCACTCAAAGCCAGAGGTAGTTGAAACACTTAATGCTTCTCTTCATGAATTAGGTGAATCGCCTCTTGATAGTAAAAAGATAAATTCTATGACTTATGGCTCAAATAAAATTCAAAAGATCAATTCTGCTATGAAACGTAAGCTTTTCACAGCTGTTGAAGAATCCTCCGATGAAGACACAGAATTACTCGAAGACTCAATTTTGAACAAACTTAAACTTAATTTTTCAAACTGTACTTCTAGAGTAAAAAAGTTGATGATTTTGACATGTTTGCCAGAGTCATGGAGCGTGAGAAAAATCATGCGAGAATTTAATGCCCCAAATTACATGGTACAACAATCCAAAAAAATACTTAAAGATAAAGGAATGTTAGAAAGTCCTAATCAAAAACCAGGCAAGAGCCTCTCTCCAGAAGTAGTTGCAGCAGTTAGATCATTTTATGAAAGTGATGAAATTAGCAGAGTGTTACCTGGTATGAAGGATTGTGTTTCTGTTAAGAATGAGAATGGAGATAGAGTTAAATTGTCAAAGAGACTAATTTTGTGCAATCTGATGGAAGCGTATAGGTCATTTAAAGACAAATCTAATGAGATGAAAATTAGCTTTTCAAAATTTGCAGAGCTTCGGCCAAAAAACTGTGTGCTGGCAGGTTCCAGTGGTACTCATTCTGTATGTGTATGCACTACCCATCAAAACATAAAACTTATGATAGAAAATGCCAAAATTGACTCACTAACCAATGGGAAACTACCCACATACAAACACTGCATATCAAGAGTATTGTGCAACCCTGCTTCCATAGAGTGTCATTTGGGGAAATGTTCGTCCTGTCCAGGGACTGAGGAAGTCAAAACTATATTAGATAAGAGTTTTGAAGATAATTCAATTGAAAAAGTAACTTTTCACCAATGGAAATCAGTTGACAGATGCAACTTGGAGACAATTGAAAAATCAACTTCAGAATTTGTTGATTTGTTTACTGAGAATCTCTCTGCTTTAGTCAGACATGATTTCATTGCCAAGCAGCAAAGCTCCTTCATGAATCATGTTAAGGAAAACCTAAAGGGCTCAGAAGTTCTTGTCATATGTGATTTTTCTGAAAATTATAGTTTTGTTCTACAAGATGAGGCGCAGAGCTACCATTGGAACCGTGGGCAAGCCACAGTCCACCCATTTGTCATCTATTCGTAGTCCTTCAGTCTTCGACTGGTTTGTACCCTCCCCGCATATACCCGTGGTGCGTGTGGTACTGATTCTCTATGGCCGGATCCGAATGGCATAGTTGGGGAAGATTTATACTAAGCAGGATACCTCTCGCTGGTTTGCCATTGCCTTGCGAGGGGGAACGGTCGTATCTAAATCAGATGGCCCCCGGCGGGAATTGAACCCGCGCCGACAGCGTAGCAGCGCCACACGCTAGCCACTATGCCACGACCGCTCCTTGTCATCTATTACAAGAGACAAAAGACAGAGCATGTGAGTTTTGTAATAATTTCAGACTGCTTGCAGCACAACACTGTTACAGTGTATTGCTTCAAAAAAAAACTAATAGAATTCATGAAAAGTAAATTTGGTGACAATGTGAAGAAGATTTATTATTTCTCTGATGGGTCAGCAGCACAGTACAAAAACAGGAAGAATTTCACTAACCTGTGCTTTCATAAAGATGATTTTGATATTGATGCTGAGTGGCATTTCTCAGCAACCGCACATGGGAAGGGCCCATGTGATGGCGTTGGAGGTACCGTGAAAAGATTAGCTGCTAGAACCAGCTTACAACGCCCATATGAGAATCAAATCCAGACACCATTTCAGTTGTATGAGTGGGCAATTCAGAATATTTTTGTGGCAAATTTTGAATATGTGAGTCAAGAAGAATACATACAAACCAATAAACTTTTGGAAGATCGTCTAAGCAAGTCTGTAAGAATAAAAGGTACCCTGAAACTTCATGCTTTTATCCATTCCATTAAGTAACAGTCAAATAAAAGTGAAAATCTTCTCAGATTCAAATGTATCAACTACTGAAAAAAATACAGCTTTACAGGACAGATTGAAAATTAATGAAGTTAATGGGTACATAACCATCGTCTATGATGACAATTGGTGGTTAGCGTATGTACTGGAAAAAAAAAGAAAGCAAGGAAGAAGTACATGTTTCTTTTTTACATCCAGCTGGTCCATCAACAAACTTCTCCTATCCTAGATTGCAAGATATACTTTGGCTTCCTGTGACACATGTGTTATGTAAAGTAAATCCAGTGACTCCAACTGGAAGAACCTACAATCTCTCGGAAAAAGAACTACATCAAACTACCGAAGCTTTTAAAGACTTTAGCAAAGATGTTCAGTAAAGTTAAGGACTGTAATACTCCAAAACAATTCTGTAAGTTTTGAATTTTACAATTTCTTTTATTGATTAGGCTATGTTACATTTTGAAAAATTAGTAAGTTATGTAGATGCGAATTTTGAGAATAAAGGGTATGTAGCCACCAAACTGCTGTGTATTGCTGATATTAAATGTAGTTTTCTATTTGAACCCATAATGATCCCATGATGGGACTTGTATTATTATTTAGCCATCATATAAAGATTGTTTTAGATTTTTTTCAAATTTTTTAAAGCGGCGCATTTTGAAAAATTCAAAATCAAAATTTTAACTTTGAAATAAAAAAATATTTTTTTATCATAACCCCTATTGTGTCATATATCAATGAAAAGAACATGAAACATGCTACAAAGTGACACCCCTCCCATCTTTCTATCTCAATTAGGAGAGCTGCAATTGCAGTTTAAAAATGTGTCGACCAGTCGTTTTTCGGGTTTTTTTTGAAAACTTTACATAGCCATATTTTAGAAACCGGCTGAGATATTAAGTTGAAATTTGGTATTTTTCTTGGTCTATATGGAAGGTACATATATGTGCCAATTTCATTGAAATCTGAGATGGTGAGGTAAATCACTGTGTTGATTTGATGTGGAATGACCCAGTTGTCACAATTTGTATGTCATATTAATTGTGCTCTTGCAGTGTCTATATACTGAAATGTATCAGGAAACAAAAATATTGAACAAATTAGTTTGACTGCCATTTCGAATTAATTTTTCTTCATATTCATGTACCAGACAAAAAGAACAAAAATATTACATGTAAATATACGATAAGTGAACCAGTTCACCACATTAATAACAACTTCAAGTTACATGAATCACCACTCTTTTGCCACTTTTGAAAACAACATTTCTGTTATATCAGAATGGGGTGCTATCTTTCATACTGGAGGTTAGTCATTTTGTAGTCTTCTTACTCTATACAATTCAATGAAACATTAACAAAATATAAAACAGAATTAACACCGTTGCACATCACTATAGAAAAATTATTCCGATTAGCGGATGATGAGCTGTGAAGCTTGAAAACATTAATTGGAATAATTTTTCTATAGCGGTGTGCAACAGTGTTAATTCTGTTTGTGATTATAACCACTAACACAACTTTATTAATTAAAAATACAAAACATCCACAGTATATTAAGTAAGTTTAATTTGTATACTTACTTGTATGGTTCATACAATATTAGGCAAGTTTAATTTTTATTTTGACTTAATATATAAATTACCAGCAAAAAATAATGTTCAGAACTTATGGGGCATTGGTATGATACAGTATAAGCCTGTTATAAAGGAAACACAGATAAGACTGGGACTGTTTATATAAGATGAATTGAGAGCTGACCAGTTTACATCACATTTTCAGTGTTACTGACTTGTCACCAGGATACATTTAGATTTATTTTTAATACTGTGATGTTGAAAATTTACTATCTACCATATGATTAACAAACTTTAGTAATTTTCCTAACAAAAAACAAAATTTTTTGAAAAACATGCGGAGCCTATTTAGCGAAAGTACCCAAGCAGCTTGGTTTGTGTAAATTTGAGCAAACTAAGGTAAATATTTACCTGTGCTCCACCATACAATCTTGAAGTGAAATATTTTTTTTTTTATTCTTCTATGTTATATAAACACGCGAAAATTAATTTTAAACGGGGGTCGAAGCTATTTACGAAGAAAAAAAATAAAATAAATACTCCCATAAGGATGCATGCAAAAGTGAATGATCGCCATATTGACTGTGTAGACGGTGAGCCGAATTTGACTGGAAATCATGTTGATGCGTTTCCAAAACAAAATTTACATGATTCTTACATGTTCAAAATTGCGTTGAGCCCAAACGGCGGTTTAAAGCTTTGCGTTGAGCCCACCGCGAGTTTATTATTAGTAACCTCGGAGGCGCCGAAGGCGCCGTAGACTAAAGCATGTGCGGTGAGCCGGCTACCCAAAATCACTCTCAGCGGTGGATACTGTAGGAAACTGATGAGTCGGCCACCCACGAGTCTGAAATGTAATGCTTTGCGTTGTAGGCAATTGAATTACGTTAAGGCAAAATGTAGTGGTGATCCCACTAACTACTCAGTTAATATGGCGTATGGTGTAGCACAGGTAAATATTTACCCAAACTAACATACACATATTTTACATAATGTAGCTAGAAATATTAAATGTGCCATTCACACTTAATAACTTTTTGAGTTCAGCAAATTATACCAGCAGTGAGAGTGTGAGTAGTTCACTACACAATCAATGTAAATATAAAAGTGTACAAGTGAAAGTATCACATATTTAATTATTTATTTGTATGCAATTTTTTAATTATGTGATCTAAGACTAATAAGTTTTCAGTTACTAATTTAAGTAAGCACCGGATATAATATCAAAACATGTTTGAAGTTAATAAACTAAAAGAATTTATAATACACAGATGCTGGACTACACTAGCACCAAGCATTTTTAACAAACACAATATCTGTAACAAATATTCACCTACAGTTGTATAATACACATAAGTATACATTTTTTTAATTATAGATTATCAATTTCAATTTATTTTAAAAATTAGGATCACTGACACATTTGTCAATTATGCGACAATGCCACAGTATTGACTGTACAAACATGAATATGCCAAACATATTTCCCTACAAGTATGACTGTCGTGCACTCACTGGAGTGTCATGGTGGGCAATAGCTGAATTAATGGGGGTGTAGGTAGAATGAAATATATCGTACTTCGGGGAGTCCAACAGATAAAATGGAGAGGAAAATAGTGGGGTCTAAATTTTAGGTATCCTACGTGCATTAACAACTTTCCTCCTACATGTCTCGATTTTAAAACCGACGCATTGTAAGGGAGTGTGTGATGTAATTAAGTAATCCTACTTCAAGTACGTCATTTCAAACTAAACTTCAATTACCGAAAATTATTTTAACTACCATTCTCACAAATCATAAGGTAACGTATGTTCTACAATACAAAAGCACCACAAAACTGAACAAAAAACATTAATTGAAATGGCTGCATCACTGTTGGAACTCGTCGTGTAATTTGGTGCCTTTCTGTAGTTTCTCAAACTTCTACGACGTATGAAAGGCCAAACAGATTTTAAAATGCCTACTACAAATCTCGTAATAATTACCGCTAAAATCCGTATAATACATAAACTATCGCTTATGAAAATTCACTTGTTAGTGCTCTACTATGCTAACATTGAAAAACCGATTATGAGCACCTACTTCATAGCACTACAAACTGGAGAAAAGTCAAATAGACAAGTCTTACGTTTAACGATAAAGTCAAACATCCTAGGCGACGCAATGTAAAGAACAAAACCATAAAATTACGTACACTCTCAAGTTAACATGATAAGACAAACTTGTAGCTTCACCAAGCTTAGCCTAAGACGAAGACTACTAGTAACGCGTGTATTATTTATCGTACACTGACAATAATATATTCTACATTAAGTGAACCAAAACATCATTCAATCAACAAAACAATTAATGAAATGTTTATACAGATCAAATTAATAATAGCACATTTATAAAAACCAAATTATTTAACAAAATACTCACAGCCAGGCGACCGATGTAGAATGACTCCCGTCGCCACCTATAGTCAAGAACAAAACTACTTCGCACTGCTTCCGGGTAAAATTAATACTGTAATAATTAATTTAATAATGCAAACGTTAAGCATACAAGTAATATCACAAATTTAAATGATTAGTGCTTGATGCTTTCTATAATAATTGTTTTTTTACTTACTTACACAAAACTAATATTTACGGTTAGATGCTTTGCTAACTACGTCGTACACGTTTTTTATAAACACGTTTCCGTTAACTTGAGCTTAGTATGAATTCCAAAGTTCTTACCTAGAGTGCAGCAGGCTCAAGCTACTATTATGACCTAGTTTTTACTGACCTAATAAAAGATAGGACAGTCTGACCTATTTTATACATAATTTAACCCAGTAACCTATTTCTGATGAATTGTCATAGTTTTTAACACACACAAATTGAAGAGTCGCCCTGTTGTTCTTCTACGATCATTCTACCTAGTCTACAATAAACTAAAAAATATAAGATGACAAACTTCAGACTTAAAATTATTTTATATATATTATCTACAGCCTGATATTTTATTTCATCCTTTAATCGAACTCATTCTAGTAAGAGGAGAGTCGACACAGAAAATGAAGTGCCAAACTACAAACACATAGCCATAGGGCAAAAATTCATTAAGTTTTTCAGTTCTAAACTAAGCGTCATTTGAAAATCATATTTTTTCTCAGTTAAATAAAAAACTATGAGATATTTTCTCATTGTGCTTTTTACGTTTTTGACAAATATCGTTTTTTAACACTTCCAAGGAAGCGAAATTACAATGGCTGTGAATCATATGTTATCTCAACTGAAAAACTGAACTGAGCTGAGCTGATGACTAATGTCATTTAGAGATTTCTGTGTATAAGATCATTTTAGAATGTTGGTTGAGAAGTATTTGGAATGATGTGAAAGCGTGCTTTTTTTCATTTAAACAAACAGAGTAGCGCGTTGTTTTACAAATTATAGGATTTATTAGGGCTTTTGTAAGTGACATTTTTTCTTTTTTTGAGACCTGACGTTCAGTATCAAAAACGATGTTTATATTTAACTGATAATTGCGTTTAGTGTTTGTGATTTCATGATGGGCTTGTTAAGTATATTTTTCAATAATGTCAAACATTTTGTGTGAGATGCATAACTGTTAATGTCTAGTTAAGATACACGTTTTCAAAAACGTATAATTGAGTTGTGTTAGTATCTAATTAAATTGATAATTTAATTAACACGAAATTAAGCAGAAATGTATTTTCTAATATGATACAAGCACTGCTAGTAATGTAGGAGTTGTTAATATCAATCGTTGTTTGTGAAACATTCTGTCCTACACGTCAAACCAAAATCGTAATTGTCCGCAAATCAGTAAACAGAAGTTGGATTGAACACTTAGTTATATGGACCGTTATTTGTCACATTGTGCTCGTTTGCTTAAAAATTCTCCACATGTGAATACAAAAAAAATAGTACTAGAAATTGCTCAGTGTACGTCAGCCTTTGTCCAACCACTGACTGCAAGAGACAAGTAAAGTCCCCAGTGTCTTAAGTAAATTTGCATGTGTAAAAAAATTGGAGGTGAGAAGATTATTATATAAACTGAAAACGCTAAATTCAAGTTAGTCGGAAAACCTGAGTATCCAAGGGAAGTAGTTTGTTGTTCTTATTTCATTAATCACATAACATATGTAGAAAAGTTAGAATAAATCATTATTGTAAACGTAGTATGTACCTGAATGCATCAACTTTGTTTAAATGGTCTGTATAGTACCAAGTCATTTTTATTACACTGAAAGATGTTGGGCCCATTCTGCATCATTGTGTATATAAAAAGAAACACAAGGTAGCTTACCTAGCTTGTGTATTATAATAGCTGAAAGTTGCATTTGTAATTTTTTTGAAAACAAGTGTGGAAAGTATTTTAAGTGTTAGAACCAAACCAATAGTGTGACATTTTGAACAGACATGGTAGCTAGTGTAAAATCTCATGATCCAGCTAGCCACAGTAGTGAGTTAAAAAACATTTTAATGTTATCAGTTGTTAGGATTATTAATTAAGTAGTAGCCTATTAGGTAAAAATTTGTGATTTTATTGTTCAGAGAAAGAAATAATACATTTGTAGTTGTAAATGGTATGGTAGTGTTAGACATTAGTGATAAGTACATTATTTGTTGAAGTTACAGTATTTTCGTTTCATCACTTGCCATTCTGTTTTTTTTTTTTTTTTTATTGGTAAACAGTGCTTTCAATCTTCATGTTAATATAGTTATGTCAGTCAGAATTATTCAGCCATAATTGTTAGTTACATTCATTGTAGGATGTATACCCATTTTTTTTTTAACATACAATTCTAACCATATATCAATATTGGAGTAATCACTTCCTTAAAAATTTTAACTCTGGTGTCTTTTGGAAATATCCAAGTATTCTAAGAATGTATTGTTTTATGTTTTAGAACAATCAGTTGCTATAAGTGAATCATTTTAGTCTGAACCATTGTACAGTTATTGAAAGCATGGCTAGCAGGAAATTTTGGTATGGTTAGTTGACTTCAGCCTCTGCCTATACACAAGTTACCTAGAGCCGATTGTATTCATGTGACAAAATATTGACAACTGAGCAACAACCATAATGTATAGCAGTATATTAATACAGCATTGTTATTTCTGTGTTTGAAGTCTTCTTCCGTTTGGACCACATCGAAGTGTCTTGTCAGGCAACGTTTCACCAATATTTCAGTGGATACCTTCAGGTCTGTTGATGATGAGGTTGGCAAGCAACCTCAGATTGGCATAGCCTACTGTAGACGTGGTCATGTCTGTAGTATATATACTGGTACACTGAATAAATCTATCATATACAGGAATTAATTGAACATGCAAAAAACAATGTAAGCAGCATACATAGAACACCTGGTAGGGTCAACTTAACGAACCACCCACTGCCACTTCTACAGTAGGCTATATATATTGTAACGCATCAAAAATATCGTTATATAAAAATAATCACAAATACCCAAATGGAGATCTACCGTGAACATATCTAAGCTAATATAGCAAACACACCAACAAGAGGAAAGACAGCACTAAAATGTCGAAGCCAAACTAGTATATCCAGGAAGAAATAATGTTAAAGAAAATATGCACCCAAAGGAAGAAGTTGTAATTAAATGAATCATCAATGTTATAACAAAAGGAAAAGTGAACCAAGCAACTACGTTAGCAACCAGGACCTAATAGATCCAATAAGTGAGGGAAAAATAAAGAAGAGGGAAAATATATAATAAACAAATAAAATAATATTACCAGTGTGAAGAGGACACAACAAGTGAGGAAAATATATTATAAATGAAGAAAATATATGGCAAATAAAGAAATAATATTACCAGTATGAAAAGTACCAAGTAAGTGAGGAATAATACCACAACAAGGAAGAACTTGAAAGAAAAAGTGACAACGAACAAAACTATGGACAGTATGATCATTCAATAAGCAACCACAGACAATAATAGTGTGCTACTTACAGTGAATTAATTAATACTAATATACCACGAGCTGAAATAAACTAACGCAAACAATGAAAGTGTAATGTTTATAGAAAGTGAAAATAATAAGTGATAACAGTTATATAAAACAATCTCAAATAAAACAACACAGACAATAAGTGTATTATTTATGAGACCAAAGTATGATAAAGTAAAACATAATAAAGACCACAAGTGAACTGAAATTAAGTAAAGAAATAATTGCCCAATTATGAAAGTAAATGGAACTGCTTACCAGTAACTACCATGACTGACCTTAAATATAAAATCATTACAAAACATACATTTAAATATCAGGAGAGTGGAAAGTAAAGTCAATACAGAATGTAATTAGTAGTATATCAGAGATAAGACAACCTGTATTAGATTAAAAAACATTCAACCCAAACCAAATGTAAACACCCAATATGTATGTCAATAACCAATCAGAATTAGATGATAATATGTAAACAAATAGTATATAATAGAATTAAAACAAAGAAAACCATTGTACTAGATAATAGTAATAATAATCATGGTAAATATATAAGAAAATATGCAAGAAACCAAGCTAATGCATATAGACATTGTTGTCATTCAGTAGTATACACATAACCTCAACTGAACAGAATTTGCAACAGAGAATCATAACTAACAATTAGAAAAACATTGATAAAAGTATTTACATGATGCAACAACCAGACTAGAATAAATAATGAATAGAATAAACCCAATATGAACTAAGAAACACAAATATATACTTTAAATTTTATAAACAAATAATAGCCAAAATACCAAATCACAGAGTGAATGACTGAATTACATAAAAAACTCAGTCAAACCTAATCAGAAAGAGGAAAATAGTATAACAGTAGTTTCAAGAATACTCAATACCTCTTTGAGAACCATTACCAAACAATAAATGCATAAATTTATGTAATAATAATGAAAACCAATAATACATGTCACATGAAACTAGATGTAAGTAACAGTCCAACAGGAAATTGTGAGTAATTAGCACAGCAGGGAATACTAAATACCCAAGATAAGATGTAGACAAACACTAAAGACAAATTAATGGATGAAAATACATCCCTGATACAGGACTATTAATAAAATAAGAGTGTCAATATGACAGGACACCTAACATGGTGGGATAAAACCATTCAATATAAATAAACGAAGCTATGTTAATAAATACAAAGCTGCACAAAAGGTGTAGTATCATTTGATGTACAAACCAAACACAATAGAATTGTGTTAGAACTAATAAGAAATAATGCATGGACATTTAAGGCCTACTCACCTGAAAATGTATTATGAAATATTGTAAATATTTAGTATTTAAGGAATAATTGATAAGAAATAATGACTTGAACCATTATCACTGAGTGATATAAGTATCATGTGATACTATAAAGTGGAAAAAACTTATATTTGAATTAGAACCACTAAAAGTGCATCGACGAAAGGGTAAATAAGTTAATCATGGACGGAATTAGTGCGTGTGTAGACTCAAAATAAAGAACAGAGCATCCAAAATAACGTGATACCTTTAGTTTCCAAATCGGAGATGTATTAACAAAGTTATAAACAATCATACTTTTTCAATAAATTCCAAAAGAATTGATAGCGTCACTTTTAGACTCTCCAACCCAAAGCCAAATGCTGAGAATTAAAATTTAATAATTTCTTATGGCGTATGGGTACGAGATTAATCAATTTTCAGCCAATAAGAAACGCTGATTTCAGCAGACGCCAGTTGAAGTAGCTAAGGAGAGCGACATTAAGAAACTGATCATCAACGCCGACAGAACGTCTCTTCGGCGAGAGTATTTTTTTCAAAATGTGCGCGTTCCCCTGTTAGTAAACAATTTTATCTAACCTAGCTTATGTGTTAATAACCTTAAACGTGTGAAGTGTAAACAGTGATACGAAATAATGAAATATACCATTGCCAGTGTATAATATCGGCAATGATGAGTGAAATAATAAGGGAGTATTTAGAATTAACAACATTTAAATGAATTTTAAACGATTATCAAATACTAATTTTTGTGTTGATACCACGTTAGTCAAGTACATTCATACGTGACTAATCTCAATAATGATTATGAATTAACACATTATTGAACAAAAGTTCTCAGTTCTATTTTTTAAATAAAATACTATTAATTTTAAGGAATAATTGCAAATCAAATTATTACTTAACCAATACTAATGTACTCGCCCATAGATTTGACTAAAACAATAACGAAAGACAATTCGATTATCAATAATAATTGAGAACTGTCAATAAGGTTAATGATTAATAAATGTGTCATTAGCTAATATTATGTGTAACTATAAGATTTTATAAAGTTAAAGTTTATTTTATGAAGTTAATTTAAATATTTTTAACAATTCACTTAGAGGAATTTTCACTCTAACCTACCTGTTATTGAAAGGTACACAATAATGCTTTCAATACCAATTAATACACAATAATGCTTTTAATACCTGTTATTGAAAGTGCTATGCTTTCAATTTAAGAAAGCCTAACTATTTTTAATGGCACTGAATTTATAAATTAACCATTATATTTAATTTTTTATAACCATTAAAGGAATTTTATTCCGATATACAACAATATTAATCGTATTGCACATACTATACCATAACCTGCAAAGTTGAAAGCAGGCGTGCCTGATACGATAGTTTCCAATATTATAATTAAACTTTTTCCTAATTTTGTAATCGCTCTCCATAATACGTCATTGTCGTATTACAAGCATTTTTTGTAGTAAGTATCTTGTACACTAAAAGAATTCATGATTTTTGTTAACTATAATAAGAAAACTAACCAAATCAGGTTAGCGAAATACAATATAAAAAACCAGTGTTACCAGCCCTGAATTTTAAGAATCTCTGTAACGAGTTAAATTGTTTTTAATGTTTTATGAAATGTTTTAAAAGGGTTTAAATGAACTTTAATTATTGTTAATAAATTACCATTTCACATATAATCGAGTCAGTCCGTCATTTCAAGGTAGATTATAATAACAACAACAATAGAGCATTTATTTTACAAATTGGCAGTAAGGCAAATAAGCGGCCAAGATTTTGAATAATTTCAAAACAGTCTCATATACAGAACAACTTTATTTACTTTATATCCACATACACACTAGTGGTAAATATTGTATGAACTGTGTTGTGTTATTTTCAGTATATTACAGGAAGAAAGAATCTACTTTGGAAGGTTGACACCAGTAAGTAAGTGGTAAGTGACAGCTAAACTGGCCAGTGCTTTGAAAAGAGAATTTGAACATTTTTTCAGCTTTCTAAACCTTTTTGAAACAAACAAATCATAAATAATAATAATTTTAAACCTACATATTTGAACAAAAATACACCTAAACTCGTCTAGTCATTGAGTGACATCAACAACGTGTGACTTATTACACAATTGAATAGAGGACATCAAAATACACC
Organism: Magicicada septendecula; assembly: GCA_034769895.1. Classification (NCBI taxonomy): domain Eukaryota; kingdom Metazoa; phylum Arthropoda; class Insecta; order Hemiptera; family Cicadidae; genus Magicicada; species Magicicada septendecula. Next base: position 386,116,342 of record CM068370.1, on the reverse strand, counting down.
TCGGATCTATCATATTATAGAGTGACACTCCATCGCGGGGCTTGATTGAAATAAACACACCATAACTTATCTAGTATATATCTGAATTTGTTTGCCAGCCTTATTGTCACATGGCCCTAAAGGTACCCATTGTAATATGGGTGAAATATCTGACAAGGCATATTCAACGTGGTCCATACTGGAAAAGACATCATATATAGAATGGACATTGATCGCAGAGGTCTGTATGAGAATATAGCATTGCTATGTCCAAATTGTTATATACCATTATCATGTAACCCATTACTTGTCTACACACAGTTCATCATTGCAGTAAAAAACTTAAAAAATATACTTTTTTACTGTTAGTAGTGATTGTACATTTTCATTCTGTAATGTTTAATATGTTTACTCTAGTATTTATTTATTTATTTGTAAATTATAAATTCATTTGCACCATGAGAGAATTTACGATTTCTACTTCAAGTGAAGTCTCATGGTAGCTTCCAGTAACCGTAGTCACATTAACGTTAGCCAGTCAGAATCATTTTTGTTCAAATACATTTGCTTTCAACTCTTGGGAAATAGTAAACTTCAGTCTGTATGTACTGTGGTAAAGGGAAACCAACAGCAGTGGTTCCAGAGCTTGTGCGGGAGAGGGGGAATAATGGCTAGTAAGTAGTATTCTCCCTTAGCTGCAGAACTCTCACTGTTTTGAATAAAATCCATTTGTTATTAAGTAAATTTCAGTAGATATTTTTAATTACCAGAAAAATTACAAAAACCGTAATTACTCCACAATTTTTTGTTTTATTAATAAAATAACAATTCCAAAGTAGACAATCGTACAGTTTGCAAGAGGTGTTGAGACATATTAATTTTGCCAAATTATTAAAGATACCAAGTTTGTATTTTGAATAAAATTCTTTATAACCTGATGCCACAAATTGTCTTTAACATGAAATTTTGATTTCTATTTTTGTCCCATGGTGCCTGTAAAATTAAAAAAATATTAAAGTAAAAACTGCATTTGGATTTGGGTTGAAATTCCATTTATTTAAAACCGTTATGTGAGTTTTGCCACAGAAAACTAGTTCTGCCACAAATAGGTACATGTGTATAGTAACAGGCCCTTCTTTTTTTTTTATATATGCAGTGTTCACAAAAAGTGAGTATTGTTTTAAACGCATATTTGGTTCCATGTTAACCAAACAACGACAATATAGCTCTGGGGTCACAGGTTCATGGCAGAGCTATATTATTGCTAGAAACATTTTTTTATAAAAAGTATGGCAATGTAAACTGATTACAATGTTGTATTTTATAACATACACAAATTATCTAGTACACAAATTTTTCTATTATCAAACAAAAATTATATATATCGTATTCACTATGTATCAGTGCCAGTAATCGTATGATCAGAGTATTGAAAACATATGTAGGTACAGTTGGAAAGTACCAAACAAATTACAAACAGTAATGTAGACTATATAACAAAGTATGCAATGTAAACACTTATATAACTCACTGAAACACAAAATTTGACCATATCTTTTTTCTTATGCCCTTAGTCCATTTAATTACCATGTTACTGTAACGTTCTGTATTTTTCTTACTCTCTCTGTTGCTCTGTTCTTGCTTGCTGTGCCCATTTCACTTTTCTCTCCTGTGCCATCCTCACCATATGCCCAAAACATTTCATCATCTATTGCTCTGTACACTTGATCAAAGATTCAACTCCCAGCTCTATTCTCACCATACAGTTTCTGATTGAAACATGTCTGCTGATATCCTTCACACTTCTTGAGAATTTCATTTCCACCATGTGCGATGTGTTTTTCAGTTGCTCTGTTAGAACCCAACTCTTACTTCCATATATCAAAATTAGTCTAAACAGGTGTTTGTGTATAGCAAGCTTTGTATTTCTTGATATCTCGTTCTTACTAATGAATAGGATTCAATGAGTAAAACAGTTTACTAGCGCTTTCTATTGTTAATGTTATCCTTAATTCTTCTATCTCTTCTTATTTTCAGTCCCAAATATTTGAATGTATCCGCATGCTCTATATCTCTCTACTGTTTGGTTGGATCGTTATTTTTATCCCAGCCATGCCTATCACTGCTGCCTTAATTTTGTCAATATTTATGTTTATTTTAATAATATATATATACTTTCACTTATGAACTTTATATAATATATATATTATTAAATTAACAAGTGAACGAAGAGGATGCAACAACAAGATAATTTATGTTTATGTTTTGTATTTGATAAAGTGCTTACTTCTTAATTTGCACTACAGTCTTTTGAGAGCCAGGGCCTTGTAGACTACTTGTCTCCATCATTCATCTCTTGATGCCTCCAGTTTCAGATTCTGAGCTTACACTAGTTAGCCTTACATCATCCAGCCATCGCAACCTTGGGCATCCACAGAACAGCTCCCCTATGGCTTCATGCTCATCACTTTTTTTTGTACTTGTTGATTCCCCATCTTTTCCATATGCCCAAGACATCGTAGTCTGCTCACTTTTATGTTGGTGACAATTGCCAGGTCATTATAAACTTCTTCTAACTCACCATTGGTTCTTATCCTCCTCATCATTCTTATATACAGCTATGAAGATCTCACAGAGAACCTTCCATTCCCATGTGTTAAGGAGGTTTCCATCCTTTTTTGTTAAGGTCTGTGTTTAAGGTTAGATAATTGTCCTATACACCAACAACTTACGGTGTCTTGTCACAAAAGGAGTATCTGAGGAGCTTCTAAAAGGTGTAATAACATCTGTTTCCTGCCACCAGCCATGTTGCAATTCATATTTAGTGCAATTTTTGATATTCCTTTTCATTTCTTGTAAATATAACCAAGTTGTCAGCAAAGGCACACTGCATTATTTTGACTATTGCCAGATTTACATATCCCACATTTAACTTTGATTTGAGAATAATATTTATTTAAAATGAGTGATAAATACATTTGGTTGCATTCATGCCAGTAACCTACTTCAAAAACATATCGAATCTTCTTAGAAAGTGAACCTGATGTCTTGCACACACTCCTGATGTTCATACCATTATGTGTAGTTTAATTTTATCTTCCCAGTTGGATTGAACATTAAAAGCTTTTCTGGGATTACTTCATTTCTTATGTCTGTATATTACATTCTTATAATTTCTCTTTGAAACTCCACCTTTTTGTGCTTTTTTCATAGGACCCCGTCTTCTTTACTTACACATTTGTTGTAACCAAGGTTTCATTGCCATTGTGTTACAGAATTTGTACATTATGTTTTTCTTTTTTTTATCTTATGTTATCAGCTGATGACTGCACATTAAAGTCTCTAATTTTTAAACTGTCTTTTGTCTGTTTCTGGAAGTGACCTTTTCAACTCCTGTTTGTTGCAGTTTGTATAAGTCCATTTTCCATCATTCTGATCCATCTGAGCATAAAATTAGATTTATTGTGGTATAATCCTTAACCAAATGCCACCTCTATAATTTTGTACAGTTTTGCATTTTTTAAACATTGTATTTGCCTCCAAAAGCGTTTTAAGACTATAAAACAGGTTAATTACCTTCCGTCACGCTTTTTGAAATCCGAAAACAGGATTACTCAAGTTTCGACACATTAACGTGTTCCTGCGCAGGTCCGCGTGTATTGTGTTTTCGTTCTGGTTTGTCTCGGTTTTAATATGTGTTTAATTATTTAAGTATTTTTGTTGTTATGTTTGTGTTGTTTTTATTATCTGACGGGATGTGCATACATCAACAAATGTATTTTTAACCTATATTCATCGAGGATCTGAAGATGACACTTAATGTGTCGAAACTTGAGTATTCCTGTTTTCGGATTTCAAAAAGTGTGACGGAAGGTAATTAACCTGTTTTATAGTTTTGCATGTATCTTTTCATGTACAATATAATTATTGAACAGCATGGGTAACAACGTTGTCTCGCCTCTATAATATTAGTTGGCACTGGACCAACTATTTTGTAAGTTATAGTAATGAATTTGCTTCTCATATTGTAGAAGCTTTTAATTACTTGTAATCCTGTCTGTATGAACCAATTACTAATAATGCCCACAAGAATGATATTCAAACAAGAATCGGTAGTGGTAACATATGTTATTACACATACTCAAAATTAATGAAGTCGAAAGCACTGAACAAATCATTAAAATTAAAAACATGGAAAAGCATAATTAGACCTGTTTTAGCATATGTATGTAAAACTTCGAGTATTAATGTAAAAGGTAAACAGTATCTAAGAATATTCAAACAGAAATAATGAGAAAATTTGTAGACCAATGCAAAATAATGATGGCTTGTGGAGAATACGAAGGAATCATGAAATAAATAATCTAATACATGGAACTGATATAAGGTCTATAAAGAATAGGATAGCGTGGCTTGAACACACAATGAGGATGGAACAACACAGAATTCCCAGAAAAATTGTAGAATAGAACCAACAGATAGGATACAAGAGGAAGGCCAAGGAAGAGATGATCGATGATGTTGAGGAGGGTCTGAGGAATATGGGGATAAAAAGATGGAGAGGGCGGCATAGAGAAAAGTCGTTGAAGAGGTTAAAACCCATACTGGGTTGTAACACCAGTAGAAGAAGAAGACTAGTGATGCCCAAAGCATACATATGTATTATATGTGTCTTCTCTTCATTTCCATTTTTTGCCATTAAAAATTTCTAGTAAAACAACACGTACAAGCAAGAAGGTAGTTATCTCCTACCTTCCTGTAAACAGAATGTGTGTGTAAATGAACAAGTCTATACTGATAACTGGAAAGTTGAAAAATATGAAGCATTAAAAATAATGAGAAAAGTAATTAACAGCTTAAAGTAGAAGTAAATTCCGTCTTTTTAATTATTATGATAAGCCAGCGTTTTATGATCAGTAAAATTTCACAAAATGTACTAATAAAGTATATAATAAATTCTTTTTTATTTTTTTATGGTGAACATTAAGCACACTATAGTAAGTGTTGAATGTGTTTAATTTTGTGTGGATTGTAATGTGTATTACATGCTTATCTAGTGTGGAGGTGGTATTTATAATACGCATACAAATACTGTAACTTGTGCAAGAGAACAGATTGTGTAAAATTTTCCTGTTGTGTTTCAGTTACAGCAAAATGTCACAGAACTTTGCAACCAGTGGATCACAGCACAGTTACGGTGCTATAAGTGATAGAAATGTGCCAAACGTTGAGTTCTCAGGCTCTCAGTTTAGTCCAACTGAAATGTTTGCCTTATGTGAAAATATTACCACCAACGTATACACAATCAATTCCAGTTTAAAACAGTTGGATGAAGCATTCAAAGTGCTCGGTACAGCTAGAGATAACCAAGCAGTTAGGGATAAAATGTAAGTTATCATATTTACTAGTATTAACGAAAACTGTATTAGTTATTTTACAAGTTTTTCAAATCTTTAAGTTGTTTTTTTATAAAGTGGTAGAAGTATATTTTGTAAAACTCAGAAAATTTGTTTTAACATATGTACAGAAAATTTTATGTTGATATATAGTAGTATGATATTAAGAAATTATTACTGTTAAATCTCCTCTGTATTAATGAATTTTCTGGATAATTAAGAAGTCACGTAAAATAGGTTATTTTAAGGAAATTTCCAAAGAGTGTTCCACAAATACAACAAAAAGTGATAATGTTAAATATAATTAAATGAGTACCGACTCGGAACACAAAGTTTTTTATGGGTAAAAACGTAAACATTTTACCTTAGTGCCTGAACCAGTTTTTGCTTATTATAAGGTTCGTCAGAGGCTCACTATATTAGATATTAATATGTCAAAATCAAAATCAAAATGATACAAAAAAGCATCAAATACATGATGTGCATTTAAAAAGTACAGTGTTGTGGTTACGTATGTAAAGTGAGTGTAAATCTGGAGATTGCTTGATGTTTTTCTTACAGTGATTCACATATTTTCCTAAGTAGACAAAGAGCTTGAAGGAGGAAGCTGTAGTGTACAAACAATCTGCCTATTTTGTGGAAAATAGAACAAGAACTTTCCTAAATGTCAAAGGTCATTTTATCCCATTAGGTACTAATGTTTTCTGTAGAACTCATTATTAAATTTTTTTCAAATAATTTGTGGTCCACCTCTCTTTAATATTTGCAGATTGGTCATCTTGTAAAAAAATTTCTTTCCAGTGTCTCTACTGTTGACTAAATGTGATAACAGTTGACGTCTGATTAATCAGTTCTTTATTACAAGGTTTCTTAATTAGCACTTATGTGACGATCCCGTGGATAAGCATCAATATTACTGGAAACTGTATGAGACAAAACATAACAATTATTAAAAGAGATTTCCCATCAGGAAATTTTAAAATCGAATTCCTTAAAGTCGCTTGGAATAGATTCATTAATTTTGTATATATAGGCCTATGTTTACTATCTTCGAGTGAAAAAAAACCGTAAATTGGAATTTATTCTGAAAATGCTGAAGACATTAAAAACAAATTCCTAAAACAGCTGTTACTTGAGACTCTGCCTCTTCCCACTGAACATTTGTTGTTGTACTCAGTCATTAAATTTTATCAGACATACCATCCAATGATTCTTAATATCACATTTTGAAATATTTTCTTCTGATTTGTGACATACAACCAACGGATCCCATCAACAATTGCGAACCATTTTTTGAAAGAAGTCCTCTCCTGCACGTAGATTTTGTAAACAGTTATAATAAGATGTAATTGGGAGATTAATTTAACTGGTCTCCCTGTACATTAGAGTATAGGTAAGAAAATTCTAGGTTCGAGAATTCTAGGAAAGAAATTATTTCAAGTCATGCTGCAATGTGTGCTGCACACACTACTACTATAAAATGGATTAGTTCCTACCAAACATGATTTTTATCAAGATGATCTTTCTCTCAAGATATTGCCAACAAGTGATTGAATACCTATCATACCAGATATGTTTTTTTAGCAGTTCAGTCATTAAACGCTAAGGTATGTATTGTATAAGAGAATGTAGGCAATATTCAGTGTGAACACACCAAAAGCCTCACCTGGTCGTGACATGTACAAACTAACAAAGAAAATAGTGAGCACTCACTTCTGTAGTAAGTATATTTTCAGTTTACTATAAACAGAGTATGGTATTCCAGTGTTAGATGGCCCTGTACTAGAAAATTAAATCAGATCAGTTCTTCATGCTTGTCTACCCATATGAATGAAGAGATCCCTAGCAACCAATCCAAACATGATCACCACCCAAAATTTATATTCATGTATGCAGTGCTAGACTTTATAAGTTTAGCTAGGAGGTTTTAACCACACAACCATACAGCAAAGTATCTAAGAAACTAATTGTAATAATTAACGCATAGTTCTAATAGAAAATGTTTTTCTTTAGGACTCTTTTAAGTTGAGTTAATAATAATGTAATGGTCAAACGTTTCTTCAGCCCTCCTTTTAGAAAGTATTAACCCCCCCCCCCCCAGGGGATACATTTATAATTTGAGAACCACTGATGTACTCAGATGTTTAGAGAAAACAATAATATGTTAAGTTACGGTTAACAGACATAAATAATTATTAATAACGAATGTATGATAGTTAAAATTTATGTAATTTGCATAATAAATCTCATGTCCGGAATAACACGTGTTCAGCTCATTTACTTGCATTAGGCTTTTGATCCAGAGTTGCGTTAAGCAGAAAGAGGCAGAGGTTGTTGGGTATTGAAATAACAAGGTACACAACATTAGGCTAATGAATTTGATTTTATTCAGTTAATTGTGTTGTAAGGTGTTACACTAATAGCCAACAATAATGGTTATAAATTCAAAATGGCGGCGATGTCATTTCCGCACTTGACCTCTGTTCAAGGTTACGTACATGTACTTTCTTATTTGATTGAAATTAATTCTTTTAGCATTGTTACTGCAATCATTTTAAAATTCTGTTTCTCTTTATATTTTTAATAATAATTCTTAACATCTTTCACAAACCAACGCCTCAGGCTATATTCAAGTTGGCCAACATAAACACACACTCTCACTTTCTCTCTCACTCTCATATGGTAATTTTACACATGTTTAGTTTTCTGAATTGAGCTCATTTCTTAGTTTTAGAATTTAGAAAATAATTTGTAAGGGCTTTCCTGAATAGTGATGTGGCGTAGACTCCTCAGCGGCTGTCCATGGCGGTCAGCAGATGTTCGGCCGAATTTCGTGTTGTTTTGTCCACTGACTCTATCTGAATTTTATTTTGATTTACTCACTGACTCTATGTATTGTTACTGTTAAATTTTGATCACAACTATTTCATTTTATTAAGTAAATATTACATTTTGGCAAGAATTTGCCCACTGCACTATGGCAAGCGTATGTGCTCGGTTGACTGCTTTTGATGAACTGGGCAGACGTTGTGTATGTAGCTTTCGTCTGTCCTTTACACTGAATTTACATGATGGTTATAATTACTCGTTAACACTATTTACTTGTGATTACATTTTGTTAATTCAAATAAAACACTTTAGCTGACTACTTTAGGCCAGCATAATTTTAACGTGTTACTGCCATGGTGATGTTCTGACGACTGGGCGGAAGGAGACACAATTATTATGCAAAGTGGTTGTGTCTGACGTCATTATGTATTGTTCTTTTAGCCAACGCCCGGTTTAACACGTAATTGTCTCATGTCGTCATTGTTTGTTGGTGACGATCTGTCTCAGTGGACCAATGAAAAGTTCGTATTAACAATTTGTTGCGCTTAAACCGCCATTACACATGCTTAATTCCACTCGTACTCCGATGACCTTAGCTTGTCTCCCCTCTGGTGAATCTGCGTATTTACTGGGACTTGTGCAAAACTAACTTTGCCCTTGTTAACATTTATGATCATAATAAAATTTACAATAAAAACATTCCATAATACCATAATCATGGTAACAGGCAATTCTGTACTGTTACAAAACCCCCTCAATGAAAGGTTTGGTGTCGAGACACAAAAACTTTCATTGACTCATTCATACGTTTCTAAAAGGATCAGCTCGGATATGTGCCACAACCCCCTGTAGTGTTAATATAAAAAAAATTTTCAATCACTTACCCTTGGTCCTATAGTGTTGATCGTACCCGTCTGACCTTACTGGACTTCTCCTGAGAGATCCCTACACCATAAGGCCATGAGGCACTGAACGCTCCTGTTCTGACGCTCCGGTCAGCACAGGACCGCGGTCACAACACCATAAAACTCTGAAACATTCAATACAAAATTTTAAAATAGTGGCCTTATCTATCTACATATCCTGCAACTGATATGTCTCCCCTTAGATGCATTGGTTTGTGATTTGAGGCGTTGATTTTATTTATTCCTAAAATTCCAAGTAACACATACAACAAGATTTAGACAGATAATCCTTCTACTTTTCAACACTCCTATATATTTTTATCAATTTCTCTGACTCCAGTCAATATCAATTTACTTCTCTCATCATAAGAAATTATACTCTTATACTAAACAGAACAAATTTTACTCTCAACAACAACTACTATCTCTACTCATTTATTTCAAATAACATCAGTATATTTAACTATCATGGCAGCACTTCAAAACTATTTAACTTCTTTACTCACTTTCTTTACGTTAATTTTCTTTGTATACAGAATCATTTCCAGAGATTTGTTAACCCAACATAAAATTTAACATTATTACCGTCACTACCCCTGTAGTAACCTCCTAACCTATTGTACCATCAACATAATAAAAACATAATAAAACATTGTACATCATAAAACATTAAACACTAACACTGAACAATTCACATTACTTAATTCATATTTACATAACTTGTAGCAGAACTTTATAACATTTTTTATTATCAACTTTCGATTAACTTTTAGTCATTTAACATTCATTTAGGTTCTATAAAACAATTTTCAAATTTATCCTTACCTTTCTGTTACGTTACCTTTCTACCATGAATTTTCCTTTTCTAACCCTTTTATCCTTATTAGTTTGGGTGACTCTCTATTATTCATTATTCTCTCTACATCTTATTTTGGCATCTGTCAATCTAACCTTACTCACCCCTTTTTTCTACCACTAACAACCGCTTCTAACCATTTACATAATATGACACCAATATCTCTATAATAACCCCCTTCACAAATACCATTTAAAACCTCTGGCACCGCTCATTTTTGTACAAGGATGTATGTTCCCTACCTATGCTCATTCCCTTATGTTGGTTCCTGGATTCTACCGGCACACAACGGTCCCTTCCTGTCCCAACACCTTTCGTTGCGGACTCCCTACACCGGATCCTTATTACAAAATATCATCAACAGCAACTATAATTACCATTCACATTACTAAACTCTACATATAATCGCTAACCACTGTGTCCCTAAAATATCTAACACCTCTTTATACATTATCAGTATCTCAACACTTTATTTCCACTAACTCCCAATAACTCTATTTAACTAACTCCAATGCCCTTATTTATCGCTATTACCCAAACTCTTTTACAACATTTCACCTTAATATACCACTAGAAAATTCATCACTTACCTACTAACAACAGTACCTCTCAATATCCAAATCTATTACCTGCTTAATCATTTACTAACCATTAGAATCTAAATCTCATAATATCATTTAAAATCATTATCAAACTTAATTATTCTTCAATATTTAAAATTCTACAATGCATGGTTTACAAAAAAAAAAAAAAACATAAAATACACAACAGCAAAAATACACAAATACATTGACATTAATATACACAAAAATATACAATCCACATTATCATTATATCATTTACGATAAATCAGTCATAAACAGTCCATCTTAAAAAACACTGTTCGCATAATTAAATGTTCATAAACACAATAAGAACAACTAACCTCCATCGTCAAATAATAGTCTTATCTTAAAACTATATACATTGTTTAATATTAGGTATCTTATACTATCATTATAAATACCTATCCAATTCAAATGTTCATTATTATCCCCAAACTCATTTAACCTGTCACGATTGGTCATTGTCCTGTCACCTCCTGTATAATAAGTCATAATTCGGTAAGTTATATTATCATTGTTATCAACATCATCTCCTACTACCTCAGTTTCAATACGAGGTAAGTACTTGCTATTATTTTCACTTCTCTCTCCACCTAACCTTTCTATAAACTCTTCATAATCTCTACATATCTTAAAAATTTCTACTTCTCTGTTTCTCTCAATATATCTCTCACTATCATACCATCTCTCTCTCTTAAAACATCTCTCTCTTTCCACATTTGCATCGGGCACTACTACTCCATAAAACCACCCCCTGGCCTCACCAGGTACACTAACACAAAAAACTAAGGGATCATTTGGAGACCACACGTCTCCCACATAAACTCTAGAGGAACCTTCCTCCTCAAATAACAATTTCGGAGTCTTTACTCCAACTATACCACTGGGAAAATTTGCTCTCTGCTCACTATACTCACTTAAACTCTCCTTACCCCCACTTTCACTCTCATCTACAACTGTCACCTCACCATGAACCTCTACTGTCATTAAACTCTCATTATTACTACCAACATCCATACTATTATTTTTATTTATTTTATCGTCATTTCCACTACTACTACCTTGTCATCTTTGTTCCATTCAAATTTGTTTATTACTTTCTCATTTTCTAATTCTATTTTGTCTAACTTTGTACCTATTTCACTTAATCTTTTGTCCAAATTGCAACCTTGTTTCTTAATTTCTTTTTTAATATCGCTAAATTGTACATCAAACTGATTTAGTTTCTCATTAAAATTATCTAGTTTAGTATCAAATTTGATGCTCTGCTCATTAAAAAGCAGTTTCATCATTTTTATTATGTCATTTTCTTCCACCCTTTTTGTTGGGGCTGGTGTTGAATGGATACTATCACCCATCATCTCTGATTCTGTTCTACTCGTCTCATTACTGTTTGCCATTTTTTTTTTCCAATAATAATAAATTTATTTTAGCTGTTATGTTATACTCTACTCATACCATACACAGCCTATACAGGTAACCTCTATTTTGTGTATATTTCATTACCCGTCTACCTCTGCTTTTTTGCTTATTTATATAATTCCGATTTTATATAAAGTCACCGTTCGGGAGCCATCTGTTAAGCTACCTTCTTTTTGCCATAAATAATTATTAATAACGAATGTATGATAGTTAAAATTTATGTAATTTGCATAATAAATCTCATGTCCGGAATAACACGTGTTCAGCTCATTTACTTGCATTAGGCTTTTGATCCAGAGTTGCGTTAAGCAGAAAGAGGCAGAGGTTGTTGGGTATTGAAATAACAAGGTACACAACATTAGGCTAATGAATTTGATTTTATTCAGTTAATTGTGTTGTAAGTTGTTACACTAATAGCCAACAATAATGGTTATAAATTCAAAATGGCAGCGATGTCATTTCCGCACTTGACCTCTGTTCAAGGTTACGTACATGTACTTTCTTATTTGATTGAAATTAATTCTTTTAGCATTGTTACTGCAATCATTTTAAAATTCTGTTTCTCTTTATATTTTTAATAATAATTCTTAACATCTTTCACAAACCAACGCCTCAGGATATATTCAAGTTGGCCAACATAAACACACACTCTCACTTTCTCTCTCTCTCTCATACGGTAATTTTACACATGTTTAGTTTTCTGAATTGAGCTCATTTCTTAGTTTTAGAATTTAGAAAATAATTTGTAAGGGCTTTCCTGAATAGTGATGTGGCGTAGACTCCTCAGCGGCTGTCCATGGCGGTCGGCAGATGTTCGGCCGAATTTCGTGTTGTTTTGTCCACTGACTATCTGAATTTTATTTTGATTTACTCACTGACTCTATGTATTGTTACTGTTAAATTTTGATCACAACTATTTCATTTTATTAAGTAAATATTACATTTTGGCAAGAATTTGCCCACTGCACTATGGCAAGCGTATGTGCTCGGTTGACTGCTTTTGATGAACTGGGCAGACGTTGTATATGTAGCTTTCGTCTGTCCTTTACACTGAATTTACATGATGGTTATAATTACTCGTTAACACTATTTACTTGTGATTACATTTTGTTAATTAAAATAAAACACTTTAGCTGACTACTTTAGGCCAGCATAATTTTAACGTGTTACTGCCATGGTGATGTTCTGACGACTGGGCGGAAGGAGACACAATTATTATGCAAAGTGGTTGTGTCTGACGTCATTATGTATTGTTCTTTTAGCCAACGCCCGGTTTAACACGTAATTGTCTCATGTCGTCATTGTTTGTTGGTGACGATCTGTCTTAGTGGACCAATGAAAAGTTCGTATTAACAATTTGTTGCGCTTAAACCGCCATTACACATGTTTAATTCCACTCGTACTCCGATGACCTTGGCTTGTCTCCCCTGTGGTGAATCTGCGTATTTACTGGGACTTGTGCAAAACTAACTTTGCCCTTGTTAACATTTATGATCATAATAAAATTTACAATAAAAACATTCCATAATACCATAATCATGGTAACAGGCAATTCTGTACTGTTACAAATAGAGTCATACTCATTGAAAGTTTAGTTCATTTTCACATCATTTGAAATTTCATACTTTCACTAAGTTGTGACACCCATAACATTTATAAAAATGTGTGGGCTTATTGATTGTATAATCAAAAGTGAAATTGAATTTGTAACATTTAATTCTTCACCTTTGTCTTCATAAAAATTAATGGATTTCATAAGCATGGGTCAACAACCATAAAGCACGAAGTACATGCTATCATTTTTCAGTTGATACATTAATCTCCTAGACAGACAAACTAGATAATTGTCACCCCTTTACCAACAGAACAAACCTATAGTGCCCTAAAGTGGTTGTAAAAAAGATGTATCAGTATATTGTATTGATTTGTTTAGTTAAATATAATAAACAGGTACATAGTCAGTTATATTGTTAACTTTGGCAAACACTAACAGATGTCATTATCATCTTTATCATAAGTACAAAACAAGTATCAAGAGAGCATCATGTATTATACAGTGTGTATATAATGATCTGCGTCTATGAAACAGTGTGATCTGGACAACAGTTTATGGTCAGCTTTCTGCTGATTAGTAAGACTAATGCTGTAAAACTTTCTATTTGTATTAGATTTAAAAATTCTCATTACCACCTTCAAAGTAGTTGCTGTGGGAGACTGCACACCATTGGAAACCTGACTCCTGCTCTGTGTAGCACTGTAGAAGTTGGCCACATCTGTTGACCATCAAGATCAGAACTACTGGCTTTTATACAGATTCCGACCTGTCAGGTGGAATTTTACAAATCACATGCAAGGACTGAAGTCATATAAGCATTGTGGGATCACTATAATGTCCTGGTAAAAAATTCACCAGGTGACAGTGTTACGATAGAACATCCAGCGGTATTTATACCTAGTTCCTTTGGCAAAATATCACGAATGATAAACCATTTCAATTTCAGTTAATTACTAATCATTCTCTTTACGTTGGGTGAGGTTCCTTTCTATAAACTTTCCTAAGCAGTTTCTCTCGAAACAACCCTTGTTCTTTTCAGCACCGATGCTATTAGGTTTTGAGGGCTATAATTTATCATACTTTGTCTGTACTGTATAATTCTTGTTTTCTTATTTTTTTCCGTGCTACCCAGTAAGTTCTTGACCAGGGTTAACGATGAGAACTGGTCAACAGTCCTAATAGCGGAAGAGTAGGTTTTTTCCAGTAGCTCTATGGTCACAAGAATGTAGAATATGGGTCATCAAATAAAACACAGAGGAGTATTGGAGGCTCAGAGATAGTAATCCTATCATTGGCCTTATTTTACATGATTCTGACAAATTTTTTAGAGGAATTATTTTACTAACTCAGAAGATTCAAAAGGAAAAGTCAGTTGGATAAAATGTACAGTATCCACAAATGTACACGAAACAAATAAAAGTAAAGATTTTGTTTTCAGATAACAAGATAAAATTTGCAGCCCCTTCTATTATTTTCTTACTTATTCCTGAATTGTGTTGTATAATGAATGCCATTTCTAATTAATTGAAAATATGTTAAAAATTTGTGAACCTTCCAAATTTTGCAAAACATCTTGTCGTTGAAATATATGTGCGTGTACTTAAATAAATACGCTTATCAGTGCACAACTTGAACACCACTAAGTGGATTTATCAACAGATATGTAATACTTATGCTTACACAGACAAATCTTTGTAGAAACATTGCATAACATTGAAACATTTGCACAAATGTGGGCCATTTCTGATAAAGCAAAGACATGATAAGCAATCTTTTGTTGTATGGCTAATGCTAACAGTAGCACATGTTTTTGTATTATTATTTATTAAATCCATTATTCCTTTGCAAGTAACTCGTTGAGTTCCCTGCAGGTATACCATATAATATCTTCAAATAAATACTCTGCAAGTAGGGATTAATAATTAACAAAACATACAAAAAGGTAACAAAATGAATATCTGGGAAAATCTTAATATTTACAAACACAATAATAAACTACTAATTAAAGAACAAATTCAAATAAAAACAAAACAAGACGATTTATTTAAAATCATATATTTATTAGAATAATAAAACAAAACATTAAATATATAATAAATAGCTAATTACATAAACATTACAACAATCGAAAGTAGAGTTAAAGTAAAATCGATTATCCGCTAACTGTATTGTAAGCAAACATTCAATTACAATTCAAACAAACCTCTGAATATACAGAATTTGGTAATTTCTGTGAAACGTGCGTCAGGTGAAAATAAACCTACTTATAGTGTATTTGTTTTTAAGATATTACATATTATTAAATCATATGAATGAAAAATTGTATGTTATGGATGTAGGTGCAGCATTCAGTCAATTGCCATGATATCTGGTATGTAAAGTTTACTGTATATTTTATAAGAATAACAAAAATGCTCTTAATATACCGAAGTGTCATAAATACAATGACACTTCGGGAGATTTTCTATTTTGTCACACATGTTGAATGTGGACGACAGACAAACAAACACAGCGTTGCAGTTTGGCTCAGACTGAGCTTGTAGTTGGGGGGGGGGGATTTCAGTGTGTCACAGCAACAATGGCTAGCATAAATGGAGATGCGCGGCAAGGTCAAACGTTCTTTACTTTCTGGACGACCCTCTCATATATACAGATGTGAGACAGTACTATAGACAAAAGTGTTTAACACCAACAATTATAGACCGATTGACCAAAGAGTTAGGGAAAATTATCAGAGCTTGTGCACAGCATTGTATAAAACAACGCAGACCAGAATTTCAATTTTGTAAAGTGAAGTAAAATAAAATACTTAGTAGAATTTAATTACTTTGAGAACAGATTGCCCATGCACGTGCACAGCTAGTGTCTGTTTACCATTAACATTTGCTGCCTCAGTTGGGAATATTTGAAAACACCTTTGCTGAACATGTCTCACTGTAGTGGACCATGTGGTAGTGTAGTAGTGTACTTTACTTGTTGTGGATCATGTATAAGCACTTGTTCTCTGACACCTTTGGTAATATCTCTGCCTGTGTTTCCATTATGATATTAAATACGTCATGGTGAAAACATACAATATCTTAAAAACACCCATAAATAAATAATATATTTTCGTGTAGGTAGGTGCATACTGAATAGTGGCCAGTAAGTGCTGAGCTTGTAAATTAGCAATGCAAGTGGGGAATATTTATGCTTATACTACATTGAGTTTTTCACATTTGTTATTAAACATGCTTTTAATATAATTTTTGGATCTTTTCCATTTAGTGCCAGCATGGCAATGAGCAATTACTTGATGTAGCAAATCACCAACCATCGAAACACACACACACACTTCTCCTCTTTGTATGTAGCTATCACCAGCACCAGCACATTTTTATCTTTATCTTGTATCTATCATGATCTTGTATCTATATATTGTATCTTGTCTTTATATATTTCATTTACTATTTCTTTTGCTTTATTTTTTCTATCTTTATGTCTTTACATATGCTACCACATAAATTCAGCAAGGTAAGAATCCAGCAATAGTCTGAAAAGTACCCCATTACATTTTGGCCTTAGTTTTTTTCTACATTTTGCATGTGGGCTTGGGTCACTGGATTGACAGATTGTACTGAATGGTTGACCATGAGATGTTGATAATTTTGTTGTAAATTTTGGGTTCCCCTCCACTTGTCAGGGAACACAATTGTGCTGGGGATAATTTACTTATTTATTATAGACACTAAAGTCCCCGTGGTTAGTCTGGAATGTTCACCAAAAAACAGTCGGTTGTTTCTCGACAAATTCCACCAAATACCCATTGATTTGGTAAATCTCTTCCCCTGTTATACTTTATTCTACTAAAACAAATCTTTTCCACTTCTACAAGCAAGTTAAGTCTACCATTAATCATTAGATTCTTTAGTAAATTGTGTGTGCACACTTTTCACATGTGTGATGTCACAGGATAAATGGCACCAATCTTGCAACTATTCATTTTTTGGTGACCCTAAAAAGGGTCGTGTGGCAAGAACGTTGAGATGTGTATACTGCCCAAACCGCGCTGAGATGTTTGGCGGCTGCGCCCGCTGTTCATAGCGTACTGCAGTCCTCCTCTTCTTTCAGCATTGGATTGTAGAGTCGGCTGCCGGCCCCAGTGATGTCCATCACTGGTTCGTCACAGGGCAAAGAATGTGAAGAACGTCCATTCTACTCTTCTTCCTGTTCCTTCCGGCTGGCTCCACGTCGATGTCGCCTGATAGAGAAGAGGCGATGGAGTGCACAAAAAAATTTCTAGCGGCGGGCCTTTTTATGCCCTGACTGGGATCCCTGATTGGCTCACTGCGAACTCATCAGGTGTCACGCGCCGCCAGGTGTTCGCAGTGCTGGTACTGGAGAGCAGATGTTTGATTTGCTACCATCACAGTGAATTCAATCCACACAAATCATCTCCAGCTGATCCTGATTTTGTTTTGTACTCTGTACTCCATCAGTAAATTAAATATACAGTTGTGCAGAAATCTAACCAATAATTGTTTTTGGAATGTATGCTACTGAACTTCTTTTGATTCTTGCCAGTCCTTGGAACAACCCAACAGACTTTACTGGTTGTATATAAATTCATGGGCTGGTCGTTTGCACACATACCTGAGCTGTGTAAAATACATTTCTCACTCATGCTGCCAATAAACAGAAAAGATACAAATTTTTTTTTATTACAGTGTATAGTTGTATAACAGTGGTTTACTAACAGAATATTTTGTATGCACCTAATGTTCCAAAAGTTTAAGCTAATTGATAATCCAGGATATCCCTAGTTTTAGTTAGGGTTAATAATTGCACAGAGTCGACAATTACTCTGCTCCATACACAATCTCACTACTGTGGTACTTGATTTTTATAATATTACTAGCAGGTACCCGCGGCTTCACACGCGAATATTTGTATATGATTGTTGTGGTAACTGTCGAGTTGGTAAATTGCTAATGGTACATATATATTAATAATATTCTTATATTGTAAGTTATGAATATCCAAAAAGTAAGAAGCAATAGATCCATCATTCATGTTCCTCGATATGTAAAATCTAAATTTGATAATTTAGTAGATATTTACAAATATGCAGTAACACAATTAGATAAAATGTTTATTCATATAGAATAATACAAATAGTGTATACATAAGTATATTGATATCAGTTAGTCGAAATCTTGCGTGCTAAGTCAGTCTTAAACTTTTTGGTAGAATCCTTATGTACGTAAATGTATCACAGTCCAGTATACTCAGTTTTTATATACATTTTTACACCAGTGCCTCGTTATAAACTACATTTTTCTTCATTCTGCCGTTATCAGAGGAAATAAAGAACTCGCTGCTTCTGCTTACTCGAGAACATGCCATATACAGTTGTCCGTAAGAAAAGCAAGCAGCTCTTAAATCCACACCAGCTGTACGTAAAGTTTGCCCTTGTGACTTATTGATAGTCATTGCAAAGCATAAGTTAACCGGAAGCTGAAGTCTTTTAAATTGAAATGAAAAGTTATTGGGTATGATTGGAATTCTTGGGATAAATACTGTTTCTCCTTTGCCGCAGCCTGTTAAGATAGTCGCTTCGATTATATGTTTTTTTTAGCGACCTAACTTTCAATCGTGTTCCACTGCATAACTGTGGTGGCTTCAGATTTCTCATGAGTATAATTGGAACACCTAGTTTTAATTTCAATATGGGAGCTGGTAATCGTGATGCAGATAAAGTATTCAGAAACTCAGTTGGGTAATGTACTGCATCCTCTTCGTTCAAAACTGTATTAATGGAGTGATATGTTTTTTCGTCTGGAAATGTTTGCAATATGCAGCTATTTATGGCATTTACTTGTTCATGTCTTGGTGCTAGTATCACACGCTCACATAACCACACATCATCGTGCAAATTTATAGACTCAGTATGTCCATAAACCTTTTTGATCAACTCTGCCAGTGAAGAAACTGTACGACATAATGATGGCGGTAAACAATATCGCACCATCTGTCTCTGGTATCTTACCATCTCCAAGGTTTAATAAAGTAGTTGTGGGGTTCTTTTTTATTAGCAGTGGACTGTATATTGTAAAACTAAAATAGTTAAAAGGATTTATTCTCATGTAATCAACAATGCATAAATATTAAGCGTTCACTGACCTTGTCCTTGTGCGTTGTAAATGTCCTGTTGTAAGCAACACTTCGTTGATTTTCTAGGCAGTCCTAAACTTAACAATAATATTCCTAATAAACGTTAAACACATGAAATAAGCGGAATTTTATATTATAATAAGCGGAGTAAAATAATAATAGCGGTGAATAGTCTTTCTATTCTTGCGGTATGCGTGTATAAACCAAAAGAAAACTGAACTGCACGATATACCTTCCACTACAGGAAAGAAAAGCTCTAATCATGACTGTTGATTACTAAGTGAATTGTACTTTGAAACAGTTAATGGGAGTGCACTCTATTAGAGAACTAATGAAGTAGAGATAGGGGGAGTTTTATTATTGTTATGAAAATAAAATATCTGACATACCGGCCCCTTTGAACCAACTGGTTCAACAAGAAACATTAAAAGAACATAAGAACAAATTGATCCTTTGGAAGAGTATAATAAAACTAAATTATAAGGGGCAGTAGCCAATTGACTGGTCAAGGATTTTAGTAAATGGGAAGATGGGAAACCTTAACAGAAGGACGGGTCAAGGTTCCACCGGCAATCTTCATGTTGACACGTACCACTCCATCATTCCCTGGAGATACTGAGATGACTCTCCCGAGCTTCCACTTGAGGGGTGGCAGGTTTGTTTCATGAATAACGACTAAATCTCCTATTTTGAGATTTTCTTGAGGTCTGATCCATTTGGACCGTTCTTGAAGTGTGTGGAGGTACTCCATTTGCCATCTTTTCCAGAGATGTTGTGTGAAGGCTTGAACCAATTTCCAGCATTTTATGTGATTAAGTGGTGCATTAGTTAGTTGAGGTTCGATCAGGGCATTAAGAGGTCCTCCAGTTAGAAAATGTCCTGGTGTAAGAGGTTGAAGATCTGAAGGGTCATTCAAGAGAGGAGCTATCGGCCTCGAATTAAGGATAGCTTCAACACGCACAACTAAGGTGGTAAATTCTTCGTATGTTAAAATGTGTTCACCTATGACTCTGGTGAGATGATATTTTGCACCTTTAATGGCACGTTCCCAAAGTCCACCTTGGTGAGGTGCACGCGGAGGAATGAAATGGAATGTGATACTGTTGTTCGTAGCAAAATCTTGCATCTCTGGTTGCTTCATGAGACCTTGAAAACATCTTTTGAGCGAAGAAGCAGCTCCTATGAGTCCCACAATCAGTACAGGTCTGATACAAGACCTCTCCTAGAGATGAATCTCGTAAGGGCTGCAATGAAGGCGTCTGTAGTTAAATCAGTAACCACTTCCAAGTGTACAGCTTTTGTTGCAAAACAGATGAACAGGCAGAGGTACACCTTTATAGGCTGTATCCTGCGAATTGTAAAAAACTTGACTGTGTAAGGGCCAGCATAATCAACTCCAGAAGCGTTGAAACAACGAGTAGGGGTAACACGACCGGCTGGTAGAGCACCCATGAGCGGAGACGTGTTTGTTGATTTTGTACGAAAACATCATACGCATTTAAATATTCTTGAGCGTATAACACTGCGGGCGGAGAGGATCCAAAAGCATTGAGATAGTGTTGCTTGGAGGAACTGGGGACTAGCGTGCAGGTACATGTCATGATAGTAATCGATGAGTAAATGAATAGCGACATGATTTTTTGGTAGAAGAATAGGATGTTTGGCATTGTAAGTGAGCGCAGAGTTCTTCAGTCGACCTCCGACACGGACTATTCCTGCATCATCAATAAAGGGTGCTAGACGTTGGATGCGGTTTGAGCATGTCCTTTTCTTGGAGAGTAGATCTATGTCTTCTGCAAAGTGAAGTCTCTGAATGAGCCAGCAAATGTGGTAACAGGCGTTATTTAATTCAGTTACTGTAAATGATCCACTTATGGTGGTTTTAAATTTCAAACGGGTTATAAAGCGAAGGACATAAGCCATTACATGAAGAAGAGTCTTCCAAGAAGAAAACTTTGTAAGAAATCCAAATGTTGGGACTTCTTTTGTGGTCATCATAAGATTAAGCACATTTGGTTTCATTTCGGGAATAGACTCCTCCGAAATTGGATAAAGGATAGATTGTGGCCAGGTCTGGGTTGATTTAGCGAGCCATGGTGGTCCTAGCCACCACTGGCTATGTTTCATCAGAACCGTGGGTGTCAAGCCTCGAGAAGCACAATCAGCAGGATTGTCAACAGTTGAAACATATTTCCAGACGTGCGGTGAAACTAAGTCTTGTATTTGTGCCACACGATTAGCAACATACACCTTGAGACGAAAAGATAGAGTGCGTATCCAAGATAGAACTACTGTAGAGTTGCACCATGCTGAAATGTTGTCAATCTTGTGATGTTGTGAGAGCTGTTCTGTACAGTAATGTAGCAATTTGGCTAACATGTGCGCACCACAAAGTTCCAAGCGAGGAATAGTCACACGCTTCAGTGGAGCTACTCTTGATTTTGCGATCAGCAGTCGTATGTTGACATCTCCTTCTGCGTCTTCTGTGCGCAGGAAGACACAAGCTGCATATCCGGATTCACTTCCATCTGAAAATCCATGAAGCTGGATATTGACTGCAGTTGCTAAGGATATGAAACGTGGTATCCTTAGCTTTTCTATTTCTGGAAGTTCTTTCATGAATCGTGACCACTTCTCGGAAATATGATCAGGTAATGGAGAATCCCAATCTAAGCCTAAGGTCCATACATGCTGCATTAAGACTTTAGACTAAAAAACTATTGGGGATATCCAACCACAAGGGCCATAAATCTGAGCAATTGAGGAAAGTAAAGTTCCTTTTGTATAATTACTTGAAGGTGTGTGCATCAAATATGAAAAGACATCAATATCTGGGATCCATTTTAGCCCTAAAAGACTTGAAAATGGCTGTTCCGACGTGCGTAACATGAGGGGTGTCTCATGATTATCTTGCATGACATTTTCTAAGAGTTTAGGATGGTTTGAAGACCACTTGCTCAGTTCGAATCCACCCTTTTTCAAAAGTAAAACAACATCCTCTTGAAGGTGGAGAGCTTCTTCCAGAGAATTGCTCCCTAATAGAGCATCATCAACATATATTTGCTGTTGGAGTGCTTCAGCAGCAAGTGGATGATTTTTTCCTTCGTCCATAATGAGCTGTTGTACTACTCTGTTAGCAAGGTAAGGCGAGGACGTCATACCATAAGTGACAGTAGTCAATTGGTAGACCTTTAGCGGGACTGAAGTGTCTTCTCTCCAGTATATTAACTGAAAGATCTGATCATCTTTATGGATGGATATCTGCCTAAACATTTGTTTGATATCACAAGAGAAAACAAATTTATGTTGACGAAAGCGAAGAATTATATCAGTAATGTCATTGTGCAACTTTGGACCCTGATGTAGAATGTGGTTCAGTGAGATACCTGAAGAAGATGGTGCTGATGCATTGAAAACAACACGGATTTTCCTATCTTTAAAAACGCCATGATGTGGCAAAAAGTAATGCTGCTTGTTCAGGGACGGCACAGATGTGCACAGTTTCATGTGCCCACATGCTAAGTAGTCATTCATAAAATTGACATACTTCTCTTTAAACTCAGGTTGAGATTCAAATTTGTGTTCAAGTGTATTAAACAGGCGTTTTGCCAAAGTTGTAGTCACCTAGTTGAGCAGGGTTTCCGCTGAAAGGCAAGTGACAAACATATCTGCCGGAGGCATCTCTCTTATGAGTAGAGACGAAGTGAGCTTCACATTTTTCATCTTGTGGAGCGAGTTTTGTAGTGTGAGGTGGTTCCTCTATGGACCAAAAACGTTGCAATGTTGCGTGCAGATCACGATCATTCGTCGATAAAAGAGTCACTAAGCCTGAGTAAGGCTTAGACTTAAGTGAAACAGGTGTCAGACCAAGCACAACATAGCCAAAGATTGTATTGACAGCATATGGCATATTCTTGCCGAGATTGATAAAGGTACCATTATGAGTCAATGCAAATAAATCTGCTCCAATCAGAAGGTCAACTGGACCCGGAACATCAAAAGTTGGATCCGCTAGCATATAACCTTTGAGTCACTCTTTAATTTCTGGTGGGAGCTGAACACGAGGCAGATTGCATGATATTTTACTAAGAATCATGACTGGGTGAGATTTTGCTAAAATGTTCTCACTGAGCGAAGACAATGTCACAAAGGTAAGTCCCTTTGTTTTCACTGGGGCGGTAGAGATGCCACTAAGTTCTGGAACATCTGTTTGAGAGCGGTACAAACACAAAGTCTTTGCACAACTTACTGAAATAATTGTTGTTTGGGATGCACTATCAAGCACAGCTCGTACAACTGCTGCATTTCCATTGGCAGATGTGATATGCACCAAAGCGGGTGCGAGTAACACAGTGTTATTCTGATTGCAAGAAACACCTATCAAGGTAGTATCCTGGTGACACTCTGCAGAGTGGTTTTGCTTATGCATCGTCATTTCAACAGAAGGGCACAAGGTAGGTCTATTTGACTGAGTCAATTTTTGTTGCGGTTGTGCGGAGCGGTTCTGAACAAAAAAATGTAGTAGGCTATGGTGACGTGTATGACATACATTGCATGTGTGGACGGACTTACAGGTGACTAACTTATGTGTTCCAAAACAATTTTGACACAAGTTCTTATTTTTAACAAAAGCTTGTCTGTCTTGTACATTAAGTGCGGAAAAATCTGCACATCTATATATGTTGTGTGAATTTGATGAACAGAAGATACAATGCTGAGTGTGAGTAGTGACCATCGCTATTTTGTGCGGTTTAAACTGGTTTGTATTCATTTTAAAGCCACTGATTTTTTGAGAGGTTTGAAGAGAAGGTTCATTTTTTGATATGATATTAGTTAAACCCGCTGCCTCTTTGCAAGAACATTCATTTTCTAAGAATGTAATTACTTCTGTAATGGTAGGAACATTTTGTAAATTATCTCAAGAACGTTCAAGTTTGGTCCTGAATTCTGTGTCAAATCTATGCAAAATATATGAGGTCAACAACAAACTTTCGCTACCAATATCATGTCCTAGTGCTTTGAGCGCTTGATAATTTTCATTGTAGGTTGACAGAAAATTCCTCATTTGTTTAACTGAAGGATTGTGCAATTGTGGTAACTCAAATATATTATTTACGTGAAGTGTTATCAACAATCTAGAATTTTGATATCTTTTTAGCAAAGTTTGCCAGGCTATGGCATAGTTGGTATTAGTGACAAGCAACGATTTAATTAAATTTAGCGGCTCATCAGTCACACAAGAAAGCAAGTATGTAAATTTCTCCACATTAGAAATGGTTTCATTTTTGTGCACTGCATTTTCAAACAGACTGTGAAAGGCTACCCATTTCTCAGGTTGTCCAGAAAATGTTCCCAAGTTTAAGCGAGGTAAATTTACGGTGGGAGTAGGCGCAACTAGTTGTGATGCACCAGTGTGAGACTGATCCAAGGTTTCCTGCAGTAGCGATGGTAGAAAAGGAGCACACGAACTTTGTATAACTATATTTAAGTCTGATATAGAATCTTGTAATCTTGAAATCTGTTCATTATTCAAGATCTTCTGGTAAAGGTGTTGTACTAAATAGTTTATTTATAAGCCTTTCAAATTCAGCATATTTATTTTCTGCGGTGGAACTAAGCAAACTAACTTTTCGTGTTTGCTGTTCAGTTAAATTACCTATACCAATAACCTCAAAAGCAACAGTTTACTTGTTAATTTTATGAAGCCTACTCTCAATCAGTTTACTTTGCTTCACAAAAGAAGAAAATCTCATTTTGGTAATTTATTAATACACTCGCTTTAAAAAACAGATTCAGATGTAAATAAAAGAGTTCTAAGTAAAAGTTGTAATTCACAATGTTCTTCCAGTATTCAGTAATTTCCAGTCCAAATAATTTTAATTTATTTATTTATTTTTTTATCACTCTAAAATACCAATAGCGTAGATGACAGTAATAATGGTAATATGGTAATAAAGGAATATGGCTACTGTATTTTATAGAAACTAATACACTTCAGAACTATGCTTGCTAGATAAAACATGAAATAACACACGCTGCACAATGAATCAATAAAACTATGCTTGCATGAAAAAACATGAAAAAATCTTTACAAAATGAAAAGAGCACTGAGTATTGGCAATACTTGCCAGTAGTAAATAATTTTTTTTTTTTTTTTTTTTTTTTTTTTTTTTTTTAATATTTAAGCGTTACAATAATTCAATAAACGTAATAATAAAGAGCGTAATAATTAATAAAAATCTTGCTTTCCAACGTGCTGGATTCTGAATGAAAGATGCTATCCGGGCTGGACGGACCTAAAATCTGGGGTTCTTTTTTATTAGCAGTGGACTGTATATTGTAAAACTAAAATAGTTAAAAGGATTTATTCTCATGTAATCAACAATGCATAAATATTAAGCGTTCACTGACCTTGTCCTTGTGCGTTGTAAATGTCCCGATGTAAGCAACACTTCGCTGATTTTCTAGGCAGTCCTAAACTTAACAATAATATTCCTAATAAACATTAAACACATGAAATAAGTGGAGTTTTATATTATAATAAGCGGAGTAAAATAACAATAGTGGTGAATAGTCTTTCTATTCTTGCGGTATGCGTGTATAAACCAAAAGAAAACTGAACTGCACGATATACCTTCCACTACAGGAAAGAAAACGCTCTAATTATGACTGTTGATTACTAAGTGAATTGTACTTTGAAACAGTTAATGGGAGTGCACTCTATTAGAGAACTAATAAAGTAGAGATAGGGGGAGTTTTATTATTGTTATGAAAACAAAATATCTGACAGTAGTAGAAAATTCGTGAATATCTGCATCACCTCCAAGTTGGACTCTCATGTTTGTTGTGAGTGATACTGTTTGAATGGTACGCCATATATTCGATCGTTTGACGCAAGCATTTACTTCATCAGCTCTGGTACCTCGCTTAACTATGGGCAATGTTTGTCTGAAATCTCCGGCAAAGAGAAAAGTTATTCCACCCATAAATCTGTTGTCATTGCGCAAATCTCGTAGAGAAATCGAGAGCTTCTACTGATTTTTTAGGGGGCCATAGCGCACTCATCCCAAACAATCAAGCCTGCATTTCTAATCAATTCCACTTTAGCACTATTTTTGGAAATATTGCACGCTGGAAATTTGCTGCAATTCAAATCTATTGGTATTTTAAATAAGGAATGAGATTTTAAATAAGAAGAAATCCATTAATTTCTTCAATTTCAGATGAAATGTGCATGCTACCAAGTCGTGTCAATCTTGAGCCGAAAAGCCTTGATGCAACTCCTGGACGATCTCTTTCCACTTAGGATTTGTAATGAACGTATAAATAAATCAGGTCACGAGTATTTGCGTACGTAGCAAAAAGCGTCTTGCGTTCGCTGATGCATATATCGTGGACCTCCTGTGAAACTTGAGGGTAGAATGACCAAGCGGCCTAAATTATCCAAACTTTCATTATTTCATAATGCATCTTGTAAATGTATGTAATTCTCAGCTCTTAACTGAGTTTGATGAGTATGGATGTATATAAGCCTTTCCGTCTCTATCTTAGCATACATATCAACAATATATTGATTCAGAAGCTGTTTGTAATAAATTAAATGATTGTACTCATCTTTTCTCATCATGAGTCTGTACGAATAAAATTGTAGAGCTGAAGGTGTCTTAGTAGTTTGTAACCCAGTCTGAGGATCGACTAATTTCAATGTAAAATGATAACCATCTTCTCCTTTGAAAAACATTAAAGGGTACTGTAAAGCATCATACGCTCGATGTGTTTCTGCAATTCTATGTAGTGTATGATCCCTCACACGGATTATTATATCGGGTTTATCGCATTCCTGGTTAACTAAAACTGCTGCCACCTCATTAGTTGTCGGTGCATTGTAGCGACCCCTGTGCTCTTCATTATTTTCTTTTCAATCACCATGAATCACAATATTGTACTGATTATTATTTGCAGATATTACAAATTCAGACGCAATTTTCAGTTCACTAACATGAGTTGATTGCATGAAGTAAATTTTGAAGTTCTGTTACTAATGTCTTATACAAGTTACGAATATGATCCATTCTTGTTTCAGCTTGCTGTAAATAATCAGCTATGAAATACACCTGTAGAAATTTTGGTACTTCGTTTTGTGTGGGGAATAATGATCCCATGAGGTGATATACTTGCCCTTGAATTTTGAAAGTAGGCATGAAGCTCCCTTCGACTATTTCATTGGCTCCAAATGATGTAAATTGAAAAGCTGAATTGTACGATTTTAATGCATTCAAAAATTTTTTCAATAAAAGATGTTCTCCATTTAATAATGATTTTAACGGTTCTGGAGGAGGAAGTATGGGATCTAATCGCACTTTTCCTGCAGAGCAACATAATTCATGTGATTCATTTTTCCACTTTAAAGCTTTGCAATGAGCGCAAACCATACTCTGTAACCCAATATCTGTTTCATTCACGTAGTTAATAACTGGATTATAATTGAAACCACTATTTAATTTTGCATTCCATCGTAAAGTAGGACCTCGTGATCTGAGAGTCGCTTGCCTGCGTCTTTGTGCCGCTAATCTATTTTCACGATTCGTAGGACTTTCAACCTGTGAGACATCTTCTAATCCAGATCTTTCAGAAGAGTTTCCAAGAGCTGATTGGATTTCGACTCCTTTGACGTCATTTTCAGATGCTCTAAGACATCTCATTCTTTTCGCAGCAGCAGTAGATCTTCCTAAACATGATTGTCTTTTTGGCATTGCAAAGCTGAAAAAAGTAGAAATGTATTTATTTTATTTATACTAATAAATCTCTAGGGGGCAATTAATAATTTATACAATACAGATTGCACATATTACGTACCGATGACGTAAAATTAATGAAAAAAGGCACTGATACTACATCACTGACACTCATCGCATGACTGAGGTGAAGTAAGTTAAGTATAATTCTTGAGAATTAATTATCCCTACTGCACATACTGAATATTCAAATGTCGACGAGTATGGTTTGTCAGAATCAACGTGTACTATATAATCAATGTTACAATATAATCAAACAATGAATTATTGTATTGTTTATATGAATTCCATTTGCTGATAAGAATTCCATATCCCTACTAAAATGTAAGTATTCAAATGGGCTAAATGATATGAGTATATTGTTACGGCCCACTCCTTACGGTTTACCAGCCACACATTGGTTGCGTTTATTTGTTACGTACCGGAGTCATACCCGTTGAAGCCTCACCCTGCTTCGCCAACCTATTACCTTACTTTATTTTATTGATGTGTTGTATTTGGTTTGTTTCCCGATTTTAAGGCGCCAAATTGTTTTATTTCCAAAACAATTAAAATGATTCTTCTCATCTATTTCTCCTTTTCTCTTATTTTAAATTAATCCAACTTACCTGTGTCTTGTAGTTAATTTGAATTCGTTCCAAAAATTCAGGTTAACCAACCTCAATTTTTTTTTTGTAAAACAAAATTTTCACCTTGACTATATTAAGGAATAAATTGTCTGTAAGGTTAACATAAATTAAATACACAATTGATAATAGTCAATACTATATTATTTCTGTAGTGTTTTTTATCTTAATTTCTTTTTTTTTAAACAACATGAAATATGTTTATAATATATATTTTGCTCCTTTTCTTGTTCTTTACTAGCTCAGCAGTTGGCAATAGTGTTCTCTTAGTTACAGGGTGTAGTTGATTAAAACGTTATGTTTTATTTTAATTATTTTAATTCAGTTGGGTTCTTGTGATTGCAAGAAAGTTAATAACGGATCTATAGAAAGTACAAAACTTCACATAAAACATACTTAAATTATATACAGTTTCTTAATAAATTACTTCTTAGGTTATACTACATGTGTTGGATCAAGTTGATGAATTAGTTCGTTTTAAAAGAAGATTCCAATGTCCAATAATTTGATCACCATAAATTAAAAAGTGAATAAAGATATAAACTGATTGTCCCTAGTTTATTCCTTAAGTGAGTGTTTATATAAAGTTTATTAATGATTGAAAAAAAGTGTCACAGTGTAGAGTAGTCTTTTTTCATTTTAGTTTCAAGTTAATTTATACTTATCACTTTCTTTTACATCTGATTTGTCTCTATGAGTTCGTTTTTCTTTTATAATTTATTAAGTAGATTTTTTTCATTCAATTTCCAATAATTCTGGTTATTAAATTCCTTTTTTCCATACTATTATTAATCATATCACTTTGGTTCATTGCCATTTCATTTCTAGTTGATATATTGCTATTATATAATTATATTGAGCTGCATGAATTTTATGATCTGCTCTTCTCTGAATCTTATAATAGATTAACCGTTTTTTCTGTTAATGTTTGGTTGTCAAGGCAGCAAGCCTGATTCCTGTTGGTGGAAAATATTGTTTACATTGTTAGGTCTTGCTCCTGAATTTTTACAAAATTAATAAATATTTTAAAATTAGCATAACTTTCTTATACTACTTTAAATTTCTTTGATAATAACATTATTGGATTGCATTTCTTTTATAATTTAATTAGAAACCAAACATGACTGGTTTCGGTTCCGTATTTACTGATTTACTAATTTAACAGTTTTGTTTTTTTTATATTAATTATTTTATAACTGGTTCTTTTGATATACATTAGGTGTCCTTAAATTTATATTATCAATTTTAATAGTATTCTCTACATTTTGGTCCTTACTTATTACTGCTATTATATCAATTTTACAAATTACTGCCTCCTTCCTATAGGCTCCTTAGGCCTATATCACCTAACTTTCCTTATACAGTTATTATAACATATTTGTAGAATTTCATGAAACAAAACTATTTTAACCATAACTACAATAAATTAACATGGAACATTTAATGATTTATAGTCATTTTCATAACATTATTCTATTCTTTGTAATATGCTATGCACATGCTATTTTTTAATACATTTCCTATCGCCCTATGCTCATTAACTATTATTTATTAAACATGTTTTTTTGTTTACCCTTCTATATATTCTTTTTAACACAAACAGATAACTATAACTATTACTTAACTATTATTTTCGTATTTTAACACATGAACTTTAGTTCTACCTATTCCATTTGTATAGGGCTATTATTCATTAGTTTATTCACAGTTTGCATTCATCATTTTTTACTCAAGCATTAATTATTATTCATGCTACACATTATTACTACTGCTGACTTTCAGTTAGTATACTTTTCTTGGTTCTGTTATTCACTTTAATATTATATTATTCACTGTTTTTCTTTCTTTTCTTCACTTGGATCTAACCACACCACTCACCTTATCATTAACATTGGGTATGTATTATATAAGGGGTTTGTTCCCTTCGTATTCTAATAACAATATTATTTAACATTACTTAATTTACATTTATGTCTTGGTAGTCTTACATGGGACTACTCACACTAATAACATAGCTTTGTACTTTCATAATTACATTTACTATTTTATTATTGGTTGACAAGGGGTTGTGATATGGTCACAAAGTTATTTATTTTCATCCTTCCCTTTGCCAATCACTTGGGTTTTGTCGTCTCAGTCCTTGTCTTGGTTTTAAGTTATTATTGTGCTATATTTTAATATTTTTGTTCATTAATTCCTTCATACTTTGACTTTCTTTATTCCTTTAGTGTTGCAACTCACTTTTTTATTAAATGGTAATTTCTTCTTTATTTGTGGGCTACCTTTTGTAACATTATATAATGCCCCCATCAGAATTGATCATTTTTGAAAATACTATTATAGTCTTTGATGAAATTATCAGTTGAATTTTTTTTTTTTTTGTCTCATATTATCTATTCACCTTTAGCTTCTGCTTCATAATTCTTATATCTTCTATTCTGTTTTTATTAACCTGTTTTGTTACCTGATCTTCTCTGAATCTTAATTGGTGCTTTATCCGTATAATATTTATTTTTCCGAATTATCTCTAATATCATAGTTGGTACGGATTCAGAGGGGCTCTCTTGGCTACCATTACTCTGCTGTCCACACTATACTTACCGAGATCAGAAGAACATCATCTCATCTCAGACAACAAATTGCTGGAACATATTCATTCACAATCGTTATATATAAAACATTGAAAGTAGTCAACTTGTGAGTAATAATAATAATACAAATATTTTTTGGATAATTCACCCTGTTGTTGTTCAGATCATATTATTTCAGAACAATAACATTCTTATTTATTCACTCTCAAGTCCTTTAGCTATATTTGAAGCAATTCTGTTGACAGATACTATTCATATATTTTGGTGGTTCTATTTTCATCTTAATGTTGGTTCATTTATTTCCATTTAATCATATAGTTCTTTATTGAATTACTTTGTTGCTTTGCATTATATTATACTATTCTTTTCCTTTTTAATTATATTATCCTTGAAAAATTATTCATTTAATTTCGTCCGTCTTGTTAGTCATTCTGTTCTAGTCAGTTAGTGATGATTGGTGACTGTATTTCTTCATGATAGTTCTTTATAGATGCCTGGTTATTTGTCGTCTTTCCCCAAGAGATTGGTTCAGTGATGGGCTGTCTTCAGTTCTCACTGCCTCTATTAGTTTAAATGAGGGCTTCCCTCATCCTCCCTGTTTTCTTGTGGGTTTTGTGGTTGGTTCGGTAGTGGTTCCTGTCTGGTCCCAGGATTGTTGTCCACTGGTCTACAATTTCCTCCGTATTGGTGGTCGTCATCGCGTTGTGACTGGTTATAATAATTGTGGTTCGTGTGTGTCCTCGGGTGGTACCGCCTCTGATTACCTTGAGGTCGTGAGTATATGTAATTCACGTTGTGTCGGTAGTTGTTGTGTCAGTTGTCTCCGTCTCCTTGATTATGCCGATTATCGTGGTAATCAGAATGGTTATTACCCTGATAATTATTATTCCCGTGATTGTTATTCGGGTTGTTATTATGGGTTCTATTCTGGTTACCATTTTGGTTTGTTTGAGGATTATTATTCCTATTCTGATTTTGTTGAGGGTCGTTGCCGTTGTACTTATTATATTTAGTATTCATTATGCGGTTTCATTGATACTGTCCCTCGTGCTCATAATTCTCTAGAAAGTTAGCCATAGCTTGGATTGTCTTAATCTGGCTATATATTCGGGCGTTCTTTATCCCTTCCTCATAATGGTAGGATAGTTGTATCACTAAGCACTCCTCGGGAATTCTGGGCTCCAGATTATGGGCCATGCACACCTTGCCTAGGAAGTATGATGTTGGAGACTGTCCTGCGTGTGCCTCATACCGACCATTACTTAAGTTGTTTCTCACCATATTTTGGGTCAACTCCGACCAATACTTCTCCCTAAACTGTTTTTTAATTTCTGGTACATTCTGGATGTCGGGCCGTACTGCCGTCCACTAATTGTTGTGGGTATCCTTGAACATCTCATCAATCATTCCTCGGATAACATTCCACCTGGTCTCTCTATTCCTTGCTATCATCTCTTCTACCCTCTTCAGGAACTCCATGGGGTTACGTTTGTAATTCCTGAAATTGATTAACTCTCGGTTATCGTTGTTGGTGGTATAAGTATTTTGACATGTTCTATCCCGCCATGAGTCCACTTCTTCTTGTAATTCTATCTCGCGTCGACGGATTTCCTCGATCTTCTCTTTATTTGTAGTCACTTGGCTTTCGACATTGTTTAGGTTGTTATATACTCTTTCCATTCGTTCGCCAATGTCTGTATGTACCT
Source organism: Magicicada septendecula (assembly GCA_034769895.1). NCBI lineage: Eukaryota > Metazoa > Arthropoda > Insecta > Hemiptera > Cicadidae > Magicicada > Magicicada septendecula. The sequence continues at coordinate 386,082,924 of CM068370.1, read as the reverse complement.
GTGCTATTCCTTCCTTATTCTCCTCCCGAATTTGATGCACTTCTTGCTTAATCTGCTCGCATTTTTCTACAGTTTCCTGTTGGAGTCCTTCAACCATCTTTTTATTTTCATTTTTGACATTTTTTATTTTATTTTGCATTTCCTCACGGATTTGTACCACTGTTTCGTTGTTTTCTTCTAATTTTTCATTTGTTTCGGCTATTTCTTGTTTCCTTTCTTCATTGTTTTTATCCACCTTTTGGTTAATTGTCACATGGACATTCTCAATTCTTTCATTAATCCGCCTTAAATTCTCTTCATTTATTTGTCTGATCTCTTCCTTCATTTGTCTTAAACTCTCATTAGTGTTCTCATTTTGTTTCCTAATATTTTCATTAGTTTCTTCATTTAATGATTCTAACCGTTTCTTCAATTCTTCCTTGTCTTCCTCTCTTTGTTTCTTGCCTTCCTCCTTGTCCTCCTTTCTCCGTTCTTCCATCTGTAGGAACATTTCCATTAGTCTATCCAATTTCGTTTCTTCCGTGGTCCTGTTTGGTTCTGCTGGGGTTAATATTGTTTCCACATCTTCAACTGATGTTACTTCCTTTTTGGCGTCTGCCGTGCGTTTCTTTGATGCGGATCTTTTGTGCATTTCTGTTTATTTCTTTCGCAATCGCCGCTAAAATATAATGTTTTCTTTAATTTTAGCCTCACTAGTTGGTCGCCAATTTGTTACGAACCCTGTCTTTATTGCCCGTGTTATTTTGCCACACGTTGGATGCGTCAATTTGTTAGGGCCCACTCCTTACGGTTTACCAGCTACACGTTGGTTGCGTTTATTTGTTACATACCGGAGTTGTACCCATTGAAGCCTCACCCTGCTTCGCCAACCTATTACCTTATTTTATTTTATTGATGTGATGTATTGGTTTGTTTCCCGATTTTTTAAGGCGCCAAATTGTTTTATTTCCAAAACAATTAAAATGATTCTTCTCACCTGTTTCTCCTTTTCTCTTATTTTAAATTAATCCAACTCGCCTGTGTCTTGTAGTTGATTTGAATTCGTTCCAAAAAATCAGGGTTACCAACCTCAATTTTTTTTTGTGAAACAAAATTTTCACCTTGACTATATTAAGGAATAAATTGTCTGTAAGGTTAACATAAATTAAATACACAATTGATAATAGTCAATACTATATTATTTCTGTAGTGTTTTTTATTAATTTCTTTTTTTTTTTTAAACAACATCAAATATGTTTATAATATATATTTTGCTCCTTTTCTTGTTCTTTACTAGCTCAGCAGTTGGCAATAGTGTTCTCTTAGTATACAGGGTGTAGTTGATTAAAACGTTATGTTTTATTTTAATTATTTTAATTCAATTGGGTTCTTGTGATTGCAAGAAAGTTAATAACAGATCTATAGAAAGTACAAAACTTCACATAAAACATACTTAAATTATATACAGTTTCTTAATAAATTACTTCTTAGCTTATATTACATGTGTTGGATCAAGTTGGTGAATAGGTTATTAGTTCGTTTTAAAAGAAGATTCCAATGTCCAATAATTTGATCACCATAAATTAAAAAGTGATTGTCCCTAGTTTATTCCTTAAGTGGGTGTTTATATAAAGTTTATTAATGATTGAAAAAAAGTGTCACAGTGTAGATTAGTCTTTTTTTATTGTAGTTTTAAGTTAATTTATACTTATCACTTTCCTTTACATCTGATTTGTCTCCCTGAGTTCGTTTTTCTTTTATAATTTATTAAGTAGATTTTTTTCATTCAATTTCCAATAATTCTGGTTATTAAATTCCTTTTTTCCATACTATTATTAATCATATCACTTTGGTTCATTGCCATTTCATTTCTAGTTGATATATTGCTATTATATAATTATATTGAGCTGCATGAATTTTATGATCTGCTCTTCTCTGAATCTTATAATAGATTAACCGTTTTTTCTGTTAATGTTTGGTTGTCAAGGCAGCAAGCCTCAGATTCCTATTGGTGGAAAATATTGTTTACATTGTTAGGTCTTGCTCCTGAATTTTTACAAAATTAATACATATTTTAAAATTAGCATAACTTTCTTATACTACTTTAAATTTATTTGATAATAACATTATTGGATTGCATTTCTTTTATAATTTGATTAGAAACCAAACATGACTGGTTTCGGTTCCGTATTTACTGATTTATTAATTTAACAGTTTTTTTTTTTTATATTAATTATTTTATAACTGGTTCTTTTGATATACATTAGGTGTCCTTAAATTTATATTATCAATTTTAATAGTATTCCCTACATTTTGGTCCATACTTATTACTGCTATTATATCAAATTTTACAAATTACTGCCTCCTTCCTATAGGCTCCTTAGGCCTATATCACCTAACTTTCCTTATACAGTTATTATAACATATTTGTAGAATTTCATGAAACAAAACTGTTTTAACCATAACTACAATAAATTAACATGCACATTTAATGATTTATAATAATTTTCAAAACATTATTCTATTCTTTCTAATATGCTATGCACATGCTATTTTTAATACATTTCCTATCTCCCTATGCTCATTAACTATTATTTATTAAACATGTTTTTTTTTTACCCTTCTATATATTCTTTTTAACACAAACAGATAACTATAACTATTACTTAACTATTATTTTCGTATTTTAACACATGAACTTTAGTTCTACCTATTCCATTTGTGTAGGCCTATTATGCATTAGTTTATTCACAGTTTGCATTCATCATTTTTTACTCAAGCATTAATTATTATTCATGCTACACATTATTACTACTGCTGACTTTCAGTTAGTATATTTTTCTTGGTTCTGTTATATTATATTATTCACTGTTTTTCTTTCTTTTCTTCACTTGGATCTAACCACACCACTCACCTTATGATTAACATTGGATATGTATTATATAAGAGGTTTGTTCCCTTCATATTCTAATAACAATATTATTTAACATTACTTAATTTACATTTATGTCTTGGTAGTCTTACATGGTGTAACGTTGTGGCTTCGTTACAAATCCAGGGAACCCGTCATAATTGACACTCGCCAATTATACAGGCTGCCTACGTTGTAACGAACTGAAATTAAACTCAACACAAATAACAACAGTATTTACGCTATTTCTTAGGACACAAGGAGAAGTTATTTCACTGATTTATGCACTCACATCAATGTGTAATAAGATGACATCTCTTTATTAACAAATTATTTGAAAAGATCCCATAACATAATTATTTATACTAAAAAATTCAAAAGGGTTTTCTGTATAACAAGGGATCATATTGATCATGTAAGTTTACCTTGGATCCGGGTTTACTTTAAATATTGTAAAGACGTCTGAGTTATACTATGCTCCTCTAGGAGCTTGCAAGATTACATTAACCATTTGAAGAATGGTGTTATTTACTAAAGGGATTATAATTAACATTTCCATATTAACGTTACAACGTATGATTTTCAATACTACCGTTTACATTTCTTTGGTTTTATTTATTGCTTAAAGAAAATTATAGTCTTTGAAAAGTCTCTTTCATCTATAAAGTTATGTCTCAAATGTAATTAATTCTCGATAGCCAAGCTATCGAGTCACCTTTAAAATAAGCTTTGCTGTCCTCGTCCTGGGGTGTGACTCTTCGGAATTCTGGTAGTCGGCGTAGTCATCGGGGTCGTGTCTCTGGCGAATATCTTATAGCTGTATCAGTGAGGAGATTGAAGTAATGCTGGTTAAAGTTGGGTTGATCCACGTCGGTCCTGGTCAGCGTTGTATGGGTTGTAGACGTCCATATGTGCAGTTTGTGCAGGTCACATATTCACCAGTAGAGTTGTACGAGAGTTTACATCTTAAGTAGAGACGTCACCTTCTTTACGTGTTGTTAATTTTCTTTAATTTATTACATTTCTTAAACAAACTTTTCTACAGCTTATATATTTAAAAAATACTAGCTCCCCACGTTTTGTAGTGGTGGCTAACCGTTATATTTAAGTTTAATTAACACATTTCTGAAGAGCTCTCGCTCGGAGGTGTGTACTGTCTGACGGCGGCATAGTAACTCTTAACTTGATACGACTGGTACATTACAACGAAGCGGAGCGAGTACTCCGCGATAATATAGTTCCTACTTTTATTTAAATATACATTATTATAACAAGATGAAACAAATTATTTATACTTATTTAATTTACAGGAATTATTTTAACTACTACTCGTGCCTTCAAATTATTAATTACTTTCATTACGATTTTCAGACATTTCTAAGTTACAGACGCTTCGCTAAGCACGTTGTGTCCGGAATTAAACAGGTCAACGCATGATGATTTACTAAAGGGTTAACTGTGATATTATTAGCCTTTTACAATACGATTTTTTTATTACTTGTTTAGTTAGATTTTTCCCATTTAAATCTTATACTTATTCTGGGTTAGTACAGGGGTATTAGGTTTAATTGTGCGATTTAAAAATACTTAATTGCCTTTTCAATTTTTTTTTATTATTAAATATTTTATTATCAATTAAATCGTCACATACTCCGCCGCTTAAAATCCACATTAGGAGTTTTAGTAAGGAAAATTCAAAAGTGGGGACTTGGAGTATGCTTGGCGTCAATGTGTGGAGTTTAATTTAGTACATGGTTTGTTTTCTCTATCTCTCTTAAATGATCTTGTTCTCATTCGTGAAATTCCCTTTTTCTCGTTACTTACAATGCTAACTTATATTTTAATTCTTAATACTAATTTCCCTACTTTTCCGTAACTCACAATATTGAGGCCTGACTGACATCGGCTTACTCTAACTACACAAGTTAGCTTTCAGCACTCACTAATGATTACCTTGGCACCTTTCTGCCCCATCATTACCCTTTTCAGTCGGCGCCGTTGTGACTATGTTACGTTACACATATATAATTCTTAATTACCTCTAATATAACCTAAAGCGGATCCCATACTCCACTTTAGATTATTTCTAATCCTAATTTCTTACGCTACTGAGAGAAGCAGAATTTCACGAAGATAATTCTTATTCTCTCTTTAAATGATCAGCTGTAATACATAAACAAACTATGCAGGAGGGGACAAACATTTTTACAATCTACAAGGGGTCAAACACTGGACGCATTGTATTATACACGCGGTGGTGTTCAATGTCGAGCGATGCTACCATTTTATAACAATAGGGGGAAGGTGGCTGCTACAATTCCTAACACGCTTTATTGTTCTCGAACAGGCCACGACCGGGTGTTTACACTTATTCAACTATACTTTTATTATTATTTTCTTTTCCCTTAAATACTGCTACACTTTACACAAATTTAGTTTAAATTAAGATCAATTCAGCCTTATTATTTAAAGCAATTATTATTCACTTATTATTATTTTCCTTTTGGTCTCTTTCTAAGAGACTTACCTTTTTCTATTATTTTATTTTTTTTTTTACTTTGAGGGAGATTTAAGAAACTTACTTAGAATTATTTCCTATTGAATTACCATATTTATTTAGGACACTTTATTTACTTTGTTTTCATTTTCCTTAGTTTAAAAGTTTACTGTTTTGGGGCATGGGGTTTAACACTTTATCTAACAATGGAGGGTTAACTAAGTCAATTATTTATTTGAAATTTAAGTCACTATATTATGTAATTGTTGTCACGGTGAAAAATACTTGCTCTACTATACTATACACAATTACATAGACAATTTATTTCTTGGGTAAATCATTTGCATTGTTCACAAGAGAATAATTTCTCTTCTAAGGGAGAGACAAAAATTCCACACACATATTTCAATGTAAAATCAACGATCAGCTGTTTGCTGGAATGTAGGTCACCCTCGTTTATTTAGTAAACAATGACAGGGTAGTTGTATGCGTGTGAACGCGCGGATTACGCACACGTATTGTTCTCTATAACAATAGCTCAGCCTATCTTTCTCGACCGGTTTCAACTGGAGAGGCCAGTCGGACTAAGGGGTGAATTTAATTCAACGAAACACCCTTTATAAGTTACAGGTGTATTATGGTTATAACAGTCTGAGTTTGGTAATTAATTGTCTTACTTTCCACCATTAATTTTTCAAATTATTTTTAATTTTCGGTAACAAAATTAAGTTACGAATTTCTTTACACGTAATTAACTGGGTCTACTTTACACAGGAGTTTATATTTTTTTGTTTTTACCGTGACGACAGACATACACTTACATTCTATGCAGGCATATTCAGGAAACTACAGGTCTTGAATTGTCACAATATAAACCTGTTAAAGACTGAACAGTTTGACAAGCACTAAAATTCATGTACGTACTTCCATTGGCGTCATACAATGATAGTCTGTATTATTTTGCGTATCTTAAACAAATTACATCATACGCAAGATAGTGATTAATCCTGTACAAAATAAATTCATAAGGTGAATTTATTTATGAAATTAATTTTATGAAAATTAATATTACTTGAAATACAGTAACTGAGTGCATAGATCAGATAACGAGTGCAGAGAGTTATCTATTTTACTACGTAACAATTATTTTTAATTATCAGAGTGACGTATCTTTGTTAGCGTCACGATACTTACAACTTTTATATAAAACAACAGCGCCTTCTTGTGACACTCTGTACACAATTACTTTTACAAGACAGCAACAACACAATACACAATTAATTATTATTTACACTAAAGCAAAGCATAGCAGAGTGGCGCATTTTTGTAACGTTGTGGCTTCGTTACAAATCCAGGGAACCCATCATAATTGACACTCGCCAATTATACAGGCTGCCTACGTTGTAACAAACTGAAATTAAACTCAACACAAATAACAATAGTATTTACGCTATTTCTTAGGACACAAGGAGAAGGTATTTCACTGATTTATGCACTCAAATCAATGTGTAATAAGATGACATCTCTTTATTAACAAATTATTTGAAAAGATCCCATAACATAATTATTTATACTAAAAAATTCAAAAGGGTTTTCTGTATAACAAGGGATCATATTGATCATGTAATTTTACCTCGGATCCGGGTTTACTTTAAATATTGTAAAGACGTCTGAGTTATACTATGCTCCTCTAGGAGCTTGCAAGATTACATTAACCATTTGAAGAATGGTGTTATTTACTAAAGGGATTATAATTAACATTTCCATATTAACGTTACAACGTATGATTTTCAATACTACCGTTTACATTTCTTTGGTTTCATTTATTGCTTAAAGAAAATTATAGTCTTTGAAAAGTCTCTTTCATCTATAAAGTTGTGTCTCAAATGTAATTAATTCCGATAGCCAAGCTATCAAGTCACCTTTAAAATAAGCTTTGCTGTCCTCATCCTGGGGTGTGACTCTTCGGAATTCTGGTAGTCGGCGTAGTCATCGGGGTCGTGTCTCTGGCGAATATCTTATAGCTGTATCAGTGAGGAGATTGAAGTAATGCTGGTTAAAGTTAGGTTGCTCCACGTCGGTCCTGGTCAGCGTCGTATGGGTTGTAGACGTCTATATGTGCAGTTTGTGCAGGTCACATATTCACCAGTAGAGTTGTACGAGAGTTTACATCTTAAGTAGAGACGTCACCTTCTTTACGTGTTGTTAATTTTCATTAAATTATTACATTTCTTAAACAAATTTTTCTACAGCTTATATATTTAAAAAATACTAGCTCCCCACGTTTTGTAGTGGTGGCTAACCGTTATATTTAAGTTTAATTAACACATTTCTGAAGAGCTCTCGCTCGGAGGTGTGTACTGTCTGACGGCGGCATAGTAACTCTTAACTTGATACGATTGGTACATTACAACGAAGCAGAGCGAGTACTCCGCGATAATATAGTTCCAACTTTTATTTAAATATACATTATTATAACAAGATGAAACAAACTATTTATACTTATTTAATTTACAGGAATTATTTTAACTACTACTCGTGCCTTCAAATTATTAATTGCTTACATTACGATTTTCAGACATTTCTAAGTTACAGACGGTTCGCTAAGCACGTTCTGTCCGGAATTAAACAGGTCAATGCATGATGATTTACTAAAGGGTTAACTGTGATATTATTAGCCTTTTACAATACGATTTTTTTATTACTTGTTTAGTTAGATTTTTCCCATTTAAATCTCATACTTATTCTGGGTTAGTACAGGGGTAATAGGTTTAATTGTGCGATTTAAAAATACTTAATTGTCTTTTCAATTTTTTTTTATTATTAAATATTTTATTATCAATTAAATCGTCACAATGGGACTACTCACACTAATAACATAGCTTTGTACTTTCATAATTACATTTACTATTTTATTATTGGTTGACAAGGGGTTGTGATATGGTCACAAAGTTATTTATTTTTATCCTTCCCTTTGCCAAACACTTGGGTTTTGTCGTTGTCTCAGTCCTTGTCTTTGTTTTAAGTTATTATTGTTTTATATTTTAATATTTTTGTTCATTAATTCCTTCATACTTTGACTTTCTTTATTCCTTTAGTGTTGCAACTCACTTTTTTATTAAATGGTAATTTCTTCTTTATTTGTGGGCTACCTTTTGTAACATTATATAATGCCCCCATCAGAATTGATCATTTTTGAAAATACTATTATAGTCTTTGATGAAATTATCAGTTGAATTGTTTTTTTTTTCTCATATTATCTATTCACCTTTAGCTTCTGCTTCATAATTCTTATATCTTCTATTCTGTTTTTATTAACCTGTTTTGTTACCTGATATTCTCTGAATCTTAATTGGTGCTTTATCCTTATAATATTTATTTTTCCGAATTATCTCTAATATCATAGTTGGTACGGATTCAGAGGGGCTCTCTTGGCTACCATTACTCTGCCGTCCACACTATACTTACTGAGATCAGAGGAACATCATCTCTGCTCAGACAACAAATTGCTGGAACATATTCATTCACAATCGTTATTCATAAAACATTGAAAGTAGTCAACTTGTGAGTAATAATAATAATAATAAAAATATTTTTTGGATAATTCACCCTGCTGTTGTTCAGATCATATTATTTCATAACAATAACATTCTTATTTATTCACTCTCTAGTCCTTTAGCTATATTTGAAGCGATTCTGTTGACAGATACTATTCATATATTTTGGTGGTTCTATTTTCATCTTAATGTTGGTTCATTTATTTCCATTTATTCGTATAGTTCTTTATTGAATTACTTTGTTGCTTTGCATTATATTATACTATTCTTTTCCTTTTTAATTATATTATCCTTGAAAAATTATTCATTTAATTTCATCCGTCTTGTTAGTCATTCTGTTCTAGTCAGTTAGTGATGATTGGTGATTGTATTTCTTCATGATACTTCTTTATAGATGCCTGGTTATTTGTCGTCTTTCCCCAACAGATTGGTTCAGTGATGGGCTGTCTTCAGTTCTCACTGCCTCTATTAGTTTAAATGAGGGCTTCCCTCATCCTCCCTGTTTTCTTGTGGGTTTTGTGGTTGGTTCGGTAGTGGTTCCTGTCTGGTCCCAGGATTGTTGTCCACCGGTCTACAATTTCCTCCGTATTGGTGGTCGTCATCGCGTTGTGACTGGTTATAATAATTGTGGTTCGTGTGTGTCCTCGGGTGGTACCGCCTCTGATTACCTTGAGGTCGTGAGTATATGTAATTCACGTTGTGTCGGTAGTTGTTGTGTCGGTTGTCTCCGTCTCCTTGATTATGCCGATTATCGTGGTAATCAGAATGGTTATTACCCCGATAATTATTATTCCCGTGATTGTTATTCGGGTTGTTATTATGGGTTCTATTCTGGTTACCATTTTGGTTTGTTTGAGGATTGTTATTCCTATTCTGATTTTGTTAAGGTCGTTGCCGTTGTACTTATTATATTTAGTATTCATTATGCGGTTTCGTTGATACTGTCCCTCGTGCTCATAATTCTCTAGAAAGTTAGCCATAGCTTGGTTTGTCTTAATCTGGCTATATATTCGGGCGTTCTTTATCCCTTCCTCATAATGGTAGGATAGTTGTATCACTAAGCACTCCTCGGGAATTCTGGGCTCCTGATTACGGACCATGCACACCTTGCCTAGGAAGTATGATGTTGGAGACTGTCCTGTGTGTGCCTCATACCGACCATTACTTAAGTCGTTTCTCACCATATTTTGGGTCGACTCCGACCAATACTTCTCCCTAAACTGTTTTTTAAATTCTGGTACATTCTGGATGTCGGGCCGTACTGCCGTCCACTAATTGTTGTGGGTATCCTTGAACATCTCATCAATCATTCCTCGGATAACATTCCACCGGGTCTCTCTATTCCTTGCTATCATCTCTTCTACCCTCTTCAGGAATTCCATGGGGTTACGTTTGTAATTCCTAAAATTGATTAACTCCCGGTTATCGTTGTTGGTGGTATAAGTATTTTGACATGTTCTATCCCGCCATGAGTCCACTTCTTCTTGTAATTGTATCTCGCGTCAACGGATTTCCTCGATCTTCTCTTTATTTGTAGTCACTTGGCTTTCGACATTGTTTAGGTTGTTATATACTCTTTCCATTCGTTCGCCAATGTCTGTATGTACCTGTGCTATTCCTTCCTTATTCTCCTCCCGAATTTGATGCACTTCTTGCTTAATCTGCTCGCATTTTTCTACAGTTTCCTGTTGGAGTCCTTCAACCATCTTTTTATTTTCATTTTTGACGTTGTTTATTTTATTTTGTATTTCCTCACGGACTTGTATCACTGTTTTGTTGTTTTTTTTTCTAATTTTTCATTTGTTTCGGCTATTTCTTGTTTCCTTTCTTCATTGTTTTTATCCACCTTTTGGTTAATTGTCACATGGACGTTCTCAGTTCTTTCATTAATCCGCCTTAAATTCTCTTCATTTATTTGTCTGATCTCTTCCTTCATTTGTCTTAAACTCTCATTAGTGTTCTCATTTTGTTTTCTAATATTTTCAGTAGTTTCTTCATTTAATGATTCTAACCGTTTCTTCAATTCTTCCTTGTCTTCCTCTCTTTGTTTCTTGCCTTCCTCCTTGTCCTCCTTTCTCCGTTCTTCCATCTGTAGGAACATTTCCATTAGTCTATCCAATTTCGTTTCTTCCTTGGTCCTGTTTGGTTCTGCTGGGGTTAATATTGTTTCCACATCTTCAACTGATGTTACTTCCTTTTCGGCGTCTGCCGTGCGTTTCTTTGATACGGATCTTTTGTGCATTTCTGTTTATTTCTTTCGCAATCGCCGCTAAAATATAATGTTTTCTTTAATTTTAGCCTCACTAATTGGTCGCCAATTTGTTACGAACCCTGTCTTTATTGCCCGTGTTATTTTGCCACACGTTGGATGCGTCAATTTGTTAGGGCCCACTCCTTACGGTTTACCAGCCACACGTTAGTTGCGTTTATTTGTTACGTACCGGAGTTGTACCCATTGAAGCCTCACCCTGCTTCGCCAACCTATTACCTTACTATATTTTATTGATGTGTTGTATTTGTTTGTTTCCCGATTTTAAGGCGCCAAATTGTTTTATTTCCAAAACAATTAAAATGATTCTTCTCACCTGTTTCTCCTTTTCCCATATTTTAAATTAATCCAACTCGCCTGTGTCTTGTAGTTGATTTGAATTCGTTCCAAAAAATCAGGGTTACCAACCTCAATTTTTTTTTGTAAAACAAAATTTTCACCTTGACTATATTAAGGAATAAATTGTCTGTAAGGTTAACATAAATTAAATACACAATCGATAATAGTCAATACTATATTATTTCTGTAGTGTTTTTTGTTAATTTCTTTTTTTTTTTAAACAACATGAAATATGTTTATAATATATATTTTGCTCCTTTTCTTGTTCTTTACTAGCTCAGCAGTTGGCAATAGTGTTTTCTTAGTATACAGGGTGTAGTTGATTAAAACGTTATGTTTTATTTTAATTATTTTAATTCAATTGGTTTCTTGTGATTGCAAGAAAGTTAATAACAGATCTTTAGAAAGTACAAAACTTCACATAAAACATACTTAAATTATATACAGTTTCTTAATAAATTACTTGTTAGCTTATATTACATGTGTTGGATCAAGTTGGTGAATAGGTTATTAGTTCGTTTTAAAAGAAGATTCCAATGTCCAATAATTTGATCACCATAAATTAAAAAGTGAATAAAGAAATAAACTGATTGTCCCTAGTTTATTCCTTAAGTGAGTGTTTATATAAAGTTTATTAATGATTGAAAAAAGTGTCACAGTGTAGATTGGTCTTTTTGTATTTTTTTTTTAAGATAATTTATACTTATCACTTTCCTTTACATCTGATTTGTCTCTCCGAGTTCGTTTTTCTTTTATAATTTATTAAGTAGATTTTTTTCATTCAATTTCCAATAATTCTGGTTATTAAATTCCTTTTTTCCATACTATTATTAATCATATCACTTTGGTCATTGCCATTTCATTTCTAGTTGATATATTGCTATTATATAATTATATTGAGCTGTATGAATTTTATGATCTGCTCTTCTCTGAATCTTATAATAGATTAACCGTTTTTTCTGTTAATGTTTGGTTGTCAAGGCAGCAAGCCTCAGATTCCTATTGGTGGAAAATATTCTTTACATTGTTAGGTCTTGCTCCTGAATTTTTACAAAATTAATACATATTTTTAAATTAGCATAACTTTCTTATACTACTTTAAATTTCTTTGATAATAACATTATTGGATTGCATTTCTTTTATACTTTAATTAGAAACCAAACATGACTTGTTTCGGTTCCGTATTTACTGATTTACTAATTTAACAGTTTTTTTTTTATATTAATTATTTTATAACTGGTTCTTTTGATATACATTAGGTGTCCTTAAATTTATATTATCAATTTTAATAGTATTCCCTACATTTTGGTCCTTACTTATTACTGCTATTATATCAAATTTTACAAATTACTGCCTCCTTCCTATAGGCTCCTTAGGCCTATATTACCTAACTTTCCTTATACAGTTATTATAACATATTTGTAGAATTTCATGAAACAAAACTATTTTAACCATAACTACAATAAATTAACATGGAACATTTAATGATTTATAATCATTTTCAAAACATTATTCTATTCTTTCTAACATGCTATGCACATGCTATTTTTTAATACATTTCCTATCTCCCTATGCTCATTAACTATTATTTATTAAACATGTTTTTTTTTACCCTTCTATATATTCTTTTTAACACAAACATATAACTATAACTATTACTTAACGATTATTTTCGTATTTTAACACATGAACTTTAGTTCTACCTATTCCATTTGAGTAGGCCTATTATGCATTAGTTTATTCACAGTTTGCATTCATCATTTTTTACTCAAGCATTAATTATTATTCATGCTACACATTATTACTACTGCTGCCTTTTAGTTAGTATATTTTTCTTGGTTCTGTTATTCACTTAATATTATATTATTCACTGTTTTTCTTTCTTTTCTTCACTTGGATCTAACCACACCACTCACCTTATCATTAACATTGGGTATGTATTATATAAGGGGTTTGTTCCCTTCATATTCTAATAACAATATTATTTAACATTACTTAATTTACATTTATGTCTTGGTAGTCTTACATGGGACTACTCACACTAATAACATAGCTTTGTACTTTCATAATTACATTTACTATTTTATTATTGGTTGACAAGGGGTTGTGATATGGTCACAAAGTTATTTATTTTCATCCTTCCCTTTGCCAATCACTTGGGTTTTGTCGTCTCAGTCCTTGTCTTGGTTTTAAGTTATTATTGTGCTATATTTTAATATTTTTGTTCATTAATTCCTTCATACTTTGACTTTCTTTATTCCTTTAGTGTTGCAACTCACTTTTTTATTAAATGGTAATTTCTTCTTTATTTGTGGGCTACCTTTTGTAACGTTATATAATGCCCCCCCCATCAGAATTGATCATTTTTGAAAATACTATTATAGTCTTTGATGAAATTATCAGTTGAATTTTTTTTTTTTTGTCATATTATCTATTCACCTTTAGCTTCTGCTTCATAATTCTTATATCTTCTATTCTGTTTTTATTAACCTGTTTTGTTACCTGATATTCTCTGAATCTTAATTGGTGCTTTATCCTTATAATATTTATTTTTCCGAATTATCTCTAATATCATAGTTGGTACGGATTCAGAGGGGCTCTCTTGGCTGCCATTACTCTGCCGTCCACACTATACTTACTGAGATCAGAGGAACATCATCTCTGCTCAGACAACAAATTGCTGGAACATATTCATTCACAATCGTTATATATAAAACATTGAAAGTAGTCAACTTGTGACTAATAATAATAATAAAAATATTTTTTGGATAATTCACCCTGCTGTTGTTCAGATCATATTATTTCATAACAATAACATTCTTATTTATTCACTCTCTAGTCCTTTAGCTATATTTGAAGCAATTCTGTTGACAGATACTATTCATATATTTTGGTGGTTCTATTTTCATCTTAATGTTGGTTAATTTATTTCCATTTAATCATATAGTTCTTTATTGAATTACTTTGTTGCTTTGCATTATATTATACTATTCTTTTCCTTTTTAATTATATTATCCTTGAAAAATTATTCATTTAATTTCGTCCGTCTTGTTAGTCATTCTGTTCTAGTCAGTTAGTGATGATTGGTGATTGTATTTCTTCATGATACTTCTTTATAGATGCCTGGTTATTTGTCGTCTTTCCCCAAGAGATTGGTTCAGTGATGGGCTGTCTTCAGTTCTCACTGCCTCTATTAGTTTAAATGAGGGCTTCCCTCATCCTCCCTGTTTTCTTGTGGGTTTTGTTGTTGGTTCAGTAGTGGTTCCTGTCTGGTCCCAGGATTGTTGTCCACCGGTCTACAATTTCCTCCATATTGGAGGTCGTCATCGTGTTGTAACTGGTTATGATAATTGTGGTTCGTGTGTGTCCTCGGTTGGTACCGCCTCTGATTACCTTGAGGTCGTGAGTATATGTAATTCACGTTGTGTCGGTAGTTGTTGTGTCGGTTGTCTCCGTCTCCTTGATTATGCCGATTATCGTGGTAATCAGAATGGTTATTACCCCGATAATTATTATTCCCGTGATTGTTATTCGGGTTGTTATTATGGGTTCTATTCTGGTTACCATTTTGGTTTGTTTGAGGATTATTATTCCTATTCTGATTTTGTTGAGGGTCATTGCCGTTGTACTTATTATATTTAGTATTCATTATGCGGTTTCGTTGATACTGTCCCTCGTGCTCATAATTCTCTAGAAAGTTAGCCATAGCTTGGATTGTCTTAATCTGGCTATATATTCGGGCGTTCTTTATCCCTTCCTCATAATGGGAGGATAGTTGTATCACTAAGCACTCCTCGGGAATTCTGGGCTACAGATTACGGGCCATGCACACCTTGCCTAGGAAGTATGATGTTGGAGACTGTCTTGTGTGTGCCTCATACCGACCATTACTTAAGTCGTTTCTCACCATATTTTGGGTCGACTCCGACCAATACTTCTCCCTAAACTGTTTTTTAAATTCTGGTAAATTCTGGATGTCGGGCCGTACTGCCGTCCACTAATTGTTGTGGGTATCCTTGAACATCTCATCAATCATTCCTCAGGTAACATTCCACCGGGTCTCTCTATTCCTTGCTATCATCTCTTCTGCCCTCTTCAGGAACTCCATGGGGTTACGTTTGTAATTCCTAAGATTGATTAACTCCCGGTTATCGTTGTTGGTGGTATAAGTATTTTGACATGTTCTATCCCGCCATGAGTCCACTTCTTCTTGTAATTGTATCTCGCGTCAACGGATTTCCTCGATCTTCTCTTTATTTGTAGTCACTTGGCTTTCGACATTGTTTAGGTTGTTATATACTCTTTCCATTCGTTCGCCAATGTCTGTATGTACCTGTGCTATTCCTTCCTTATTCTCCTCCCGAATTTGATGCACTTCTTGCTTAATCTGCTCGCATTTTCTACAGTTTCCTGTTGGAGTCCTTCAACCATCTTTTTATTTTCATTTTTGACGTTGTTTATTTTATTTTGTATTTCCTCACGGACTTGTATCACTGTTTTGTTGTTGTTTTTTCTAATTTTTCATTTGTTTCGGCTATTTCTTGTTTCCTTTCTTCATTGTTTTTATCCACCTTTTGGTTAATTGTCACATGGACGTTCTCAATTCTTTCATTAATCCGCCTTAAATTCTCTTCATTTATTTGTCTGATCTCTTCCTTCATTTGTCTTAAACTCTCATTAGTGTTCTCATTTTGTTTCCTAATATTTTCAGTAGTTTCTTCATTTAATGATTCTAACCGTTTCTTCAATTCTTCCTTGTCTTCCTCTCTTTGTTTCTTGCCTTCCTCCTTGTCCTCCTTTCTCCGTTCTTCCATCTGTAGGAACATTTCCATTAGTCTATCCAATTTCGTTTCTTCCTTGGTCCTGTTTGGTTCTGCTGGGGTTAATATTGTTTCCACATCTTCAACTGATGTTACTTCCTTTTCGGCGTCTGCCGTGCGTTTCTTTGATGCGGATCTTTTGTGCATTTCTGTTTATTTCTTTCGCAATCGCCGCTAAAATATAATGTTTTCTTTAATTTTAGCCTCACTAATTGGTCGCCAATTTGTTACGAACCCTGTCTTTATTGCCCGTGTTATTTTGCCACACGGATGCATCAATTTGTTAGGGCCCACTCCTTACGGTTTACCAGCCACACGTTGGTTGCGTTTATTTGTTACGTACCAGAATTGTACCCGTTGAAGCCTTACCCTGCTTCGCCAACCTATTACCTTACTATATTTTATTGATGTGTTGTATTGGTTTGTTTCCCGATTTTAAGGCGCCAAATTGTTTTATTTCCAAAACAATTAAAATGATTCTTCTCACCTG
The DNA here is from genome assembly GCA_034769895.1 of Magicicada septendecula. Taxonomy (NCBI): domain Eukaryota; kingdom Metazoa; phylum Arthropoda; class Insecta; order Hemiptera; family Cicadidae; genus Magicicada; species Magicicada septendecula. Next base: position 386,066,062 of record CM068370.1, on the reverse strand, counting down.
TTTCTCCTTTTCCCATATTTTAAATTAATCCAACTCGCCTGTGTCTTGTAGTTGATTTGAATTCGTTCCAAAAAATCAGGGTTACCAACCTCAATTTTTTTTTGTAAAACAAAATTTTCACCTTGACTATATTAAGGAATAAATTGTCTGTAAGGTTAACATAAATTAAATACACAATCGATAATAGTCAATACTATATTATTTCTGTAGTGTTTTTTGTTAATTTCTTTTTTTTTTTAAACAACATGAAATATGTTTATAATATATATTTTGCTCCTTTTCTTGTTCTTTACTAGCTCAGCAGTTGGCAATAGTGTTCTCTTAGTATACAGGGTGTAGTTGATTAAAACGTTATGTTTTATTTTAATTATTTTAATTCAATTGGTTTCTTGTGATTGCAAGAAAGTTAATAACAGATCTTTAGAAAGTACAAAACTTCACATAAAACATACTTAAATTATATACAGTTTCTTAATAAATTACTTGTTAGCTTATATTACATGTGTTGGATCAAGTTGGTGAATAGGTTATTAGTTCGTTTTAAAAGAAGATTCCAATGTCCAATAATTTGATCACCATAAATTAAAAAGTGAATAAAGAAATAAACTGATTGTCCCTAGTTTATTCCTTAAGTGAGTGTTTATATAAAGTTTATTAATGATTGAAAAAAGTGTCACAGTGTAGATTGGTCTTTTTGTATTTTTTTTTTAAGATAATTTATACTTATCACTTTCCTTTACATCTGATTTGTCTCTCCGAGTTCGTTTTTCTTTTATAATTTATTAAGTAGATTTTTTTCATTCAATTTCCAATAATTCTGGTTATTAAATTCCTTTTTTCCATACTATTATTAATCATATCACTTTGGTCATTGCCATTTCATTTCTAGTTGATATATTGCTATTATATAATTATATTGAGCTGTATGAATTTTATGATCTGCTCTTCTCTGAATCTTATAATAGATTAACCGTTTTTTCTGTTAATGTTTGGTTGTCAAGGCAGCAAGCCTCAGATTCCTATTGGTGGAAAATATTCTTTACATTGTTAGGTCTTGCTCCTGAATTTTTACAAAATTAATACATATTTTTAAATTAGCATAACTTTCTTATACTACTTTAAATTTCTTTGATAATAACATTATTGGATTGCATTTCTTTTATACTTTAATTAGAAACCAAACATGACTTGTTTCGGTTCCGTATTTACTGATTTACTAATTTAACAGTTTTTTTTTTATATTAATTATTTTATAACTGGTTCTTTTGATATACATTAGGTGTCCTTAAATTTATATTATCAATTTTAATAGTATTCCCTACATTTTGGTCCTTACTTATTACTGCTATTATATCAAATTTTACAAATTACTGCCTCCTTCCTATAGGCTCCTTAGGCCTATATTACCTAACTTTCCTTATACAGTTATTATAACATATTTGTAGAATTTCATGAAACAAAACTATTTTAACCATAACTACAATAAATTAACATGGAACATTTAATGATTTATAATCATTTTCAAAACATTATTCTATTCTTTCTAACATGCTATGCACATGCTATTTTTTAATACATTTCCTATCTCCCTATGCTCATTAACTATTATTTATTAAACATGTTTTTTTTTACCCTTCTATATATTCTTTTTAACACAAACAGATAACTATAACTATTACTTAACGATTATTTTCGTATTTTAACACATGAACTTTAGTTCTACCTATTGCATTTGTGTAGGCCTATTATGCATTAGTTTATTCACAGTTTGCATTCATCATTTTTTACTCAAGCATTAATTATTATTCATGCTACACATTATTACTACTGCTGCCTTTTAGTTAGTATATTTTTCTTGGTTCTGTTATTCACTTAATATTATATTATTCACTGTTTTTCTTTCTTTTCTTCACTTGGATCTAACCACACCACTCACCTTATCATTAACATTGGGTATGTATTATATAAGGGGTTTGTTCCCTTCATATTCTAATAACCATATTATTTAACATTACTTAATTTACATTTATGTCTTGGTAGTCTTACATGGGACTACTCACACTAATAACATAGCTTTGTACTTTCATAATTACATTTACTATTTTATTATTGGTTGACAAGGGGTTGTGATATGGTCACAAAGTAATTTATTTTCATCCTTCCCTTTGCCAATCACTTGGGTTTTGTCGTCTCAGTCCTTGTCTTGGTTTTAAGTTATTATTGTGCTATATTTTAATATTTTTGTTCATTAATTCCTTCATACTTTGACTTTCTTTATTCCTTTAGTGTTGCAACTCACTTTTTTATTAAATGGTAATTTCTTCTTTATTTGTGGGCTACCTTTTGTAACGTTATATAATGCCCCCCCCATCAGAATTGATCATTTTTGAAAATACTATTATAGTCTTTGATGAAATTATCAGTTGATTTTTTTTTTTTTGTCATATTATCTATTCACCTTTAGCTTCTGCTTCATAATTCTTATATCTTCTATTCTGTTTTTATTAACCTCTTTGTTACCTGATCTTCTCTGAATCTTAATTGGTGCTTTATCCTTATAATATTTATTTTTCCGAATTATCTCTAATATCATAGTTGGTACGGATTCAGAGGGGCTCTCTTGGCTGCCATTACTCTGCCGTCCACACTATACTTACTGAGATCAGAGGAACATCATCTCTGCTCAGACAACAAATTGCTGGAACATATTCATTCACAATCGTTATATATAAAACATTGAAAGTAGTCAACTTGTGACTAATAATAATAATAAAAATATTTTTTGGATAATTCACCCTGCTGTTGTTCAGATCATATTATTTCATAACAATAACATTCTTATTTATCACTCTCTAGTCCTTTAGCTATATTTGAAGCAATTCTGTTGACAGATACTATTCATATATTTTGGTGGTTCTATTTTCATCTTAATGTTGGTTCATTTATTTCCATTTAATCATATAGTTCTTTATTGAATTACTTTGTTGCTTTGCATTATATTATACTATTCTTTTCCTTTTTAATTATATTATTCTTGAAAAATTATTCATTTAATTTCGTCCGTCTTGTTAGTCATTCTGTTCTAGTCAGTTAGTGATGATTGGTGATTGTATTTCTTCATGATACTTCTTTATAGATGCCTGGTTATTTGTCGTCTTTCCCCAAGAGATTGGTTCAGTGATGGGCTGTCTTCAGTTCTCACTGCCTCTATTAGTTTAAATGAGGGCTTCCCTCATCCTCCCTGTTTTCTTGTGGGTTTTGTTGTTGGTTCAGTAGTGGTTCCTGTCTGGTCCCAGGATTGTTGTGCACCGGTCTACAATTTCCTCCATATTGGAGGTCGTCATCGTGTTGTGACTGGTTATAATAATTGTGGTTCTTGTGTGTCCTCGGTTGGTGCCGCCTCTGATTACCTTGAGGTCGTGAGTATATGTAATTCACGTTGTGTCGGTAGTTGTTGTGTCGGTTGTCTCCGTCTCCTTGATTATGCCGATTATCGTGGTAATCAGAATGGTTATTACCCCGATAATTATTATTCCCGTGATTGTTATTCGGGTTGTTATTATGGGTTCTATTCTGGTTACCATTTTGGTTTGTTTGAGGATTATTATTCCTATTCTGATTTTGTTGAGGGTCGTTGCCGTTGTACTTATTATATTTAGTATTCATTATGCGGTTTCGTTGATACTGTCCCTCGTGCTCATAATTCTCTAGAAAGTTAGCCATAGCTTGGATTGTCTTAATCTGGCTATATATTCGGGCGTTCTTTATCCCTTCCTCATAATGGTAGCATAGTTGTATCACTAAGCACTCCTCGGGAATTCTGGGCTCCAGATTACGGGCCATGCACACCTTGCCTAGGAAGTATGATGTTGGAGACTGTCTTGTGTGTGCCTCATACCGACCATTACGTAAGTCGTTTCTCACCATATTTTGGGTCGACTCCGACCAATACTTCTCCCTAAACTGTTTTTTAAATTATGGTACATTCTGGATGTCGGGCCGTACTGCCGTCCACTAATTGTTGTGGGTATCCTTGAACATCTCATCAATCATTCCTCGGATAACATTCCACCGGGTCTCTCTATTCCTTGCTATCATCTCTTCTACCCTCTTCAGGAACTCCATGGGGTTACGTTTGTAATTCCTAAAATTGATTAACTCCCAGTTATCGTTGTTGGTGGTATAAGTATTTTGACATGTTCTATCCCGCCATGAGTCCACTTCTTCTTGTAATTGTATCTCGCGTCAACGGATTTCCTCGATCTTCTCTTTATTTGTAGTCACTTGGCTTTCGACATTGTTTAGGTTGTTATATACTCTTTCCATTCGTTCGCCAATGTCTATATGTACCTGTGCTATTCCTTCCTTATTCTCCTCCCGAATTTGATGCACTTCTTGCTTAATCTGCTCGCATTTTTCTACAGTTTCCTGTTGGAGTCCTTCAACCATCTTTTTATTTTCATTTTTGACGTTGTTTATTTTATTTTGTATTTCCTCACGGACTTGTATCACTGTTTTGTTGTTTTTTTTTTCTAATTTTTCATTTGTTTCGGCTATTTCTTGTTTCCTTTCTTCATTGTTTTTATCCACCTTTTGGTTAATTGTCACATGGACGTTCTCAGTTCTTTCATTAATCCGCCTTAAATTCTCTTCATTTATTTGTCTGATCTCTTCCTTCATTTGTCTTAAACTCTCATTAGTGTTCTCATTTTGTTTCCTAATATTTTCAGTAGTTTCTTCATTTAATGATTCTAACCGTTTCTTCAATTCTTCCTTGTCTTCCTCTCTTTGTTTCTTGCCTTCCTCCTTGTCCTCCTTTCTCCGTTCTTCCATCTGTAGGAACATTTCCATTAGTCTATCCAATTTCGTTTCTTCCTTGGTCCTGTTTGGTTCTGCTGGGGTTAATATTGTTTCCACATCTTCAACTGATGTTACTTCCTTTTCGGCGTCTGCCGTGCGTTTCTTTGATGCGGATCTTTTGTGCATTTCTGTTTATTTCTTTCGCAATCGCCGCTAAAATATAATGTTTTCTTTAATTTTAGCCTCACTAATTGGTCGCCAATTTGTTACGAACCCTGTCTTTATTGCCCGTGTTATTTTGCCACACGGATGCATCAATTTGTTAGGGCCCACTCCTTACGGTTTACCAGCCACACGTTGGTTGCGTTTATTTGTTACGTACCAGAATTGTACCCGTTGAAGCCTTACCCTGCTTCGCCAACCTGTTACCTTACTATTTTTTATTGATGTGTTGTATTGGTTTGTTTCTCGATTTTAAGGCGCCAAATTATTTTATTTCCAAAACAATTAAAATGATTCTTCTCACCTGTTTCTCCTTTTCCCATATTTTAAATTAATCCAACTCGCCTGTGTCTTGTAGTTGATTTGAATTCGTTCCAAAAAATCAGGGTTACCAACCTCAATTTTTTTTTGTAAAACAAAATTTTCACCTTGACTATATTAAGGAATAAATTGTCTGTAAGGTTAACATAAATTAAATACACAATTGATAATAGTCAATACTATATTATTTCTGTAGTGTTTTTTGTTAATTTCTTTTTTTTTTTAAACAACATGAAATATGTTTATAATATATATTTTGCTCCTTTTCTTGTTCTTTACTAGCTCAGCAGTTGGCAATAGTTTTCTCTTAGTATACAGGGTGTAGTTGATTAAAACGTTATGTTTTATTTTAATTATTTTAATTCAATTGGTTTCTTGTGATTGCAAGAAAGTTAATAACAGATCTTTAGAAAGTACAAAACTTCACATAAAACATACTTAAATTATATACAGTTTCTTAATAAATTACTTGTTAGCTTATATTACATGTGTTGGATCAAGTTGGTGAATAGGTTATTAGTTCGTTTTAAAAGAAGATTCCAATGTCCAATAATTTGATCACCATAAATTAAAAAGTGAATAAAGAAATAAACTGATTGTCCCTAGTTTATTCCTTAAGTGAGTGTTTATATAAAGTTTATTAATGATTGAAAAAAGTGTCACAGTGTAGATTGGTCTTTTTGTATTTTTTTTTTAAGATAATTTATACTTATCACTTTCCTTTACATCTGATTTGTCTCTCCGAGTTCGTTTTTCTTTTATAATTTATTAAGTAGATTTTGTTCATTCAATTTCCAATAATTCTGGTTATTAAATTCCTTTTTTCCATACTATTATTAATCATATCACTTTGGTCATTGCCATTTCATTTCTAGTTGATATATTGCTATTATATAATTATATTGAGCTGTATGAATTTTATGATCTGCTCTTCTCTGAATCTTATTATAGATTAACCGTTTTTTCTGTTAATGTTTGGTTGTCAAGGCAGCAAGCCTCAGATTCCTATTGGTGGAAAATATTCTTTACATTGTTAGGTCTTGCTCCTGAATTTTTACAAAATTAATACATATTTTTAAATTAGCATAACTTTCTTATACTACTTTAAATTTCTTTGATAATAACATTATTGGATTGCATTTCTTTTATACTTTAATTAGAAACCAAACATGACTTGTTTCGGTTCCGTATTTACTGATTTACTAATTTAACAGTTTTGTTTTTTTTATATTATTTTATAACTGGTTCTTTTGATATACATTAGGTGTCCTTAAATTTATATTATCAATTTTAATAGTATTCCCTACATTTTGGTCCTTCCTTACTTATTACTGCTATTATATCAAATTTTACAAATTACTGCCTCCTTCCTATAGGCTCCTTAGGCCTATATTACCTAACTTTCTTTATACAGTTATTATAACATATTTGTAGAATTTCATGAAACAAAACTATTTTAACCATAACTACAATAAATTAACATGGAACATTTAATGATTTATAATCATTTTCAAAACATTATTCTATTCTTTCTAACATGCTATGCACATGCTATTTTTTAATACATTTCCTATCTCCCTATGCTCATTAACTATTATTTATTAAACATGTTTTTTTTTTACCCTTCTATATATTCTTTTTAACACAAACAGATAACTATAACTATTACTTAACGATTATTTTCGTATTTTAACACATGAACTTTAGTTCTACCTATTCCATTTGTGTAGGCCTATTATGCATTAGTTTATTCACAGTTTGCATTCATCATTTTTTACTCAAGCATTAATTATTATTCATGCTACACATTATTACTACTGCTGCCTTTTAGTTAGTATATTTTTCTTGGTTCTGTTATTCACTTAATATTATATTATTCACTGTTTTTCTTTCTTTTCTTCACTTGGATCTAACCACACCACTCACCTTATCATTAACATTGGGTATGTATTATATAAGGGGTTTGCTCCCTTCATATTCTAATAACAATATTATTTAACATTACTTAATTTACATTTATGTCTTGGTAGTCTTACATGGGACTACTCACACTAATAACATAGCTTTGTACTTTCATAATTACATTTACTATTTTATTATTGGTTGACAAGGGGTTGTGATATGGTCACAAAGTTATTTATTTGTATCCTTCCCTTTGCCAATCACTTGGGTTTTGTCGTCTCAGTCCTTGTCTTGGTTTTAAGTTATTATTGTGCTATATTTTAATATTTTTGTTCATTAATTCCTTCATACTTTGACTTTCTTTATTCCTTTAGTGTTGCAACTCACTTTTTTATTAAATGGTAATTTCTTCTTTATTTGTGGGCTACCTTTTGTAACATTATATAATGCCCCCATCAGAATTGATCAATTTTGAAAATACTATTATAGTCTTTGATGAAATTATCAGTTGAATTGTTTTTTTTCTCATATTATCTATTCACCTTTAGCTTCTGCTTCATAATTCTTATATCTTCTATTCTGTTTTTATTAACCTGTTTTGTTACCTGATCTTCTCTGAATCTTAATTGGTGCTTTATCCTTATAATATTTATTTTTCCGAATTATCTCTAATATCATAGTTGGTACGGATTCAGAGGGGCTCTCTTGGCTACCACTACTCTGCCGTCCACACTATACGTACTGAGATCAGAGGAACATCATCTCTGCTCAGACAACAAATTGCTGGAACATATTCATTCACAATCGTTATATATAAAACATTGAAAGTAGTCAACTTGTGACTAATAATAATAATAAAAATATTTTTTGGATAATTCACCCTGCTGTTGTTCAGATCATATTATTTCATAACAATAACATTCTTATTTATCACTCTCTAGTCCTTTAGCTATATTTGAAGCAATTCTGTTGACAGATACTATTCATATATTTTGGTGGTTCTATTTTCATCTTAATGTTGGTTCATTTATTTCCATTTAATCATATAGTTCTTTATTGAATTACTTTGTTGCTTTGCATTATATTATACTATTCTTTTCCTTTTTAATTATATTATTCTTGAAAAATTATTCATTTAATTTCGTCCGTCTTGTTAGTCATTCTGTTCTAGTCAGTTAGTGATGATTGGTGATTGTATTTCTTCATGATACTTCTTTATAGATGCCTGGTTATTTGTCGTCTTTCCCCAAGAGATTGGTTCAGTGATGGGCTGTCTTCAGTTCTCACTGCCTCTATTAGTTTAAATGAGGGCTTCCCTCATCCTCCCTGTTTTCTTGTGGGTTTTGTTGTTGGTTCAGTAGTGGTTCCTGTCTGGTCCCAGGATTGTTGTGCACCGGTCTACAATTTCCTCCATATTGGAGGTCGTCATCGTGTTGTGACTGGTTATAATAATTGTGGTTCGTGTGTGTCCTCGGTTGGTACCGCCTCTGATTACCTTGAGGTCGTGAGTATATGTAATTCACGTTGTGTCGGTTGTCTCCGTCTCCTTGATTATGCCGATTATCGTGGTAATCAGAATGGTTATTACCCCGATAATTATTATTCCCGTGATTGTTATTCGGGTTGTTATTATGGGTTCTATTCTGGTTACCATTTTGGTTTGTTTGAGGATTATTATTCCTATTCTGATTTTGTTGAGGGTCGTTGCCGTTGTACTTATTATATTTAGTATTCATTATGCGGTTTCGTTGATACTGTCCCTCGTGCTCATAATTCTCTAGAAAGTTAGCCATAGCTTGGATTGTCTTAATCTGGCTATATATTCGGGCGTTCTTTATCCCTTCCTCATAATGGTAGGATAGTTGTATCACTAAGCACTCCTCGGGAATTCTGGGCTACAGATTACGGGCCATGCACACCTTGCCTAGGAAGTATGATGTTGGAGACTGTCTTGTGTGTGCCTCATACCGACCATTACTTAAGTCGTTTCTCACCATATTTTGGGTCGACTCCGACCAATACTTCTCCCTAAACTGTTTTTTAAATTCTGGTACATTCTGGATGTCGGGCCGTACTGCCGTCCACTAATTGTTGTGGGTATCCTTGAACATCTCATCAATCATTCCTCGGATAACATTCCACCGGGTCTCTCTATTCCTTGCTATCATCTCTTCTGCCCTCTTCAGGAACTCCATGGGGTTACGTTTGTAATTCCTAAAATTGATTAACTCCCAGTTATCGTTGTTGGTGGTATAAGTATTTTGACATGTTCTATCCCGCCATGAGTCCACTTCTTCTTGTAATTGTATCTCGCGTCAACGGATTTCCTCGATCTTCTCTTTATTTGTAGTCACTTGGCTTTCGACATTGTTTAGGTTGTTATATACTCTTTCCATTCGTTCGCCAATGTCTATATGTACCTGTGCTATTCCTTCCTTATTCTCCTCCCGAATTTGATGCACTTCTTGCTTAATCTGCTCGCATTTTTCTACAGTTTCCTGTTGGAGTCCTTCAACCATCTTTTTATTTTCATTTTTGACGTTGTTTATTTTATTTTGTATTTCCTCACGGACTTGTATCACTGTTTTGTTGTTTTTTTTTTTCTAATTTTTCATTTGTTTCGGCTATTTCTTGTTTCCTTTCTTCATTGTTTTTATCCACCTTTTGGTTAATTGTCACATGGACGTTCTCAGTTCTTTCATTAATCCGCCTTAAATTCTCTTCATTTATTTGTCTGCTCTCTTCCTTCATTTGTCTTAAACTCTCATTAGTGTTCTCATTTTGTTTCCTAATATTTTCAGTAGTTTCTTCATTTAATGATTCTAACCGTTTCTTCAATTCTTCCTTGTCTTCCTCTCTTTGTTTCTTGCCTTCCTCCTTGTCCTCCTTTCTCCGTTCTTCCATCTGTAGGAACATTTCCATTAGTCTATCCAATTTCGTTTCTTCCTTGGTCCTGTTTGGTTCTGCTGGGGTTAATATTGTTTCCACATCTTCAACTGATGTTACTTCCTTTTCGGCGTCTGCCGTGCGTTTCTTTGATGCGGATCTTTTGTGCATTTCTGTTTATTTCTTTCGCAATCGCCGCTAAAATATAATGTTTTCTTTAATTTTAGCCTCACTAATTGGTCGCCAATTTGTTACGAACCCTGTCTTTATTGCCCGTGTTATTTTGCCACACGGATGCATCAATTTGTTAGGGCCCACTCCTTACGGTTTACCAGCCACACGTTGGTTGCGTTTATTTGTTACGTACCAGAATTGTACCCGTTGAAGCCTTACCCTGCTTCGCCAACCTATTACCTTACTATATTTTATTGATGTGTTGTATTGGTTTGTTTCCCGATTTTAAGGCGCCAAATTGTTTTATTTCCAAAACAATTAAAATGATTCTTCTCACCTGTTTCTCCTTTTCTCTTATTTTAAATTAATCCAACTCGCCTGTGTCTTGTAGCTGATTTGAATTCGTTCCAAAAAATCAGGGTTACCAACCTCAATTTTTTTTTGTAAAACAAAATTTTCACCTTGACTATATTAAGGAATAAATTGTCTGTAAGGTTAACATAAATTAAATACACAATTGATAATAGTCAATACTATATTATTTCTGTAGTGTTTTTTGTTAATTTCTTTTTTTTTTTAAACAACATGAAATATGTTTATAATATATATTTTGCTCCTTTTCTTGTTCTTTACTAGCTCAGCAGTTGGCAATTGTGTTCTCTTAGTATACAGGGTGTAGTTGATTAAAACTTTGTTTTATTTTAATTATTTTAATTCAATTGGTTTCTTGTGTTTGCAAGAAAGTTAATAACAGATCTTTAGAAAGTACAAAACTTCACATAAAACATACTTAAATTATATACAGTTTCTTAATAAATTACTTGTTAGCTTATATTACATGTGTTGGATCAAGTTGGTGAATAGGTTATTAGTTCGTTTTAAAAGAAGATTCCAATGTCCAATAATTTGATCACCATAAATTAAAAAGTGAATAAAGAAATAAACTGATTGTCCCTAGTTTATTCCTTAAGTGAGTGTTTATATAAAGTTTATTAATGATTGAAAAAAGTGTCACAGTGTAGATTGGTCTTTTTGTATTTTTTTTTAAGATAATTTATACTTATCACTTTCCTTTACATCTGATTTGTCTCTCCGAGTTCGTTTTTCTTTTATAATTTATTAAGTAGATTTTTTTCATTCAATTTCCAATAATTCTGGTTATTAAATTCCTTTTTTCCATACTATTATTAATCATATCACTTTGGTCATTGCCATTTCATTTCTAGTTGATATATTGCTATTATATAATTATATTGAGCTGTATGAATTTTATGATCTGCTCTTCTCTGAATCTTATAATAGATTAACCGTTTTTTCTGTTAATGTTTGGTTGTCAAGGCAGCAAGCCTCAGATTCCTATTGGTGGAAAATATTCTTTACATTGTTAGGTCTTGCTCCTGAATTTTTACAAAATTAATACATATTTTTAAATTAGCATAACTTTCTTATACTACTTTAAATTTCTTTGATAATAACATTATTAGATTGCATTTCTTTTATACTTTAATTAGAAACCAAACATGACTTGTTTCGGTTCCGTATTTACTGATTTACTAATTTAACAGTTTTTTTTTTATATTAATTATTTTATAACTGGTTCTTTTGATATACATTAGGTGTCCTTAAATTTATATTATCAATTTTAATAGTATTCCCTACATTTTGGTCCTTACTTATTACTGCTATTATATCAAATTTTACAAATTACTGCCTCCTTCCTATAGGCTCCTTAGGCCTATATTACCTAACTTTCCTTATACAGTTATTATAACATATTTGTAGAATTTCATGAAACAAAACTATTTTAACCATAACTACAATAAATTAACATGGAACATTTAATGATTTATAATCTTGGATTTCGTTGTCCATGACGTGTCCGTTACTTAACTAAATATCACTATAATATTGACGACTCGGAACACAAAGTTTTTTATAAGTAAAAACGTAAAGTTTTACCTTACAGCCTAAACCGGCTTTCACCTATAGAAGGCTTCATCAGAGGCTGTCGTTAGTAGCGCTGCTCGTATTGTTGTTGGCAACGAGAAAGTGTTTCGAAAGATTGAAGCTGTGTGTGTGTGGTGAGATGTGTTCGAATAATGCGTGCGATTTGAATTGTGTCTGTTCGTTTAGGATGTCGTTTTTATTTGTTTTTGTGTGTTTGTATATTTCTAATTGTTCTAGAGTGTCTAGTTTTCGGCCTTTTGTGTGTACGTGTAGTATGTTCATGTTATTGTCGATGTTTTTATATGTGTGGTTTGCTTCAATGAGGTGGTTTGCGAAGGTAGATTCTGTAGTGGTGTGGAGTGCTTTTGTGTGTTCAATGTATCTCTGTTTGAAGCTACGTCCTGTCTGGCCTATGTAGAATTTACTGCAATTTGAACAATTTAGTTTATATACACCGGGTAGATCGAATTTGTTTTGTGCTTTGGGCATGCGTTTTGATAGTGTGTGTTCTGTTTTGTTAGTAGTTTTGTAAGCGATTCTGTATCCTGCTTTTTTGAATTTGTGGGCAATTTTTTCTGTTTGTTTGTTGATGTATGTTAGTGTTATGAATTTGTTGTTTTCTGTCTTTGTCTGTTGTTTGTTTTGTGTTTTGTGTAGGAGTTTACTGACTATTGTTCTGTCATAACCGTTAGATTCTGCTAGATATTTTATCGTGTTTAGTTCGTCTTTGTAGTCTATTTCATCTGAGGGGATGTTGTTAAGTCTATGTATCATGGTTCTAAAAGCAGCTAGTTTGTGTTGTATTGGGTGATTGGAGGTGTTGTGTATTAGTGTGTCAGTTGTAGTTGGTTTTCTGTATATACTGAATTTGTGCCTGTGTTCTAGTTTTGTGATGGAGAGGTCTAAGAAGTTTATGGTATTGTTGTGTTCGTATTCAGCAGTGAAGGTTATGTTTTTATGTATTTTGTTTATGTACGTTAGTAACTGTTCACATTGTCTTTTGTTTCCCCTGTATAGTATTAGAATGTCATCAACGTATCTGTGCCAATATAGTATTTTATGTGAGTGTCTGTCATTGTTTGTGAGTATTTTTGTTTTTTTTAAGTGTTGGAGGAAGACTTCTGCTAGAATGCTGGATATGGGGGAGCCCATGGGTAGGCCATCGTTCTGTGTGTAGTATTTATTGTTATAAGTAAAGTAGTTTTGTTTTGTGATAATGTTCAGAGTTTCTGTTATTTCATTGATAAGTTCGTCTGGTGTGTTGTTCTGTTTGAGTTTGTTTTGTAGGATGGTGATTGTTTCAGAGATGGGGATGTTTGTGTACAGGTTTTTAATGTCAAAGGAGGCTAATGTGGCGTTATGGGGGATGTGTATGTCTTTTATTTTTGTTACTAGGTCAGTGTTGTTTTTTACTGCAATATTGTTGTCTATTTGTGTGTGTTGTCTAATAATTTTGTCTAGATATTTTGCCAGTTTGTATGCAGGGGCATTACGGTAGTTGATAATGGGGCGGATCGGAATGTCTTCTTTATGGATTTTGGGAAGCGCTTGGAGTGTAGGTGCTGATGGTCGGATTTGTTTCATGTAGGGCTTTTGTTTATGTGTCATAATGTGTTTGGCTTTGTTGACTATTTGTTTTACTGAGTTTTGGTATCTGTCGGTGGGGTCGTGTTTTAGTTCTGTGATGTTGTTCTGTTCTATGAAGTCTTGTACTTTTTTGTGTAGGTTGTCTGTGGGGATAATTACAGTCGTGTTGCCTTTGTCAGCTTTTACAAATGTGATGTTGTGTTTGTGTGCCTTTTCCCTCAGTTTGATGGCTGTGTGTATTTCTGAGATGTGGTTGTTGTTGTCTGGTGTCTTATGTACTCCTATTGTGTTGTTTATATTATGTCTTAATGTGTCTTGATGTTCTGATACACTAATACACAACACCTCCAATCACCCAATACAACGCAAACTAGCTGCTTTTAGAACCATGATACATAGACTTAACAACATCCCCTTAGATGAAATAGACTACAAAGACGAACTAAACACGATAAAATATCTAGCAGAATCTAACGGTTATGACAGAACAATAGTCAGTAAACTCCTACACAAAACACAAAACAAACAACAGACAAAGACAGAAAACAACAAATTCATAACACTAACATACATCAACAAACAAACAGAAAAAATTGCCCACAAATTCAAAAAAGCAGGATACAGAATCGCTTACAAAACTACTAACAAAACAGAACACACACTATCAAAACGCATGCCCAAAGCACAAAACAAATTCGATCTACCCGGTGTATATAAACTAAATTGTTCAAATTGCAGTAAATTCTACATAGGCCAGACAGGACGTAGCTTCAAACAGAGATACATTGAACACACAAAAGCACTCCACACCACTACAGAATCTGCCTTCGCAAACCACCTCATTGAAGCAAACCACACATATAAAAACATCGACAATAACATGAACATACTACACGTACACACAAAAGGCCGAAAACTAGACACTCTAGAACAATTAGAAATATACAAACACACAAAAACAAATAAAAACGACATCCTAAACGAACAGACACAATTCAAATCGCACGCATTATTCGAACACATCTCACCACACACACACAGCTTCAATCTTTCGAAACACTTTCTCGTCGCCAACAACAATACGAGCAGCGCTACTAACGACAGCCTCTGATGAAGCCTTCTATAGGTGAAAGCCGGTTTAGGCTGTAAGGTAAAACTTTACGTTTTTACTTATAAAAAACTTTGTGTTCCGAGTCGTCAATATTATAGTGATATTTGATTTATAATCATTTTCAAAACATTATTCTATTCTTTCTAACATGCTATGCACATGCTATTTTTTTAATACATTTCCTATCTCCCTATGCTCATTAACTATTATTTATTAAACATGTTTTTTTTTACCCTTCTATATATTCTTTTTAACACAAACAGATAACTATAACTATTACTTAACGATTATTTTCGTATTTTAACACATGAACTTTAGTTCTACCTATTCCATTTGTGTAGGCCTATTATGCATTAGTTTATTCACAGTTTGCATTCATCATTTTTTACTCAAGCATTAATTATTATTCATGCTACACATTATTACTACTGCTGCCTTTTAGTTAGTATATTTTTCTTGGTTCTGTTATTCACTTAATATTATATTATTCACTGTTTTTCTTTCTTTTCTTCACTTGGATCTAACCACACCACTCACCTTATCATTAACATTGGGTATGTATTATATAAGGGGTTTGTTCCCTTCATATTCTAATAACAATATTATTTAACATTACTTAATTTACATTTATGTCTTGGTAGTCTTACATGGGACTACTCACACTAATAACATAGCTTTGTACTTTCATAATTACATTTACTATTTTATTATTGGTTGACAAGGGGTTGTGATATGGTCACAAAGTTATTTATTTTCATCCTTCCCTTTGCCAATCACTTGGGTTTTGTCGTCTCAGTCCTTGTCTTGGTTTTAAGTTATTATTGTGCTATATTTTAATATTTTTGTTCATTAATTCCTTCATACTTTGACTTTCTTTATTCCTTTAGTGTTGCAACTCACTTTTTTATTAAATGGTAATTTCTTCTTTATTTGTGGGCTACCTTTTGTAACGTTATATAATGCCCCCCCCCATCAGAATTGATCATTTTTGAAAATACTATTATAGTCTTTGATGAAATTATCAGTTGAATTTTTTTTTTTTTGTCTCATATTATCTATTCACCTTTAGCTTCTGCTTCATAATTCTTATATCTTCTATTCTGTTTTTATTAACCTGTTTTGTTACCTGATCTTCTCTGAATCTTAATTGGTGCTTTGTCCTTATAATATTTATTTTTCTGAATTATCTCTAATATCATAGTTGGTACGGATTCAGAGGGGCTCTCTTGGCTGCCATTACTCTGCCGTCCACACTATACTTACTGAGATCAGAGGAACATCATCTCTGCTCAGACAACAAATTGCTGGAACATATTCATTCACAATCGTTATATATAAAACATTGAAAGTAGTCAACTTGTGACTAATAATAATAATAAAAATATTTTTTGGATAATTCACCCTGCTGTTGTTCAGATCATATTATTTCATAACAATAACATTCTTATTTATTCACTCTCTAGTCCTTTAGCTATATTTGAAGCAATTCTGTTGACAGATACTATTCATATATTTTGGTGGTTCTATTTTCATCTTAATGTTGGTTCATTTATTTCCATTTAATCATATAGTTCTTTATTGAATTACTTTGTTGCTTTGCATTATATTATACTATTCTTTTCCTTTTTAATTATATTATCCTTGAAAAATTATTCATTTAATTTCGTCCGTCTTGTTAGTCATTCTGTTCTAGTCAGTTAGTGATGATTGGTGATTGTATTTCTTCATGATACTTCTTTATAGATGCCTGGTTATTTGTCGTCTTTCCCCAAGAGATTGGTTCAGTGATGGGCTGTCTTCAGTTCTCACTGCCTCTATTAGTTTAAATGAGGGCTTCCCTCATCCTCCCTGTTTTCTAGTGGGTTTTGTTGTTGGTTCAGTAGTGGTTCCTGTCTGGTCCCAGGATTGTTGTCCACCGGTCTACAATTTCCTCGATATTGGAGGTCGTCATCGTGTTGTGACTGGTTATAATAATTGTGGTTCGTGTGTGTCCTCGGTTGGTACCGCCTCTGATTACCTTGAGGTCGTGAGTATATGTAATTCACGTTGTGTCGGTAGTTGTTGTGTCGGTTGTCTCCGTCTCCTTGATTATGCCGATTATCGTGGTAATCAGAATGGTTATTACCCCGATAATTATTATTCCCGTGATTGTTATTCGGGTTGTTATTATGGGTTCTATTCTGGTTACCATTTTGGTTTGTTTGAGGATTATTATTCCTATTCTGATTTTGTTGAGGGTCGTTGCCGTTGTACTTATTATATTTAGTATTCATTATGGGGTTTCGTTGATACTGTCCCTCGTGCTCATAATTCTCTAGAAAGTTAGCCATAGCTTGGATTGTCTTAATCTGGCTATATATTCGGGCGTTCTTTATCCCTTCCTCATAATGGTAGGATAGTTGTATCACTAAGCACTCCTCGGGAATTCTGGGCTACAGATTACGGGCCATGCACACCTTGCCTAGGAAGTATGATGTTGGAGACTGTCTTGTGTGTGCCTCATACCGACCATTACTTAAGTCGTTTCTCACCATATTTTGGGTCGACTCCGACCAATACTTCTCCCTAAACTGTTTTTTAAATTCTGGTACATTCTGGATGTCGGGCCGTACTGCCGTCCACTAATTGTTGTGGGTATCCTTGAACATCTCATCAATCATTCCTCGGATAACATTCCACCGGGTCTCTCTATTCCTTGCTATCATCTCTTCTGCCCTCTTCAGGAACTCCATGGGGTTACGTTTGTAATTCCTAAGATTGATTAACTCCCGGTTATCGTTGTTGGTGGTATAAGTATTTTGACATGTTCTATCCCGCCATGAGTCCACTTCTTCTTGTAATTGTATCTCGCGTCAACGGATTTCCTCGATCTTCTCTTTATTTGTAGTCACTTGGCTTTCGACATTGTTTAGGTTGTTATATACTCTTTCCATTCGTTCGCCAATGTCTGTATGTACCTGTGCTATTCCTTCCTTATTCTCCTCCCGAATTTGATGCACTTCTTGCTTAATCTGCTCGCATTTTTCTACAGTTTCCTGTTGGAGTCCTTCAACCATCTTTTTATTTTCATTTTTGACGTTGTTTATTTTATTTTGTATTTCCTCACGGACTTGTATCACTGTTTTGTTGTTGTTTTTTCTAATTTTTCATTTGTTTCGGCTATTTCTTGTTTCCTTTCTTCATTGTTTTTATCCACCTTTTGGTTAATTGTCACATGGACGTTCTCAGTTCTTTCATTAATCCGCCTTAAATTCTCTTCATTTATTTGTCTGATCTCTTCCTTCATTTGTCTTAACTCTCATTAGTGTTCTCATTTTGTTTCCTAATATTTTCATTAGTTTCTTCATTTAATGATTCTAACCGTTTCTTCTATTCTTCCTTGTCTTCCTCTCTTTGTTTCTTGCCTTCCTCCTTGTCCTCCTTTCTCCGTTCTTCCATCTGTAGGAACATTTCCATTAGACTATCCAATTTCGTTTCTTCCTTGGTCCTGTTTGGTTCTGCTGGGGTTAATATTGTTTCCACATCTTCAACTGATGTTACTTCCTTTTCGGCGTCTGCCGTGCGTTTCTTTAATGCGGATCTTTTGTGCATTTCTGTTTATTTCTTTCGCAATCGCCGCTAAAATATAATGTTTTCTTTAATTTTAGCCTCACTAATTGGTCGCCAATTTGTTACGAACCCTGTCTTTATTGCCCGTGTTATTTTGCCACACGGATGCGTCAATTTGTTAGGGCCCACTCCTTACGGTTTACCAGCCACACGTTAGTTGCGTTTATTTGTTACGTACCAGAATTGTACCCGTTGAAGCCTCACCCTGCTTCGCCAACCTATTACCTTACTTTATTTTATTGATGTGTTGTATTGGCTTGTTTCCCGATTTTAAGGCGCCAAATTGTTTTATTTCCAAAACAATTAAAATGATTCTTCTCACCTGTTTCTCCTTTTCTCTTATTTTAAATTAATCCAACTCGCCTGTCTCTTGTAGTTGATTTGAATTCGTTCCAAAAAATCAGGGTTACCAACCTCAATTTTTTTTTGTAAAACAAAATTTTCACCTTGACTATATTAAGGAATAAATTGTCTGTAAGGTTAACATAAATTAAATACACAATTGATAATAGTCAATACTATATTATTTCTGTAGTGTTTTTTATTAATTTCTTTTTTTTTTAACAACATGAAATATGTTTATAATATATATTTTGCTCCTTTTCTTGTTCTTTACTAGCTCATCAGTTGGCAATTGTGTTCTCTTAGTATACAGGGTGTAGTTGATTAAAACGTTATGTTTTATTTTAATTATTTTATTTCAATTGGGTTCTTGCGATTGCAAGAAAGTTATTAACAGATCTTTAGAAAGTACAAAACTTCACATAAAACATACTTAAATTATATACAGTTTCTTAATAAATTACTTCATAGCTTATATTACATGTGTTGGATCAAGTTGGTGAATTAGTTCGTTTTAAAAGAAGATTCCAATGTCCAATAATTTGATCACCATAAATTAAAAAGTGAATAAAGAAATAAACTGATTGTCCCTAGTTTATTCCTTAAGTGAGTGTTTATATAAAGTTTATTAATGATTGAAAAAAGTGTCACAGTGTAGATTGGTCTTTTTGTATTTTTTTTTAAGATAATTTATACTTATCACTTTCCTTTACATCTGATTTGTCTCTCCGAGTTCGTTTTTCTTTTATAATTTATTAAGTAGATTTTTTTCATTCAATTTCCAATAATTCTGGTTATTAAATTCCTTTTTTCCATACTATTATTAATCATATCACTTTGGTCATTGCCATTTCATTTCTAGTTGATATATTGCTATTATATAATTATATTGAGCTGTATGAATTTTATGATCTGCTCTTCTCTGAATCTTATAATAGATTAACCGTTTTTTCTGTTAATGTTTGGTTGTCAAGGCAGCAAGCCTCAGATTCCTATTGGTGGAAAATATTCTTTACATTGTTAGGTCTTGCTCCTGAATTTTTACAAAATTAATACATATTTTTAAATTAGCATAACTTTCTTATACTACTTTAAATTTCTTTGATAATAACATTATTGGATTGCATTTCTTTTATACTTTAATTAGAAACCAAACATGAGACTTGTTTCGGTTCCGTATTTACTGATTTACTAATTTAACAGTTTTGTTTTTTTTATATTATTTTATAACTGGTTCTTTTGATATACATTAGGTGTCCTTAAATTTATATTATCAATTTTAATAGTATTCCCTACATTTTGGTCCTTCCTTCCTTATTACTGCTATTATATCAAATTTTACAAATTACTGCCTCCTTCCTATAGGCTCCTTAGGCCTATATTACCTAACTTTCTTTATACAGTTATTATAACATATTTGTAGAATTTCATGAAACAAAACTATTTTAACCATAACTACAATAAATTAACATGGAACATTTAATGATTTATAATCATTTTCAAAACATTATTCTATTCTTTCTAACATGCTATGCACATGCTATTTTTTAATACATTTCCTATCTCCCTATGCTCATTAACTATTATTTATTAAACATGTTTTTTTTTTACCCTTCTGTATATTCTTTTTAACACAAACAGATAACTATAACTATTACTTAACGATTATTTTCGTATTTTAACACATGAACTTTAGTTCTACCTATTCCATTTGTGTAGGCCTATTATGCATTAGTTTATTCACAGTTTGCATTCATCATTTTTTACTCAAGCATTAATTATTATTCATGCTACACATTATTACTACTGCTGCCTTTTAGTTAGTATATTTTTCTTGGTTCTGTTATTCACTTAATATTATATTATTCACTGTTTTTCTTTCTTTTCTTCACTTGGATCTAACCACACCACTCACCTTATCATTAACATTGGGTATGTATTATATAAGGGGTTTGTTCCCTTCATATTCTAATAACAATATTATTTAACATTACTTAATTTACATTTATGTCTTGGTAGTCTTACATGGGACTACTCACACTAATAACATAGCTTTGTACTTTCATAATTACATTTACTATTTTATTATTGGTTGACAAGGGGTTGTGATATGGTCACAAAGTTATTTATTTTTATCCTTCCCTTTGCCAATCACTTGGGTTTTGCCGTCTCAGTCCTTGTCTTGGTTTTAAGTTATTATTGTGCTATATTTTAATATTTTTGTTCATTAATTCCTTCATACTTTGACTTTCTTTATTCCTTTAGTGTTGCAACTCACTTTTTTATTAAATGGTAATTTCTTCTTTATTTGTGGGCTACCTTTTGTAACATTATATAATGCCCCCATCAGAATTGATCATTTTTGAAAATACTATTATAGTCTTTGATGAAATTATCAGTTGAATTGTTTTTTTTTTCTCATATTATCTATTCACCTTTAGCTTCTGCTTCATAATTCTTATATCTTCTATTCTGTTTTTATTAACCTGTTTTGTTACCTGATCTTCTCTGAATCTTAATTGGTGCTTTATCCTTATAATATTTATTTTTCCGAATTATCTCTAATATCATAGTTGGTACGGATTCAGAGGGGCTCTCTTGGCTACCATTACTCTGCCGTCCACACTATACGTACTGAGATCAGAGGAACATCATCTCTGCTCAGACAACAAATTGCTGGAACATATTCATTCACAATCGTTATATATAAAACATTGAAAGTAGTCAACTTGTGACTAATAATAATAAAAATATTTTTTGGATAATTCACCCTGCTGTTGTTCAGATCATATTATTTCATAACAATAACATTCTTATTTATCACTCTCTAGTCCTTTAGCTATATTTGAAGCAATTCTGTTGACAGATACTATTCATATATTTTGGTGGTTCTATTTTCATCTTAATGTTGGTTCATTTATTTCCATTTAATCATATAGTTCTTTATTGAATTACTTTGTTGCTTTGCATTATATTATACTATTCTTTTCCTTTTTAATTATATTATTCTTGAAAAATTATTCATTTAATTTCGTCCGTCTTGTTAGTCATTCTGTTCTAGTCAGTTAGTGATGATTGGTGATTGTATTTCTTCATGATACTTCTTTATAGATGCCTGGTTATTTGTCGTCTTTCCCCAAGAGATTGGTTCTGTGATGGGCTGTCTTCAGTTCTCACTGCCTCTATTAGTTTAAATGAGGGCTTCCCTCATCCTCCCTGTTTTCTTGTGGGTTTTGTTGTTGGTTCAGTAGTGGTTCCTGTCTGGTCCCAGGATTGTTGTCCACCGGTCTACAATTTCCTCCATATTGGAGGTCGTCATCGTGTTGTGACTGGTTATAATAATTGTGGTTCGTGTGTGTCCTCGGTTGGTACCGCCTCTGATTACCTTGAGGTCGTGAGTATATGTAATTCACGTTGTGTCGGTAGTTGTTGTGTCGGTTGTCTCCGTCTCCTTGATTATGCCGATTATCGTGGTAATCAGAATCGTTATTACCCCGATAATTATTATTCCCGTGATTGTTATTCGGGTTGTTATTATGGGTTCTATTCTGATTACCATTTTGGTTTGTTTGAGGATTATTATTCCTATTCTGATTTTGTTGAGGGTCGTTGCCATTGTACTTATTATATTTAGTATTCATTATGCGGTTTCGTTGATACTGTCCCTCGTGCTCATAATTCTCTAGAAAGTTAGCCATAGCTTGGATTGTGTTAATCTGGCTATATAATCGGGCGTTCTTTATCCCTTCCTCATAATGGTAGGATAGTTGTATCACTAAGCACTCCTCGGGAATTCTGGGCTCCAGATTACGGGCCATGCACACCTTGCCTAGGAAGTATGATGTTGGAGACTGTCTTGTGTGTGCCTCATACCGACCATTACTTAAGTCGTTTCTCACCATATTTTGGGTCGACTCCGACCAATACTTCTCCCTAAACTGTCTTTTAAATTCTGGTACATTCTGGATGTCGGGCCTTACTGCCGTCCACTAATTGTTGTGGGTATCCTTGAACATCTCATCAATCATTCCTCGGATAACATTCCATCGGGTCTCTCTATTCCTTGCTATCATCTCTTCTACTCTCTTCAGGAACTCCATGGGGTTACGTTTGTAATTCCTAAAATTGATTAACTCCCAGTTATCGTTGTTGGTGGTATAAGTATTTTGACATGTTCTATCCCGCCATGAGTCCACTTCTTCTTGTAATTGTATCTCGCGTCAACGGATTTCCTCGATCTTCTCTTTATTTGTAGTCACTTGGCTTTCGACATTGTTTAGGTTGTTATATACTCTTTCCATTCGTTCGCCAATGTCTGTATGTACCTGTGCTATTCCTTCCTTATTCTCCTCCCGAATTTGATGCACTTCTTGCTTAATCTGCTCGCATTTTTCTACAGTTTCCTGTTGGAGTCCTTCAACCATCTTTTTATTTTCATTTTTGACGTTGTTTATTTTATTTTGTATTTCCTCACGGACTTGTATCACTGTTTTGTTGTTTTTTTTTCTAATTTTTCATTTGTTTCGGCTATTTCTTGTTTCCTGTCTTCATTGTTTTTATCCACCTTTTGGTTAATTGTCACATGGACGTTCTCAGTTCTTTCATTAATCCGCCTTAAATTCTCTTCATTTATTTGTCTGATCTCTTCCTTCATTTGTCTTAAACTCTCATTAGTGTTCTCATTTTGTTTCCTAATATTTTCATTAGTTTCTTCATTTAATGATTCTAACCGTTTCTTCAATTCTTCCTTGTCTTCCTCTCTTTGTTTCTTGCCTTCCTCCTTGTCCTCCTTTCTCCGTTCTTCCATCTGTAGGAACATTTCCATTAGTCTATCCAATTTCGTTTCTTCCTTGGTCCTGTTTGGTTCTGCTGGGGTTAATATTGTTTCCACATCTTCAACTGATGTTACTTCCTTTTCGGCGTCTGCCGTGCGTTTCTTTGATGCGGATCTTTTGTGCATTTCTGTTTATTTCTTTCGCAATCGCCGCTAAAATATAATGTTTTCTTTAATTTTAGCCTCACTAATTGGTCGCCAATTTGTTACGAACCCTGTCTTTATTGCCCGTGTTATTTTGCCACACGGATGCATCAATTTGTTAGGGCCCACTCCTTACGGTTTACCAGCCACACGTTGGTTGCGTTTATTTGTTACGTACCAGAATTGTACCCGTTGAAGCCTTACCCTGCTTCGCCAACCTATTACCTTACTATATTTTATTGATGTGTTGTATTGGTTTGTTTCCCGATTTTAAGGCGCCAAATTGTTTTATTTCCAAAACAATTAAAATGATTCTTCTCACCTGTTTCTCCTTTTCTCTTATTTTAAATTAATCCAGCTCGCCTGTGTCTTGTAGTTGATTTGAATTCGTTCCAAAAAATCAGGGTTACCAACCTCAATTTTTTTTTGTAAAACAAAATTTTCACCTTGACTATATTAAGGAATAAATTGTCTGTAAGGTTAACATAAATTAAATACACAATTGATAATAGTCAATACTATATTATTTCTGTAGTGTTTTTTGTTAATTTCTTTTTTTTTTTTAAACAACATGAAATATGTTTATAATATATATTTTGCTCCTTTTCTTGTTCTTTACTAGCTCAGCAGTTGGCAATTGTGTTCTCTTAGTATACAGGGTGTAGTTGATTAAAACGTTATGTTTTATTTTAATTATTTTAATTCAATTGGTTTCTTGTGTTTGCAAGAAAGTTAATAAAAGATCTTTAGAAAGTACAAAACTTCACATAAAACATACTTAAATTATATACAGTTTCTTAATAAATTACTTGTTAGCTTATATTACATGTGTTGGATCAAGTTGGTGAATAGGTTATTAGTTCGTTTTAAAAGAAGATTCCAATGTCCAATAATTTGATCACCATAAATTAAAAAGTGAATAAAGAAATAAACTGATTGTCCCTAGTTTATTCCTTAAGTGAGTGTTTATATAAAGTTTATTAATGATTGAAAAAAAGTGTCACAGTGTAGATTGGTCTTTTTGTATTTTTTTTTAAGATAATTTATACTTATCACTTTCCTTTACATCTGATTTGTCTCTCCGAGTTCGTTTTTCTTTTATAATTTATTAAGTAGATTTTTTTCATTCAATTTCCAATAATTCTGGTTATTAAATTCCTTTTTTCCATACTATTATTAATCATATCACTTTGGTCATTGCCATTTCATTTCTAGTTGATATATTGCTATTATATAATTATATTGAGCTGTATGAATTTTATGATCTGCTCTTCTCTGAATCTTATAATAGATTAACCGTTTTTTCTGTTAATGTTTGGTTGTCAAGGCAGCAAGCCTCAGATTCCTATTGGTGGAAAATATTCTTTACATTGTTAGGTCTTGCTCCTGAATTTTTACAAAATTAATACATATTTTTAAATTAGCATAACTTTCTTATACTACTTTAAATTTCTTTGATAATAACATTATTGGATTGCATTTCTTTTATACTTTAATTAGAAACCAAACATGACTTGTTTCGGTTCCGTATTTACTGATTTACTAATTTAACAGTTTTTTTTTTATATTAATTATTTTATAACTGGTTCTTTTGATATACATTAGGTGTCCTTAAATTTATATTATCAATTTTAATAGTATTCCCTACATTTTGGTCCTTACTTATTACTGCTATTATATCAAATTTTACAAATTACTGCCTCCTTCCTATAGGCTCCTTAGGCCTATATTACCTAACTTTCCTTATACAGTTATTATAACATATTTGTAGAATTTCATGAAACAAAACTATTTTAACCATAACTACAATAAATTAACATGGAACATTTAATGATTTATAATCATTTTCAAAACATTATTCTATTCTTTCTAACATGCTATGCACATGCTATTTTTTAATACATTTCCTATCTCCCTATGCTCATTAACTATTATTTATTAAACATGTTTTTTTTTACCCTTCTATATATTCTTTTTAACACAAACAGATAACTATAACTATTACTTAACGATTATTTTCGTATTTTAACACATGAACTTTAGTTCTACCTATTCCATTTGTGTAGGCCTATTATGCATTAGTTTATTCACAGTTTGCATTCATCATTTTTTACTCAAGCATTAATTATTATTCATGCTACACTTTATTACTACTGCTGCCTTTTAGTTAGTATATTTTTCTTGGTTCTGTTATTCACTTAATATTATATTATTCACTGTTTTTCTTTCTTTTCTTCACTTGGATCTAACCACACCACTCACGTTATCATTAACATTGGGTATGTATTATATAAGGGGTTTGTTCCCTTCATATTCTAATAACAATATTATTTAACATTACTTAATTTACATTTATGTCTTGGTAGTCTTACATGGGACTACTCACACTAATAACATAGCTTTGTACTTTCATAATTACATTTACTATTTTATTATTGGTTGACAAGGGGTTGTGATATGGTCACAAAGTTATTTATTTTCATCCTTCCCTTTGCCAATCACTTGGGTTTTGTCGTCTCAGTCCTTGTCTTGGTTTTAAGTTATTATTGTGCTATATTTTAATATTTTTGTTCATTAATTCCTTCATACTTTGACTTTCTTTATTCCTTTAGTGTTGCAACTCACTTTTTTATTAAATGGTAATTTCTTCTTTATTTGTGGGCTACCTTTTGTAACGTTATATAATGCCCCCCCCCCCCATCAGAATTGATCATTTTTGAAAATACTATTATAGTCTTTGATGAAATTATCAGTTGAATTTTTTTTTTTTTGTCTCATATTATCTATTCACCTTTAGCTTCTGCTTCATAATTCTTATATCTTCTATTCTGTTTTTATTAACCTGTTTTGTTACCTGATCTTCTCTGAATCTTAATTGGTGCTTTATCCTTATAATATTTATTTTTCTGAATTATCTCTAATATCATAGTTGGTACGGATTCAGAGGGGCTCTCTTGGCTGCCATTACTCTGCCGTCCACACTATACTTACTGAGATCAGAGGAACATCATCTCTGCTCAGACAACAAATTGCTGGAACATATTCATTCACAATCGTTATATATAAAACATTGAAAGTAGTCAACTTGTGACTAATAATAATAA
This sequence comes from Magicicada septendecula, assembly GCA_034769895.1. NCBI lineage: Eukaryota > Metazoa > Arthropoda > Insecta > Hemiptera > Cicadidae > Magicicada > Magicicada septendecula. Next base: position 386,039,079 of record CM068370.1, on the reverse strand, counting down.
TAAAAATATTTTTTGGATAATTCACCCTGCTGTTGTTCAGATCATATTATTTCATAACAATAACATTCTTATTTATTCACTCTCTAGTCCTTTAGCTATATTTGAAGCAATTCTGTTGACAGATACTATTCATATATTTTGGTGGTTCTATTTTCATCTTAATGTTGGTTCATTTATTTCCATTTAATCATATAGTTCTTTATTGAATTACTTTGTTGCTTTGCATTATATTATACTATTCTTTTCCTTTTTAATTATATTATCCTTGAAAAATTATTCATTTAATTTCGTCCGTCTTGTTAGTCATTCTGTTCTAGTCAGTTAGTGATGATTGGTGATTGTATTTCTTCATGATACTTCTTTATAGATGCCTGGTTATTTGTCGTCTTTCCCCAGAGATTGGTTCAGTGATGGGCTGTCTTCAGTTCTCACTGCCTCTATTAGTTTAAATGAGGGCTTCCCTCATCCTCCCTGTTTTCTTGTGGGTTTTGTTGTTGGTTCAGTAGTGGTTCCTGTCTGGTCCCAGGATTGTTGTCCACCGGTCTACAATTTCCTCCATATTGGAGGTCGTCATCGTGTTGTGACTGGTTATAATAATTGTGGTTCGTGTGTGTCCTCGGTTGGTACCGCCTCTGATTACCTTGAGGTCGTGAGTATATGTAATTCACGTTGTGTCGGTAGTTGTTGTGTCGGTTGTCTCCGTCTCCTTGATTATGCCGATTATCGTGGTAATCAGAATGGTTATTACCCCGATAATTATTATTCCCGTGATTGTTATTCGGGTTGTTATTATGGGTTCTATTCTGGTTACCATTTTGGTTTGTTTGAGGATTATTATTCCTATTCTGATTTTGTTGAGGGTCGTTGCCGTTGTACTTATTATATTTAGTATTCATTATGCGGTTTCGTTGATACTGTCCCTCGTGCTCATAATTCTCTAGAGTTCAAGGATAGTTGTATCACTAAGCACTCCTCGGGAATTCTGGGCTACAGATTACGGGCCATGCACACCTTGCCTAGGAAGTATGATGTTGGAGACTGTCTTGTGTGTGCCTCATACCGACCATTACTTAAGTCGTTTCTCACCATATTTTGGGTCGACTCCGACCAATACTTCTCCCTAAACTGTTTTTTAAATTCTGGTACATTCTGGATGTCGGGCCGTACTGCCGTCCACTAATTGTTGTGGGTATCCTTGAACATCTCATCAATCATTCCTCGGATAACATTCCACCGGGTCTCTCTATTCCTTGCTATCATCTCTTCTGCCCTCTTCAGGAACTCCATGGGGTTACGTTTGTAATTCCTAAGATTGATTAACTCCCGGTTATCGTTGTTGGTGGTATAAGTATTTTGACATGTTCTATCCCGCCATGAGTCCACTTCTTCTTGTAATTGTATTTCGCGTCAACGGATTTCCTCGATCTTCTCTTTATTTGTAGTCACTTGGCTTTCGACATTGTTTAGGTTGTTATATACTCTTTCCATTCGTTCGCCAATGTCTGTATGTACCTGTGCTATTCCTTCCTTATTCTCCTCCCGAATTTGATGCACTTCTTGCTTAATCTGCTCGCATTTTTCTACAGTTTCCTGTTGGAGTCCTTCAACCATCTTTTTATTTTCATTTTTGACGTTGTTTATTTTATTTTGTATTTCCTCACGAACTTGTATCACTGTTTTGTTGTTTTTTTTTCTAATTTTTCATTTGTTTCGGCTATTTCTTGTTTCCTTTCTTCATTGTTTTTATCCACCTTTTGGTTAATTGTCACATGGACGTTCTCAGTTCTTTCATTAATCCGCCTTAAATTCTCTTCATTTATTTGTCTGATCTCTTCCTTCATTTGTCTTAAACTCTCATTAGTGTTCTCATTTTGTTTCCTAATATTTTCAGTAGTTTCTTCATTTAATGATTCTAACCGTTTCTTCAATTCTTCCTTGTCTTCCTCTCTTTGTTTCTTGCCTTCCTCCTTGTCCTCCTTTCTCCGTTCTTCCATCTGTAGGAACATTTCCATTAGTCTATCCAATTTCGTTTCTTCCTTGGTCCTGTTTGGTTCTGCTGGGGTTAATATTGTTTCCACATCTTCAACTGATGTTACTTCCTTTTCGGCGTCTGCCGTGCGTTTCTTTGATGCGGATCTTTTGTGCATTTCTGTTTATTTCTTTCGCAATCGCCGCTAAAATATAATGTTTTCTTTAATTTTAGCCTAACTAATTGGTCGCCAATTTGTTACGAACCCTGTCTTTATTGCCCGTGTTATTTTGCCACACGGATGCATCAATTTGTTAGGGCCCACTCCTTACGGTTTACCAGCCACACGTTGGTTGCGTTTATTTGTTACGTACCAGAATTGTACCCGTTGAAGCCTTACCCTGCTTCGCCAACCTATTACCTTACTATATTTTATTGATGTGTTGTATTGGTTTGTTTCCCGATTTTAAGGCGCCAAATTGTTTTATTTCCAAAACAATTAAAATGATTCTTCTCACCTGTTTCTCCTTTTCTCTTATTTTAAATTAATCCAACTCGCCTGTGTCTTGTAGTTGATTTGAATTCGTTCCAAAAAATCAGGGTTACCAACCTCAATTTTTTTTTGTAAAACAAAATTTTCACCTTGACTATATTAAGGAATAAATTGTCTGTAAGGTTAACATAAATTAAATACACAATTGATAATAGTCAATACTATATTATTTCTGTAGTGTTTTTTGTTAATTTCTTTTTTTTTTTAAACAACATGAAATATGTTTATAATATATATTTTGCTCCTTTTCTTGTTCTTTACTAGCTCAGCAGTTGGCAATTGTGTTCTCTTAGTATACAGGGTGTAGTTGATTAAAACGTTATGTTTTATTTTAATTATTTTAATTCAATTGGTTTCTTGTGTTTGCAAGAAAGTTAATAACAGATCTTTAGAAAGTACAAAACTTCACATAAAACATACTTAAATTATATACAGTTTCTTAATAAATTACTTCTTAGCTTATATTACATGTGTTGGATCAAGTTGGTGAATAGGTTATTAGTTCGTTTTAAAAGAAGATTCCAATGTCCAATAATTTGATCACCATAAATTAAAAAGTGAATAAAGAAATAAACTGATTGTCCCTAGTTTATTCCTTAAGTGAGTGTTTATATAAAGTTTATTAATGATTGAAAAAAAGTGTCACAGTGTAGATTGGTCTTTTTGTATTTTTTTTTAAGATAATTTATACTTATCACTTTCCTTTACATCTGATTTGTCTCTCCGAGTTCGTTTTTCTTTTATAATTTATTAAGTAGATTTTTTTCATTCAATTTCCAATAATTCTGGTTATTAAATTCCTTTTTTCCATACTATTATTAATCATATCACTTTGGTCATTGCCATTTCATTTCTAGTTGATATATTGCTATTATATAATTATATTGAGCTGTATGAATTTTATGATCTGCTCTTCTCTGAATCTTATAATAGATTAACCGTTTTTTCTGTTAATGTTTGGTTGTCAAGGCAGCAAGCCTCAGATTCCTATTGGTGGAAAATATTCTTTACATTGTTAGGTCTTGCTCCTGAATTTTTACAAAATTAATACATATTTTTAAATTAGCATAACTTTCTTATACTACTTTAAATTTCTTTGATAATAACATTATTGGATTGCATTTCTTTTATACTTTAATTAGAAACCAAACATGACTTGTTTCGGTTCCGTATTTACTGATTTACTAATTTAACAGTTTTTTTTTTATATTAATTATTTTATAACTGGTTCTTTTGATATACATTAGGTGTCCTTAAATTTATATTATCAATTTTAATAGTATTCCCTACATTTTGGTCCTTACTTATTACTGCTATTATATCAAATTTTACAAATTACTGCCTCCTTCCTATAGGCTCCTTAGGCCTATATTACCTAACTTTCCTTATACAGTTATTATAACATATTTGTAGAATTTCATGAAACAAAACTATTTTAACCATAACTACAATAAATTAACATGGAACATTTAATGATTTATAATCATTTTCAAAACATTATTCTATTCTTTCTAACATGCTATGCACATGCTATTTTTTAATACATTTCCTATCTCCCTATGCTCATTAACTATTATTTATTAAACATGTTTTTTTTTACCCTTCTATATATTCTTTTTAACACAAACAGATAACTATAACTATTACTTAACGATTATTTTCGTATTTTAACACATGAACTTTAGTTCTACCTATTCCATTTGTGTAGGCCTATTATGCATTAGTTTATTCACAGTTTGCATTCATCATTTTTTACTCAAGCATTAATTATTATTCATGCTACACATTATTACTACTGCTGCCTTTTAGTTAGTATATTTTTCTTGGTTCTGTTATTCACTTAATATTATATTATTCACTGTTTTTCTCTTTCTTTTCTTCACTTGGATCTAACCACACCACTCACCTTATCATTAACATTGGGTATGTATTATATAAGGGGTTTGTTCCCTTCATATTCTAATAACAATATTATTTAACATTACTTAATTTACATTTATGTCTTGGTAGTCTTACATGGGACTACTCACACTAATAACATAGCTTTGTACTTTCATAATTACATTTACTATTTTATTATTGGTTGACAAGGGGTTGTGATATGGTCACAAAGTTATTTATTTTCATCCTTCCCTTTGCCAATCACTTGGGTTTTGTCGTCTCAGTCCTTGTCTTGGTTTTAAGTTATTATTGTGCTATATTTTAATATTTTTGTTCATTAATTCCTTCATACTTTGACTTTCTTTATTCCTTTAGTGTTGCAACTCACTTTTTTATTAAATGGTAATTTCTTCTTTATTTGTGGGCTACCTTTTGTAACGTTATATAATGCCCCCCCCCATCAGAATTGATCATTTTTGAAAATACTATTATAGTCTTTGATGAAATTATCAGTTGAATTTTTTTTTTTTTGTCTCATATTATCTATTCACCTTTAGCTTCTGCTTCATAATTCTTATATCTTCTATTCTGTTTTTATTAACCTGTTTTGTTACCTGATCTTCTCTGAATCTTAATTGGTGCTTTATCCTTATAATATTTATTTTTCTGAATTATCTCTAATATCATAGTTGGTACGGATTCAGAGGGACTCTCTTGGCTGCCATTACTCTGCCGTCCACACTATACTTACTGAGATCAGAGGAACATCATCTCTGCTCAGACAACAAATTGCTGGAACATATTCATTCACAATCGTTATATATAAAACATTGAAAGTAGTCAACTTGTGACTAATAATAATAATAAAAATATTTTTTGGATAATTCACCCTGCTGTTGTTCAGATCATATTATTTCATAACAATAACATTCTTATTTATTCACTCTCTAGTCCTTTAGCTATATTTGAAGCAATTCTGTTGACAGATACTATTCATATATTTTGGTGGTTCTATTTTCATCTTAATGTTGGTTCATTTATTTCCATTTAATCATATAGTTCTTTATTGAATTACTTTGTTGCTTTGCATTATATTATACTATTCTTTTCCTTTTTAATTATATTATCCTTGAAAAATTATTCATTTAATTTCGTCCGTCTTGTTAGTCATTCTGTTCTAGTCAGTTAGTGATGATTGGTGATTGTATTTCTTCATGATACTTCTTTATAGATGCCTGGTTATTTGTCGTCTTTCCCCAAGAGATTGGTTCAGTGATGGGCTGTCTTCAGTTCTCACTGCCTCTATTAGTTTAAATGAGGGCTTCCCTCATCCTCCCTGTTTTCTTGTGGGTTTTGTTGTTGGTTCAGTAGTGGTTCCTGTCTGGTCCCAGGATTGTTGTCCACCGGTCTACAATTTCCTCCATATTGGAGGTCGTCATCGTGTTGTGACTGGTTATAATAATTGTGGTTCGTGTGTGTCCTCGGTTGGTACCGCCTCTGATTACCTTGAGGTCGTGAGTATATGTAATTCACGTTGTGTCGGTTGTCTCCGTCTCCTTGATTATGCCGATTATCGTGGTAATCAGAATGGTTATTACCCCGATAATTATTATTCCCGTGATTGTTATTCGGGTTGTTATTATGGGTTCTATTCTGGTTACCATTTTGGTTTGTTTGAGGATTATTATTCCTATTCTGATTTTGTTGAGGGTCGTTGCCGTTGTACTTATTATATTTAGTATTCATTATGCGGTTTCGTTGATACTGTCCCTCGTGCTCATAATTCTCTAGAGTTCAAGGATAGTTGTATCACTAAGCACTCCTCGGGAATTCTGGGCTACAGATTACGGGCCATGCACACCTTGCCTAGGAAGTATGATGTTGGAGACTGTCTTGTGTGTGCCTCATACCGACCATTACTTAAGTCGTTTCTCACCATATTTTGGGTCGACTCTGACCAATACTTCTCCCTAAACTGTTTTTTAAATTCTGGTACATTCTGGATGTCGGGCCGTACTGCCGTCCACTAATTGTTGTGGGTATCCTTGAACATCTCATCAATCATTCCTCGGATAACATTCCACCGGGTCTCTCTATTCCTTGCTATCATCTCTTCTGCCCTCTTCAGGAACTCCATGGGGTTACGTTTGTAATTCCTAAGATTGATTAACTCCCGGTTATCGTTGTTGGTGGTATAAGTATTTTGACATGCTCTATCCCGCCATGAGTCCACTTCTTCTTGTAATTGTATCTCGCGTCAACGGATTTCCTCGATCTTCTCTTTATTTGTAGTCACTTGGCTTTCGACATTGTTTAGGTTGTTATATACTCTTTCCATTCGTTCGCCAATGTCTGTATGTACCTGTGCTATTCCTTCCTTATTCTCCTCCCGAATTTGATGCACTTCTTGCTTAATCTGCTCGCATTTTTCTACAGTTTCCTGTTGGAGTCCTTCAACCATCTTTTTATTTTCATTTTTGACGTTGTTTATTTTATTTTGTATTTCCTCACGGACTTGTATCACTGTTTTGTTGTTTTTTTTTTCTAATTTTTCATTTGTTTCGGCTATTTCTTGTTTCCTTTCTTCATTGTTTTTATCCACCTTTTGGTTAATTGTCACATGGACGTTCTCAGTTCTTTCATTAATCCGCCTTAAATTCTCTTTATTTATTTGTCTGATCTCTTCCTTCATTTGTCTTAAACTCTCATTAGTGTTCTCATTTTGTTTCCTAATATTTTCAGTAGTTTCTTCATTTAATGATTCTAACCGTTTCTTCAATTCTTCCTTGTCTTCCTCTCTTTGTTTCTTGCCTTCCTCCTTGTCCTCCTTTCTCCGTTCTTCCATCTGTAGGAACATTTCCATTAGTCTATCCAATTTCGTTTCTTCCTTGGTCCTGTTTGGTTCTGCTGGGGTTAATATTGTTTCCACATCTTCAACTGATGTTACTTCCTTTTCGGCGTCTGCCGTGCGTTTCTTTGATGCGGATCTTTTGTGCATTTCTGTTTATTTCTTTCGCAATCGCCGCTAAAATATAATGTTTTCTTTAATTTTAGCCTCACTAATTGGTCGCCAATTTGTTACGAACCCTGTCTTTATTGCCCGTGTTATTTTGCCACACGGATGCATCAATTTGTTAGGGCCCACTCCTTACGGTTTACCAGCCACACGTTGGTTGCGTTTATTTGTTACGTACCAGAATTGTACCCGTTGAAGCCTTACCCTGCTTCGCCAACCTATTACCTTACTATATTTTATTGATGTGTTGTATTGGTTTGTTTCCCGATTTTAAGGCGCCAAATTGTTTTATTTCCAAAACAATTAAATGATTCTTCTCACCTGTTTCTCCTTTTCTCTTATTTTAAATTAATCCAACTCGCCTGTGTCTTGTAGTTGATTTGAATTCGTTCCAAAAAATCAGGGTTACCAACCTCAATTTTTTTTTGTAAAACAAAATTTTCACCTTGACTATATTAAGGAATAAATTGTCTGTAAGGTTAACATAAATTAAATACACAATTGATAATAGTCAATACTATATTATTTCTGTAGTGTTTTTTGTTAATTTCTTTTTTTTTTTAAACAACATGAAATATGTTTATAATATATATTTTGCTCCTTTTCTTGTTCTTTACTAGCTCAGCAGTTGGCAATTGTGTTCTCTTAGTATACAGGGTGTAGTTGATTAAAACGTTATGTTTTATTTTAATTATTTTAATTCAATTGGTTTCTTGTGTTTGCAAGAAAGTTAATAAAAGATCTTTAGAAAGTACAAAACTTCACATAAAACATACTTAAATTATATACAGTTTCTTAATAAATTACTTCTTAGCTTATATTACATGTGTTGGATCAAGTTGGTGAATAGGTTATTAGTTCGTTTTAAAATAAGATTCCAAAGTCCAATAATTTGATCACCATAAATTAAAAAGTGAATAAAGAAATAAACTGATTGTCCCTAGTTTATTCCTTAAGTGAGTGTTTATATAAAGTTTATTAATGATTGAAAAAAAGTGTCACAGTGTAGATTGGTCTTTTTGTTTTTTTTTTTAAGATAATTTATACTTATCACTTTCCTTTACATCTGATTTGTCTCTCCGAGTTCGTTTTTCTTTTATAATTTATTAAGTAGATTTTTTTCATTCAATTTCCAATAATTCTGGTTATTAAATTCCTTTTTTCCATACTATTATTAATCATATCACTTTGGTCATTGCCATTTCATTTCTAGTTGATATATTGCTATTATATAATTATATTGAGCTGTATGAATTTTATGATCTGCTCTTCTCTGAATCTTATAATAGATTAACCGTTTTTTCTGTTAATGTTTGGTTGTCAAGGCAGCAAGCCTCAGATTCCTATTGGTGGAAAATATTCTTTACATTGTTAGGTCTTGCTCCTGAATTTTTACAAAATTAATACATATTTTTAAATTAGCATAACTTTCTTATACTACTTTAAATTTCTTTGATAATAACATTATTGGATTGCATTTCTTTTATACTTTAATTAGAAACCAAACATGACTTGTTTCGGTTCCGTATTTACTGATTTACTAATTTAACAGTTTTTTTTTTATATTAATTATTTTATAACTGGTTCTTTTGATATACATTAGGTGTCCTTAAATTTATATTATCAATTTTAATAGTATTCCCTACATTTTGGTCCTTACTTATTACTGCTATTATATCAAATTTTACAAATTACTGCCTCCTTCCTATAGGCTCCTTAGGCCTATATTACCTAACTTTCCTTATACAGTTATTATAACATATTTGTAGAATTTCATGAAACAAAACTATTTTAACCATAACTACAATAAATTAACATGGAACATTTAATGATTTATAATCATTTTCAAAACATTATTCTATTCTTTCTAACATGCTATGCACATGCTATTTTTTAATACATTTCCTATCTCCCTATGCTCATTAACTATTATTTATTAAACATGTTTTTTTTACCCTTCTATATATTCTTTTTAACACAAACAGATAACTATAACTATTACTTAACGATTATTTTCGTATTTTAACACATGAACTTTAGTTCTACCTATTCCATTTGTGTAGGCCTATTATGCATTAGTTTATTCACAGTTTGCATTCATCATTTTTTACTCAAGCATTAATTATTATTCATGCTACACATTATTACTACTGCTGCCTTTTAGTTAGTATATTTTTCTTGGTTCTGTTATTCACTTAATATTATATTATTCACTGTTTTTCTTTCTTTTCTTCACTTGGATCTAACCACACCACTCACCTTATCATTAACATTTTGTATGTATTATATAAGGGGTTTGTTCCCTTCATATTCTAATAACAATATTATTTAACATTACTTAATTTACATTTATGTCTTGGTAGTCTTACATGGGACTACTCACACTAATAACATAGCTTTGTACTTTCATAATTACATTTACTATTTTATTATTGGTTGACAAGGGGTTGTGATATGGTCACAAAGTTATTTATTTTCATCCTTCCCTTTGCCAATCACTTGGGTTTTGTCGTCTCAGTCCTTGTCTTGGTTTTAAGTTATTATTGTGCTATATTTTAATATTTTTGTTCATTAATTCCTTCATACTTTGACTTTCTTTATTCCTTTAGTGTTGCAACTCACTTTTTTATTAAATGGTAATTTCTTCTTTATTTGTGGGCTACCTTTTGTAACGTTATATAATGCCCCCCCCCATCAGAATTGATCATTTTTGAAAATACTATTATAGTCTTTGATGAAATTATCAGTTGAATTTTTTTTTTTTGTCTCATATTATCTATTCACCTTTAGCTTCTGCTTCATAATTCTTATATCTTCTATTCTGTTTTTATTAACCTGTTTTGTTACCTGATCTTCTCTGAATCTTAATTGGTGCTTTATCCTTATAATATTTATTTTTCTGAATTATCTCTAATATCATAGTTGGTACGGATTCAGAGGGGCTCTCTTGGCTGCCATTACTCTGCCGTCCACACTATACTTACTGAGATCAGAGGAACATCATCTCTGCTCAGACAACAAATTGCTGGAACATATTCATTCACAATCGTTATATATAAAACATTGAAAGTAGTCAACTTGTGACTAATAATAATAATAAAAATATTTTTTGGATAATTCACCCTGCTGTTGTTCAGATCATATTATTTCATAACAATAACATTCTTATTTATTCACTCTCTAGTCCTTTAGCTATATTTGAAGCAATTCTGTTGACAGATACTATTCATATATTTTGGTGGTTCTATTTTCATCTTAATGTTGGTTCATTTATTTCCATTTAATCATATAGTTCTTTATTGAATTACTTTGTTGCTTTGCATTATATTATACTATTCTTTTCCTTTTTAATTATATTATCCTTGAAAAATTATTCATTTAATTTCGTCCGTCTTGTTAGTCATTCTGTTCTAGTCAGTTAGTGATGATTGGTGATTGTATTTCTTCATGATACTTCTTTATAGATGCCTGGTTATTTGTCGTCTTTCCCCAAGAGATTGGTTCAGTGATGGGCTGTCTTCAGTTCTCACTGCCTCTATTAGTTTAAATGAGGGCTTCCCTCATCCTCCCTGTTTTCTTGTGGGTTTTGTTGTTGGTTCAGTAGTGGTTCCTGTCTGGTCCCAGGATTGTTGTCCACCGGTCTACAATTTCCTCCATATTGGAGGTCGTCATCGTGTTGTGACTGGTTATAATAATTGTGGTTCGTGTGTGTCCTCGGTTGGTACCGCCTCTGATTACCTTGAGGTCGTGAGTATATGTAATTCACGTTGTGTCGGTAGTTGTTGTGTCGGTTGTCTCCGTCTCCTTGATTATGCCGATTATCGTGGTAATCAGAATGGTTATTACCCCGATAATTATTATTCCCATGATTGTTATTCGGGTTGTTATTATGGGTTCTATTCTGGTTACCATTTTGGTTTGTTTGAGGATTATTATTCCTATTCTGATTTTGTTGAGGGTCGTTGCCGTTGTACTTATTATATTTAGTATTCATTATGCGGTTTCGTTGATACTGTCCCTCGTGCTCATAATTCTCTAGAGTTCAAGGATAGTTGTATCACTAAGCACTCCTCGGGAATTCTGGGCTACAGATTACGGGCCATGCACACCTTGCCTAGGAAGTATGATGTTGGAGACTGTCTTGTTTGTGCCTCATACCGACCATTACTTAAGTCGTTTCTCACCATATTTTGGGTCGACTCCGACCAATACTTCTCCCTAAACTGTTTTTTAAATTCTGGTACATTCTGGATGTCGGGCCGTACTGCCGTCCACTAATTGTTGTGGGTATCCTTGAACATCTCATCAATCATTCCTCGGATAACATTCCACCGGGTCTCTATTCCTTGCTATCATCTCTTCTGCCCTCTTCAGGAACTCCATGGGGTTACGTTTGTAATTCCTAAGATTGATTAACTCCCGGTTATCGTTGTTGGTGGTATAAGTATTTTGACATGTTCTATCCCGCCATGAGTCCACTTCTTCTTGTAATTGTATCTCGCGTCAACGGATTTCCTCGATCTTCTCTTTATTTGTAGTCACTTGGCTTTCGACATTGTTTAGGTTGTTATATACTCTTTCCATTCGTTCGCCAATGTCTGTATGTACCTGTGCTATTCCTTCCTTATTCTCCTCCCGAATTTGATGCACTTCTTGCTTAATCTGCTCGCATTTTTCTACAGTTTCCTGTTGGAGTCCTTCAACCATCTTTTTATTTTCATTTTTGACGTTGTTTATTTTATTTTGTATTTCCTCACGGACTTGTATCACTGTTTTGTTGTTTTTTTTTCTAATTTTTCATTTGTTTCGGCTATTTCTTGTTTCCTTTCTTCATTGTTTTTATCCACCTTTTGGTTAATTGTCACATGGACGTTCTCAGTTCTTTCATTAATCCGCCTTAAATTCTCTTCATTTATTTGTCTGATCTCTTCCTTCATTTGTCTTAAACTCTCATTAGTGTTCTCATTTTGTTTCCTAATATTTTCAGTAGTTTCTTCATTTAATGATTCTAACCGTTTCTTCAATTCTTCCTTGTCTTCCTCTCTTTGTTTCTTGCCTTCCTCCTTGTCCTCCTTTCTCCGTTCTTCCATCTGTAGGAACATTTCCATTAGTCTATCCAATTTCGTTTCTTCCTTGGTCCTGTTTGGTTCTGCTGGGGTTAATATTGTTTCCACATCTTCAACTGATGTTACTTCCTTTTCGGCGTCTGCCGTGCGTTTCTTTGATGCGGATCTTTTGTGCATTTCTGTTTATTTCTTTCGCAATCGCCGCTAAAATATAATGTTTTCTTTAATTTTAGCCTCACTAATTGGTCGCCAATTTGTTACGAACCCTGTCTTTATTGCCCGTGTTATTTTGCCACACGGATGCATCAATTTGTTAGGGCCCACTCCTTACGGTTTACCAGCCACACGTTGGTTGCGTTTATTTGTTACGTACCAGAATTGTACCCGTTGAAGCCTTACCCTGCTTCGCCAACCTATTACCTTACTATATTTTATTGATGTGTTGTATTGGTTTGTTTCCCGATTTTAAGGCGCCAAATTGTTTTATTTCCAAAACAATTAAAATGATTCTTCTCACCTGTTTCTCCTTTTCTCTTCTTTTAAATTAATCCAACTCGCCTGTGTCTTGTAGTTGATTTGAATTCGTTCCAAAAAATCAGGGTTACCAACCTCAATTTTTTTTTGTAAAACAAAATTTTCACCTTGACTATATTAAGGAATAAATTGTCTGTAAGGTTAACATAAATTAAATACACAATTGATAATAGTCAATACTATATTATTTCTGTAGTGTTTTTTGTTAATTTCTTTTTTTTTTTAAACAACATGAAATATGTTTATAATATATATTTTGCTCCTTTTCTTGTTCTTTACTAGCTCAGCAGTTGGCAATTGTGTTCTCTTAGTATACAGGGTGTAGTTGATTAAAACGTTATGTTTTATTTTAATTATTTTAATTCAATTGGTTTCTTGTGTTTGCAAGAAAGTTAATAAAAGATCTTTAGAAAGTACAAAACTTCACATAAAACATACTTAAATTATATACAGTTTCTTAATAAATTACTTCTTAGCTTATATTACATGTGTTGGATCAAGTTGGTGAATAGGTTATTAGTTCGTTTTAAAAGAAGATTCCAATGTCCAATAATTTGATCACCATAAATTAAAAAGTGAATAAAGAAATAAACTGATTGTCCCTAGTTTATTCCTTAAGTGAGTGTTTATATAAAGTTTATTAATGATTGAAAAAAAGTGTCACAGTGTAGATTGGTCTTTTTGTATTTTTTTTTAAGATAATTTATACTTATCACTTTCCTTTACATCTGATTTGTCTCTCCGAGTTGGTTTTTCTTTTATAATTTATTAAGTAGATTTTTTTCATTCAATTTCCAATAATTCTGGTTATTAAATTCCTTTTTTCCATACTATTATTAATCATATCACTTTGGTCATTGCCATTTCATTTCTAGTTGATATATTGCTATTATATAATTATATTGAGCTGTATGAATTTTATGATCTGCTCTTCTCTGAATCTTATAATAGATTAACCGTTTTTTCTGTTAATGTTTGGTTGTCAAGGCAGCAAGCCTCAGATTCCTATTGGTGGAAAATATTCTTTACATTGTTAGGTCTTGCTCCTGAATTTTTACAAAATTAATACATATTTTTAAATTAGCATAACTTTCTTATACTACTTTAAATTTCTTTGATAATAACATTATTGGATTGCATTTCTTTTATACTTTAATTAGAAACCAAACATGACTTGTTTCGGTTCCGTATTTACTGATTTACTAATTTAAAAGTTTTTTTTTTATATTAATTATTTTATAACTGGTTCTTTTGATATACATTAGGTGTCTTTAAATTTATATTATCAATTTTAATAGTATTCCCTACATTTTGGTCCTTACTTATTACTGCTATTATATCAAATTTTACAAATTACTGCCTCCTTCCTATAGGCTCCTTAGGCCTATATTACCTAACTTTCCTTAGACAGTTATTATAACATATTTGTAGAATTTCATGAAACAAAACTATTTTAACCATAACTACAATAAATTAACATGGAACATTTAATGATTTATAATCATTTTCAAAACATTATTCTATTCTTTCTAACATGCTATGCACATGCTATTTTTTAATACATTTCCTATCTCCCTATGCTCATTAACTATTATTTATTAAACATGTTTTTTTTTACCCTTCTATATATTCTTTTTAACACAAACAGATAACTATAACTATTACTTAACGATTATTTTCGTATTTTAACACATGAACTTTAGTTCTACCTATTCCATTTGTGTAGGCCTATTATGCATTAGTTTATTCACAGTTTGCATTCATCATTTTTTACTCAAGCATTAATTATTATTCATGCTACACATTATTACTACTGCTGCCTTTTAGTTAGTATATTTTTCTTGGTTCTGTTATTCACTTAATATTATATTATTCACTGTTTTTCTTTCTTTTCTTCACTTGGATCTAACCACACCACTCACCTTATCATTAACATTTTGTATGTATTATATAAGGGGTTTGTTCCCTTCATATTCTAATAACAATATTATTTAACATTACTTAATTTACATTTATGTCTTGGTAGTCTTACATGGGACTACTCACACTAATAACATAGCTTTGTACTTTCATAATTACATTTACTATTTTATTATTGGTTGACAAGGGGTTGTGATATGGTCACAAAGTTATTTATTTTCATCCTTCCCTTTGCCAATCACTTGGGTTTTGTCGTCTCAGTCCTTGTCTTGGTTTTAAGTTATTATTGTGCTATATTTTAATATTTTTGTTCATTAATTCCTTCATACTTTGACTTTCTTTATTCCTTTAGTGTTGCAACTCACTTTTTTATTAAATGGTAATTTCTTCTTTATTTGTGGGCTACCTTTTGTAACGTTATATAATGCCCCCCCCCCCATCAGAATTGATCATTTTTGAAAATACTATTATAGTCTTTGATGAAATTACCAGTTGAATTTTTTTTTTTTGTCTCATATTATCTATTCACCTTTAGCTTCTGCTTCATAATTCTTATATCTTCTATTCTGTTTTTATTAACCTGTTTTGTTACCTGATCTTCTCTGAATCTTAATTGGTGCTTTATCCTTATAATATTTATTTTTCTGAATTATCTCTAATATCATAGTTGGTACGGATTCAGAGGGGCTCTCTTGGCTGCCATTACTCTGCCGTCCACACTATACTTACTGAGATCAGAGGAACATCATCTCTGCTCAGACAACAAATTGCTGGAACATATTCATTCACAATCGTTATATATAAAACATTGAAAGTAGTCAACTTGTGACTAATAATAATAATAAAAATATTTTTTGGATAATTCACCCTGCTGTTGTTCAGATCATATTATTTCATAACAATAACATTCTTATTTATTCACTCTCTAGTCCTTTAGCTATATTTGAAGCAATTCTGTTGACAGATACTATTCATATATTTTGGTGGTTCTATTTTCATCTTAATGTTGGTTCATTTATTTCCATTTAATCATATAGTTCTTTATTGAATTACTTTGTTGCTTTGCATTATATTATACTATTCTTTTCCTTTTTAATTATATTATCCTTGAAAAATTATTCATTTAATTTCGTCCGTCTTGTTAGTCATTCTGTTCTAGTCAGTTAGTGATGATTGGTGATTGTATTTCTTCATGATACTTCTTTATAGATGCCTGGTTATTTGTCGTCTTTCCCCAAGAGATTGGTTCAGTGATGGGCTGTCTTCAGTTCTCACTGCCTCTATTAGTTTAAATGAGGGCTTCCCTCATCCTCCCTGTTTTCTTGTGGGTTTTGTTGTTGGTTCAGTAGTGGTTCCTGTCTGGTCCCAGGATTGTTGTCCACCGGTCTACAATTTCCTCCATATTGGAGGTCGTCATCGTGTTGTGACTGGTTATAATAATTGTGGTTCGTGTGTGTCCTCGGTTGGTACCGCCTCTGATTACCTTGAGGTCGTGAGTATATGTAATTCACGTTGTGTCGGTAGTTGTTGTGTCGGTTGTCTCCGTCTCCTTGATTATGCCGATTATCGTGGTAATCAGAATGGTTATTACCCCGATAATTATTATTCCCGTGATTGTTATTCGGGTTGTTATTATGGGTTCTATTCTGGTTACCATTTTGGTTTGTTTGAGGATTATTATTCCTATTCTGATTTTGTTGAGGGTCGTTGCCGTTGTACTTATTATATTTAGTATTCATTATGCGGTTTCGTTGATACTGTCCCTCGTGCTCATAATTCTCTAGAGTTCAAGGATAGTTGTATCACTAAGCACTCCTCGGGAATTCTGGGCTACAGATTACGGGCCGTGCACACCTTGCCTAGGAAGTATGATGTTGGAGACTGTCTTGTGTGTGCCTCATACCGACCATTACTTAAGTCGTTTCTCACCATATTTTGGGTCGACTCCGACCAATACTTCTCCCTAAACTGTTTTTTAAATTCTGGTACATTCTGGATGTCGGGCCGTACTGCCGTCCACTAATTGTTGTGGGTATCCTTGAACATCTCATCAATCATTCCTCGGATAACATTCCACCGGGTCTCTCTATTCCTTGCTATCATCTCTTCTGCCCTCTTCAGGAACTCCATGGGGTTACGTTTGTAATTCCTAAGATTGATTAACTCCCGGTTATCGTTGTTGGTGGTATAAGTATTTTGACATGCTCTATCCCGCCATGAGTCCACTTCTTCTTGTAATTGTATCTCGCGTCAACGGATTTCCTCGATCTTCTCTTTATTTGTAGTCACTTGGCTTTCGACATTGTTTAGGTTGTTATATACTCTTTCCATTCGTTCGCCAATGTCTGTATGTACCTGTGCTATTCCTTCCTTATTCTCCTCCCGAATTTGATGCACTTCTTGCTTAATCTGCTCGCATTTTTCTACAGTTTCCTGTTGGAGTCCTTCAACCATCTTTTTATTTTCATTTTTGACGTTGTTTATTTTATTTTGTATTTCCTCACGGACTTGTATCACTGTTTTGTTGTTTTTTTTCTAATTTTTCATTTGTTTCGGCTATTTCTTGTTTCCTTTCTTCATTGTTTTTATCCACCTTTTGGTTAATTGTCACATGGACGTTCTCAGTTCTTTCATTAATCCGCCTTAAATTCTCTTCATTTATTTGTCTGATCTCTTCCTTCATTTGTCTTAAACTCTCATTAGTGTTCTCATTTTGTTTCCTAATATTTTCAGTAGTTTCTTCATTTAATGATTCTAACCGTTTCTTCAATTCTTCCTTGTCTTCCTCTCTTTGTTTCTTGCCTTCCTCCTTGTCCTCCTTTCTCCGTTCTTCCATCTGTAGGAACATTTCCATTAGTCTATCCAATTTCGTTTCTTCCTTGGTCCTGTTTGGTTCTGCTGGGGTTAATATTGTTTCCACATCTTCAACTGATGTTACTTCCTTTTCGGCGTCTGCCGTGCGTTTCTTTGATGCGGATCTTTTGTGCATTTCTGTTTATTTCTTTCGCAATCGCCGCTAAAATATAATGTTTTCTTTAATTTTAGCCTCACTAATTGGTCGCCAATTTGTTACGAACCCTGTCTTTATTGCCCGTGTTATTTTGCCACACGGATGCATCAATTTGTTAGGGCCCACTCCTTACGGTTTACCAGCCACACGTTGGTTGCGTTTATTTGTTACGTACCAGAATTGTACCCGTTGAAGCCTTACCCTGCTTCGCCAACCTATTACCTTACTATATTTTATTGATGTGTTGTATTGGTTTGTTTCCCGATTTTAAGGCGCCAAATTGTTTTATTTCCAAAACAATTAAAATGATTCTTCTCACCTGTTTCTCCTTTTCTCTTATTTTAAATTAATCCAACTCGCCTGTGTCTTGTAGTTGATTTGAATTCGTTCCAAAAAATCAGGGTTACCAACCTCAATTTTTTTTTGTAAAACAAAATTTTCACCTTGACTATATTAAGGAATAAATTGTCTGTAAGGTTAACATAAATTAAATACACAATTGATAATAGTCAATACTATATTATTTCTGTAGTGTTTTTTGTTAATTTCTTTTTTTTTTTAAACAACATGAAATATGTTTATAATATATATTTTGCTCCTTTTCTTGTTCTTTACTAGCTCAGCAGTTGGCAATTGTGTTCTCTTAGTATACAGGGTGTAGTTGATTAAAACGTTATGTTTTATTTTAATTATTTTAATTCAATTGGTTTCTTGTGTTTGCAAGAAAGTTAATAACAGATCTTTAGAAAGTACAAAACTTCACATAAAACATACTTAAATTATATACAGTTTCTTAATAAATTACTTCTTAGCTTATATTACATGTGTTGGATCAAGTTGGTGAATAGGTTATTAGTTCGTTTTAAAATAAGATTCCAAAGTCCAATAATTTGATCACCATAAATTAAAAAGTGAATAAAGAAATAAACTGATTGTCCCTAGTTTATTCCTTAAGTGAGTGTTTATATAAAGTTTATTAATGATTGAAAAAAAGTGTCACAGTGTAGATTGGTCTTTTTGTTTTTTTTTTAAGATAATTTATACTTATCACTTTCCTTTACATCTGATTTGTCTCTCCGAGTTGGTTTTTCTTTTATAATTTATTAAGTAGATTTTTTTCATTCAATTTCCAATAATTCTGGTTATTAAATTCCTTTTTTCCATACTATTATTAATCATATCACTTTGGTCATTGCCATTTCATTTCTAGTTGATATATTGCTATTATATAATTATATTGAGCTGTATGAATTTTATGATCTGCTCTTCTCTGAATCTTATAATAGATTAACCGTTTTTTCTGTTAATGTTTGGTTGTCAAGGCAGCAAGCCTCAGATTCCTATTGGTGGAAAATATTCTTTACATTGTTAGGTCTTGCTCCTGAATTTTTACAAAATTAATACATATTTTTAAATTAGCATAACTTTCTTATACTACTTTAAATTTCTTTGATAATAACATTATTGGATTGCATTTCTTTTATACTTTAATTAGAAACCAAACATGACTTGTTTCGGTTCCGTATTTACTGATTTACTAATTTAAAAGTTTTTTTTTTATATTAATTATTTTATAACTGGTTCTTTTGATATACATTAGGTGTCTTTAAATTTATATTATCAATTTTAATAGTATTCCCTACATTTTGGTCCTTACTTATTACTGCTATTATATCAAATTTTACAAATTACTGCCTCCTTCCTATAGGCTCCTTAGGCCTATATTACCTAACTTTCCTTAGACAGTTATTATAACATATTTGTAGAATTTCATGAAACAAAACTATTTTAACCATAACTACAATAAATTAACATGGAACATTTAATGATTTATAATCATTTTCAAAACATTATTCTATTCTTTCTAACATGCTATGCACATGCTATTTTTTAATACATTTCCTATCTCCCTATGCTCATTAACTATTATTTATTAAACATGTTTTTTTTTACCCTTCTATATATTCTTTTTAACACAAACAGATAACTATAACTATTACTTAACGATTATTTTCGTATTTTAACACATGAACTTTAGTTCTACCTATTCCATTTGTGTAGGCCTATTATGCATTAGTTTATTCACAGTTTGCATTCATCATTTTTTACTCAAGCATTAATTATTATTCATGCTACACATTATTACTACTGCTGCCTTTTAGTTAGTATATTTTTCTTGGTTCTGTTATTCACTTAATATTATATTATTCACTGTTTTTCTTTCTTTTCTTCACTTGGATCTAACCACACCACTCACCTTATCATTAACATTTTGTATGTATTATATAAGGGGTTTGTTCCCTTCATATTCTAATAACAATATTATTTAACATTACTTAATTTACATTTATGTCTTGGTAGTCTTACATGGGACTACTCACACTAATAACATAGCTTTGTACTTTCATAATTACATTTACTATTTTATTATTGGTTGACAAGGGGTTGTGATATGGTCACAAAGTTATTTATTTTCATCCTTCCCTTTGCCAATCACTTGGGTTTTGTCGTCTCAGTCCTTGTCTTGGTTTTAAGTTATTATTGTGCTATATTTTAATATTTTTGTTCATTAATTCCTTCATACTTTGACTTTCTTTATTCCTTTAGTGTTGCAACTCACTTTTTTATTAAATGGTAATTTCTTCTTTATTTGTGGGCTACCTTTTGTAACGTTATATAATGCCCCCCCCCCATCAGAATTGATCATTTTTGAAAATACTATTATAGTCTTTGATGAAATTACCAGTTGAATTTTTTTTTTTTGTCTCATATTATCTATTCACCTTTAGCTTCTGCTTCATAATTCTTATATCTTCTATTCTGTTTTTATTAACCTGTTTTGTTACCTGATCTTCTCTGAATCTTAATTGGTGCTTTATCCTTATAATATTTATTTTTCTGAATTATCTCTAATATCATAGTTGGTACGGATTCAGAGGGGCTCTCTTGGCTGCCATTACTCTGCCGTCCACACTATACTTACTGAGATCAGAGGAACATCATCTCTGCTCAGACAACAAATTGCTGGAACATATTCATTCACAATCGTTATATATAAAACATTGAAAGTAGTCAACTTGTGACTAATAATAATAATAAAAATATTTTTTGGATAATTCACCCTGCTGTTGTTCAGATCATATTATTTCATAACAATAACATTCTTATTTATTCACTCTCTAGTCCTTTAGCTATATTTGAAGCAATTCTGTTGACAGATACTATTCATATATTTTGGTGGTTCTATTTTCATCTTAATGTTGGTTCATTTATTTCCATTTAATCATATAGTTCTTTATTGAATTACTTTGTTGCTTTGCATTATATTATACTATTCTTTTCCTTTTTAATTATATTATCCTTGAAAAATTATTCATTTAATTTCGTCCGTCTTGTTAGTCATTCTGTTCTAGTCAGTTAGTGATGATTGGTGATTGTATTTCTTCATGATACTTCTTTATAGATGCCTGGTTATTTGTCGTCTTTCCCCAAGAGATTGGTTCAGTGATGGGCTGTCTTCAGTTCTCACTGCCTCTATTAGTTTAAATGAGGGCTTCCCTCATCCTCCCTGTTTTCTTGTGGGTTTTGTTGTTGGTTCAGTAGTGGTTCCTGTCTGGTCCCAGGATTGTTGTCCACCGGTCTACAATTTCCTCCATATTGGAGGTCGTCATCGTGTTGTGACTGGTTATAATAATTGTGGTTCGTGTGTGTCCTCGGTTGGTACCGCCTCTGATTACCTTGAGGTCGTGAGTATATGTAATTCACGTTGTGTCGGTAGTTGTTGTGTCGGTTGTCTCCGTCTCCTTGATTATGCCGATTATCGTGGTAATCAGAATGGTTATTACCCCGATAATTATTATTCCCGTGATTGTTATTCGGGTTGTTATTATGGGTTCTATTCTGGTTACCATTTTGGTTTGTTTGAGGATTATTATTCCTATTCTGATTTTGTTGAGGGTCGTTGCCGTTGTACTTATTATATTTAGTATTCATTATGCGGTTTCGTTGATACTGTCCCTCGTGCTCATAATTCTCTAGAGTTCAAGGATAGTTGTATCACTAAGCACTCCTCGGGAATTCTGGGCTACAGATTACGGGCCGTGCACACCTTGCCTAGGAAGTATGATGTTGGAGACTGTCTTGTGTGTGCCTCATACCGACCATTACTTAAGTCGTTTCTCACCATATTTTGGGTCGACTCCGACCAATACTTCTCCCTAAACTGTTTTTTAAATTCTGGTACATTCTGGATGTCGGGCCGTACTGCCGTCCACTAATTGTTGTGGGTATCCTTGAACATCTCATCAATCATTCCTCGGATAACATTCCACCGGGTCTCTCTATTCCTTGCTATCATCTCTTCTGCCCTCTTCAGGAACTCCATGGGGTTACGTTTGTAATTCCTAAGATTGATTAACTCCCGGTTATCGTTGTTGGTGGTATAAGTATTTTGACATGCTCTATCCCGCCATGAGTCCACTTCTTCTTGTAATTGTATCTCGCGTCAACGGATTTCCTCGATCTTCTCTTTATTTGTAGTCACTTGGCTTTCGACATTGTTTAGGTTGTTATATACTCTTTCCATTCGTTCGCCAATGTCTGTATGTACCTGTGCTATTCCTTCCTTATTCTCCTCCCGAATTTGATGCACTTCTTGCTTAATCTGCTCGCATTTTTCTACAGTTTCCTGTTGGAGTCCTTCAACCATCTTTTTATTTTCATTTTTGACGTTGTTTATTTTATTTTGTATTTCCTCACGGACTTGTATCACTGTTTTGTTGTTTTTTTTTCTAATTTTTCATTTGTTTCGGCTATTTCTTGTTTCCTTTCTTCATTGTTTTTATCCACCTTTTGGTTAATTGTCACATGGACGTTCTCAGTTCTTTCATTAATCCGCCTTAAATTCTCTTCATTTATTTGTCTGATCTCTTCCTTCATTTGTCTTAAACTCTCATTAGTGTTCTCATTTTGTTTCCTAATATTTTCAGTAGTTTCTTCATTTAATGATTCTAACCGTTTCTTCAATTCTTCCTTGTCTTCCTCTCTTTGTTTCTTGCCTTCCTCCTTGTCCTCCTTTCTCCGTTCTTCCATCTGTAGGAACATTTCCATTAGTCTATCCAATTTCGTTTCTTCCTTGGTCCTGTTTGGTTCTGCTGGGGTTAATATTGTTTCCACATCTTCAACTGATGTTACTTCCTTTTCGGCGTCTGCCGTGCGTTTCTTTGATGCGGATCTTTTGTGCATTTCTGTTTATTTCTTTCGCAATCGCCGCTAAAATATAATGTTTTCTTTAATTTTAGCCTCACTAATTGGTCGCCAATTTGTTACGAACCCTGTCTTTATTGCCCGTGTTATTTTGCCACACGGATGCATCAATTTGTTAGGGCCCACTCCTTACGGTTTACCAGCCACACGTTGGTTGCGTTTATTTGTTACGTACCAGAATTGTACCCGTTGAAGCCTTACCCTGCTTCGCCAACCTATTACCTTACTATATTTTATTGATGTGTTGTATTGGTTTGTTTCCCGATTTTAAGGCGCCAAATTGTTTTATTTCCAAAACAATTAAAATGATTCTTCTCACCTGTTTCTCCTTTTCTCTTATTTTAAATTAATCCAACTCGCCTGTGTCTTGTAGTTGATTTGAATTCGTTCCAAAAAATCAGGGTTACCAACCTCAATTTTTTTTTGTAAAACAAAATTTTCACCTTGACTATATTAAGGAATAAATTGTCTGTAAGGTTAACATAAATTAAATACACAATTGATAATAGTCAATACTATATTATTTCTGTAGTGTTTTTTGTTAATTTCTTTTTTTTTTTAAACAACATGAAATATGTTTATAATATATATTTTGCTCCTTTTCTTGTTCTTTACTAGCTCAGCAGTTGGCAATTGTGTTCTCTTAGTATACAGGGTGTAGTTGATTAAAACGTTATGTTTTATTTTAATTATTTTAATTCAATTGGTTTCTTGTGTTTGCAAGAAAGTTAATAACAGATCTTTAGAAAGTACAAAACTTCACATAAAACATACTTAAATTATATACAGTTTCTTAATAAATTACTTCTTAGCTTATATTACATGTGTTGGATCAAGTTGGTGAATAGGTTATTAGTTCGTTTTAAAATAAGATTCCAAAGTCCAATAATTTGATCACCATAAATTAAAAAGTGAATAAAGAAATAAACTGATTGTCCCTAGTTTATTCCTTAAGTGAGTGTTTATATAAAGTTTATTAATGATTGAAAAAAAGTGTCACAGTGTAGATTGGTCTTTTTGTTTTTTTTTTAAGATAATTTATACTTATCACTTTCCTTTACATCTGATTTGTCTCTCCGAGTTGGTTTTTCTTTTATAATTTATTAAGTAGATTTTTTTCATTCAATTTCCAATAATTCTGGTTATTAAATTCCTTTTTTCCATACTATTATTAATCATATCACTTTGGTCATTGCCATTTCATTTCTAGTTGATATATTGCTATTATATAATTATATTGAGCTGTATGAATTTTATGATCTGCTCTTCTCTGAATCTTATAATAGATTAACCGTTTTTTCTGTTAATGTTTGGTTGTCAAGGCAGCAAGCCTCAGATTCCTATTGGTGGAAAATATTCTTTACATTGTTAGGTCTTGCTCCTGAATTTTTACAAAATTAATACATATTTTTAAATTAGCATAACTTTCTTATACTACTTTAAATTTCTTTGATAATAACATTATTGGATTGCATTTCTTTTATACTTTAATTAGAAACCAAACATGACTTGTTTCGGTTCCGTATTTACTGATTTACTAATTTAAAAGTTTTTTTTTTATATTAATTATTTTATAACTGGTTCTTTTGATATACATTAGGTGTCTTTAAATTTATATTATCAATTTTAATAGTATTCCCTACATTTTGGTCCTTACTTATTACTGCTATTATATCAAATTTTACAAATTACTGCCTCCTTCCTATAGGCTCCTTAGGCCTATATTACCTAACTTTCCTTAGACAGTTATTATAACATATTTGTAGAATTTCATGAAACAAAACTATTTTAACCATAACTACAATAAATTAACATGGAACATTTAATGATTTATAATCATTTTCAAAACATTATTCTATTCTTTCTAACATGCTATGCACATGCTATTTTTTAATACATTTCCTATCTCCCTATGCTCATTAACTATTATTTATTAAACATGTTTTTTTTTACCCTTCTATATATTCTTTTTAACACAAACAGATAACTATAACTATTACTTAACGATTATTTTCGTATTTTAACACATGAACTTTAGTTCTACCTATTCCATTTGTGTAGGCCTATTATGCATTAGTTTATTCACAGTTTGCATTCATCATTTTTTACTCAAGCATTAATTATTATTCATGCTACACATTATTACTACTGCTGCCTTTTAGTTAGTATATTTTTCTTGGTTCTGTTATTCACTTAATATTATATTATTCACTGTTTTTCTTTCTTTTCTTCACTTGGATCTAACCACACCACTCACCTTATCATTAACATTTTGTATGTATTATATAAGGGGTTTGTTCCCTTCATATTCTAATAACAATATTATTTAACATTACTTAATTTACATTTATGTCTTGGTAGTCTTACATGGGACTACTCACACTAATAACATAGCTTTGTACTTTCATAATTACATTTACTATTTTATTATTGGTTGACAAGGGGTTGTGATATGGTCACAAAGTTATTTATTTTCATCCTTCCCTTTGCCAATCACTTGGGTTTTGTCGTCTCAGTCCTTGTCTTGGTTTTAAGTTATTATTGTGCTATATTTTAATATTTTTGTTCATTAATTCCTTCATACTTTGACTTTCTTTATTCCTTTAGTGTTGCAACTCACTTTTTTATTAAATGGTAATTTCTTCTTTATTTGTGGGCTACCTTTTGTAACGTTATATAATGCCCCCCCCCCATCAGAATTGATCATTTTTGAAAATACTATTATAGTCTTTGATGAAATTACCAGTTGAATTTTTTTTTTTTGTCTCATATTATCTATTCACCTTTAGCTTCTGCTTCATAATTCTTATATCTTCTATTCTGTTTTTATTAACCTGTTTTGTTACCTGATCTTCTCTGAATCTTAATTGGTGCTTTATCCTTATAATATTTATTTTTCTGAATTATCTCTAATATCATAGTTGGTACGGATTCAGAGGGGCTCTCTTGGCTGCCATTACTCTGCCGTCCACACTATACTTACTGAGATCAGAGGAACATCATCTCTGCTCAGACAACAAATTGCTGGAACATATTCATTCACAATCGTTATATATAAAACATTGAAAGTAGTCAACTTGTGACTAATAATAATAATAAAAATATTTTTTGGATAATTCACCCTGCTGTTGTTCAGATCATATTATTTCATAACAATAACATTCTTATTTATTCACTCTCTAGTCCTTTAGCTATATTTGAAGCAATTCTGTTGACAGATACTATTCATATATTTTGGTGGTTCTATTTTCATCTTAATGTTGGTTCATTTATTTCCATTTAATCATATAGTTCTTTATTGAATTACTTTGTTGCTTTGCATTATATTATACTATTCTTTTCCTTTTTAATTATATTATCCTTGAAAAATTATTCATTTAATTTCGTCCGTCTTGTTAGTCATTCTGTTCTAGTCAGTTAGTGATGATTGGTGATTGTATTTCTTCATGATACTTCTTTATAGATGCCTGGTTATTTGTCGTCTTTCCCCAAGAGATTGGTTCAGTGATGGGCTGTCTTCAGTTCTCACTGCCTCTATTAGTTTAAATGAGGGCTTCCCTCATCCTCCCTGTTTTCTTGTGGGTTTTGTTGTTGGTTCAGTAGTGGTTCCTGTCTGGTCCCAGGATTGTTGTCCACCGGTCTACAATTTCCTCCATATTGGAGGTCGTCATCGTGTTGTGACTGGTTATAATAATTGTGGTTCGTGTGTGTCCTCGGTTGGTACCGCCTCTGATTACCTTGAGGTCGTGAGTATATGTAATTCACGTTGTGTCGGTAGTTGTTGTGTCGGTTGTCTCCGTCTCCTTGATTATGCCGATTATCGTGGTAATCAGAATGGTTATTACCCCGATAATTATTATTCCCGTGATTGTTATTCGGGTTGTTATTATGGGTTCTATTCTGGTTACCATTTTGGTTTGTTTGAGGATTATTATTCCTATTCTGATTTTGTTGAGGGTCGTTGCCGTTGTACTTATTATATTTAGTATTCATTATGCGGTTTCGTTGATACTGTCCCTCGTGCTCATAATTCTCTAGAGTTCAAGGATAGTTGTATCACTAAGCACTCCTCGGGAATTCTGGGCTACAGATTACGGGCCGTGCACACCTTGCCTAGGAAGTATGATGTTGGAGACTGTCTTGTGTGTGCCTCATACCGACCATTACTTAAGTCGTTTCTCACCATATTTTGGGTCGACTCCGACCAATACTTCTCCCTAAACTGTTTTTTAAATTCTGGTACATTCTGGATGTCGGGCCGTACTGCCGTCCACTAATTGTTGTGGGTATCCTTGAACATCTCATCAATCATTCCTCGGATAACATTCCACCGGGTCTCTCTATTCCTTGCTATCATCTCTTCTGCCCTCTTCAGGAACTCCATGGGGTTACGTTTGTAATTCCTAAGATTGATTAACTCCCGGTTATCGTTGTTGGTGGTATAAGTATTTTGACATGCTCTATCCCGCCATGAGTCCACTTCTTCTTGTAATTGTATCTCGCGTCAACGGATTTCCTCGATCTTCTCTTTATTTGTAGTCACTTGGCTTTCGACATTGTTTAGGTTGTTATATACTCTTTCCATTCGTTCGCCAATGTCTGTATGTACCTGTGCTATTCCTTCCTTATTCTCCTCCCGAATTTGATGCACTTCTTGCTTAATCTGCTCGCATTTTTCTACAGTTTCCTGTTGGAGTCCTTCAACCATCTTTTTATTTTCATTTTTGACGTTGTTTATTTTATTTTGTATTTCCTCACGGACTTGTATCACTGTTTTGTTGTTTTTTTTTCTAATTTTTCATTTGTTTCGGCTATTTCTTGTTTCCTTTCTTCATTGTTTTTATCCACCTTTTGGTTAATTGTCACATGGACGTTCTCAGTTCTTTCATTAATCCGCCTTAAATTCTCTTCATTTATTTGTCTGATCTCTTCCTTCATTTGTCTTAAACTCTCATTAGTGTTCTCATTTTGTTTCCTAATATTTTCAGTAGTTTCTTCATTTAATGATTCTAACCGTTTCTTCAATTCTTCCTTGTCTTCCTCTCTTTGTTTCTTGCCTTCCTCCTTGTCCTCCTTTCTCCGTTCTTCCATCTGTAGGAACATTTCCATTAGTCTATCCAATTTCGTTTCTTCCTTGGTCCTGTTTGGTTCTGCTGGGGTTAATATTGTTTCCACATCTTCAACTGATGTTACTTCCTTTTCGGCGTCTGCCGTGCGTTTCTTTGATGCGGATCTTTTGTGCATTTCTGTTTATTTCTTTCGCAATCGCCGCTAAAATATAATGTTTTCTTTAATTTTAGCCTCACTAATTGGTCGCCAATTTGTTACGAACCCTGTCTTTATTGCCCGTGTTATTTTGCCACACGGATGCATCAATTTGTTAGGGCCCACTCCTTACGGTTTACCAGCCACACGTTGGTTGCGTTTATTTGTTACGTACCAGAATTGTACCCGTTGAAGCCTTACCCTGCTTCGCCAACCTATTACCTTACTATATTTTATTGATGTGTTGTATTGGTTTGTTTCCCGATTTTAAGGCGCCAAATTGTTTTATTTCCAAAACAATTAAAATGATTCTTCTCACCTGTTTCTCCTTTTCTCTTATTTTAAATTAATCCAACTCGCCTGTGTCTTGTAGTTGATTTGAATTCGTTCCAAAAAATCAGGGTTACCAACCTCAATTTTTTTTTGTAAAACAAAATTTTCACCTTGACTATATTAAGGAATAAATTGTCTGTAAGGTTAACATAAATTAAATACACAATTGATAATAGTCAATACTATATTATTTCTGTAGTGTTTTTTGTTAATTTCTTTTTTTTTTTAAACAACATGAAATATGTTTATAATATATATTTTGCTCCTTTTCTTGTTCTTTACTAGCTCAGCAGTTGGCAATTGTGTTCTCTTAGTATACAGGGTGTAGTTGATTAAAACGTTATGTTTTATTTTAATTATTTTAATTCAATTGGTTTCTTGTGTTTGCAAGAAAGTTAATAACAGATCTTTAGAAAGTACAAAACTTCACATAAAACATACTTAAATTATATACAGTTTCTTAATAAATTACTTCTTAGCTTATATTACATGTGTTGGATCAAGTTGGTGAATAGGTTATTAGTTCGTTTTAAAATAAGATTCCAAAGTCCAATAATTTGATCACCATAAATTAAAAAGTGAATAAAGAAATAAACTGATTGTCCCTAGTTTATTCCTTAAGTGAGTGTTTATATAAAGTTTATTAATGATTGAAAAAAAGTGTCACAGTGTAGATTGGTCTTTTTGTTTTTTTTTTAAGATAATTTATACTTATCACTTTCCTTTACATCTGATTTGTCTCTCCGAGTTCGTTTTTCTTTTATAATTTATTAAGTAGATTTTTTTCATTCAATTTCCAATAATTCTGGTTATTAAATTCCTTTTTTCCATACTATTATTAATCATATCACTTTGGTCATTGCCATTTCATTTCTAGTTGATATATTGCTATTATATAATTATATTGAGCTGTATGAATTTTATGATCTGCTCTTCTCTGAATCTTATAATAGATTAACCGTTTTTTTTGTTAATGTTTGGTTGTCAAGGCAGCAAGCCTCAGATTCCTATTGGTGGAAAATATTCTTTACATTGTTAGGTCTTGCTCCTGAATTTTTACAAAATTAATACATATTTTTAAATTAGCATAACTTTCTTATACTACTTTAAATTTCTTTGATAATAACATTATTGGATTGCATTTCTTTTATACTTTAATTAGAAACCAAACATGACTTGTTTCGGTTCCGTATTTACTGATTTACTAATTTAACAGTTTTTTTTTTATATTAATTATTTTATAACTGGTTCTTTTGATATACATTAGGTGTCCTTAAATTTATATTATCAATTTTAATAGTATTCCCTACATTTTGGTCCTTACTTATTACTGCTATTATATCAAATTTTACAAATTACTGCCTCCTTCCTATAGGCTCCTTAGGCCTATATTACCTAACTTTCCTTAGACAGTTATTATAACATATTTGTAGAATTTCATGAAACAAAACTATTTTAACCATAACTACAATAAATTAACATGGAACATTTAATGATTTATAATCATTTTCAAAACATTATTCTATTCTTTCTAACATGCTATGCACATGCTATTTTTTAATACATTTCCTATCTCCCTATGCTCATTAACTATTATTTATTAAACATGTTTTTTTTACCCTTCTATATATTCTTTTTAACACAAACAGATAACTATAACTATTACTTAACGATTATTTTCGTATTTTAACACATGAACTTTAGTTCTACCTATTCCATTTGTGTAGGCCTATTATGCATTAGTTTATTCACAGTTTGCATTCATCATTTTTTACTCAAGCATTAATTATTATTCATGCTACACATTATTACTACTGCTGCCTTTTAGTTAGTATATTTTTCTTGGTTCTGTTATTCACTTAATATTATATTATTCACTGTTTTTCTTTCTTTTCTTCACTTGGATCTAACCACACCACTCACGTTATCATTAACATTGGGTATGTATTATATAAGGGGTTTGTTCCCTTCATATTCTAATAACAATATTATTTAACATTACTTAATTTACATTTATGTCTTGGTAGTCTTACATGGGACTACTCACACTAATAACATAGCTTTGTACTTTCATAATTACATTTACTATTTTATTATTGGTTGACAAGGGGTTGTGATATGGTCACAAAGTTATTTATTTTCATCCTTCCCTTTGCCAATCACTTGGGTTTTGTCGTCTCAGTCCTTGTCTTGGTTTTAAGTTATTATTGTGCTATATTTTAATATTTTTGTTCATTAATTCCTTCATACTTTGACTTTCTTTATTCCTTTAGTGTTGCAACTCACTTTTTTATTAAATGGTAATTTCTTCTTTATTTGTGGGCTACCTTTTGTAACGTTATATAATGCCCCCCCCCATCAGAATTGATCATTTTTGAAAATACTATTATAGTCTTTGATGAAATTATCAGTTGAATTTTTTTTTTTTTGTCTCATATTATCTATTCACCTTTAGCTTCTGCTTCATAATTCTTATATCTTCTATTCTGTTTTTATTAACCTGTTTTGTTACCTGATCTTCTCTGAATCTTAATTGGTGCTTTATCCTTATAATATTTATTTTTCTGAATTATCTCTAATATCATAGTTGGTACGGATTCAGAGGGGCTCTCTTGGCTGCCATTACTCTGCCGTCCACACTATACTTACTGAGATCAGAGGAACATCATCTCTGCTCAGACAACAAATTGCTGGAACATATTCATTCACAATCGTTATATATAAAACATTGAAAGTAGTCAACTTGTGACTAATAATAATAATAAAAATATTTTTTGGATAATTCACCCTGCTGTTGTTCAGATCATATTATTTCATAACAATAACATTCTTATTTATTCACTCTCTAGTCCTTTAGCTATATTTGAAGCAATTCTGTTGACAGATACTATTCATATATTTTGGTGGTTCTATTTTCATCTTAATGTTGGTTCATTTATTTCCATTTAATCATATAGTTCTTTATTGAATTACTTTGTTGCTTTGCATTATATTATACTATTCTTTTCCTTTTTAATTATATTATCCTTGAAAAATTATTCATTTAATTTCGTCCGTCTTGTTAGTCATTCTGTTCTAGTCAGTTAGTGATGATTGGTGATTGTATTTCTTCATGATACTTCTTTATAGATGCCTGGTTATTTGTCGTCTTTCCCCAAGAGATTGGTTCAGTGATGGGCTGTCTTCAGTTCTCACTGCCTCTATTAGTTTAAATGAGGGCTTCCCTCATCCTCCCTGTTTTCTTGTGGGTTTTGTTGTTGGTTCAGTAGTGGTTCCTGTCTGGTCCCAGGATTGTTGTCCACTGGTCTACAATTTCCTCCATATTGGAGGTCGTCATCGTGTTGTGACTGGTTATAATAATTGTGGTTCGTGTGTGTCCTCGGTTGGTACCGCCTCTGATTACCTTGAGGTCGTGAGTATATGTAATTCACGTTGTGTCGGTAGTTGTTGTGTCGGTTGTCTCCGTCTCCTTGATTATGCCGATTATCGTGGTAATCAGAATGGTTATTACCCCGATAATTATTATTCCCATGATTGTTATTCGGGTTGTTATTATGGGTTCTATTCTGGTTACCATTTTGGTTTGTTTGAGGATTATTATTCCTATTCTGATTTTGTTGAGGGTCGTTGCCGTTGTACTTATTATATTTAGTATTCATTATGCGGTTTCGTTGATACTGTCCCTCGTGCTCATAATTCTCTAGAAAGTTAGCCATAGCTTGGATTGTCTTAATCTGGCTATATATTCGGGCGTTCTTTATCCCTTCCTCATAATGGTAGGATAGTTGTATCACTAAGCACTCCTCGGGAATTCTGGGCTACAGATTACGGGCCATGCACACCTTGCCTAGGAAGTATGATGTTGGAGACTGTCTTGTGTGTGCCTCATACCGACCATTACTTAAGTCGTTTCTCACCATATTTTGGGTCGACTCCGACCAATACTTCTCCCTAAACTGTTTTTTAAATTCTGGTACATTCTGGATGTCGGGCCGTACTGCCGTCCACTAATTGTTGTGGGTATCCTTGAACATCTCATCAATCATTCCTCGGATAACATTCCACCGGGTCTCTCTATTCCTTGCTATCATCTCTTCTGCCCTCTTCAGGAACTCCATGGGGTTACGTTTGTAATTCCTAAGATTGATTAACTCCCGGTTATCGTTGTTGGTGGTATAAGTATTTTGACATGTTCTATCCCGCCATGAGTCCACTTCTTCTTGTAATTGTATCTCGCGTCAACGGATTTCCTCGATCTTCTCTTTATTTGTAGTCACTTGGCTTTCGACATTGTTTAGGTTGTTATATACTCTTTCCATTCGTTCGCCAATGTCTGTATGTACCTGTGCTATTCCTTCCTTATTCTCCTCCCGAATTTGATGCACTTCTTGCTTAATCTGCTCGCATTTTTCTACAGTTTCCTGTTGGAGTCCTTCAACCATCTTTTTATTTTCATTTTTGACGTTGTTTATTTTATTTTGTATTTCCTCACGGACTTGTATCACTGTTTTGTTGTTGTTTTTTCTAATATTTCATTTGTTTCGGCTATTTCTTGTTTCCTTTCTTCATTGTTTTTATCCACCTTTTGGTTAATTGTCACATGGACGTTCTCAATTCTTTCATTAATCCGCCTTAAATTCTCTTCATTTATTTGTCTGATCTCTTCCTTCATTTGTCTTAACTCTCATTAGTGTTCTCATTTTGTTTCCTAATATTTTCATTAGTTTCTTCATTTAATGATTCTAACCGTTTCTTCAATTCTTCCTTGTCTTCCTCTCTTTGTTTCTTGCCTTCCTCCTTGTCCTCCTTTCTCCGTTCTTCCATCTGTAGGAACATTTCCATTAGTCTATCCAATTTCGTTTCTTCCTTGGTCCTGTTTGGTTCTGCTGGGGTTAATATTGTTTCCACATCTTCAACTGATGTTACTTCCTTTTCGGCGTCTGCCGTGCGTTTCTTTAATGCGGATCTTTTGTGCATTTCTGTTTATTTCTTTCGCAATCGCCGCTAAAATATGTTTTCTTTAATTTTAGCCTCACTAATTGGTCGCCAATTTGTTACGAACCCTGTCTTTATTGCCCGTGTTATTTTGCCACACGGATGCATCAATTTGTTAGGGCCCACTCCTTACGGTTTACCAGCCACACGTTGGTTGCGTTTATTTGTTACGTACCAGAATTGTACCCGTTGAAGCCTTACCCTGCTTCGCCAACCTATTACCTTACTATATTTTATTGATGTGTTGTATTGGTTTGTTTCCCGATTTTAAGGCGCCACATTGTTTTATTTCCAAAACAATTAAAATGATTCTTCTCACCTGTTTCTCCTTTTCTCTTATTTTAAATTAATCCAACTCGCCTGTGTCTTGTAGTTGATTTGAATTCGTTCCAAAAAATCAGGGTTACCAACCTCAATTTTTTTTTGTAAAACAAAATTTTCACCTTGACTATATTAAGGAATAAATTGTCTGTAAGGTTAACATAAATTAAATACACAATTGATAATAGTCAATACTATATTATTTCTGTAGTGTTTTTTGTTAATTTCTTTTTTTTTTTAAACAACATGAAATATGTTTATAATATATATTTTGCTCCTTTTCTTGTTCTTTACTAGCTCAGCAGTTGGCAATAGTGTTCTCTTAGTATACAGGGTGTAGTTGATTAAAACGTTATGTTTTATTTTAATTATTTTAATTCAATTGGTTTCTTGTGTTTGCAAGAAAGTTAATAAAAGATCTTTAGAAAGTACAAAACTTCACATAAAACATACTTAAATTATATACAGTTTCTTAATAAATTACTTCTTAGCTTATATTACATGTGTTGGATCAAGTTGGTGAATAGGTTATTAGTTCGTTTTAAAAGAAGATTCCAATGTCCAATAATTTGATCACCATAAATTAAAAAGTGAATAAAGAAATAAACTGATTGTCCCTAGTTTATTCCTTAAGTGAGTGTTTATATAAAGTTTATTAATGATTGAAAAAAAGTGTCACAGTGTAGATTGGTCTTTTTGTATTTTTTTTTAAGATAATTTATACTTATCACTTTCCTTTACATCTGATTTGTCTCTCCGAGTTGGTTTTTCTTTTATAATTTATTAAGTAGATTTTTTTCATTCAATTTCCAATAATTCTGGTTATTAAATTCCTTTTTTCCATACTATTATTAATCATATCACTTTGGTCATTGCCATTTCATTTCTAGTTGATATATTGCTATTATATAATTATATTGAGCTGTATGAATTTTATGATCTGCTCTTCTCTGAATCTTATAATAGATTAACCGTTTTTTCTGTTAATGTTTGGTTGTCAAGGCAGCAAGCCTCAGATTCCTATTGGTGGAAAATATTCTTTACATTGTTAGGTCTTGCTCCTGAATTTTTACAAAATTAATACATATTTTTAAATTAGCATAACTTTCTTATACTACTTTAAATTTCTTTGATAATAACATTATTGGATTGCATTTCTTTTATACTTTAATTAGAAACCAAACATGACTTGTTTCGGTTCCGTATTTACTGATTTACTAATTTAACAGTTTTTTTTTTATATTAATTATTTTATAACTGGTTCTTTTGATATACATTAGGTGTCTTTAAATTTATATTATCAATTTTAATAGTATTCCCTACATTTTGGTCCTTACTTATTACTGCTATTATATCAAATTTTACAAATTACTGCCTCCTTCCTATAGGCTCCTTAGGCCTATATTACCTAACTTTCCTTAGACAGTTATTATAACATATTTGTAGAATTTCATGAAACAAAACTATTTTAACCATAACTACAATAAATTAACATGGAACATTTAATGATTTATAATCATTTTCAAAACATTATTCTATTCTTTCTAACATGCTATGCACATGCTATTTTTTAATACATTTCCTATCTCCCTATGCTCATTAACTATTATTTATTAAACATGTTTTTTTTTACCCTTCTATATATTCTTTTTAACACAAACAGATAACTATAACTATTACTTAACGATTATTTTCGTATTTTAACACATGAACTTTAGTTCTACCTATTCCATTTGTGTAGGCCTATTATGCATTAGTTTATTCACAGTTTGCATTCATCATTTTTTACTCAAGCATTAATTATTATTCATGCTACACATTATTACTACTGCTGCCTTTTAGTTAGTATATTTTTCTTGGTTCTGTTATTCACTTAATATTATATTATTCACTGTTTTTCTTTCTTTTCTTCACTTGGATCTAACCACACCACTCACCTTATCATTAACATTGGGTATGTATTATATAAGGGGTTTGTTCCCTTCATATTCTAATAACAATATTATTTAACATTACTTAATTTACATTTATGTCTTGGTAGTCTTACATGGGACTACTCACACTAATAACATAGCTTTGTACTTTCATAATTACATTTACTATTTTATTATTGGTTGACAAGGGGTTGTGATATGGTCACAAAGTTATTTATTTTCATCCTTCCCTTTGCCAATCACTTGGGTTTTGTCGTCTCAGTCCTTGTCTTGGTTTTAAGTTATTATTGTGCTATATTTTAATATTTTTGTTCATTAATTCCTTCATACTTTGACTTTCTTTATTCCTTTAGTGTTGCAACTCACTTTTTTATTAAATGGTAATTTCTTCTTTATTTGTGGGCTACCTTTTGTAACGTTATATAATGCCCCCCCCCCCATCAGAATTGATCATTTTTGAAAATACTATTATAGTCTTTGATGAAATTACCAGTTGAATTTTTTTTTTTTGTCTCATATTATCTATTCACCTTTAGCTTCTGCTTCATAATTCTTATATCTTCTATTCTGTTTTTATTAACCTGTTTTGTTACCTGATCTTCTCTGAATCTTAATTGGTGCTTTATCCTTATAATATTTATTTTTCCGAATTATCTCTAATATCATAGTTGGTACGGATTCAGAGGGGCTCTCTTGGCTACCATTACTCTGCCGTCCACACTATACTTACTGAGATCAGAGGAACATCATCTCTGCTCAGACAACAAATTGCTGGAACATATTCATTCACAATCGTTATATAAAACATTGAAAGTAGTCAACTTGTGACTAATAATAATAATAAAAATATTTTTTGGATAATTCACCCTGCTGTTGTTCAGATCATATTATTTCATAACAATAACATTCTTATTTATTCACTCTCTAGTCCTTTAGCTATATTTGAAGCAATTCTGTTGACAGATACTATTCATATATTTTGGTGGTTCTATTTTCATCT
Source organism: Magicicada septendecula (assembly GCA_034769895.1). NCBI lineage: Eukaryota > Metazoa > Arthropoda > Insecta > Hemiptera > Cicadidae > Magicicada > Magicicada septendecula. The sequence continues at coordinate 386,002,017 of CM068370.1, read as the reverse complement.
TAATGTTGGTTCATTTATTTCCATTTAATCATATAGTTCTTTATTGAATTACTTTGTTGCTTTGCATTATATTATACTATTCTTTTCCTTTTTAATTATATTATCCTTGAAAAATTATTCATTTAATTTCGTCCGTCTTGTTAGTCATTCTGTTCTAGTCAGTTAGTGATGATTGGTGATTGTATTTCTTCATGATACTTCTTTATAGATGCCTGGTTATTTGTCGTCTTTCCCCAAGAGATTGGTTCAGTGATGGGCTGTCTTCAGTTCTCACTGCCTCTATTAGTTTAAATGAGGGCTTCCCTCATCCTCCCTGTTTTCTAGTGGGTTTTGTTGTTGGTTCAGTAGTGGTTCCTGTCTGGTCCCAGGATTGTTGTCCACCGGTCTACAATTTCCTCGATATTGGAGGTCGTCATCGTGTTGTGACTGGTTATAATAATTGTGGTTCGTGTGTGTCCTCGGTTGGTACCGCCTCTGATTACCTTGAGGTCGTGAGTATATGTAATTCACGTTGTGTCGGTAGTTGTTGTGTCGGTTGTCTCCGTCTCCTTGATTATGCCGATTATCGTGGTAATCAGAATGGTTATTACCCCGATAATTATTATTCCCGTGATTGTTATTCGGGTTGTTATTATGGGTTCTATTCTGGTTACCATTTTGGTTTGTTTGAGGATTATTATTCCTATTCTGATTTTGTTGAGGGTCGTTGCCGTTGTACTTATTATATTTAGTATTCATTATGCGGTTTCGTTGATACTGTCCCTCGTGCTCATAATTCTCTAGAAAGTTAGCCATAGCTTGGATTGTCTTAATCTGGCTATATATTCGGGCGTTCTTTATCCCTTCCTCATAATGGTAGGATAGTTGTATCACTAAGCACTCCTCGGGAATTCTGGGCTCCAGATTACGGGCCATGCACACCTTGCCTAGGAAGTATGATGTTGGAGACTGTCTTGTGTGTGCCTCATACCGACCATTACTTAAGTCGTTTCTCACCATATTTTGGGTCGACTCCGACCAATACTTCTCCCTAAACTGTTTTTTAAATTCTGGTACATTCTGGATGTCGGGCCGTACTGCCGTCCACTAATTGTTGTGGGTATCCTTGAACATCTCATCAATCATTCCTCGGATAACATTCCACCGGGTCTCTCTATTCCTTGCTATCATCTCTTCTGCCCTCTTCAGGAACTCCATGGGGTTACGTTTGTAATTCCTAAAATTGATTAACTCCCGGTTATCGTTGTTGGTGGTATAAGTATTTTGACATGTTCTATCCCGCCATGAGTCCACTTCTTCTTGTAATTGTATCTCGCGTCAACGGATTTCCTCGATCTTCTCTTTATTTGTAGTCACTTGGCTTTCGACATTGTTTAGGTTGTTATATACTCTTTCCATTCGTTCGCCAATGTCTGTATGTACCTGTGCTATTCCTTCCTTATTCTCCTCCCGAATTTGATGCACTTCTTGCTTAATCTGCTCGCATTTTTCTACAGTTTCCTGTTGGAGTCCTTCAACCATCTTTTTATTTTCATTTTTGACGTTGTTTATTTTATTTTGTATTTCCTCACGGACTTGTATCACTGTTTTGTTGTTGTTTTTTCTAATATTTCATTTGTTTCGGCTATTTCTTGTTTCCTTTCTTCATTGTTTTTATCCACCTTTTGGTTAATTGTCACATGGACGTTCTCAATTCTTTCATTAATCCGCCTTAAATTCTCTTCATTTATTTGTCTGATCTCTTCCTTCATTTGTCTTAACTCTCATTAGTGTTCTCATTTTGTTTCCTAATATTTTCATTAGTTTCTTCATTTAATGATTCTAACCGTTTCTTCAATTCTTCCTTGTCTTCCTCTCTTTGTTTCTTGCCTTCCTCCTTGTCCTCCTTTCTCCGTTCTTCCATCTGTAGGAACATTTCCATTAGTCTATCCAATTTCGTTTCTTCCTTGGTCCTGTTTGGTTCTGCTGGGGTTAATATTGTTTCCACATCTTCAACTGATGTTACTTCCTTTTCGGCGTCTGCCGTGCGTTTCTTTAATGCGGATCTTTTGTGCATTTCTGTTTATTTCTTTCGCAATCGCCGCTAAAATATGTTTTCTTTAATTTTAGCCTCACTAATTGGTCGCCAATTTGTTACGAACCCTGTCTTTATTGCCCGTGTTATTTTGCCACACGGATGCATCAATTTGTTAGGGCCCACTCCTTACGGTTTACCAGCCACACGTTGGTTGCGTTTATTTGTTACGTACCAGAATTGTACCCGTTGAAGCCTTACCCTGCTTCGCCAACCTATTACCTTACTATATTTTATTGATGTGTTGTATTGGTTTGTTTCCCGATTTTAAGGCGCCACATTGTTTTATTTCCAAAACAATTAAAATGATTCTTCTCACCTGTTTCTCCTTTTCTCTTATTTTAAATTAATCCAACTCGCCTGTGTCTTGTAGTTGATTTGAATTCGTTCCAAAAAATCAGGGTTACCAACCTCAATTTTTTTTTGTAAAACAAAATTTTCACCTTGACTATATTAAGGAATAAATTGTCTGTAAGGTTAACATAAATTAAATACACAATTGATAATAGTCAATACTATATTATTTCTGTAGTGTTTTTTGTTAATTTCTTTTTTTTTTTAAACAACATGAAATATGTTTATAATATATATTTTGCTCCTTTTCTTGTTCTTTACTAGCTCAGCAGTTGGCAATAGTGTTCTCTTAGTATACAGGGTGTAGTTGATTAAAACGTTATGTTTTATTTTAATTATTTTAATTCAATTGGTTTCTTGTGTTTGCAAGAAAGTTAATAAAAGATCTTTAGAAAGTACAAAACTTCACATAAAACATACTTAAATTATATACAGTTTCTTAATAAATTACTTCTTAGCTTATATTACATGTGTTGGATCAAGTTGGTGAATAGGTTATTAGTTCGTTTTAAAAGAAGATTCCAATGTCCAATAATTTGATCACCATAAATTAAAAAGTGAATAAAGAAATAAACTGATTGTCCCTAGTTTATTCCTTAAGTGAGTGTTTATATAAAGTTTATTAATGATTGAAAAAAAGTGTCACAGTGTAGATTGGTCTTTTTGTATTTTTTTTTAAGATAATTTATACTTATCACTTTCCTTTACATCTGATTTGTCTCTCCGAGTTGGTTTTTCTTTTATAATTTATTAAGTAGATTTTTTTCATTCAATTTCCAATAATTCTGGTTATTAAATTCCTTTTTTCCATACTATTATTAATCATATCACTTTGGTCATTGCCATTTCATTTCTAGTTGATATATTGCTATTATATAATTATATTGAGCTGTATGAATTTTATGATCTGCTCTTCTCTGAATCTTATAATAGATTAACCGTTTTTTCTGTTAATGTTTGGTTGTCAAGGCAGCAAGCCTCAGATTCCTATTGGTGGAAAATATTCTTTACATTGTTAGGTCTTGCTCCTGAATTTTTACAAAATTAATACATATTTTTAAATTAGCATAACTTTCTTATACTACTTTAAATTTCTTTGATAATAACATTATTGGATTGCATTTCTTTTATACTTTAATTAGAAACCAAACATGACTTGTTTCGGTTCCGTATTTACTGATTTACTAATTTAACAGTTTTTTTTTTATATTAATTATTTTATAACTGGTTCTTTTGATATACATTAGGTGTCTTTAAATTTATATTATCAATTTTAATAGTATTCCCTACATTTTGGTCCTTACTTATTACTGCTATTATATCAAATTTTACAAATTACTGCCTCCTTCCTATAGGCTCCTTAGGCCTATATTACCTAACTTTCCTTAGACAGTTATTATAACATATTTGTAGAATTTCATGAAACAAAACTATTTTAACCATAACTACAATAAATTAACATGGAACATTTAATGATTTATAATCATTTTCAAAACATTATTCTATTCTTTCTAACATGCTATGCACATGCTATTTTTTAATACATTTCCTATCTCCCTATGCTCATTAACTATTATTTATTAAACATGTTTTTTTTTACCCTTCTATATATTCTTTTTAACACAAACAGATAACTATAACTATTACTTAACGATTATTTTCGTATTTTAACACATGAACTTTAGTTCTACCTATTCCATTTGTGTAGGCCTATTATGCATTAGTTTATTCACAGTTTGCATTCATCATTTTTTACTCAAGCATTAATTATTATTCATGCTACACATTATTACTACTGCTGCCTTTTAGTTAGTATATTTTTCTTGGTTCTGTTATTCACTTAATATTATATTATTCACTGTTTTTCTTTCTTTTCTTCACTTGGATCTAACCACACCACTCACCTTATCATTAACATTGGGTATGTATTATATAAGGGGTTTGTTCCCTTCATATTCTAATAACAATATTATTTAACATTACTTAATTTACATTTATGTCTTGGTAGTCTTACATGGGACTACTCACACTAATAACATAGCTTTGTACTTTCATAATTACATTTACTATTTTATTATTGGTTGACAAGGGGTTGTGATATGGTCACAAAGTTATTTATTTTCATCCTTCCCTTTGCCAATCACTTGGGTTTTGTCGTCTCAGTCCTTGTCTTGGTTTTAAGTTATTATTGTGCTATATTTTAATATTTTTGTTCATTAATTCCTTCATACTTTGACTTTCTTTATTCCTTTAGTGTTGCAACTCACTTTTTTATTAAATGGTAATTTCTTCTTTATTTGTGGGCTACCTTTTGTAACGTTATATAATGCCCCCCCCCCATCAGAATTGATCATTTTTGAAAATACTATTATAGTCTTTGATGAAATTACCAGTTGAATTTTTTTTTTTTGTCTCATATTATCTATTCACCTTTAGCTTCTGCTTCATAATTCTTATATCTTCTATTCTGTTTTTATTAACCTGTTTTGTTACCTGATCTTCTCTGAATCTTAATTGGTGCTTTATCCTTATAATATTTATTTTTCCGAATTATCTCTAATATCATAGTTGGTACGGATTCAGAGGGGCTCTCTTGGCTACCATTACTCTGCCGTCCACACTATACTTACTGAGATCAGAGGAACATCATCTCTGCTCAGACAACAAATTGCTGGAACATATTCATTCACAATCGTTATATAAAACATTGAAAGTAGTCAACTTGTGACTAATAATAATAATAAAAATATTTTTTGGATAATTCACCCTGCTGTTGTTCAGATCATATTATTTCATAACAATAACATTCTTATTTATTCACTCTCTAGTCCTTTAGCTATATTTGAAGCAATTCTGTTGACAGATACTATTCATATATTTTGGTGGTTCTATTTTCATCTTAATGTTGGTTCATTTATTTCCATTTAATCATATAGTTCTTTATTGAATTACTTTGTTGCTTTGCATTATATTATACTATTCTTTTCCTTTTTAATTATATTATCCTTGAAAAATTATTCATTTAATTTCGTCCGTCTTGTTAGTCATTCTGTTCTAGTCAGTTAGTGATGATTGGTGATTGTATTTCTTCATGATACTTCTTTATAGATGCCTGGTTATTTGTCGTCTTTCCCCAAGAGATTGGTTCAGTGATGGGCTGTCTTCAGTTCTCACTGCCTCTATTAGTTTAAATGAGGGCTTCCCTCATCCTCCCTGTTTTCTAGTGGGTTTTGTTGTTGGTTCAGTAGTGGTTCCTGTCTGGTCCCAGGATTGTTGTCCACCGGTCTACAATTTCCTCGATATTGGAGGTCGTCATCGTGTTGTGACTGGTTATAATAATTGTGGTTCGTGTGTGTCCTCGGTTGGTACCGCCTCTGATTACCTTGAGGTTGTGAGTATATGTAATTCACGTTGTGTCGGTAGTTGTTGTGTCGGTTGTCTCCGTCTCCTTGATTATGCCGATTATCGTGGTAATCAGAATGGTTATTACCCCGATAATTATTATTCCCGTGATTGTTATTCGGGTTGTTATTATGGGTTCTATTCTGGTTACCATTTTGGTTTGTTTGAGGATTATTATTCCTATTCTGATTTTGTTGAGGGTCGTTGCCGTTGTACTTATTATATTTAGTATTCATTATGCGGTTTCGTTGATACTGTCCCTCGTGCTCATAATTCTCTAGAAAGTTAGCCATAGCTTGGATTGTCTTAATCTGGCTATATATTCGGGCGTTCTTTATCCCTTCCTCATAATGGTAGGATAGTTGTATCACTAAGCACTCCTCGGGAATTCTGGGCTCCAGATTACGGGCCATGCACACCTTGCCTAGGAAGTATGATGTTGGAGACTGTCTTGTGTGTGCCTCATACCGACCATTACTTAAGTCGTTTCTCACCATATTTTGGGTCGACTCCGACCAATACTTCTCCCTAAACTGTTTTTTAAATTCTGGTACATTCTGGATGTCGGGCCGTACTGCCGTCCACTAATTGTTGTGGGTATCCTTGAACATCTCATCAATCATTCCTCGGATAACATTCCACCGGGTCTCTCTATTCCTTGCTATCATCTCTTCTGCCCTCTTCAGGAACTCCATGGGGTTACGTTTGTAATTCCTAAAATTGATTAACTCCCGGTTATCGTTGTTGGTGGTATAAGTATTTTGACATGTTCTATCCCGCCATGAGTCCACTTCTTCTTGTAATTGTATCTCGCGTCAACGGATTTCCTCGATCTTCTCTTTATTTGTAGTCACTTGGCTTTCGACATTGTGTAGGTTGTTATATACTCTTTCCATTCGTTCGCCAATGTCTGTATGTACCTGTGCTATTCCTTCCTTATTCTCCTCCCGAATTTGATGCACTTCTTGCTTAATCTGCTCGCATTTTTCTACAGTTTCCTGTTGGAGTCCTTCAACCATCTTTTTATTTTCATTTTTGACGTTGTTTATTTTATTTTGTATTTCCTCACGGACTTGTATCACTGTTTTGTTGTTTTTTTTTTCTAATTTTTCATTTGTTTCGGCTATTTCTTGTTTCCTTTCTTCATTGTTTTTATCCACCTTTTGGTTAATTGTCACATGGACGTTCCCAATTCTTTCATTAATCCGCCTTAAATTCTCTTCATTTATTTGTCTGATCTCTTCCTTCATTTGTCTTAACTCTCATTAGTGTTCTCATTTTGTTTCCTAATATTTTCATTAGTTTCTTCATTTAATGATTCTAACCGTTTCTTCAATTCTTCCTTGTCTTCCTCTCTTTGTTTCTTGCCTTCCTCCTTGTCCTCCTTTCTCCGTTCTTCCATCTGTAGGAACATTTCCATTATTCTATCCAATTTCGTTTCTTCCTTGGTCCTGTTTGGTTCTGCTGGGGTTAATATTGTTTCCACATCTTCAACTGATGTTACTTCCTTTTCGGCGTCTGCCGTGCGTTTCTTTAATGCGGATCTTTTGTGCATTTCTGTTTATTTCTTTCGCAATCGCCGCTAAAATATAATGTTTTCTTTAATTTTAGCCTCACTAATTGGTCGCCAATTTGTTACGAACCCTGTCTTTATTGCCCGTGTTATTTTGCCACACGGATGCATCAGTTTGTTAGGGCCCACTCCTTACGGTTTACCAGCCACACGTTGGTTGCGTTTATTTGTTACGTACCAGAATTGTACCCGTTGAAGCCTTACCCTGCTTCGCCAACCTATTACCTTACTATATTTTATTGATGTGTTGTATTGGTTTGTTTCCCGATTTTAAGGCGCCAAATTGTTTTATTTCCAAAACAATTAAAATGATTCTTCTCACCTGTTTCTCCTTTTCTCTTATTTTAAATTAATCCAACTCGCCTGTGTCTTGTAGTTGATTTGAATTCGTTCCAAAAAATCAGGGTTACCAACCTCAATTTTTTTTTGTAAAACAAAATTTTCACCTTGACTATATTAAGGAATAAATTGTCTGTAAGGTTAACATAAATTAAATACACAATTGATAATAGTCAATGCTATATTATTTCTGTAGTGTTTTTTGTTAATTTCTTTTTTTTTTTAAACAACATGAAATATGTTTATAATATATATTTTGCTCCTTTTCTTGTTCTTTACTAGCTCAGCAGTTGGCAATAGTGTTCTCTTAGTATACAGGGTGTAGTTGATTAAAACGTTATGTTTTATTTTAATTATTTTAATTCAATTGGTTTCTTGTGATTGCAAGAAAGTTAATAACAGATCTTTAGAAAGTACAAAACTTCACATAAAACATACCTAAATTATATACAGTTTCTTAATAAATTACTTCTTAGCTTATATTACATGTGTTGGATCAAGTTGGTGAATAGGTTATTAGTTCGTTTTAAAAGAAGATTCCAATGTCCAATAATTTGATCACCATAAATTAAAAAATGAATAAAGAAATAAACTGATTGTCCCTAGTTTATTCCTTAAGTGAGTGTTTATATAAAGTTTATTAATGATTGAAAAAAGTGTCACAGTGTAGATTGGTCTTTTTGTATTTTTTTTTTAAGATAATTTATACTTATCACTTTCCTTTACATCTGATTTGTCTCTCCGAGTTGGTTTTTCTTTTATAATTTATTAAGTAGATTTTTTTCATTCAATTTCCAATAATTCTGGTTATTAAATTCCTTTTTTCCATACTATTATTAATCATATCACTTTGGTCATTGCCATTTCATTTCTAGTTGATATATTGCTATTATATAATTATATTGAGCTGTATGAATTTTATGATCTGCTCTTCTCTGAATCTTATAATAGATTAACCGTTTTTTCTGTTAATGTTTGGTTGTCAAGGCAGCAAGCCTCAGATTCCTATTGGTGGAAAATATTCTTTACATTGTTAGGTCTTGCTCCTGAATTTTTACAAAATTAATACATATTTTTAAATTAGCATAACTTTCTTATACTACTTTAAATTTCTTTGATAATAACATTATTGGATTGCATTTCTTTTATACTTTAATTAGAAACCAAACATGACTGGTTTCGGTTCCGTATTTACTGATTTACTAATTTAATAGTTTTTTTTTTTTATATTAATTATTTTATAACTGGTTCTTTTGATATACATTAGGTGTCCTTAAATTTATATTATCAATTTTAATAGTATTCCCTACATTTTGGTCCTTACTTATTACTGCTATTATATCAAATTTTACAAATTACTGCCTCCTTCCTATAGGCTCCTTAGGCCTATATTACCTAACTTTCCTTATACAGTTATTATAACATATTTGTAGAATTTCATGAAACAAAACTATTTTAACCATAACTGCAATAAATTAACATGGAACATTTAATTATTTATAATCATTTTCAAAACATTATTCTATTCTTTCTAACATGCTATGCACATGCTATTTTTTAATACATTTCCTATCTCCCTATGCTCATTAACTATTATTTATTAAACATGTTTTTTTTTACCCTTCTATATATTCTTTTTAACACAAACAGATAACTATAACTATTACTTAACTATTATTTTCGTATTTTAACACATGAACTTTAGTTCTACCTATTCCATTTGTGTAGGCCTATTATGCATTAGTTTATTCACAGTTTGCATTCATCATTTTTTACTCAAGCATTAATTATTATTCATGCTACACATTATTACTACTGCTGCCTTTTAGTTAGTATATTTTTCTTGGTTCTGTTATTCACTTAATATTATATTATTCACTGTTTTTCTTTCTTTTCTTCACTTGGATCTAACCACACCACTCACCTTATCATTAACATTTTGTATGTATTATATAAGGGGTTTGTTCCCTTCATATTCTAATAACAATATTATTTAACATTACTTAATTTACATTTATGTCTTGGTAGTCTTACATGGGACTACTCACACTAATAACATAGCTTTGTACTTTCATAATTACATTTACTATTTTATTATTGGTTGACAAGGGGTTGTGATATGGTCACAAAGTTATTTATTTTCATCCTTCCCTTTGCCAATCACTTGGGTTTTGTCGTCTCAGTCCTTGTCTTGGTTTTAAGTTATTATTGTGCTATATTTTAATATTTTTGTTCATTAATTCCTTCATACTTTGACTTTATTCCTTTAGTGTTGCAACTCACTTTTTTATTAAATGGTAATTTCTTCTTTATTTGTGGGCTACCTTTTGTAACGTTATATAATGCCCCCCCCATCAGAATTGATCATTTTTGAAAATACTATTATAGTCTTTGATGAAATTATCAGTTGAATTGTTTTTTTTTTCTCATATTATCTATTCACCTTTAGCTTCTGCTTCATAATTCTTATATCTTCTATTCTGTTTTTATTAACCTGTTTTGTTACCTGATCTTCTCTGAATCTTAATTGGTGCTTTATCCTTATAATATTTATTTTTCCGAATTATCTCTAATATCATAGTTGGTACGGATTCAGAGGGGCTCTCTTGGCTACCATTACTCTGGCGTCCACACTATACTTACTGAGATCAGAGGAACATCATCTCTGCTCAGACAACAAATTGCTGGAACATATTCATTCACAATCGTTATATAAAACATTGAAAGTAGTCAACTTGTGACTAATAATAATAATAAAAATATTTTTTGGATAATTCACCCTGCTGTTGTTCAGATCATATTATTTCATAACAATAACATTCTTATTTATTCACTCTCTAGTCCTTTAGCTATATTTGAAGCAATTCTGTTGACAGATACTATTCATATATTTTGGTGGTTCTATTTTCATCTTAATGTTGGTTCATTTATTTCCATTTAATCATATAGTTCTTTATTGAATTACTTTGTTGCTTTGCATTATATTATACTATTCTTTTCCTTTTTAATTATATTATCCTTGAAAAATTATTCATTTAATTTCGTCCGTCTTGTTAGTCATTCTGTTCTAGTCAGTTAGTGATGATTGGTGATTGTATTTCTTCATGATACTTCTTTATAGATGCCTGGTTATTTGTCGTCTTTCCCCAAGAGATTGGTTTAGTGATGGGCTGTCTTCAGTTCTCACTGCCTCTATTAGTTTAAATGAGGGCGTCCCTCATCCTCCCTGTTTTCTTGTGGGTTTTGTTGTTGGTTCGGTAGTGGTTCCTGTCTGGTCCCAGGATTGTTGTCCACCGGTCTACAATTTCCTCGATATTGGAGGTCGTCATCGTGTTGTGACTGGTTATAATAATTGTGGTTCGTGTGTGTCCTCGGTTGGTACCGCCTCTGATTACCTTGAGGTCGTGAGTATATGTAATTCACGTTGTGTTGGTAGTTGTTGTGTCGGTTGTCTCCGTCTCCTTGATTATGCCGATTATCGTGGTAATCAGAATGGTTATTACCCCGATAATTATTATTCCCGTGATTGTTATTCGGGTTGTTATTATGGGTTCTATTCTGGTTACCATTTTGGTTTGTTTGAGGATTATTATTCCTATTCTGATTTTGTTGAGGGTCATTGCCGTTGTACTTATTATATTTAGTATTCATTATGCGGTTTCGTTGATACTGTCCCTCGTGCTCATAATTCTCTAGAAAGTTAGCCATAGCTTGGATTGTCTTAATCTGGCTATATATTCGGGCGTTCTTTATCCCTTCCTCATAATGGTAGGATAGTTGTATCACTAAGCACTCCTCGGGAATTCTGGGCTACAGATTACGGGCCATGCACACCTTGCCTAGGAAGTATGATGTTGGAGACTGTCTTGTGTGTGCCTCATACCGACCATTACTTAAGTCGTTTCTCACCATATTTTGGGTCGACTCCGACCAATACTTCTCCCTAAACTTTTTTTTAAATTCTGGTACATTCTGGATGTCAGGCCGTACTGCCGTCCACTAATTGTTGTGGGTATCCTTGAACATCTCATCAATCATTCCTCGGATAACATTCCACCGGGTCTCTCTATTCCTTGCTATCATCTCTTCTGCCCTCTTCAGGAACTCCATGGGGTTACGTTTGTAATTCCTAAAATTGATTAACTCCCGGTTATCGTTGTTGGTGGTATAAGTATTTTGACATGTTCTATCCCGCCATGAGTCCACTTCTTCTTGTAATTGTATCTCGCGTCAACGGATTTCCTCGATCTTCTCTTTATTTGTAGTCACTTGGCTTTCGACATTGTTTAGGTTGTTATATACTCTTTCCATTCGTTCGCCAATGTCTGTATGTACCTGTGCTATTCCTTCCTTATTCTCCTCCCGAATTTGATGCACTTCTTGCTTAATCTGCTCGCATTTTTCTACAGTTTCCTGTTGGAGTCCTTCAACCATCTTTTTATTTTCATTTTTGACGTTGTTTATTTTATTTTGTATTTCCTCACGGACTTGTATCACTGTTTTGTTGTTTTTTTTTTCTAATTTTTCATTTGTTTCGGCTATTTCTTGTTTCCTTTCTTCATTGTTTTTATCCACCTTTTGGTTAATTGTCACATGGACGTTCCCAATTCTTTCATTAATCCGCCTTAAATTCTCTTCATTTATTTGTCTGATCTCTTCCTTCATTTGTCTTAACTCTCATTAGTGTTCTCATTTTGTTTCCTAATATTTTCATTAGTTTCTTCATTTAATGATTCTAACCGTTTCTTCAATTCTTCCTTGTCTTCCTCTCTTTGTTTCTTGCCTTCCTCCTTGTCCTCCTTTCTCCGTTCTTCCATCTGTAGGAACATTTCCATTAGTCTATCCAATTTCGTTTCTTCCTTGGTCCTGTTTGGTTCTGCTGGGGTTAATATTGTTTCCACATCTTCAACTGATGTTACTTCCTTTTTGGCGTCTGCCGTGCGTTTCTTTAATGCGGATCTTTTGTGCATTTCTGTTTATTTCTTTCGCAATCGCCGCTAAAATATAATGTTTTCTTTAATTTTAGCCTCACTAATTGGTCGCCAATTTGTTACGAACCCTGTCTTTATTGCCCGTGTTATTTTGCCACACGGATGCATCAATTTGTTAGGGCCCACTCCTTACGGTTTACCAGCCACACGTTGGTTGCGTTTATTTGTTACGTACCAGAATTGTACCCGTTGAAGCCTTACCCTGCTTCGCCAACCTATTACCTTACTATATTTTATTGATGTGTTGTATTGGTTTGTTTCCCGATTTTAAGGCGCCAAATTGTTTTATTTCCAAAACAATTAAAATGATTCTTCTCACCTGTTTCTCCTTTTCTCTTATTTTAAATTAATCCAACTCGCCTGTGTCTTGTAGTTGATTTGAATTCGTTCCAAAAAATCAGGGTTACCAACCTCAATTTTTTTTTGTAAAACAAAATTTTCACCTTGACTATATTAAGGAATAAATTGTCTGTAAGGTTAACATAAATTAAATACACAATTGATAATAGTCAATACTATATTATTTCTGTAGTGTTTTTTGTTAATTTCTTTTTTTTTTTAAACAACATGAAATATGTTTATAATATATATTTTGCTCCTTTTCTTGTACTTTACTAGCTCAGCAGTTGGCAATAGTGTTCTCTTAGTATACAGGGTGTAGTTGATTAAAACGTTATGTTTTATTTTAATTATTTTAATTCAATTGGTTTCTTGTGATTGCAAGAAAGTTAATAACAGATCTTTAGAAAGTACAAAACTTCACATAAAACATACTTAAATTATATACAGTTTCTTAATAAATTACTTCTTAGCTTATATTACATGTGTTGGATCAAGTTGGTGAATAGGTTATTAGTTCGTTTTAAAAGAAGATTCCAATGTCCAATAATTTGATCACCATAAATTAAAAAGTGAATAAAGAAATAAACTGATTGTCCCTAGTTTATTCCTTAAGTGAGTGTTTATATAAAGTTTATTAATGATTGAAAAAAGTGTCACAGTGTAGATTGGTCTTTTTGTATTTTTTTTTTAAGATAATTTATACTTATCACTTTCCTTTACATCTGATTTGTCTCTCCGAGTTGGTTTTTCTTTTATAATTTATTAAGTAGATTTTTTTCATTCAATTTCCAATAATTCTGGTTATTAAATTCCTTTTTTCCATACTATTATTAATCATATCACTTTGGTCATTGCCATTTCATTTCTAGTTGATATATTGCTATTATATAATTATATTGAGCTGTATGAATTTTATGATCTGCTCTTCTCTGAATCTTATAATAGATTAACCGTTTTTTCTGTTAATGTTTGGTTGTCAAGGCAGCAAGCCTCAGATTCCTATTGGTGGAAAATATTCTTTACATTGTTAGGTCTTGCTCCTGAATTTTTACAAAATTAATACATATTTTTAAATTAGCATAACTTTCTTATACTACTTTAAATTTCTTTGATAATAACATTATTGGATTGCATTTCTTTTATACTTTAATTAGAAACCAAACATGACTGGTTTCGGTTCCGTATTTACTGATTTACTAATTTAATAGTTTTTTTTTTTATATTAATTATTTTATAACTGGTTCTTTTGATATACATTAGGTGTCCTTAAATTTATATTATCAATTTTAATAGTATTCCCTACATTTTGGTCCTTACTTATTACTGCTATTATATCAAATTTTACAAATTACTGCCTCCTTCCTATAGGCTCCTTAGGCCTATATTACCTAACTTTCCTTATACAGTTATTATAACATATTTGTAGAATTTCATGAAACAAAACTATTTTAACCATAACTGCAATAAATTAACATGGAACATTTAATTATTTATAATCATTTTCAAAACATTATTCTATTCTTTCTAACATGCTATGCACATGCTATTTTTTAATACATTTCCTATCTCCCTATGCTCATTAACTATTATTTATTAAACATGTTTTTTTTTACCCTTCTATATATTCTTTTTAACACAAACAGATAACTATAACTATTACTTAACTATTATTTTCGTATTTTAACACATGAACTTTAGTTCTACCTATTCCATTTGTGTAGGCCTATTATGCATTAGTTTATTCACAGTTTGCATTCATCATTTTTTACTCAAGCATTAATTATTATTCATGCTACACATTATTACTACTGCTGCCTTTTAGTTAGTATATTTTTCTTGGTTCTGTTATTCACTTAATATTATATTATTCACTGTTTTTCTTTCTTTTCTTCACTTGGATCTAACCACACCACTCACCTTATCATTAACATTGGGTATGTATTATATAAGGGGTTTGTTCCCTTCATATTCTAATAACAATATTATTTAACATTACTTAATTTACATTTATGTCTTGGTAGTCTTACATGGGACTACTCACACTAATAACATAGCTTTGTACTTTCATAATTACATTTACTATTTTATTATTGGTTGACAAGGGGTTGTGATATGGTCACAAAGTTATTTATTTTCATCCTTCCCTTTGCCAATCACTTGGGTTTTGTCGTCTCAGTCCTTGTCTTGGTTTTAAGTTATTATTGTGCTATATTTTAATATTTTTGTTCATTAATTCCTTCATACTTTGACTTTCTTTATTCCTTTAGTGTTGCAACTCACTTTTTTATTAAATGGTAATTTCTTCTTTATTTGTGGGCTACCTTTTGTAACGTTATATAATGCCCCCCCCCCATCAGAATTGATCATTTTTGAAAATACTATTATAGTCTTTGATGAAATTACCAGTTGAATTTTTTTTTTTTGTCTCATATTATCTATTCACCTTTAGCTTCTGCTTCATAATTCTTATATCTTCTATTCTGTTTTTATTAACCTGTTTTGTTACCTGATCTTCTCTGAATCTTAATTGGTGCTTTATCCTTATAATATTTATTTTTCCGAATTATCTCTAATATCATAGTTGGTACGGATTCAGAGGGGCTCTCTTGGCTACCATTACTCTGCCGTCCACACTATACTTACTGAGATCAGAGGAACATCATCTCTGCTCAGACAACAAATTGCTGGAACATATTCATTCACAATCGTTATATAAAACATTGAAAGTAGTCAACTTGTGACTAATAATAATAATAAAAATATTTTTTGGATAATTCACCCTGCTGTTGTTCAGATCATATTATTTCATAACAATAACATTCTTATTTATTCACTCTCTAGTCCTTTAGCTATATTTGAAGCAATTCTGTTGACAGATACTATTCATATATTTTGGTGGTTCTATTTTCATCTTAATGTTGGTTCATTTATTTCCATTTAATCATATAGTTCTTTATTGAATTACTTTGTTGCTTTGCATTATATTATACTATTCTTTTCCTTTTTAATTATATTATCCTTGAAAAATTATTCATTTAATTTCGTCCGTCTTGTTAGTCATTCTGTTCTAGTCAGTTAGTGATGATTGGTGATTGTATTTCTTCATGATACTTCTTTATAGATGCCTGGTTATTTGTCGTCTTTCCCCAAGAGATTGGTTCAGTGATGGGCTGTCTTCAGTTCTCACTGCCTCTATTAGTTTAAATGAGGGCTTCCCTCATCCTCCCTGTTTTCTAGTGGGTTTTGTTGTTGGTTCAGTAGTGGTTCCTGTCTGGTCCCAGGATTGTTGTCCACCGGTCTACAATTTCCTCGATATTGGAGGTCGTCATCGTGTTGTGACTGGTTATAATAATTGTGGTTCGTGTGTGTCCTCGGTTGGTACCGCCTCTGATTACCTTGAGGTCGTGAGTATATGTAATTCACGTTGTGTCGGTAGTTGTTGTGTCGGTTGTCTCCGTCTCCTTGATTATGCCGATTATCGTGGTAATCAGAATGGTTATTACCCCGATAATTATTATTCCCGTGATTGTTATTCGGGTTGTTATTATGGGTTCTATTCTGGTTACCATTTTGGTTTGTTTGAGGATTATTATTCCTATTCTGATTTTGTTGAGGGTCGTTGCCGTTGTACTTATTATATTTAGTATTCATTATGCGGTTTCGTTGATACTGTCCCTCGTGCTCATAATTCTCTAGAAAGTTAGCCATAGCTTGGATTGTCTTAATCTGGCTATATATTCGGGCGTTCTTTATCCCTTCCTCATAATGGTAGGATAGTTGTATCACTAAGCACTCCTCGGGAATTCTGGGCTCCAGATTACGGGCCATGCACACCTTGCCTAGGAAGTATGATGTTGGAGACTGTCTTGTGTGTGCCTCATACCGACCATTACTTAAGTCGTTTCTCACCATATTTTGGGTCGACTCCGACCAATACTTCTCCCTAAACTGTTTTTTAAATTCTGGTACATTCTGGATGTCGGGCCGTACTGCCGTCCACTAATTGTTGTGGGTATCCTTGAACATCTCATCAATCATTCCTCGGATAACATTCCACCGGGTCTCTCTATTCCTTGCTATCATCTCTTCTGCCCTCTTCAGGAACTCCATGGGGTTACGTTTGTAATTCCTAAAATTGATTAACTCCCGGTTATCGTTGTTGGTGGTATAAGTATTTTGACATGTTCTATCCCGCCATGAGTCCACTTCTTCTTGTAATTGTATCTCGCGTCAACGGATTTCCTCGATCTTCTCTTTATTTGTAGTCACTTGGCTTTCGACATTGTTTAGGTTGTTATATACTCTTTCCATTCGTTCGCCAATGTCTGTATGTACCTGTGCTATTCCTTCCTTATTCTCCTCCCGAATTTGATGCACTTCTTGCTTAATCTGCTCGCATTTTTCTACAGTTTCCTGTTGGAGTCCTTCAACCATCTTTTTATTTTCATTTTTGACGTTGTTTATTTTATTTTGTATTTCCTCACGGACTTGTATCACTGTTTTGTTGTTGTTTTTTCTAATATTTCATTTGTTTCGGCTATTTCTTGTTTCCTTTCTTCATTGTTTTTATCCACCTTTTGGTTAATTGTCACATGGACGTTCTCAATTCTTTCATTAATCCGCCTTAAATTCTCTTCATTTATTTGTCTGATCTCTTCCTTCATTTGTCTTAACTCTCATTAGTGTTCTCATTTTGTTTCCTAATATTTTCATTAGTTTCTTCATTTAATGATTCTAACCGTTTCTTCAATTCTTCCTTGTCTTCCTCTCTTTGTTTCTTGCCTTCCTCCTTGTCCTCCTTTCTCCGTTCTTCCATCTGTAGGAACATTTCCATTAGTCTATCCAATTTCGTTTCTTCCTTGGTCCTGTTTGGTTCTGCTGGGGTTAATATTGTTTCCACATCTTCAACTGATGTTACTTCCTTTTCGGCGTCTGCCGTGCGTTTCTTTAATGCGGATCTTTTGTGCATTTCTGTTTATTTCTTTCGCAATCGCCGCTAAAATATGTTTTCTTTAATTTTAGCCTCACTAATTGGTCGCCAATTTGTTACGAACCCTGTCTTTATTGCCCGTGTTATTTTGCCACACGGATGCATCAATTTGTTAGGGCCCACTCCTTACGGTTTACCAGCCACACGTTGGTTGCGTTTATTTGTTACGTACCAGAATTGTACCCGTTGAAGCCTTACCCTGCTTCGCCAACCTATTACCTTACTATATTTTATTGATGTGTTGTATTGGTTTGTTTCCCGATTTTAAGGCGCCACATTGTTTTATTTCCAAAACAATTAAAATGATTCTTCTCACCTGTTTCTCCTTTTCTCTTATTTTAAATTAATCCAACTCGCCTGTGTCTTGTAGTTGATTTGAATTCGTTCCAAAAAATCAGGGTTACCAACCTCAATTTTTTTTTGTAAAACAAAATTTTCACCTTGACTATATTAAGGAATAAATTGTCTGTAAGGTTAACATAAATTAAATACACAATTGATAATAGTCAATACTATATTATTTCTGTAGTGTTTTTTGTTAATTTCTTTTTTTTTTTAAACAACATGAAATATGTTTATAATATATATTTTGCTCCTTTTCTTGTTCTTTACTAGCTCAGCAGTTGGCAATAGTGTTCTCTTAGTATACAGGGTGTAGTTGATTAAAACGTTATGTTTTATTTTAATTATTTTAATTCAATTGGTTTCTTGTGTTTGCAAGAAAGTTAATAAAAGATCTTTAGAAAGTACAAAACTTCACATAAAACATACTTAAATTATATACAGTTTCTTAATAAATTACTTCTTAGCTTATATTACATGTGTTGGATCAAGTTGGTGAATAGGTTATTAGTTCGTTTTAAAAGAAGATTCCAATGTCCAATAATTTGATCACCATAAATTAAAAAGTGAATAAAGAAATAAACTGATTGTCCCTAGTTTATTCCTTAAGTGAGTGTTTATATAAAGTTTATTAATGATTGAAAAAAAGTGTCACAGTGTAGATTGGTCTTTTTGTATTTTTTTTTAAGATAATTTATACTTATCACTTTCCTTTACATCTGATTTGTCTCTCCGAGTTGGTTTTTCTTTTATAATTTATTAAGTAGATTTTTTTCATTCAATTTCCAATAATTCTGGTTATTAAATTCCTTTTTTCCATACTATTATTAATCATATCACTTTGGTCATTGCCATTTCATTTCTAGTTGATATATTGCTATTATATAATTATATTGAGCTGTATGAATTTTATGATCTGCTCTTCTCTGAATCTTATAATAGATTAACCGTTTTTTCTGTTAATGTTTGGTTGTCAAGGCAGCAAGCCTCAGATTCCTATTGGTGGAAAATATTCTTTACATTGTTAGGTCTTGCTCCTGAATTTTTACAAAATTAATACATATTTTTAAATTAGCATAACTTTCTTATACTACTTTAAATTTCTTTGATAATAACATTATTGGATTGCATTTCTTTTATACTTTAATTAGAAACCAAACATGACTTGTTTCGGTTCCGTATTTACTGATTTACTAATTTAACAGTTTTTTTTTTATATTAATTATTTTATAACTGGTTCTTTTGATATACATTAGGTGTCTTTAAATTTATATTATCAATTTTAATAGTATTCCCTACATTTTGGTCCTTACTTATTACTGCTATTATATCAAATTTTACAAATTACTGCCTCCTTCCTATAGGCTCCTTAGGCCTATATTACCTAACTTTCCTTAGACAGTTATTATAACATATTTGTAGAATTTCATGAAACAAAACTATTTTAACCATAACTACAATAAATTAACATGGAACATTTAATGATTTATAATCATTTTCAAAACATTATTCTATTCTTTCTAACATGCTATGCACATGCTATTTTTTAATACATTTCCTATCTCCCTATGCTCATTAACTATTATTTATTAAACATGTTTTTTTTTACCCTTCTATATATTCTTTTTAACACAAACAGATAACTATAACTATTACTTAACGATTATTTTCGTATTTTAACACATGAACTTTAGTTCTACCTATTCCATTTGTGTAGGCCTATTATGCATTAGTTTATTCACAGTTTGCATTCATCATTTTTTACTCAAGCATTAATTATTATTCATGCTACACATTATTACTACTGCTGCCTTTTAGTTAGTATATTTTTCTTGGTTCTGTTATTCACTTAATATTATATTATTCACTGTTTTTCTTTCTTTTCTTCACTTGGATCTAACCACACCACTCACCTTATCATTAACATTGGGTATGTATTATATAAGGGGTTTGTTCCCTTCATATTCTAATAACAATATTATTTAACATTACTTAATTTACATTTATGTCTTGGTAGTCTTACATGGGACTACTCACACTAATAACATAGCTTTGTACTTTCATAATTACATTTACTATTTTATTATTGGTTGACAAGGGGTTGTGATATGGTCACAAAGTTATTTATTTTCATCCTTCCCTTTGCCAATCACTTGGGTTTTGTCGTCTCAGTCCTTGTCTTGGTTTTAAGTTATTATTGTGCTATATTTTAATATTTTTGTTCATTAATTCCTTCATACTTTGACTTTCTTTATTCCTTTAGTGTTGCAACTCACTTTTTTATTAAATGGTAATTTCTTCTTTATTTGTGGGCTACCTTTTGTAACGTTATATAATGCCCCCCCCCATCAGAATTGATCATTTTTGAAAATACTATTATAGTCTTTGATGAAATTACCAGTTGAATTTTTTTTTTTTGTCTCATATTATCTATTCACCTTTAGCTTCTGCTTCATAATTCTTATATCTTCTATTCTGTTTTTATTAACCTGTTTTGTTACCTGATCTTCTCTGAATCTTAATTGGTGCTTTATCCTTATAATATTTATTTTTCCGAATTATCTCTAATATCATAGTTGGTACGGATTCAGAGGGGCTCTCTTGGCTACCATTACTCTGCCGTCCACACTATACTTACTGAGATCAGAGGAACATCATCTCTGCTCAGACAACAAATTGCTGGAACATATTCATTCACAATCGTTATATAAAACATTGAAAGTAGTCAACTTGTGACTAATAATAATAATAAAAATATTTTTTGGATAATTCACCCTGCTGTTGTTCAGATCATATTATTTCATAACAATAACATTCTTATTTATTCACTCTCTAGTCCTTTAGCTATATTTGAAGCAATTCTGTTGACAGATACTATTCATATATTTTGGTGGTTCTATTTTCATCTTAATGTTGGTTCATTTATTTCCATTTAATCATATAGTTCTTTATTGAATTACTTTGTTGCTTTGCATTATATTATACTATTCTTTTCCTTTTTAATTATATTATCCTTGAAAAATTATTCATTTAATTTCGTCCGTCTTGTTAGTCATTCTGTTCTAGTCAGTTAGTGATGATTGGTGATTGTATTTCTTCATGATACTTCTTTATAGATGCCTGGTTATTTGTCGTCTTTCCCCAAGAGATTGGTTCAGTGATGGGCTGTCTTCAGTTCTCACTGCCTCTATTAGTTTAAATGAGGGCTTCCCTCATCCTCCCTGTTTTCTAGTGGGTTTTGTTGTTGGTTCAGTAGTGGTTCCTGTCTGGTCCCAGGATTGTTGTCCACCGGTCTACAATTTCCTCGATATTGGAGGTCGTCATCGTGTTGTGACTGGTTATAATAATTGTGGTTCGTGTGTGTCCTCGGTTGGTACCGCCTCTGATTACCTTGAGGTTGTGAGTATATGTAATTCACGTTGTGTCGGTAGTTGTTGTGTCGGTTGTCTCCGTCTCCTTGATTATGCCGATTATCGTGGTAATCAGAATGGTTATTACCCCGATAATTATTATTCCCGTGATTGTTATTCGGGTTGTTATTATGGGTTCTATTCTGGTTACCATTTTGGTTTGTTTGAGGATTATTATTCCTATTCTGATTTTGTTGAGGGTCGTTGCCGTTGTACTTATTATATTTAGTATTCATTATGCGGTTTCGTTGATACTGTCCCTCGTGCTCATAATTCTCTAGAAAGTTAGCCATAGCTTGGATTGTCTTAATCTGGCTATATATTCGGGCGTTCTTTATCCCTTCCTCATAATGGTAGGATAGTTGTATCACTAAGCACTCCTCGGGAATTCTGGGCTCCAGATTACGGGCCATGCACACCTTGCCTAGGAAGTATGATGTTGGAGACTGTCTTGTGTGTGCCTCATACCGACCATTACTTAAGTCGTTTCTCACCATATTTTGGGTCGACTCCGACCAATACTTCTCCCTAAACTGTTTTTTAAATTCTGGTACATTCTGGATGTCGGGCCGTACTGCCGTCCACTAATTGTTGTGGGTATCCTTGAACATCTCATCAATCATTCCTCGGATAACATTCCACCGGGTCTCTCTATTCCTTGCTATCATCTCTTCTGCCCTCTTCAGGAACTCCATGGGGTTACGTTTGTAATTCCTAAAATTGATTAACTCCCGGTTATCGTTGTTGGTGGTATAAGTATTTTGACATGTTCTATCCCGCCATGAGTCCACTTCTTCTTGTAATTGTATCTCGCGTCAACGGATTTCCTCGATCTTCTCTTTATTTGTAGTCACTTGGCTTTCGACATTGTGTAGGTTGTTATATACTCTTTCCATTCGTTCGCCAATGTCTGTATGTACCTGTGCTATTCCTTCCTTATTCTCCTCCCGAATTTGATGCACTTCTTGCTTAATCTGCTCGCATTTTTCTACAGTTTCCTGTTGGAGTCCTTCAACCATCTTTTTATTTTCATTTTTGACGTTGTTTATTTTATTTTGTATTTCCTCACGGACTTGTATCACTGTTTTGTTGTTTTTTTTTTCTAATTTTTCATTTGTTTCGGCTATTTCTTGTTTCCTTTCTTCATTGTTTTTATCCACCTTTTGGTTAATTGTCACATGGACGTTCCCAATTCTTTCATTAATCCGCCTTAAATTCTCTTCATTTATTTGTCTGATCTCTTCCTTCATTTGTCTTAACTCTCATTAGTGTTCTCATTTTGTTTCCTAATATTTTCATTAGTTTCTTCATTTAATGATTCTAACCGTTTCTTCAATTCTTCCTTGTCTTCCTCTCTTTGTTTCTTGCCTTCCTCCTTGTCCTCCTTTCTCCGTTCTTCCATCTGTAGGAACATTTCCATTATTCTATCCAATTTCGTTTCTTCCTTGGTCCTGTTTGGTTCTGCTGGGGTTAATATTGTTTCCACATCTTCAACTGATGTTACTTCCTTTTCGGCGTCTGCCGTGCGTTTCTTTAATGCGGATCTTTTGTGCATTTCTGTTTATTTCTTTCGCAATCGCCGCTAAAATATAATGTTTTCTTTAATTTTAGCCTCACTAATTGGTCGCCAATTTGTTACGAACCCTGTCTTTATTGCCCGTGTTATTTTGCCACACGGATGCATCAGTTTGTTAGGGCCCACTCCTTACGGTTTACCAGCCACACGTTGGTTGCGTTTATTTGTTACGTACCAGAATTGTACCCGTTGAAGCCTTACCCTGCTTCGCCAACCTATTACCTTACTATATTTTATTGATGTGTTGTATTGGTTTGTTTCCCGATTTTAAGGCGCCAAATTGTTTTATTTCCAAAACAATTAAAATGATTCTTCTCACCTGTTTCTCCTTTTCTCTTATTTTAAATTAATCCAACTCGCCTGTGTCTTGTAGTTGATTTGAATTCGTTCCAAAAAATCAGGGTTACCAACCTCAATTTTTTTTTGTAAAACAAAATTTTCACCTTGACTATATTAAGGAATAAATTGTCTGTAAGGTTAACATAAATTAAATACACAATTGATAATAGTCAATGCTATATTATTTCTGTAGTGTTTTTTGTTAATTTCTTTTTTTTTTTAAACAACATGAAATATGTTTATAATATATATTTTGCTCCTTTTCTTGTTCTTTACTAGCTCAGCAGTTGGCAATAGTGTTCTCTTAGTATACAGGGTGTAGTTGATTAAAACGTTATGTTTTATTTTAATTATTTTAATTCAATTGGTTTCTTGTGATTGCAAGAAAGTTAATAACAGATCTTTAGAAAGTACAAAACTTCACATAAAACATACCTAAATTATATACAGTTTCTTAATAAATTACTTCTTAGCTTATATTACATGTGTTGGATCAAGTTGGTGAATAGGTTATTAGTTCGTTTTAAAAGAAGATTCCAATGTCCAATAATTTGATCACCATAAATTAAAAAATGAATAAAGAAATAAACTGATTGTCCCTAGTTTATTCCTTAAGTGAGTGTTTATATAAAGTTTATTAATGATTGAAAAAAGTGTCACAGTGTAGATTGGTCTTTTTGTATTTTTTTTTTAAGATAATTTATACTTATCACTTTCCTTTACATCTGATTTGTCTCTCCGAGTTGGTTTTTCTTTTATAATTTATTAAGTAGATTTTTTTCATTCAATTTCCAATAATTCTGGTTATTAAATTCCTTTTTTCCATACTATTATTAATCATATCACTTTGGTCATTGCCATTTCATTTCTAGTTGATATATTGCTATTATATAATTATATTGAGCTGTATGAATTTTATGATCTGCTCTTCTCTGAATCTTATAATAGATTAACCGTTTTTTCTGTTAATGTTTGGTTGTCAAGGCAGCAAGCCTCAGATTCCTATTGGTGGAAAATATTCTTTACATTGTTAGGTCTTGCTCCTGAATTTTTACAAAATTAATACATATTTTTAAATTAGCATAACTTTCTTATACTACTTTAAATTTCTTTGATAATAACATTATTGGATTGCATTTCTTTTATACTTTAATTAGAAACCAAACATGACTGGTTTCGGTTCCGTATTTACTGATTTACTAATTTAATAGTTTTTTTTTTTTATATTAATTATTTTATAACTGGTTCTTTTGATATACATTAGGTGTCCTTAAATTTATATTATCAATTTTAATAGTATTCCCTACATTTTGGTCCTTACTTATTACTGCTATTATATCAAATTTTACAAATTACTGCCTCCTTCCTATAGGCTCCTTAGGCCTATATTACCTAACTTTCCTTATACAGTTATTATAACATATTTGTAGAATTTCATGAAACAAAACTATTTTAACCATAACTGCAATAAATTAACATGGAACATTTAATTATTTATAATCATTTTCAAAACATTATTCTATTCTTTCTAACATGCTATGCACATGCTATTTTTTAATACATTTCCTATCTCCCTATGCTCATTAACTATTATTTATTAAACATGTTTTTTTTTACCCTTCTATATATTCTTTTTAACACAAACAGATAACTATAACTATTACTTAACTATTATTTTCGTATTTTAACACATGAACTTTAGTTCTACCTATTCCATTTGTGTAGGCCTATTATGCATTAGTTTATTCACAGTTTGCATTCATCATTTTTTACTCAAGCATTAATTATTATTCATGCTACACATTATTACTACTGCTGCCTTTTAGTTAGTATATTTTTCTTGGTTCTGTTATTCACTTAATATTATATTATTCACTGTTTTTCTTTCTTTTCTTCACTTGGATCTAACCACACCACTCACCTTATCATTAACATTTTGTATGTATTATATAAGGGGTTTGTTCCCTTCATATTCTAATAACAATATTATTTAACATTACTTAATTTACATTTATGTCTTGGTAGTCTTACATGGGACTACTCACACTAATAACATAGCTTTGTACTTTCATAATTACATTTACTATTTTATTATTGGTTGACAAGGGGTTGTGATATGGTCACAAAGTTATTTATTTTCATCCTTCCCTTTGCCAATCACTTGGGTTTTGTCGTCTCAGTCCTTGTCTTGGTTTTAAGTTATTATTGTGCTATATTTTAATATTTTTGTTCATTAATTCCTTCATACTTTGACTTTATTCCTTTAGTGTTGCAACTCACTT
Organism: Magicicada septendecula; assembly: GCA_034769895.1. Lineage (NCBI taxonomy): Eukaryota > Metazoa > Arthropoda > Insecta > Hemiptera > Cicadidae > Magicicada > Magicicada septendecula. Next base: position 385,976,003 of record CM068370.1, on the reverse strand, counting down.
TTTTATTAAATGGTAATTTCTTCTTTATTTGTGGGCTACCTTTTGTAACGTTATATAATGCCCCCCCCATCAGAATTGATCATTTTTGAAAATACTATTATAGTCTTTGATGAAATTATCAGTTGAATTGTTTTTTTTTTCTCATATTATCTATTCACCTTTAGCTTCTGCTTCATAATTCTTATATCTTCTATTCTGTTTTTATTAACCTGTTTTGTTACCTGATCTTCTCTGAATCTTAATTGGTGCTTTATCCTTATAATATTTATTTTTCCGAATTATCTCTAATATCATAGTTGGTACGGATTCAGAGGGGCTCTCTTGGCTACCATTACTCTGGCGTCCACACTATACTTACTGAGATCAGAGGAACATCATCTCTGCTCAGACAACAAATTGCTGGAACATATTCATTCACAATCGTTATATAAAACATTGAAAGTAGTCAACTTGTGACTAATAATAATAATAAAAATATTTTTTGGATAATTCACCCTGCTGTTGTTCAGATCATATTATTTCATAACAATAACATTCTTATTTATTCACTCTCTAGTCCTTTAGCTATATTTGAAGCAATTCTGTTGACAGATACTATTCATATATTTTGGTGGTTCTATTTTCATCTTAATGTTGGTTCATTTATTTCCATTTAATCATATAGTTCTTTATTGAATTACTTTGTTGCTTTGCATTATATTATACTATTCTTTTCCTTTTTAATTATATTATCCTTGAAAAATTATTCATTTAATTTCGTCCGTCTTGTTAGTCATTCTGTTCTAGTCAGTTAGTGATGATTGGTGATTGTATTTCTTCATGATACTTCTTTATAGATGCCTGGTTATTTGTCGTCTTTCCCCAAGAGATTGGTTTAGTGATGGGCTGTCTTCAGTTCTCACTGCCTCTATTAGTTTAAATGAGGGCGTCCCTCATCCTCCCTGTTTTCTTGTGGGTTTTGTTGTTGGTTCGGTAGTGGTTCCTGTCTGGTCCCAGGATTGTTGTCCACCGGTCTACAATTTCCTCGATATTGGAGGTCGTCATCGTGTTGTGACTGGTTATAATAATTGTGGTTCGTGTGTGTCCTCGGTTGGTACCGCCTCTGATTACCTTGAGGTCGTGAGTATATGTAATTCACGTTGTGTTGGTAGTTGTTGTGTCGGTTGTCTCCGTCTCCTTGATTATGCCGATTATCGTGGTAATCAGAATGGTTATTACCCCGATAATTATTATTCCCGTGATTGTTATTCGGGTTGTTATTATGGGTTCTATTCTGGTTACCATTTTGGTTTGTTTGAGGATTATTATTCCTATTCTGATTTTGTTGAGGGTCATTGCCGTTGTACTTATTATATTTAGTATTCATTATGCGGTTTCGTTGATACTGTCCCTCGTGCTCATAATTCTCTAGAAAGTTAGCCATAGCTTGGATTGTCTTAATCTGGCTATATATTCGGGCGTTCTTTATCCCTTCCTCATAATGGTAGGATAGTTGTATCACTAAGCACTCCTCGGGAATTCTGGGCTACAGATTACGGGCCATGCACACCTTGCCTAGGAAGTATGATGTTGGAGACTGTCTTGTGTGTGCCTCATACCGACCATTACTTAAGTCGTTTCTCACCATATTTTGGGTCGACTCCGACCAATACTTCTCCCTAAACTTTTTTTTAAATTCTGGTACATTCTGGATGTCAGGCCGTACTGCCGTCCACTAATTGTTGTGGGTATCCTTGAACATCTCATCAATCATTCCTCGGATAACATTCCACCGGGTCTCTCTATTCCTTGCTATCATCTCTTCTGCCCTCTTCAGGAACTCCATGGGGTTACGTTTGTAATTCCTAAAATTGATTAACTCCCGGTTATCGTTGTTGGTGGTATAAGTATTTTGACATGTTCTATCCCGCCATGAGTCCACTTCTTCTTGTAATTGTATCTCGCGTCAACGGATTTCCTCGATCTTCTCTTTATTTGTAGTCACTTGGCTTTCGACATTGTTTAGGTTGTTATATACTCTTTCCATTCGTTCGCCAATGTCTGTATGTACCTGTGCTATTCCTTCCTTATTCTCCTCCCGAATTTGATGCACTTCTTGCTTAATCTGCTCGCATTTTTCTACAGTTTCCTGTTGGAGTCCTTCAACCATCTTTTTATTTTCATTTTTGACGTTGTTTATTTTATTTTGTATTTCCTCACGGACTTGTATCACTGTTTTGTTGTTTTTTTTTTCTAATTTTTCATTTGTTTCGGCTATTTCTTGTTTCCTTTCTTCATTGTTTTTATCCACCTTTTGGTTAATTGTCACATGGACGTTCCCAATTCTTTCATTAATCCGCCTTAAATTCTCTTCATTTATTTGTCTGATCTCTTCCTTCATTTGTCTTAACTCTCATTAGTGTTCTCATTTTGTTTCCTAATATTTTCATTAGTTTCTTCATTTAATGATTCTAACCGTTTCTTCAATTCTTCCTTGTCTTCCTCTCTTTGTTTCTTGCCTTCCTCCTTGTCCTCCTTTCTCCGTTCTTCCATCTGTAGGAACATTTCCATTAGTCTATCCAATTTCGTTTCTTCCTTGGTCCTGTTTGGTTCTGCTGGGGTTAATATTGTTTCCACATCTTCAACTGATGTTACTTCCTTTTTGGCGTCTGCCGTGCGTTTCTTTAATGCGGATCTTTTGTGCATTTCTGTTTATTTCTTTCGCAATCGCCGCTAAAATATAATGTTTTCTTTAATTTTAGCCTCACTAATTGGTCGCCAATTTGTTACGAACCCTGTCTTTATTGCCCGTGTTATTTTGCCACACGGATGCATCAATTTGTTAGGGCCCACTCCTTACGGTTTACCAGCCACACGTTGGTTGCGTTTATTTGTTACGTACCAGAATTGTACCCGTTGAAGCCTTACCCTGCTTCGCCAACCTATTACCTTACTATATTTTATTGATGTGTTGTATTGGTTTGTTTCCCGATTTTAAGGCGCCAAATTGTTTTATTTCCAAAACAATTAAAATGATTCTTCTCACCTGTTTCTCCTTTTCTCTTATTTTAAATTAATCCAACTCGCCTGTGTCTTGTAGTTGATTTGAATTCGTTCCAAAAAATCAGGGTTACCAACCTCAATTTTTTTTTGTAAAACAAAATTTTCACCTTGACTATATTAAGGAATAAATTGTCTGTAAGGTTAACATAAATTAAATACACAATTGATAATAGTCAATACTATATTATTTCTGTAGTGTTTTTTGTTAATTTCTTTTTTTTTTTAAACAACATGAAATATGTTTATAATATATATTTTGCTCCTTTTCTTGTTCTTTACTAGCTCAGCAGTTGGCAATAGTGTTCTCTTAGTATACAGGGTGTAGTTGATTAAAACGTTATGTTTTATTTTAATTATTTTAATTCAATTGGTTTCTTGTGATTGCAAGAAAGTTAATAACAGATCTTTAGAAAGTACAAAACTTCACATAAAACATACTTAAATTATATACAGTTTCTTAATAAATTACTTCTTAGCTTATATTACATGTGTTGGATCAAGTTGGTGAATAGGTTATTAGTTCGTTTTAAAAGAAGATTCCAATGTCCAATAATTTGATCACCATAAATTAAAAAGTGAATAAAGAAATAAACTGATTGTCCCTAGTTTATTCCTTAAGTGAGTGTTTATATAAAGTTTATTAATGATTGAAAAAAGTGTCACAGTGTAGATTGGTCTTTTTGTATTTTTTTTTTAAGATAATTTATACTTATCACTTTCCTTTACATCTGATTTGTCTCTCCGAGTTGGTTTTTCTTTTATAATTTATTAAGTAGATTTTTTTCATTCAATTTCCAATAATTCTGGTTATTAAATTCCTTTTTTCCATACTATTATTAATCATATCACTTTGGTCATTGCCATTTCATTTCTAGTTGATATATTGCTATTATATAATTATATTGAGCTGTATGAATTTTATGATCTGCTCTTCTCTGAATCTTATAATAGATTAACCGTTTTTTCTGTTAATGTTTGGTTGTCAAGGCAGCAAGCCTCAGATTCCTATTGGTGGAAAATATTCTTTACATTGTTAGGTCTTGCTCCTGAATTTTTACAAAATTAATACATATTTTTAAATTAGCATAACTTTCTTATACTACTTTAAATTTCTTTGATAATAACATTATTGGATTGCATTTCTTTTATACTTTAATTAGAAACCAAACATGACTGGTTTCGGTTCCGTATTTACTGATTTACTAATTTAATAGTTTTTTTTTTTTATATTAATTATTTTATAACTGGTTCTTTTGATATACATTAGGTGTCCTTAAATTTATATTATCAATTTTAATAGTATTCCCTACATTTTGGTCCTTACTTATTACTGCTATTATATCAAATTTTACAAATTACTGCCTCCTTCCTATAGGCTCCTTAGGCCTATATTACCTAACTTTCCTTATACAGTTATTATAACATATTTGTAGAATTTCATGAAACAAAACTATTTTAACCATAACTGCAATAAATTAACATGGAACATTTAATTATTTATAATCATTTTCAAAACATTATTCTATTCTTTCTAACATGCTATGCACATGCTATTTTTTAATACATTTCCTATCTCCCTATGCTCATTAACTATTATTTATTAAACATGTTTTTTTTTACCCTTCTATATATTCTTTTTAACACAAACAGATAACTATAACTATTACTTAACTATTATTTTCGTATTTTAACACATGAACTTTAGTTCTACCTATTCCATTTGTGTAGGCCTATTATGCATTAGTTTATTCACAGTTTGCATTCATCATTTTTTACTCAAGCATTAATTATTATTCATGCTACACATTATTACTACTGCTGCCTTTTAGTTAGTATATTTTTCTTGGTTCTGTTATTCACTTAATATTATATTATTCACTGTTTTTCTTTCTTTTCTTCACTTGGATCTAACCACACCACTCACCTTATCATTAACATTGGGTATGTATTATATAAGGGGTTTGTTCCCTTCATATTCTAATAACAATATTATTTAACATTACTTAATTTACATTTATGTCTTGGTAGTCTTACATGGGACTACTCACACTAATAACATAGCTTTGTACTTTCATAATTACATTTACTATTTTATTATTGGTTGACAAGGGGTTGTGATATGGTCACAAAGTTATTTATTTTCATCCTTCCCTTTGCCAATCACTTGGGTTTTGTCGTCTCAGTCCTTGTCTTGGTTTTAAGTTATTATTGTGCTATATTTTAATATTTTTGTTCATTAATTCCTTCATACTTTGACTTTCTTTATTCCTTTAGTGTTGCAACTCACTTTTTTATTAAATGGTAATTTCTTCTTTATTTGTGGGCTACCTTTTGTAACGTTATATAATGCCCCCCCCCCCATCAGAATTGATCATTTTGAAAATACTATTATAGTCTTTGATGAAATTACCAGTTGAATTTTTTTTTTTTGTCTCATATTATCTATTCACCTTTAGCTTCTGCTTCATAATTCTTATATCTTCTATTCTGTTTTTATTAACCTGTTTTGTTACCTGATCTTCTCTGAATCTTAATTGGTGCTTTATCCTTATAATATTTATTTTTCCGAATTATCTCTAATATCATAGTTGGTACGGATTCAGAGGGGCTCTCTTGGCTACCATTACTCTGCCGTCCACACTATACTTACTGAGATCAGAGGAACATCATCTCTGCTCAGACAACAAATTGCTGGAACATATTCATTCACAATCGTTATATAAAACATTGAAAGTAGTCAACTTGTGACTAATAATAATAATAAAAATATTTTTTGGATAATTCACCCTGCTGTTGTTCAGATCATATTATTTCATAACAATAACATTCTTATTTATTCACTCTCTAGTCCTTTAGCTATATTTGAAGCAATTCTGTTGACAGATACTATTCATATATTTTGGTGGTTCTATTTTCATCTTAATGTTGGTTCATTTATTTCCATTTAATCATATAGTTCTTTATTGAATTACTTTGTTGCTTTGCATTATATTATACTATTCTTTTCCTTTTTAATTATATTATCCTTGAAAAATTATTCATTTAATTTCGTCCGTCTTGTTAGTCATTCTGTTCTAGTCAGTTAGTGATGATTGGTGATTGTATTTCTTCATGATACTTCTTTATAGATGCCTGGTTATTTGTCGTCTTTCCCCAAGAGATTGGTTCAGTGATGGGCTGTCTTCAGTTCTCACTGCCTCTATTAGTTTAAATGAGGGCTTCCCTCATCCTCCCTGTTTTCTAGTGGGTTTTGTTGTTGGTTCAGTAGTGGTTCCTGTCTGGTCCCAGGATTGTTGTCCACCGGTCTACAATTTCCTCGATATTGGAGGTCGTCATCGTGTTGTGACTGGTTATAATAATTGTGGTTCGTGTGTGTCCTCGGTTGGTACCGCCTCTGATTACCTTGAGGTCGTGAGTATATGTAATTCACGTTGTGTCGGTAGTTGTTGTGTCGGTTGTCTCCGTCTCCTTGATTATGCCGATTATCGTGGTAATCAGAATGGTTATTACCCCGATAATTATTATTCCCGTGATTGTTATTCGGGTTGTTATTATGGGTTCTATTCTGGTTACCATTTTGGTTTGTTTGAGGATTATTATTCCTATTCTGATTTTGTTGAGGGTCGTTGCCGTTGTACTTATTATATTTAGTATTCATTATGCGGTTTCGTTGATACTGTCCCTCGTGCTCATAATTCTCTAGAAAGTTAGCCATAGCTTGGATTGTCTTAATCTGGCTATATATTCGGGCGTTCTTTATCCCTTCCTCATAATGGTAGGATAGTTGTATCACTAAGCACTCCTCGGGAATTCTGGGCTCCAGATTACGGGCCATGCACACCTTGCCTAGGAAGTATGATGTTGGAGACTGTCTTGTGTGTGCCTCATACCGACCATTACTTAAGTCGTTTCTCACCATATTTTGGGTCGACTCCGACCAATACTTCTCCCTAAACTGTTTTTTAAATTCTGGTACATTCTGGATGTCGGGCCGTACTGCCGTCCACTAATTGTTGTGGGTATCCTTGAACATCTCATCAATCATTCCTCGGATAACATTCCACCGGGTCTCTCTATTCCTTGCTATCATCTCTTCTGCCCTCTTCAGGAACTCCATGGGGTTACGTTTGTAATTCCTAAAATTGATTAACTCCCGGTTATCGTTGTTGGTGGTATAAGTATTTTGACATGTTCTATCCCGCCATGAGTCCACTTCTTCTTGTAATTGTATCTCGCGTCAACGGATTTCCTCGATCTTCTCTTTATTTGTAGTCACTTGGCTTTCGACATTGTTTAGGTTGTTATATACTCTTTCCATTCGTTCGCCAATGTCTGTATGTACCTGTGCTATTCCTTCCTTATTCTCCTCCCGAATTTGATGCACTTCTTGCTTAATCTGCTCGCATTTTTCTACAGTTTCCTGTTGGAGTCCTTCAACCATCTTTTTATTTTCATTTTTGACGTTGTTTATTTTATTTTGTATTTCCTCACGGACTTGTATCACTGTTTTGTTGTTGTTTTTTCTAATATTTCATTTGTTTCGGCTATTTCTTGTTTCCTTTCTTCATTGTTTTTATCCACCTTTTGGTTAATTGTCACATGGACGTTCTCAATTCTTTCATTAATCCGCCTTAAATTCTCTTCATTTATTTGTCTGATCTCTTCCTTCATTTGTCTTAACTCTCATTAGTGTTCTCATTTTGTTTCCTAATATTTTCATTAGTTTCTTCATTTAATGATTCTAACCGTTTCTTCAATTCTTCCTTGTCTTCCTCTCTTTGTTTCTTGCCTTCCTCCTTGTCCTCCTTTCTCCGTTCTTCCATCTGTAGGAACATTTCCATTAGTCTATCCAATTTCGTTTCTTCCTTGGTCCTGTTTGGTTCTGCTGGGGTTAATATTGTTTCCACATCTTCAACTGATGTTACTTCCTTTTCGGCGTCTGCCGTGCGTTTCTTTAATGCGGATCTTTTGTGCATTTCTGTTTATTTCTTTCGCAATCGCCGCTAAAATATGTTTTCTTTAATTTTAGCCTCACTAATTGGTCGCCAATTTGTTACGAACCCTGTCTTTATTGCCCGTGTTATTTTGCCACACGGATGCATCAATTTGTTAGGGCCCACTCCTTACGGTTTACCAGCCACACGTTGGTTGCGTTTATTTGTTACGTACCAGAATTGTACCCGTTGAAGCCTTACCCTGCTTCGCCAACCTATTACCTTACTATATTTTATTGATGTGTTGTATTGGTTTGTTTCCTGATTTTAAGGCGCCACATTGTTTTATTTCCAAAACAATTAAAATGATTCTTCTCACCTGTTTCTCCTTTTCTCTTATTTTAAATTAATCCAACTCGCCTGTGTCTTGTAGTTGATTTGAATTCGTTCCAAAAAATCAGGGTTACCAACCTCAATTTTTTTTTGTAAAACAAAATTTTCACCTTGACTATATTAAGGAATAAATTGTCTGTAAGGTTAACATAAATTAAATACACAATTGATAATAGTCAATACTATATTATTTCTGTAGTGTTTTTTGTTAATTTTTTTTTTTTTTTTAAACAACATGAAATATGTTTATAATATATATTTTGCTCCTTTTCTTGTTCTTTACTAGCTCAGCAGTTGGCAATAGTGTTCTCTTAGTATACAGGGTGTAGTTGATTAAAACGTTATGTTTTATTTTAATTATTTTAATTCAATTGGTTTCTTGTGTTTGCAAGAAAGTTAATAAAAGATCTTTAGAAAGTACAAAACTTCACATAAAACATACTTAAATTATATACAGTTTCTTAATAAATTACTTCTTAGCTTATATTACATGTGTTGGATCAAGTTGGTGAATAGGTTATTAGTTCGTTTTAAAAGAAGATTCCAATGTCCAATAATTTGATCACCATAAATTAAAAAGTGAATAAAGAAATAAACTGATTGTCCCTAGTTTATTCCTTAAGTGAGTGTTTATATAAAGTTTATTAATGATTGAAAAAAAGTGTCACAGTGTAGATTGGTCTTTTTGTATTTTTTTTTAAGATAATTTATACTTATCACTTTCCTTTACATCTGATTTGTCTCTCCGAGTTGGTTTTTCTTTTATAATTTATTAAGTAGATTTTTTTCATTCAATTTCCAATAATTCTGGTTATTAAATTCCTTTTTTCCATACTATTATTAATCATATCACTTTGGTCATTGCCATTTCATTTCTAGTTGATATATTGCTATTATATAATTATATTGAGCTGTATGAATTTTATGATCTGCTCTTCTCTGAATCTTATAATAGATTAACCGTTTTTTCTGTTAATGTTTGGTTGTCAAGGCAGCAAGCCTCAGATTCCTATTGGTGGAAAATATTCTTTACATTGTTAGGTCTTGCTCCTGAATTTTTACAAAATTAATACATATTTTTAAATTAGCATAACTTTCTTATACTACTTTAAATTTCTTTGATAATAACATTATTGGATTGCATTTCTTTTATACTTTAATTAGAAACCAAACATGACTTGTTTCGGTTCCGTATTTACTGATTTACTAATTTAACAGTTTTTTTTTTATATTAATTATTTTATAACTGGTTCTTTTGATATACATTAGGTGTCTTTAAATTTATATTATCAATTTTAATAGTATTCCCTACATTTTGGTCCTTACTTATTACTGCTATTATATCAAATTTTACAAATTACTGCCTCCTTCCTATAGGCTCCTTAGGCCTATATTACCTAACTTTCCTTAGACAGTTATTATAACATATTTGTAGAATTTCATGAAACAAAACTATTTTAACCATAACTACAATAAATTAACATGGAACATTTAATGATTTATAATCATTTTCAAAACATTATTCTATTCTTTCTAACATGCTATGCACATGCTATTTTTTAATACATTTCCTATCTCCCTATGCTCATTAACTATTATTTATTAAACATGTTTTTTTTTACCCTTCTATATATTCTTTTTAACACAAACAGATAACTATAACTATTACTTAACGATTATTTTCGTATTTTAACACATGAACTTTAGTTCTACCTATTCCATTTGTGTAGGCCTATTATGCATTAGTTTATTCACAGTTTGCATTCATCATTTTTTACTCAAGCATTAATTATTATTCATGCTACACATTATTACTACTGCTGCCTTTTAGTTAGTATATTTTTCTTGGTTCTGTTATTCACTTAATATTATATTATTCACTGTTTTTCTTTCTTTTCTTCACTTGGATCTAACCACACCACTCACCTTATCATTAACATTGGGTATGTATTATATAAGGGGTTTGTTCCCTTCATATTCTAATAACAATATTATTTAACATTACTTAATTTACATTTATGTCTTGGTAGTCTTACATGGGACTACTCACACTAATAACATAGCTTTGTACTTTCATAATTACATTTACTATTTTATTATTGGTTGACAAGGGGTTGTGATATGGTCACAAAGTTATTTATTTTCATCCTTCCCTTTGCCAATCACTTGGGTTTTGTCGTCTCAGTCCTTGTCTTGGTTTTAAGTTATTATTGTGCTATATTTTAATATTTTTGTTCATTAATTCCTTCATACTTTGACTTTCTTTATTCCTTTAGTGTTGCAACTCACTTTTTTATTAAATGGTAATTTCTTCTTTATTTGTGGGCTACCTTTTGTAACGTTATATAATGCCCCCCCCCATCAGAATTGATCATTTTTGAAAATACTATTATAGTCTTTGATGAAATTACCAGTTGAATTTTTTTTTTTTGTCTCATATTATCTATTCACCTTTAGCTTCTGCTTCATAATTCTTATATCTTCTATTCTGTTTTTATTAACCTGTTTTGTTACCTGATCTTCTCTGAATCTTAATTGGTGCTTTATCCTTATAATATTTATTTTTCCGAATTATCTCTAATATCATAGTTGGTACGGATTCAGAGGGGCTCTCTTGGCTACCATTACTCTGCCGTCCACACTATACTTACTGAGATCAGAGGAACATCATCTCTGCTCAGACAACAAATTGCTGGAACATATTCATTCACAATCGTTATATAAAACATTGAAAGTAGTCAACTTGTGACTAATAATAATAATAAAAATATTTTTTGGATAATTCACCCTGCTGTTGTTCAGATCATATTATTTCATAACAATAACATTCTTATTTATTCACTCTCTAGTCCTTTAGCTATATTTGAAGCAATTCTGTTGACAGATACTATTCATATATTTTGGTGGTTCTATTTTCATCTTAATGTTGGTTCATTTATTTCCATTTAATCATATAGTTCTTTATTGAATTACTTTGTTGCTTTGCATTATATTATACTATTCTTTTCCTTTTTAATTATATTATCCTTGAAAAATTATTCATTTAATTTCGTCCGTCTTGTTAGTCATTCTGTTCTAGTCAGTTAGTGATGATTGGTGATTGTATTTCTTCATGATACTTCTTTATAGATGCCTGGTTATTTGTCGTCTTTCCCCAAGAGATTGGTTCAGTGATGGGCTGTCTTCAGTTCTCACTGCCTCTATTAGTTTAAATGAGGGCTTCCCTCATCCTCCCTGTTTTCTAGTGGGTTTTGTTGTTGGTTCAGTAGTGGTTCCTGTCTGGTCCCAGGATTGTTGTCCACCGGTCTACAATTTCCTCGATATTGGAGGTCGTCATCGTGTTGTGACTGGTTATAATAATTGTGGTTCGTGTGTGTCCTCGGTTGGTACCGCCTCTGATTACCTTGAGGTTGTGAGTATATGTAATTCACGTTGTGTCGGTAGTTGTTGTGTCGGTTGTCTCCGTCTCCTTGATTATGCCGATTATCGTGGTAATCAGAATGGTTATTACCCCGATAATTATTATTCCCGTGATTGTTATTCGGGTTGTTATTATGGGTTCTATTCTGGTTACCATTTTGGTTTGTTTGAGGATTATTATTCCTATTCTGATTTTGTTGAGGGTCGTTGCCGTTGTACTTATTATATTTAGTATTCATTATGCGGTTTCGTTGATACTGTCCCTCGTGCTCATAATTCTCTAGAAAGTTAGCCATAGCTTGGATTGTCTTAATCTGGCTATATATTCGGGCGTTCTTTATCCCTTCCTCATAATGGTAGGATAGTTGTATCACTAAGCACTCCTCGGGAATTCTGGGCTCCAGATTACGGGCCATGCACACCTTGCCTAGGAAGTATGATGTTGGAGACTGTCTTGTGTGTGCCTCATACCGACCATTACTTAAGTCGTTTCTCACCATATTTTGGGTCGACTCCGACCAATACTTCTCCCTAAACTGTTTTTTAAATTCTGGTACATTCTGGATGTCGGGCCGTACTGCCGTCCACTAATTGTTGTGGGTATCCTTGAACATCTCATCAATCATTCCTCGGATAACATTCCACCGGGTCTCTCTATTCCTTGCTATCATCTCTTCTGCCCTCTTCAGGAACTCCATGGGGTTACGTTTGTAATTCCTAAAATTGATTAACTCCCGGTTATCGTTGTTGGTGGTATAAGTATTTTGACATGTTCTATCCCGCCATGAGTCCACTTCTTCTTGTAATTGTATCTCGCGTCAACGGATTTCCTCGATCTTCTCTTTATTTGTAGTCACTTGGCTTTCGACATTGTTTAGGTTGTTATATACTCTTTCCATTCGTTCGCCAATGTCTGTATGTACCTGTGCTATTCCTTCCTTATTCTCCTCCCGAATTTGATGCACTTCTTGCTTAATCTGCTCGCATTTTTCTACAGTTTCCTGTTGGAGTCCTTCAACCATCTTTTTATTTTCATTTTTGACGTTGTTTATTTTATTTTGTATTTCCTCACGGACTTGTATCACTGTTTTGTTGTTTTTTTTTTCTAATTTTTCATTTGTTTCGGCTATTTCTTGTTTCCTTTCTTCATTGTTTTTATCCACCTTTTGGTTAATTGTCACATGGACGTTCCCAATTCTTTCATTAATCCGCCTTAAATTCTCTTCATTTATTTGTCTGATCTCTTCCTTCATTTGTCTTAACTCTCATTAGTGTTCTCATTTTGTTTCCTAATATTTTCATTAGTTTCTTCATTTAATGATTCTAACCGTTTCTTCAATTCTTCCTTGTCTTCCTCTCTTTGTTTCTTGCCTTCCTCCTTGTCCTCCTTTCTCCGTTCTTCCATCTGTAGGAACATTTCCATTATTCTATCCAATTTCGTTTCTTCCTTGGTCCTGTTTGGTTCTGCTGGGGTTAATATTGTTTCCACATCTTCAACTGATGTTACTTCCTTTTCGGCGTCTGCCGTGCGTTTCTTTAATGCGGATCTTTTGTGCATTTCTGTTTATTTCTTTCGCAATCGCCGCTAAAATATAATGTTTTCTTTAATTTTAGCCTCACTAATTGGTCGCCAATTTGTTACGAACCCTGTCTTTATTGCCCGTGTTATTTTGCCACACGGATGCATCAGTTTGTTAGGGCCCACTCCTTACGGTTTACCAGCCACACGTTGGTTGCGTTTATTTGTTACGTACCAGAATTGTACCCGTTGAAGCCTTACCCTGCTTCGCCAACCTATTACCTTACTATATTTTATTGATGTGTTGTATTGGTTTGTTTCCCGATTTTAAGGCGCCAAATTGTTTTATTTCCAAAACAATTAAAATGATTCTTCTCACCTGTTTCTCCTTTTCTCTTATTTTAAATTAATCCAACTCGCCTGTGTCTTGTAGTTGATTTGAATTCGTTCCAAAAAATCAGGGTTACCAACCTCAATTTTTTTTTGTAAAACAAAATTTTCACCTTGACTATATTAAGGAATAAATTGTCTGTAAGGTTAACATAAATTAAATACACAATTGATAATAGTCAATGCTATATTATTTCTGTAGTGTTTTTTGTTAATTTCTTTTTTTTTTTAAACAACATGAAATATGTTTATAATATATATTTTGCTCCTTTTCTTGTTCTTTACTAGCTCAGCAGTTGGCAATAGTGTTCTCTTAGTATACAGGGTGTAGTTGATTAAAACGTTATGTTTTATTTTAATTATTTTAATTCAATTGGTTTCTTGTGATTGCAAGAAAGTTAATAACAGATCTTTAGAAAGTACAAAACTTCACATAAAACATACCTAAATTATATACAGTTTCTTAATAAATTACTTCTTAGCTTATATTACATGTGTTGGATCAAGTTGGTGAATAGGTTATTAGTTCGTTTTAAAAGAAGATTCCAATGTCCAATAATTTGATCACCATAAATTAAAAAATGAATAAAGAAATAAACTGATTGTCCCTAGTTTATTCCTTAAGTGAGTGTTTATATAAAGTTTATTAATGATTGAAAAAAGTGTCACAGTGTAGATTGGTCTTTTTGTATTTTTTTTTTAAGATAATTTATACTTATCACTTTCCTTTACATCTGATTTGTCTCTCCGAGTTGGTTTTTCTTTTATAATTTATTAAGTAGATTTTTTCATTCAATTTCCAATAATTCTGGTTATTAAATTCCTTTTTTCCATACTATTATTAATCATATCACTTTGGTCATTGCCATTTCATTTCTAGTTGATATATTGCTATTATATAATTATATTGAGCTGTATGAATTTTATGATCTGCTCTTCTCTGAATCTTATAATAGATTAACCGTTTTTTCTGTTAATGTTTGGTTGTCAAGGCAGCAAGCCTCAGATTCCTATTGGTGGAAAATATTCTTTACATTGTTAGGTCTTGCTCCTGAATTTTTACAAAATTAATACATATTTTTAAATTAGCATAACTTTCTTATACTACTTTAAATTTCTTTGATAATAACATTATTGGATTGCATTTCTTTTATACTTTAATTAGAAACCAAACATGACTTGTTTCGGTTCCGTATTTACTGATTTACTAATTTAACAGTTTTTTTTTTATATTAATTATTTTATAACTGGTTCTTTTGATATACATTAGGTGTCTTTAAATTTATATTATCAATTTTAATAGTATTCCCTACATTTTGGTCCTTACTTATTACTGCTATTATATCAAATTTTACAAATTACTGCCTCCTTCCTATAGGCTCCTTAGGCCTATATTACCTAACTTTCCTTAGACAGTTATTATAACATATTTGTAGAATTTCATGAAACAAAACTATTTTAACCATAACTACAATAAATTAACATGGAACATTTAATGATTTATAATCATTTTCAAAACATTATTCTATTCTTTCTAACATGCTATGCACATGCTATTTTTTAATACATTTCCTATCTCCCTATGCTCATTAACTATTATTTATTAAACATGTTTTTTTTTACCCTTCTATATATTCTTTTTAACACAAACAGATAACTATAACTATTACTTAACGATTATTTTCGTATTTTAACACATGAACTTTAGTTCTACCTATTCCATTTGTGTAGGCCTATTATGCATTAGTTTATTCACAGTTTGCATTCATCATTTTTTACTCAAGCATTAATTATTATTCATGCTACACATTATTACTACTGCTGCCTTTTAGTTAGTATATTTTTCTTGGTTCTGTTATTCACTTAATATTATATTATTCACTGTTTTTCTTTCTTTTCTTCACTTGGATCTAACCACACCACTCACCTTATCATTAACATTGGGTATGTATTATATAAGGGGTTTGTTCCCTTCATATTCTAATAACAATATTATTTAACATTACTTAATTTACATTTATGTCTTGGTAGTCTTACATGGGACTACTCACACTAATAACATAGCTTTGTACTTTCATAATTACATTTACTATTTTATTATTGGTTGACAAGGGGTTGTGATATGGTCACAAAGTTATTTATTTTCATCCTTCCCTTTGCCAATCACTTGGGTTTTGTCGTCTCAGTCCTTGTCTTGGTTTTAAGTTATTATTGTGCTATATTTTAATATTTTTGTTCATTAATTCCTTCATACTTTGACTTTCTTTATTCCTTTAGTGTTGCAACTCACTTTTTTATTAAATGGTAATTTCTTCTTTATTTGTGGGCTACCTTTTGTAACGTTATATAATGCCCCCCCCCATCAGAATTGATCATTTTTGAAAATACTATTATAGTCTTTGATGAAATTACCAGTTGAATTTTTTTTTTTTGTCTCATATTATCTATTCACCTTTAGCTTCTGCTTCATAATTCTTATATCTTCTATTCTGTTTTTATTAACCTGTTTTGTTACCTGATCTTCTCTGAATCTTAATTGGTGCTTTATCCTTATAATATTTATTTTTCCGAATTATCTCTAATATCATAGTTGGTACGGATTCAGAGGGGCTCTCTTGGCTACCATTACTCTGCCGTCCACACTATACTTACTGAGATCAGAGGAACATCATCTCTGCTCAGACAACAAATTGCTGGAACATATTCATTCACAATCGTTATATAAAACATTGAAAGTAGTCAACTTGTGACTAATAATAATAATAAAAATATTTTTTGGATAATTCACCCTGCTGTTGTTCAGATCATATTATTTCATAACAATAACATTCTTATTTATTCACTCTCTAGTCCTTTAGCTATATTTGAAGCAATTCTGTTGACAGATACTATTCATATATTTTGGTGGTTCTATTTTCATCTTAATGTTGGTTCATTTATTTCCATTTAATCATATAGTTCTTTATTGAATTACTTTGTTGCTTTGCATTATATTATACTATTCTTTTCCTTTTTAATTATATTATCCTTGAAAAATTATTCATTTAATTTCGTCCGTCTTGTTAGTCATTCTGTTCTAGTCAGTTAGTGATGATTGGTGATTGTATTTCTTCATGATACTTCTTTATAGATGCCTGGTTATTTGTCGTCTTTCCCCAAGAGATTGGTTCAGTGATGGGCTGTCTTCAGTTCTCACTGCCTCTATTAGTTTAAATGAGGGCTTCCCTCATCCTCCCTGTTTTCTAGTGGGTTTTGTTGTTGGTTCAGTAGTGGTTCCTGTCTGGTCCCAGGATTGTTGTCCACCGGTCTACAATTTCCTCGATATTGGAGGTCGTCATCGTGTTGTGACTGGTTATAATAATTGTGGTTCGTGTGTGTCCTCGGTTGGTACCGCCTCTGATTACCTTGAGGTTGTGAGTATATGTAATTCACGTTGTGTCGGTAGTTGTTGTGTCGGTTGTCTCCGTCTCCTTGATTATGCCGATTATCGTGGTAATCAGAATGGTTATTACCCCGATAATTATTATTCCCGTGATTGTTATTCGGGTTGTTATTATGGGTTCTATTCTGGTTACCATTTTGGTTTGTTTGAGGATTATTATTCCTATTCTGATTTTGTTGAGGGTCGTTGCCGTTGTACTTATTATATTTAGTATTCATTATGCGGTTTCGTTGATACTGTCCCTCGTGCTCATAATTCTCTAGAAAGTTAGCCATAGCTTGGATTGTCTTAATCTGGCTATATATTCGGGCGTTCTTTATCCCTTCCTCATAATGGTAGGATAGTTGTATCACTAAGCACTCCTCGGGAATTCTGGGCTCCAGATTACGGGCCATGCACACCTTGCCTAGGAAGTATGATGTTGGAGACTGTCTTGTGTGTGCCTCATACCGACCATTACTTAAGTCGTTTCTCACCATATTTTGGGTCGACTCCGACCAATACTTCTCCCTAAACTGTTTTTTAAATTCTGGTACATTCTGGATGTCGGGCCGTACTGCCGTCCACTAATTGTTGTGGGTATCCTTGAACATCTCATCAATCATTCCTCGGATAACATTCCACCGGGTCTCTCTATTCCTTGCTATCATCTCTTCTGCCCTCTTCAGGAACTCCATGGGGTTACGTTTGTAATTCCTAAAATTGATTAACTCCCGGTTATCGTTGTTGGTGGTATAAGTATTTTGACATGTTCTATCCCGCCATGAGTCCACTTCTTCTTGTAATTGTATCTCGCGTCAACGGATTTCCTCGATCTTCTCTTTATTTGTAGTCACTTGGCTTTCGACATTGTTTAGGTTGTTATATACTCTTTCCATTCGTTCGCCAATGTCTGTATGTACCTGTGCTATTCCTTCCTTATTCTCCTCCCGAATTTGATGCACTTCTTGCTTAATCTGCTCGCATTTTTCTACAGTTTCCTGTTGGAGTCCTTCAACCATCTTTTTATTTTCATTTTTGACGTTGTTTATTTTATTTTGTATTTCCTCACGGACTTGTATCACTGTTTTGTTGTTTTTTTTTTCTAATTTTTCATTTGTTTCGGCTATTTCTTGTTTCCTTTCTTCATTGTTTTTATCCACCTTTTGGTTAATTGTCACATGGACGTTCCCAATTCTTTCATTAATCCGCCTTAAATTCTCTTCATTTATTTGTCTGATCTCTTCCTTCATTTGTCTTAACTCTCATTAGTGTTCTCATTTTGTTTCCTAATATTTTCATTAGTTTCTTCATTTAATGATTCTAACCGTTTCTTCAATTCTTCCTTGTCTTCCTCTCTTTGTTTCTTGCCTTCCTCCTTGTCCTCCTTTCTCCGTTCTTCCATCTGTAGGAACATTTCCATTATTCTATCCAATTTCGTTTCTTCCTTGGTCCTGTTTGGTTCTGCTGGGGTTAATATTGTTTCCACATCTTCAACTGATGTTACTTCCTTTTCGGCGTCTGCCGTGCGTTTCTTTAATGCGGATCTTTTGTGCATTTCTGTTTATTTCTTTCGCAATCGCCGCTAAAATATAATGTTTTCTTTAATTTTAGCCTCACTAATTGGTCGCCAATTTGTTACGAACCCTGTCTTTATTGCCCGTGTTATTTTGCCACACGGATGCATCAGTTTGTTAGGGCCCACTCCTTACGGTTTACCAGCCACACGTTGGTTGCGTTTATTTGTTACGTACCAGAATTGTACCCGTTGAAGCCTTACCCTGCTTCGCCAACCTATTACCTTACTATATTTTATTGATGTGTTGTATTGGTTTGTTTCCCGATTTTAAGGCGCCAAATTGTTTTATTTCCAAAACAATTAAAATGATTCTTCTCACCTGTTTCTCCTTTTCTCTTATTTTAAATTAATCCAACTCGCCTGTGTCTTGTAGTTGATTTGAATTCGTTCCAAAAAATCAGGGTTACCAACCTCAATTTTTTTTTGTAAAACAAAATTTTCACCTTGACTATATTAAGGAATAAATTGTCTGTAAGGTTAACATAAATTAAATACACAATTGATAATAGTCAATGCTATATTATTTCTGTAGTGTTTTTTGTTAATTTCTTTTTTTTTTTAAACAACATGAAATATGTTTATAATATATATTTTGCTCCTTTTCTTGTTCTTTACTAGCTCAGCAGTTGGCAATAGTGTTCTCTTAGTATACAGGGTGTAGTTGATTAAAACGTTATGTTTTATTTTAATTATTTTAATTCAATTGGTTTCTTGTGATTGCAAGAAAGTTAATAACAGATCTTTAGAAAGTACAAAACTTCACATAAAACATACCTAAATTATATACAGTTTCTTAATAAATTACTTCTTAGCTTATATTACATGTGTTGGATCAAGTTGGTGAATAGGTTATTAGTTCGTTTTAAAAGAAGATTCCAATGTCCAATAATTTGATCACCATAAATTAAAAAATGAATAAAGAAATAAACTGATTGTCCCTAGTTTATTCCTTAAGTGAGTGTTTATATAAAGTTTATTAATGATTGAAAAAAGTGTCACAGTGTAGATTGGTCTTTTTGTATTTTTTTTTTAAGATAATTTATACTTATCACTTTCCTTTACATCTGATTTGTCTCTCCGAGTTGGTTTTTCTTTTATAATTTATTAAGTAGATTTTTTCATTCAATTTCCAATAATTCTGGTTATTAAATTCCTTTTTTCCATACTATTATTAATCATATCACTTTGGTCATTGCCATTTCATTTCTAGTTGATATATTGCTATTATATAATTATATTGAGCTGTATGAATTTTATGATCTGCTCTTCTCTGAATCTTATAATAGATTAACCGTTTTTTCTGTTAATGTTTGGTTGTCAAGGCAGCAAGCCTCAGATTCCTATTGGTGGAAAATATTCTTTACATTGTTAGGTCTTGCTCCTGAATTTTTACAAAATTAATACATATTTTTAAATTAGCATAACTTTCTTATACTACTTTAAATTTCTTTGATAATAACATTATTGGATTGCATTTCTTTTATACTTTAATTAGAAACCAAACATGACTGGTTTCGGTTCCGTATTTACTGATTTACTAATTTAATAGTTTTTTTTTTTATATTAATTATTTTATAACTGGTTCTTTTGATATACATTAGGTGTCCTTAAATTTATATTATCAATTTTAATAGTATTCCCTACATTTTGGTCCTTACTTATTACTGCTATTATATCAAATTTTACAAATTACTGCCTCCTTCCTATAGGCTCCTTAGGCCTATATTACCTAACTTTCCTTATACAGTTATTATAACATATTTGTAGAATTTCATGAAACAAAACTATTTTAACCATAACTGCAATAAATTAACATGGAACATTTAATTATTTATAATCATTTTCAAAACATTATTCTATTCTTTCTAACATGCTATGCACATGCTATTTTTTAATACATTTCCTATCTCCCTATGCTCATTAACTATTATTTATTAAACATGTTTTTTTTTACCCTTCTATATATTCTTTTTAACACAAACAGATAACTATAACTATTACTTAACTATTATTTTCGTATTTTAACACATGAACTTTAGTTCTACCTATTCCATTTGTGTAGGCCTATTATGCATTAGTTTATTCACAGTTTGCATTCATCATTTTTTACTCAAGCATTAATTATTATTCATGCTACACATTATTACTACTGCTGCCTTTTAGTTAGTATATTTTTCTTGGTTCTGTTATTCACTTAATATTATATTATTCACTGTTTTTCTTTCTTTTCTTCACTTGGATCTAACCACACCACTCACCTTATCATTAACATTTTGTATGTATTATATAAGGGGTTTGTTCCCTTCATATTCTAATAACAATATTATTTAACATTACTTAATTTACATTTATGTCTTGGTAGTCTTACATGGGACTACTCACACTAATAACATAGCTTTGTACTTTCATAATTACATTTACTATTTTATTATTGGTTGACAAGGGGTTGTGATATGGTCACAAAGTTATTTATTTTCATCCTTCCCTTTGCCAATCACTTGGGTTTTGTCGTCTCAGTCCTTGTCTTGGTTTTAAGTTATTATTGTGCTATATTTTAATATTTTTGTTCATTAATTCCTTCATACTTTGACTTTATTCCTTTAGTGTTGCAACTCACTTTTTTATTAAATGGTAATTTCTTCTTTATTTGTGGGCTACCTTTTGTAACGTTATATAATGCCCCCCCCATCAGAATTGATCATTTTTGAAAATACTATTATAGTCTTTGATGAAATTATCAGTTGAATTGTTTTTTTTTTCTCATATTATCTATTCACCTTTAGCTTCTGCTTCATAATTCTTATATCTTCTATTCTGTTTTTATTAACCTGTTTTGTTACCTGATCTTCTCTGAATCTTAATTGGTGCTTTATCCTTATAATATTTATTTTTCCGAATTATCTCTAATATCATAGTTGGTACGGATTCAGAGGGGCTCTCTTGGCTACCATTACTCTGGCGTCCACACTATACTTACTGAGATCAGAGGAACATCATCTCTGCTCAGACAACAAATTGCTGGAACATATTCATTCACAATCGTTATATAAAACATTGAAAGTAGTCAACTTGTGACTAATAATAATAATAAAAATATTTTTTGGATAATTCACCCTGCTGTTGTTCAGATCATATTATTTCATAACAATAACATTCTTATTTATTCACTCTCTAGTCCTTTAGCTATATTTGAAGCAATTCTGTTGACAGATACTATTCATATATTTTGGTGGTTCTATTTTCATCTTAATGTTGGTTCATTTATTTCCATTTAATCATATAGTTCTTTATTGAATTACTTTGTTGCTTTGCATTATATTATACTATTCTTTTCCTTTTTAATTATATTATCCTTGAAAAATTATTCATTTAATTTCGTCCGTCTTGTTAGTCATTCTGTTCTAGTCAGTTAGTGATGATTGGTGATTGTATTTCTTCATGATACTTCTTTATAGATGCCTGGTTATTTGTCGTCTTTCCCCAAGAGATTGGTTCAGTGATGGGCTGTCTTCAGTTCTCACTGCCTCTATTAGTTTAAATGAGGGCTTCCCTCATCCTCCCTGTTTTCTAGTGGGTTTTGTTGTTGGTTCAGTAGTGGTTCCTGTCTGGTCCCAGGATTGTTGTCCACCGGTCTACAATTTCCTCGATATTGGAGGTCGTCATCGTGTTGTGACTGGTTATAATAATTGTGGTTCGTGTGTGTCCTCGGTTGGTACCGCCTCTGATTACCTTGAGGTTGTGAGTATATGTAATTCACGTTGTGTCGGTAGTTGTTGTGTCGGTTGTCTCCGTCTCCTTGATTATGCCGATTATCGTGGTAATCAGAATGGTTATTACCCCGATAATTATTATTCCCGTGATTGTTATTCGGGTTGTTATTATGGGTTCTATTCTGGTTACCATTTTGGTTTGTTTGAGGATTATTATTCCTATTCTGATTTTGTTGAGGGTCGTTGCCGTTGTACTTATTATATTTAGTATTCATTATGCGGTTTCGTTGATACTGTCCCTCGTGCTCATAATTCTCTAGAAAGTTAGCCATAGCTTGGATTGTCTTAATCTGGCTATATATTCGGGCGTTCTTTATCCCTTCCTCATAATGGTAGGATAGTTGTATCACTAAGCACTCCTCGGGAATTCTGGGCTCCAGATTACGGGCCATGCACACCTTGCCTAGGAAGTATGATGTTGGAGACTGTCTTGTGTGTGCCTCATACCGACCATTACTTAAGTCGTTTCTCACCATATTTTGGGTCGACTCCGACCAATACTTCTCCCTAAACTGTTTTTTAAATTCTGGTACATTCTGGATGTCGGGCCGTACTGCCGTCCACTAATTGTTGTGGGTATCCTTGAACATCTCATCAATCATTCCTCGGATAACATTCCACCGGGTCTCTCTATTCCTTGCTATCATCTCTTCTGCCCTCTTCAGGAACTCCATGGGGTTACGTTTGTAATTCCTAAAATTGATTAACTCCCGGTTATCGTTGTTGGTGGTATAAGTATTTTGACATGTTCTATCCCGCCATGAGTCCACTTCTTCTTGTAATTGTATCTCGCGTCAACGGATTTCCTCGATCTTCTCTTTATTTGTAGTCACTTGGCTTTCGACATTGTTTAGGTTGTTATATACTCTTTCCATTCGTTCGCCAATGTCTGTATGTACCTGTGCTATTCCTTCCTTATTCTCCTCCCGAATTTGATGCACTTCTTGCTTAATCTGCTCGCATTTTTCTACAGTTTCCTGTTGGAGTCCTTCAACCATCTTTTTATTTTCATTTTTGACGTTGTTTATTTTATTTTGTATTTCCTCACGGACTTGTATCACTGTTTTGTTGTTTTTTTTTTCTAATTTTTCATTTGTTTCGGCTATTTCTTGTTTCCTTTCTTCATTGTTTTTATCCACCTTTTGGTTAATTGTCACATGGACGTTCCCAATTCTTTCATTAATCCGCCTTAAATTCTCTTCATTTATTTGTCTGATCTCTTCCTTCATTTGTCTTAACTCTCATTAGTGTTCTCATTTTGTTTCCTAATATTTTCATTAGTTTCTTCATTTAATGATTCTAACCGTTTCTTCAATTCTTCCTTGTCTTCCTCTCTTTGTTTCTTGCCTTCCTCCTTGTCCTCCTTTCTCCGTTCTTCCATCTGTAGGAACATTTCCATTATTCTATCCAATTTCGTTTCTTCCTTGGTCCTGTTTGGTTCTGCTGGGGTTAATATTGTTTCCACATCTTCAACTGATGTTACTTCCTTTTCGGCGTCTGCCGTGCGTTTCTTTAATGCGGATCTTTTGTGCATTTCTGTTTATTTCTTTCGCAATCGCCGCTAAAATATAATGTTTTCTTTAATTTTAGCCTCACTAATTGGTCGCCAATTTGTTACGAACCCTGTCTTTATTGCCCGTGTTATTTTGCCACACGGATGCATCAGTTTGTTAGGGCCCACTCCTTACGGTTTACCAGCCACACGTTGGTTGCGTTTATTTGTTACGTACCAGAATTGTACCCGTTGAAGCCTTACCCTGCTTCGCCAACCTATTACCTTACTATATTTTATTGATGTGTTGTATTGGTTTGTTTCCCGATTTTAAGGCGCCAAATTGTTTTATTTCCAAAACAATTAAAATGATTCTTCTCACCTGTTTCTCCTTTTCTCTTATTTTAAATTAATCCAACTCGCCTGTGTCTTGTAGTTGATTTGAATTCGTTCCAAAAAATCAGGGTTACCAACCTCAATTTTTTTTTGTAAAACAAAATTTTCACCTTGACTATATTAAGGAATAAATTGTCTGTAAGGTTAACATAAATTAAATACACAATTGATAATAGTCAATGCTATATTATTTCTGTAGTGTTTTTTGTTAATTTCTTTTTTTTTTTAAACAACATGAAATATGTTTATAATATATATTTTGCTCCTTTTCTTGTTCTTTACTAGCTCAGCAGTTGGCAATAGTGTTCTCTTAGTATACAGGGTGTAGTTGATTAAAACGTTATGTTTTATTTTAATTATTTTAATTCAATTGGTTTCTTGTGATTGCAAGAAAGTTAATAACAGATCTTTAGAAAGTACAAAACTTCACATAAAACATACCTAAATTATATACAGTTTCTTAATAAATTACTTCTTAGCTTATATTACATGTGTTGGATCAAGTTGGTGAATAGGTTATTAGTTCGTTTTAAAAGAAGATTCCAATGTCCAATAATTTGATCACCATAAATTAAAAAATGAATAAAGAAATAAACTGATTGTCCCTAGTTTATTCCTTAAGTGAGTGTTTATATAAAGTTTATTAATGATTGAAAAAAGTGTCACAGTGTAGATTGGTCTTTTTGTATTTTTTTTTTAAGATAATTTATACTTATCACTTTCCTTTACATCTGATTTGTCTCTCCGAGTTGGTTTTTCTTTTATAATTTATTAAGTAGATTTTTTCATTCAATTTCCAATAATTCTGGTTATTAAATTCCTTTTTTCCATACTATTATTAATCATATCACTTTGGTCATTGCCATTTCATTTCTAGTTGATATATTGCTATTATATAATTATATTGAGCTGTATGAATTTTATGATCTGCTCTTCTCTGAATCTTATAATAGATTAACCGTTTTTTCTGTTAATGTTTGGTTGTCAAGGCAGCAAGCCTCAGATTCCTATTGGTGGAAAATATTCTTTACATTGTTAGGTCTTGCTCCTGAATTTTTACAAAATTAATACATATTTTTAAATTAGCATAACTTTCTTATACTACTTTAAATTTCTTTGATAATAACATTATTGGATTGCATTTCTTTTATACTTTAATTAGAAACCAAACATGACTGGTTTCGGTTCCGTATTTACTGATTTACTAATTTAATAGTTTTTTTTTTATATTAATTATTTTATAACTGGTTCTTTTGATATACATTAGGTGTCCTTAAATTTATATTATCAATTTTAATAGTATTCCCTACATTTTGGTCCTTACTTATTACTGCTATTATATCAAATTTTACAAATTACTGCCTCCTTCCTATAGGCTCCTTAGGCCTATATTACCTAACTTTCCTTATACAGTTATTATAACATATTTGTAGAATTTCATGAAACAAAACTATTTTAACCATAACTGCAATAAATTAACATGGAACATTTAATTATTTATAATCATTTTCAAAACATTATTCTATTCTTTCTAACATGCTATGCACATGCTATTTTTTAATACATTTCCTATCTCCCTATGCTCATTAACTATTATTTATTAAACATGTTTTTTTTTACCCTTCTATATATTCTTTTTAACACAAACAGATAACTATAACTATTACTTAACTATTATTTTCGTATTTTAACACATGAACTTTAGTTCTACCTATTCCATTTGTGTAGGCCTATTATGCATTAGTTTATTCACAGTTTGCATTCATCATTTTTTACTCAAGCATTAATTATTATTCATGCTACACATTATTACTACTGCTGCCTTTTAGTTAGTATATTTTTCTTGGTTCTGTTATTCACTTAATATTATATTATTCACTGTTTTTCTTTCTTTTCTTCACTTGGATCTAACCACACCACTCACCTTATCATTAACATTTTGTATGTATTATATAAGGGGTTTGTTCCCTTCATATTCTAATAACAATATTATTTAACATTACTTAATTTACATTTATGTCTTGGTAGTCTTACATGGGACTACTCACACTAATAACATAGCTTTGTACTTTCATAATTACATTTACTATTTTATTATTGGTTGACAAGGGGTTGTGATATGGTCACAAAGTTATTTATTTTCATCCTTCCCTTTGCCAATCACTTGGGTTTTGTCGTCTCAGTCCTTGTCTTGGTTTTAAGTTATTATTGTGCTATATTTTAATATTTTTGTTCATTAATTCCTTCATACTTTGACTTTATTCCTTTAGTGTTGCAACTCACTTTTTTATTAAATGGTAATTTCTTCTTTATTTGTGGGCTACCTTTTGTAACGTTATATAATGCCCCCCCCCATCAGAATTGATCATTTTTGAAAATACTATTATAGTCTTTGATGAAATTATCAGTTGAATTGTTTTTTTTTTCTCATATTATCTATTCACCTTTAGCTTCTGCTTCATAATTCTTATATCTTCTATTCTGTTTTTATTAACCTGTTTTGTTACCTGATCTTCTCTGAATCTTAATTGGTGCTTTATCCTTATAATATTTATTTTTCCGAATTATCTCTAATATCATAGTTGGTACGGATTCAGAGGGGCTCTCTTGGCTACCATTACTCTGGCGTCCACACTATACTTACTGAGATCAGAGGAACATCATCTCTGCTCAGACAACAAATTGCTGGAACATATTCATTCACAATCGTTATATAAAACATTGAAAGTAGTCAACTTGTGACTAATAATAATAATAAAAATATTTTTTGGATAATTCACCCTGCTGTTGTTCAGATCATATTATTTCATAACAATAACATTCTTATTTATTCACTCTCTAGTCCTTTAGCTATATTTGAAGCAATTCTGTTGACAGATACTATTCATATATTTTGGTGGTTCTATTTTCATCTTAATGTTGGTTCATTTATTTCCATTTAATCATATAGTTCTTTATTGAATTACTTTGTTGCTTTGCATTATATTATACTATTCTTTTCCTTTTTAATTATATTATCCTTGAAAAATTATTCATTTAATTTCGTCCGTCTTGTTAGTCATTCTGTTCTAGTCAGTTAGTGATGATTGGTGATTGTATTTCTTCATGATACTTCTTTATAGATGCCTGGTTATTTGTCGTCTTTCCCCAAGAGATTGGTTTAGTGATGGGCTGTCTTCAGTTCTCACTGCCTCTATTAGTTTAAATGAGGGCGTCCCTCATCCTCCCTGTTTTCTTGTGGGTTTTGTTGTTGGTTCGGTAGTGGTTCCTGTCTGGTCCCAGGATTGTTGTCCACCGGTCTACAATTTCCTCGATATTGGAGGTCGTCATCGTGTTGTGACTGGTTATAATAATTGTGGTTCGTGTGTGTCCTCGGTTGGTACCGCCTCTGATTACCTTGAGGTCGTGAGTATATGTAATTCACGTTGTGTTGGTAGTTGTTGTGTCGGTTGTCTCCGTCTCCTTGATTATGCCGATTATCGTGGTAATCAGAATGGTTATTACCCCGATAATTATTATTCCCGTGATTGTTATTCGGGTTGTTATTATGGGTTCTATTCTGGTTACCATTTTGGTTTGTTTGAGGATTATTATTCCTATTCTGATTTTGTTGAGGGTCATTGCCGTTGTACTTATTATATTTAGTATTCATTATGCGGTTTCGTTGATACTGTCCCTCGTGCTCATAATTCTCTAGAAAGTTAGCCATAGCTTGGATTGTCTTAATCTGGCTATATATTCGGGCGTTCTTTATCCCTTCCTCATAATGGTAGGATAGTTGTATCACTAAGCACTCCTCGGGAATTCTGGGCTACAGATTACGGGCCATGCACACCTTGCCTAGGAAGTATGATGTTGGAGACTGTCTTGTGTGTGCCTCATACCGACCATTACTTAAGTCGTTTCTCACCATATTTTGGGTCGACTCCGACCAATACTTCTCCCTAAACTTTTTTTTAAATTCTGGTACATTCTGGATGTCAGGCCGTACTGCCGTCCACTAATTGTTGTGGGTATCCTTGAACATCTCATCAATCATTCCTCGGATAACATTCCACCGGGTCTCTCTATTCCTTGCTATCATCTCTTCTGCCCTCTTCAGGAACTCCATGGGGTTACGTTTGTAATTCCTAAAATTGATTAACTCCCGGTTATCGTTGTTGGTGGTATAAGTATTTTGACATGTTCTATCCCGCCATGAGTCCACTTCTTCTTGTAATTGTATCTCGCGTCAACGGATTTCCTCGATCTTCTCTTTATTTGTAGTCACTTGGCTTTCGACATTGTTTAGGTTGTTATATACTCTTTCCATTCGTTCGCCAATGTCTGTATGTACCTGTGCTATTCCTTCCTTATTCTCCTCCCGAATTTGATGCACTTCTTGCTTAATCTGCTCGCATTTTTCTACAGTTTCCTGTTGGAGTCCTTCAACCATCTTTTTATTTTCATTTTTGACGTTGTTTATTTTATTTTGTATTTCCTCACGGACTTGTATCACTGTTTTGTTGTTTTTTTTTTCTAATTTTTCATTTGTTTCGGCTATTTCTTGTTTCCTTTCTTCATTGTTTTTATCCACCTTTTGGTTAATTGTCACATGGACGTTCCCAATTCTTTCATTAATCCGCCTTAAATTCTTTTCATTTATTTGTCTGATCTCTTCCTTCATTTGTCTTAACTCTCATTAGTGTTCTCATTTTGTTTCCTAATATTTTCATTAGTTTCTTCATTTAATGATTCTAACCGTTTCTTCAATTCTTCCTTGTCTTCCTCTCTTTGTTTCTTGCCTTCCTCCTTGTCCTCCTTTCTCCGTTCTTCCATCTGTAGGAACATTTCCATTAGTCTATCCAATTTCGTTTCTTCCTTGGTCCTGTTTGGTTCTGCTGGGGTTAATATTGTTTCCACATCTTCAACTGATGTTACTTCCTTTTCGGCGTCTGCCGTGCGTTTCTTTAATGCGGATCTTTTGTGCATTTCTGTTTATTTCTTTCGCAATCGCCGCTAAAATATAATGTTTTCTTTAATTTTAGCCTCACTAATTGGTCGCCAATTTGTTACGAACCCTGTCTTTATTGCCCGTGTTATTTTGCCACACGGATGCATCAATTTGTTAGGGCCCACTCCTTACGGTTTACCAGCCACACGTTGGTTGCGTTTATTTGTTACGTACCAGAATTGTACCCGTTGAAGCCTTACCCTGCTTCGCCAACCTATTACCTTACTATATTTTATTGATGTGTTGTATTGGTTTGTTTCCCGATTTTAAGGCGCCAAATTGTTTTATTTCCAAAACAATTAAAATGATTCTTCTCACCTGTTTCTCCTTTTCTCTTATTTTAAATTAATCCAACTCGCCTGTGTCTTGTAGTTGATTTGAATTCGTTCCAAAAAATCAGGGTTACCAACCTCAATTTTTTTTTGTAAAACAAAATTTTCACCTTGACTATATTAAGGAATAAATTGTCTGTAAGGTTAACATAAATTAAATACACAATTGATAATAGTCAATACTATATTATTTCTGTAGTGTTTTTTGTTAATTTCTTTTTTTTTTTAAACAACATGAAATATGTTTATAATATATATTTTGCTCCTTTTCTTGTTCTTTACTAGCTCAGCAGTTGGCAATAGTGTTCTCTTAGTATACAGGGTGTAGTTGATTAAAACGTTATGTTTTATTTTAATTATTTTAATTCAATTGGTTTCTTGTGATTGCAAGAAAGTTAATAACAGATCTTTAGAAAGTACAAAACTTCACATAAAACATACTTAAATTATATACAGTTTCTTAATAAATTACTTCTTAGCTTATATTACATGTGTTGGATCAAGTTGGTGAATAGGTTATTAGTTCGTTTTAAAAGAAGATTCCAATGTCCAATAATTTGATCACCATAAATTAAAAAGTGAATAAAGAAATAAACTGATTGTCCCTAGTTTATTCCTTAAGTGAGTGTTTATATAAAGTTTATTAATGATTGAAAAAAGTGTCACAGTGTAGATTGGTCTTTTTGTATTTTTTTTTTAAGATAATTTATACTTATCACTTTCCTTTACATCTGATTTGTCTCTCCGAGTTGGTTTTTCTTTTATAATTTATTAAGTAGATTTTTTTCATTCAATTTCCAATAATTCTGGTTATTAAATTCCTTTTTTCCATACTATTATTAATCATATCACTTTGGTCATTGCCATTTCATTTCTAGTTGATATATTGCTATTATATAATTATATTGAGCTGTATGAATTTTATGATCTGCTCTTCTCTGAATCTTATAATAGATTAACCGTTTTTTCTGTTAATGTTTGGTTGTCAAGGCAGCAAGCCTCAGATTCCTATTGGTGGAAAATATTCTTTACATTGTTAGGTCTTGCTCCTGAATTTTTACAAAATTAATACATATTTTTAAATTAGCATAACTTTCTTATACTACTTTAAATTTCTTTGATAATAACATTATTGGATTGCATTTCTTTTATACTTTAATTAGAAACCAAACATGACTGGTTTCGGTTCCGTATTTACTGATTTACTAATTTAATAGTTTTTTTTTTTTATATTAATTATTTTATAACTGGTTCTTTTGATATACATTAGGTGTCCTTAAATTTATATTATCAATTTTAATAGTATTCCCTACATTTTGGTCCTTACTTATTACTGCTATTATATCAAATTTTACAAATTACTGCCTCCTTCCTATAGGCTCCTTAGGCCTATATTACCTAACTTTCCTTATACAGTTATTATAACATATTTGTAGAATTTCATGAAACAAAACTATTTTAACCATAACTGCAATAAATTAACATGGAACATTTAATTATTTATAATCATTTTCAAAACATTATTCTATTCTTTCTAACATGCTATGCACATGCTATTTTTTAATACATTTCCTATCTCCCTATGCTCATTAACTATTATTTATTAAACATGTTTTTTTTTACCCTTCTATATATTCTTTTTAACACAAACAGATAACTATAACTATTACTTAACTATTATTTTCGTATTTTAACACATGAACTTTAGTTCTACCTATTCCATTTGTGTAGGCCTATTATGCATTAGTTTATTCACAGTTTGCATTCATCATTTTTTACTCAAGCATTAATTATTATTCATGCTACACATTATTACTACTGCTGCCTTTTAGTTAGTATATTTTTCTTGGTTCTGTTATTCACTTAATATTATATTATTCACTGTTTTTCTTTCTTTTCTTCACTTGGATCTAACCACACCACTCACCTTATCATTAACATTTTGTATGTATTATATAAGGGGTTTGTTCCCTTCATATTCTAATAACAATATTATTTAACATTACTTAATTTACATTTATGTCTTGGTAGTCTTACATGGGACTACTCACACTAATAACATAGCTTTGTACTTTCATAATTACATTTACTATTTTATTATTGGTTGACAAGGGGTTGTGATATGGTCACAAAGTTATTTATTTTTATCCTTCCCTTTGCCAATCACTTGGGTTTTGTCGTCTCAGTCCTTGTCTTGGTTTTAAGTTATTATTGTGCTATATTTTAATATTTTTGTTCATTAATTCCTTCATACTTTGACTTTATTCCTTTAGTGTTGCAACTCACTTTTTTATTAAATGGTAATTTCTTCTTTATTTGTGGGCTACCTTTTGTAACGTTATATAATGCCCCCCCCATCAGAATTGATCATTTTTGAAAATACTATTATAGTCTTTGATGAAATTATCAGTTGAATTGTTTTTTATTTCTCATATTATCTATTCACCTTTAGCTTCTGCTTCATAATTCTTATATCTTCTATTCTGTTGTTATTAACCTGTTTTGTTACCTGATCTTCTCTGAATCTTAATTGGTGCTTTATCCTTATAATATTTATTTTTCCGAATTATCTCTAATATCATAGTTGGTACGGATTCAGAGGGGCTCTCTTGGCTACCATTACTCTGCCGTCCACACTATACTTACTGAGATCAGAGGAACATCATCTCTGCTCAGACAACAAATTGCTGGAACATATTCATTCACAATCGTTATATAAAACATTGAAAGTAGTCAACTTGTGACTAATAATAATAATAAAAATATTTTTTGGATAATTCACCCTGCTGTTGTTCAGATCATATTATTTCATAACAATAACATTCTTATTTATTCACTCTCTAGTCCTTTAGCTATATTTGAAGCAATTCTGTTGACAGATACTATTCATATATTTTGGTGGTTCTATTTTCATCTTAATGTTGGTTCATTTATTTCCATTTAATCATATAGTTCTTTATTGAATTACTTTGTTGCTTTGCATTATATTATACTATTCTTTTCCTTTTTAATTATATTATCCTTGAAAAATTATTCATTTAATTTCGTCCGTCTTGTTAGTCATTCTGTTCTAGTCAGTTAGTGATGATTGGTGATTGTATTTCTTCATGATACTTCTTTATAGATGCCTGGTTATTTGTCGTCTTTCCCCAAGAGATTGGTTTAGTGATGGGCTGTCTTCAGTTCTCACTGCCTCTATTAGTTTAAATGAGGGCGTCCCTCATCCTCCCTGTTTTCTTGTGGGTTTTGTTGTTGGTTCGGTAGTGGTTCCTGTCTGGTCCCAGGATTGTTGTCCACCGGTCTACAATTTCCTCCATATTGGAGGTTGTCATCGTGTTGTGACTGGTTATAATAATTGTGGTTCGTGTGTGTCCTCGGTTGGTACCGCCTCTGATTACCTTGAGGTCGTGAGTATATGTAATTCACGTTGTGTTGGTAGTTGTTGTGTCGGTTGTCTCCGTCTCCTTGATTATGCCGATTATCGTGGTAATCAGAATGGTTATTACCCCGATAATTATTATTCCCGTGATTGTTATTCGGGTTGTTATTATGGGTTCTATTCTGGTTACCATTTTGGTTTGTTTGAGGATTATTATTCCTATTCTGATTTTGTTGAGGGTCATTGCCGTTGTACTTATTATATTTAGTATTCATTATGCGGTTTCGTTGATACTGTCCCTCGTGCTCATAATTCTCTAGAAAGTTAGCCATAGCTTGGATTGTCTTAATCTGGCTATATATTCGGGCGTTCTTTATCCCTTCCTCATAATGGTAGGATAGTTGTATCACTAAGCACTCCTCGGGAATTCTGGGCTACAGATTACGGGCCATGCACACCTTGCCTAGGAAGTATGATGTTGGAGACTGTCTTGTGTGTGCCTCATACCGACCATTACTTAAGTCGTTTCTCACCATATTTTGGGTCGACTCCGACCAATACTTCTCCCTAAACTGTTTTTTAAATTCTGGTACATTCTGGATGTCAGGCCGTACTGCCGTCCACTAATTGTTGTGGGTATCCTTGAACATCTCATCAATCATTCCTCGGATAACATTCCACCGGGTCTCTCTATTCCTTGCTATCATCTCTTCTGCCCTCTTCAGGAACTCCATGGGGTTACGTTTGTAATTCCTAAAATTGATTAACTCCCGGTTATCGTTGTTGGTGGTATAAGTATTTTGACATGTTCTATCCCGCCATGAGTCCACTTCTTCTTGTAATTGTATCTCGCGTCAACGGATTTCCTCGATCTTCTCTTTATTTGTAGTCACTTGGCTTTCGACATTGTTTAGGTTGTTATATACTCTTTCCATTCGTTCGCCAATGTCTGTATGTACCTGTGCTATTCCTTCCTTATTCTCCTCCCGAATTTGATGCACTTCTTGCTTAATCTGCTCGCATTTTTCTACAGTTTCCTGTTGGAGTCCTTCAACCATCTTTTTATTTTCATTTTTGACGTTGTTTATTTTATTTTGTATTTCCTCACGGACTTGTATCACTGTTTTGTTGTTTTTTTTTTCTAATTTTTCATTTGTTTCGGCTATTTCTTGTTTCCTTTCTTCATTGTTTTTATCCACCTTTTGGTTAATTGTCACATGGACGTTCTCAGTTCTTTCATTAATCCGCCTTAAATTCTCTTCATTTATTTGTCTGATCTCTTCCTTCATTTGTCTTAAACTCTCATTAGTGTTCTCATTTTGTTTCCTAATATTTTCAGTAGTTTCTTCATTTAATGATTCTAACCGTGTCTTCAATTCTTCCTTGTCTTCCTCTCTTTGTTTCTTGCCTTCCTCCTTGTCCTCCTTTCTCCGTTCTTCCATCTGTAGGAACATTTCCATTAGTCTATCCAATTTCGTTTCTTCCTTGGTCCTGTTTGGTTCTGCTGGGGTTAATATTGTTTCCACATCTTCAACTGATGTTACTTCCTTTTCGGCGTCTGCCGTGCGTTTCTTTAATGCGGATCTTTTGTGCATTTCTGTTTATTTCTTTCGCAATCGCCGCTAAAATATAATGTTTTCTTTAATTTTAGCCTCACTAATTGGTCGCCAATTTGTTACGAACCCTGTCTTTATTGCCCGTGTTATTTTGCCACACGGATGCATCAATTTGTTAGGGCCCACTCCTTACGGTTTACCAGCCACACGTTGGTTGCGTTTATTTGTTACGTACCAGAATTGTACCCGTTGAAGCCTTACCCTGCTTCGCCAACCTATTACCTTACTATATTTTATTGATGTGTTGTATTGGTTTGTTTCCCGATTTTAAGGCGCCAAATTGTTTTATTTCCAAAACAATTAAAATGATTCTTCTCACCTGTTTCTCCTTTTCTCTTATTTTAAATTAATCCAACTCGCCTGTGTCTTGTAGTTGATTTGAATTCGTTCCAAAAAATCAGGGTTACCAACCTCAATTTTTTTTTGTAAAACAAAATTTTCACCTTGACTATATTAAGGAATAAATTGTCTGTAAGGTTAACATAAATTAAATACACAATTGATAATAGTCAATACTATATTATTTCTGTAGTGTTTTTTGTTAATTTCTTTTTTTTTTTAAACAACATGAAATATGTTTATAATATATATTTTGCTCCTTTTCTTGTTCTTTACGAGCTCAGCAGTTGGCAATTGTGATCTCTTAGTATACAGGGTGTAGTTGATTAAAACGTTATGTTTTATTTTAATTATTTTAATTCAATTGGTTTCTTGTGTTTGCAAGAAAGTTAATAACAGATCTTTAGAAAGTACAAAACTTCACATAAAACATACTTAAATTATATACAGTTTCTTAATAAATTACTTCTTAGCTTATATTACATGTGTTGGATCAAGTTGGTGAATAGGTTATTAGTTCGTTTTAAAAGAAGATTCCAATGTCCAATAATTTGATCACCATAAATTAAAAAGTGAATAAAGAAATAAACTGATTGTCCCTAGTTTATTCCTTAAGTGAGTGTTTATATAAAGTTTATTAATGATTGAAAAAAAGTGTCACAGTGTAGATTGGTCTTTTTGTATTTTTTTTTAAGATAATTTATACTTATCACTTTCCTTTACATCTGATTTGTCTCTCCGAGTTGGTTTTTCTTTTATAATTTATTAAGTAGATTTTTTTCATTCAATTTCCAATAATTCTGGTTATTAAATTCCTTTTTTCCATACTATTATTAATCATATCACTTTGGTCATTGCCATTTCATTTCTAGTTGATATATTGGTATTATATAATTATATTGAGCTGTATGAATTTTATGATCTGCTCTTCTCTGAATCTTATAATAGATTAACCGTTTTTTCTGTTAATGTTTGGTTGTCAAGGCAGCAAGCCTCAGATTCCTATTGGTGGAAAATATTCTTTACATTGTTAGGTCTTGCTCCTGAATTTTTACAAAATTAATACATATTTTTAAATTAGCATAACTTTCTTATACTACTTTAAATTTCTTTGATAATAACATTATTGGATTGCATTTCTTTTATACTTTAATTAGAAACCAAACATGACTTGTTTCGGTTCCGTATTTACTGATTTACTAATTTAACAGTTTTTTTTTTATATTAATTATTTTATAACTGGTTCTTTTGATATACATTAGGTGTCCTTAAATTTATATTATCAATTTTAATAGTATTCCCTACATTTTGGTCCTTACTTATTACTGCTATTATATCAAATTTTACAAATTACTGCCTCCTTCCTATAGGCTCCTTAGGCCTATATTACCTAACTTTCCTTATACAGTTATTATAACATATTTGTAGAATTTCATGAAACAAAACTATTTTAACCATAACTACAATAAATTAACATGGAACATTTAATGATTTATAATCATTTTCAAAACATTATTCTATTCTTTCTAACATGCTATGCACATGCTATTTTTTAATACATTTCCTATCTCCCTATGCTCATTAACTATTATTTATTAAACATGTTTTTTTTTACCCTTCTATATATTCTTTTTAACACAAACAGATAACTATAACTATTACTTAACTATTATTTTCGTATTTTAACACATGAACTTTAGTTCTACCTATTCCATTTGTGTAGGCCTATTATGCATTAGTTTATTCACAGTTTGCATTCATCATTTTTTACTCAAGCATTAATTATTATTCATGCTACACATTATTACTACTGCTGCCTTTTAGTTAGTATATTTTTCTCGGTTCTGTTATTCACTTAATATTATATTATTCACTGTTTTTCTTTCTTTTCTTCACTTGGATCTAACCACACCACTCACCTTATCATTAACATTGGGTATGTATTATATAAGGGGTTTGTTCCCTTCATATTCTAATAACAATATTATTTAACATTACTTAATTTACATTTATGTCTTGGTAGTCTTACATGGGACTACTCACACTAATAACATAGCTTTGTACTTTCATAATTACATTTACTATTTTATTATTGGTTGACAAGGGGTTGTGATATGGTCACAAAGTTATTTATTTTCATCCTTCCCTTTGCCAATCACTTGGGTTTTGTCGTCTCAGTCCTTGTCTTGGTTTTAAGTTATTATTGTGCTATATTTTAATATTTTTGTTCATTAATTCCTTCATACTTTGACTTTATTCCTTTAGTGTTGCAACTCACTTTTTTATTAAATGGTAATTTCTTCTTTATTTGTGGGCTACCTTTTGTAACATTATATAATGCCCCCATCAGAATTGATCATTTTTGAAAATACTATTATAGTCTTTGATGAAATTACCAGTTGAATTGTTTTTTTTTCTCATATTATCTATTCACCTTTAGCTTCTGCTTCATAATTCTTATATCTTCTATTCTGTTTTTATTAACCTGTTTTGTTACCTGATATTCTCTGAATCTTAATTGGTGCTTTATCCTTATAATATTTATTTTTCCGAATTATCTCTAATATCATAGTTGGTACGGATTCAGAGGGGCTCTCTTGGCTACCATTACTCTGCCGTCCACACTATACGTACTGAGATCAGAGGAACATCATCTCTGCTCAGACAACAAATTGCTGGAACATATTCATTCACAATCGTTATATATAAAACATTGAAAGTAGTCAACTTGTGACTAATAATAATAAAAATATTTTTTGGATAATTCACCCTGCTGTTGTTCAGATCATATTATTTCATAACAATAACATTCTTATTTATCACTCTCTAGTCCTTTAGCTATATTTGAAGCAATTCTGTTGACAGATACTATTCATATATTTTGGTGGTTCTATTTTCATCTTAATGTTGGTTCATTTATTTCCATTTAATCATATAGTTCTTTATTGAATTACTTTGTTGCTTTGCATTATATTATACTATTCTTTTCCTTTTTAATTATATTATTCTTGAAAAATTATTCATTTAATTTCGTCCGTCTTGTTAGTCATTCTGTTCTAGTCAGTTAGTGATGATTGGTGATTGTATTTCTTCATGATACTTCTTTATAGATGCCTGGTTATTTGTCGTCTTTCCCCAAGAGATTGGTTCAGTGATGGGCTGTCTTCAGTTCTCACTGCCTCTATTAGTTTAAATGAGGGCGTCCCTCATCCTCCCTGTTTTCTTGTGGGTTTTGTTGTTGGTTCGGTAGTGGTTCCTGTCTGGTCCCAGGATTGTTGTCCACCGGTCTACAATTTCCTCCATATTGGAGGTCGTCATCGTGTTGTGACTGGTTATAATAATTGTGGTTCGTGTGTGTCCTCGGTTGGTACCGCCTCTGATTACCTTGAGGTCGTGAGTATATGTAATTCACGTTGTGTCGGTAGTTGTTGTGTCGGTTGTCTCCGTCTCCTTGATTATGCCGATTATCGTGGTAATCAGAATGGTTATTACCCCGATAATTATTATTCCCGTGATTGTTATTCGGGTTGTTATTATGGGTTCTATTCTGGTTACCATTTTGGTTTGTTTGAGGATTATTATTCCTATTCTGATTTTGTTGAGGGTCATTGCCGTTGTACTTAGTTGTACTTATTATATTTAGTATTCATTATGCGGTTTCGTTGATACTGTCCCTCGTGCTCATAATTCTCTAGAAAGTTAGCCATAGCTTGGATTGTCTTAATCTGGCTATATATTCGGGCGTTCTTTATCCCTTCCTCATAATGGTAGGATAGTTGTATCACTAAGCACTCCTCGGGAATTCTGGGCTACAGATTACGGGCCATGCACACCTTGCCTAGGAAGTATGATGTTGGAGACTGTCTTGTGTGTGCCTCATACCGACCATTACTTAAGTCGTTTCTCACCATATTTTGGGTCGACTCCGACCAATACTACTCCCTAAACTGTTTCTTAAATTCTGGTACATTCTGGATGTCAGGCCGTACTGCCGTCCACTAATTGTTGTGGGTATCCTTGAACATCTCATCAATCATTCCTCGGATAACATTCCACCGGGTCTCTCTATTCCTTGCTATCATCTCTTCTGCCCTCTTCAGGAACTCCATGGGGTTACGTTTGTAATTCCTAAAATTGATTAACTCCCGGTTATCGTTGTTGGTGGTATAAGTATTTTGACATGTTCTATCCCGCCATGAGTCCACTTCTTCTTGTAATTGTATCTCGCGTCAACGGATTTCCTCGATCTTCTCTTTATTTGTAGTCACTTGGCTTTCGACATTGTTTAGGTTGTTATATACTCTTTCCATTCGTTCGCCAATGTCTGTATGTACCTGTGCTATTCCTTCCTTATTCTCCTCCCGAATTTGATGCACTTCTTGCTTAATCTGCTCGCATTTTTCTACAGTTTCCTGTTGGAGTCCTTCAACCATCTTTTTATTTTCATTTTTGACGTTGTTTATTTTATTTTGTATTTCCTCACGGACTTGTATCACTGTTTTGTTGTTTTTTTTTTCTAATTTTTCATTTGTTTCGGCTATTTCTTGTTTCCTTTCTTCATTGTTTTTATCCACCTTTTGGTTAATTGTCACATGGACGTTCTCAGTTCTTTCATTAATCCGCCTTAAATTCTCTTCATTTATTTGTCTGATCTCTTCCTTCATTTGTCTTAAACTCTCATTAGTGTTCTCATTTTGTTTCCTAATATTTTCAGTAGTTTCTTCATTTAATGATTCTAACCGTTTCTTCAATTCTTCCTTGTCTTCCTCTCTTTGTTTCTTGCCTTCCTCCTTGTCCTCCTTTCTCCGTTCTTCCATCTGTAGGAACATTTCCATTAGTCTATCCAATTTCGTTTCTTCCTTGGTCCTGTTTGGTTCTGCTGGGGTTAATATTGTTTCCACATCTTCAACTGATGTTACTTCCTTTTCGGCGTCTGCCGTGCGTTTCTTTGATGCGGATCTTTTGTGCATTTCTGTTTATTTCTTTCGCAATCGCCGCTAAAATATAATGTTTTCTTTAATTTTAGCCTCACTAATTGGTCGCCAATTTGTTACGAACCCTGTCTTTATTGCCCGTGTTATTTTGCCACACGGATGCATCAATTTGTTAGGGCCCACTCCTTACGGTTTACCAGCCACACGTTGGTTGCGTTTATTTGTTACGTACCAGAATTGTACCCGTTGAAGCCTTACCCTGCTTCGCCA
This sequence comes from Magicicada septendecula, assembly GCA_034769895.1. Lineage (NCBI taxonomy): Eukaryota > Metazoa > Arthropoda > Insecta > Hemiptera > Cicadidae > Magicicada > Magicicada septendecula. Next base: position 385,935,784 of record CM068370.1, on the reverse strand, counting down.
ACCTATTACCTTACTATATTTTATTGATGTGTTGTATTGGTTTGTTTCCCGATTTTAAGGCGCCAAATTGTTTTATTTCCAAAACAATTAAAATGATTCTTCTCACCTGTTTCTCCTTTTCTCTTATTTTAAATTAATCCAACTCGCCTGTGTCTTGTAGTTGATTTGAATTCGTTCCAAAAAATCAGGGTTACCAACCTCAATTTTTTTTTGTAAAACAAAATTTTCACCTTGACTATATTAAGGAATAAATTGTCTGTAAGGTTAACATAAATTAAATACACAATTGATAATAGTCAATACTATATTATTTCTGTAGTGTTTTTTGTTAATTTCTTTTTTTTTTTAAACAACATGAAATATGTTTATAATATATATTTTGCTCCTTTTCTTGTTCTTTACTAGCTCAGCAGTTGGCAATTGTGTTCTCTTAGTATACAGGGTGTAGTTGATTAAAACGTTATGTTTTATTTTAATTATTTTAATTCAATTGGTTTCTTGTGTTTGCAAGAAAGTTAATAACAGATCTTTAGAAAGTACAAAACTTCACATAAAACATACTTAAATTATATACAGTTTCTTAATAAATTACTTCTTAGCTTATATTACATGTGTTGGATCAAGTTGGTGAATAGGTTATTAGTTCGTTTTAAAAGAAGATTCCAATGTCCAATAATTTGATCACCATAAATTAAAAAGTGAATAAAGAAATAAACTGATTGTCCCTAGTTTATTCCTTAAGTGAGTGTTTATATAAAGTTTATTAATGATTGAAAAAAAGTGTCACAGTGTAGATTGGTCTTTTTGTATTTTTTTTAAAGATAATTTATACTTATCACTTTCCTTTACATCTGATTTGTCTCTCCGAGTTGGTTTTTCTTTTATAATTTATTAAGTAGATTTTTTTCATTCAATTTCCAATAATTCTGGTTATTAAATTCCTTTTTTCCATACTATTATTAATCATATCACTTTGGTCATTGCCATTTCATTTCTAGTTGATATATTGCTATTATATAATTATATTGAGCTGTATGAATTTTATGATCTGCTCTTCTCTGAATCTTATAATAGATTAACCGTTTTTTCTGTTAATGTTTGGTTGTCAAGGCAGCAAGCCTCAGATTCCTATTGGTGGAAAATATTCTTTACATTGTTAGGTCTTGCTCCTGAATTTTTACAAAATTAATACATATTTTTAAATTAGCATAACTTTCTTATACTACTTTAAATTTCTTTGATAATAACATTATTGGATTGCATTTCTTTTATACTTTAATTAGAAACCAAACATGACTTGTTTCGGTTCCGTATTTACTGATTTACTAATTTAACAGTTTTTTTTTTATATTAATTATTTTATAACTGGTTCTTTTGATATACATTAGGTGTCCTTAAATTTATATTATCAATTTTAATAGTATTCCCTACATTTTGGTCCTTACTTATTACTGCTATTATATCAAATTTTACAAATTACTGCCTCCTTCCTATAGGCTCCTTAGGCCTATATTACCTAACTTTCCTTATACAGTTATTATAACATATTTGTAGAATTTCATGAAACAAAACTATTTTAACCATAACTACAATAAATTAACATGGAACATTTAATGATTTATAATCATTTTCAAAACATTATTCTATTCTTTCTAACATGCTATGCACATGCTATTTTTTAATACATTTCCTATCTCCCTATGCTCATTAACTATTATTTATTAAACATGTTTTTTTTTACCCTTCTATATATTCTTTTTAACACAAACAGATAACTATAACTATTACTTAACTATTATTTTCGTATTTTAACACATGAACTTTAGTTCTACCTATTCCATTTGTGTAGGCCTATTATGCATTAGTTTATTCACAGTTTGCATTCATCATTTTTTACTCAAGCATTAATTATTATTCATGCTACACATTATTACTACTGCTGCCTTTTAGTTAGTATATTTTTCTCGGTTCTGTTATTCACTTAATATTATATTATTCACTGTTTTTCTTTCTTTTCTTCACTTGGATCTAACCACACCACTCACCTTATCATTAACATTGGGTATGTATTATATAAGGGGTTTGTTCCCTTCATATTCTAATAACAATATTATTTAACATTACTTAATTTACATTTATGTCTTGGTAGTCTTACATGGGACTACTCACACTAATAACATAGCTTTGTACTTTCATAATTACATTTACTATTTTATTATTGGTTGACAAGGGGTTGTGATATGGTCACAAAGTTATTTATTTTCATCCTTCCCTTTGCCAATCACTTGGGTTTTGTCGTCTCAGTCCTTGTCTTGGTTTTAAGTTATTATTGTGCTATATTTTAATATTTTTGTTCATTAATTCCTTCATACTTTGACTTTCTTTATTCCTTTAGTGTTGCAACTCACTTTTTTATTAAATGGTAATTTCTTCTTTATTTGTGGGCTACCTTTTGTAACATTATATAATGCCCCCATCAGAATTGATCATTTTTGAAAATACTATTATAGTCTTTGATGAAATTACCAGTTGAATTGTTTTTTTTTCTCATATTATCTATTCACCTTTAGCTTCTGCTTCATAATTCTTATATCTTCTATTCTGTTTTTATTAACCTGTTTTGTTACCTGATATTCTCTGAATCTTAATTGGTGCTTTATCCTTATAATATTTATTTTTCCGAATTATCTCTAATATCATAGTTGGTACGGATTCAGAGGGGCTCTCTTGGCTACCATTACTCTGCCGTCCACACTATACGTACTGAGATCAGAGGAACATCATCTCTGCTCAGACAACAAATTGCTGGAACATATTCATTCACAATCGTTATATATAAAACATTGAAAGTAGTCAACTTGTGACTAATAATAATAAAAATATTTTTTGGATAATTCACCCTGCTGTTGTTCAGATCATATTATTTCATAACAATAACATTCTTATTTATCACTCTCTAGTCCTTTAGCTATATTTGAAGCAATTCTGTTGACAGATACTATTCATATATTTTGGTGGTTCTATTTTCATCTTAATGTTGGTTCATTTATTTCCATTTAATCATATAGTTCTTTATTGAATTACTTTGTTGCTTTGCATTATATTATACTATTCTTTTCCTTTTTAATTATATTATTCTTGAAAAATTATTCATTTAATTTCGTCCGTCTTGTTAGTCATTCTGTTCTAGTCAGTTAGTGATGATTGGTGATTGTATTTCTTCATGATACTTCTTTATAGATGCCTGGTTATTTGTCGTCTTTCCCCAAGAGATTGGTTCAGTGATGGGCTGTCTTCAGTTCTCACTGCCTCTATTAGTTTAAATGAGTGCTTCCCTCATCCTCCCTGTTTTCTTGTGGGTTTTGTTGTTGGTTCAGTAGTGGTTCCTGTCTGGTCCCAGGATTGTTGTCCACCGGTCTACAATTTCCTCCATATTGGAGGTCGTCATCGTGTTGTGACTGGTTATAATAATTGTGGTTCGTGTGTGTCCTCGGTTGGTACCGCCTCTGATTACCTTGAGGTCGTGAGTATATGTAATTCACGTTGTGTCGGTAGTTGTTGTGTCGGTTGTCTCCGTCTCCTTGATTATGCCGATTATCGTGGTAATCAGAATGGTTGTTACCCCGATAATTATTATTCCCGTGATTGTTATTCGGGTTGTTATTATGGGTTCTATTCTGGTTACCATTTTGGTTTGTTTGAGGATTATTATTCCTATTCTGATTTTGTTGAGGGTCGTTGCCGTTGTACTTATTATATTTAGTATTCATTATGCGGTTTCGTTGATACTGTCCCTCGTGCTCATAATTCTCTAGAAAGTTAGCCATAGCTTGGATTGTCTTAATCTGGCTATATATTCGGGCGTTCTTTATCCCTTCCTCATAATGGTAGGATAGTTGTATCACTAAGCACTCCTCGGGAATTCTGGGCTCCAGATTACGGGCCATGCACACCTTGCCTAGGAAGTATGATGTTGGAGACTGTCTTGTGTGTGCCTCATACCGACCATTACTTAAGTCGTTTCTCACCATATTTTGGGTCGACTCCGACCAATACTTCTCCCTAAACTGTTTTTTAAATTCTGGTACATTCTGGATGTCGGGCCATACTGCCGTCCACTAATTGTTGTGGGTATCCTTGAACATCTCATCAATCATTCCTCGGATAACATTCCACCGGGTCTCTCTATTCCTTGCTATCATCTCTTCTACCCTCTTCAGGAACTCCATGGGGTTACGTTTGTAATTCCTAAAATTGATTAACTCCCAGTTATCGTTGTTGGTGGTATAAGTATTTTGACATGTTCTATCCCGCCATGAGTCCACTTCTTCTTGTAATTGTATCTCGCGTCAACGGATTTCCTCGATCTTCTCTTTATTTGTAGTCACTTGGCTTTCGACATTGTTTAGGTTGTTATATACTCTTTCCATTCGTTCGCCAATGTCTGTATGTACCTGTGCTATTCCTTCCTTATTCTCCTCCCGAATTTGATGCACTTCTTGCTTAATCTGCTCGCATTTTTCTACAGTTTCCTGTTGGAGTCCTTCAACCATCTTTTTATTTTCATTTTTGACGTTGTTTATTTTATTTTGTATTTCCTCACGGACTTGTATCACTGTTTTGTTGTTTTTTTTTTTCTAATTTTTCATTTGTTTCGGCTATTTCTTGTTTCCTTTCTTCATTGTTTTTATCCACCTTTTGGTTAATTGTCACATGGACGTTCTCAGTTCTTTCATTAATCCGCCTTAAATTCTCTTCATTTATTTGTCTGATCTCTTCCTTCATTTGTCTTAAACTCTCATTAGTGTTCTCATTTTGTTTCCTAATATTTTCAGTAGTTTCTTCATTTAATGATTCTAACCGTTTCTTCAATTCTTCCTTGTCTTCCTCTCTTTGTTTCTTGCCTTCCTCCTTGTCCTCCTTTCTCCGTTCTTCCATCTGTAGGAACATTTCCATTAGTCTATCCAATTTCGTTTCTTCCTTGGTCCTGTTTGGTTCTGCTGGGGTTAATATTGTTTCCACATCTTCAACTGATGTTACTTCCTTTTCGGTGTCTGCCGTGCGTTTCTTTGATGCGGATCTTTTGTGCATTTCTGTTTATTTCTTTCGCAATCGCCGCTAAAATATAATGTTTTCTTTAATTTTAGCCTCACTAATTGGTCGCCAATTTGTTACGAACCCTGTCTTTATTGCCCGTGTTATTTTGCCACACGGATGCATCAATTTGTTAGGGCCCACTCCTTACGGTTTACCAGCCACACGTTGGTTGCGTTTATTTGTTACGTACCAGAATTGTACCCGTTGAAGCCTTACCCTGCTTCGCCAACCTATTACCTTACTATATTTTATTGATGTGTTGTATTGGTTTGTTTCCCGATTTTAAGGCGCCAAATTGTTTTATTTCCAAAACAATTAAAATGATTCTTCTCACCTGTTTCTCCTTTTCTCTTATTTTAAATTAATCCAACTCGCCTGTGTCTTGTAGTTGATTTGAATTCGTTCCAAAAAATCAGGGTTACCAACCTCAATTTTTTTTTGTAAAACAAAATTTTCACCTTGACTATATTAAGGAATAAATTGTCTGTAAGGTTAACATAAATTAAATACACAATTGATAATAGTCAATACTATATTATTTCTGTAGTGTTTTTTGTTAATTTCTTTTTTTTTTTAAACAACATGAAATATGTTTATAATATATATTTTGCTCCTTTTCTTGTTCTTTACTAGCTCAGCAGTTGGCAATAGTGTTCTCTTAGTATACAGGGTGTAGTTGATTAAAACGTTATGTTTTATTTTAATTATTTTAATTCAATTGGTTTCTTGTGATTGCAAGAAAGTTAATAACAGATCTTTAGAAAGTACAAAACTTCACATAAAACATACCTAAATTATATACAGTTTCTTAATAAATTACTTCTTAGCTTATATTACATGTGTTGGATCAAGTTGGTGAATAGGTTATTAGTTCGTTTTAAAAGAAGATTCCAATGTCCAATAATTTGATCACCATAAATTAAAAAGTGAATAAAGAAATAAACTGATTGTCCCTAGTTTATTCCTTAAGTGAGTGTTTATATAAAGTTTATTAATGATTGAAAAAAAGTGTCACAGTGTAGATTGGTCTTTTTGTATTTTTTTTTAAGATAATTTATACTTATCACTTTCCTTTACATCTGATTTGTCTCTCCGAGTTGGTTTTTCTTTTATAATTTATTAAGTAGATTTTTTTCATTCAATTTCCAATAATTCTGGTTATTAAATTCCTTTTTTCCATACTATTATTAATCATATCACTTTGGTCATTGCCATTTCATTTCTAGTTGATATATTGCTATTATATAATTATATTGAGCTGTATGAATTTTATGATCTGCTCTTCTCTGAATCTTATAATAGATTAACCGTTTTTTCTGTTAATGTTTGGTTGTCAAGGCAGCAAGCCTCAGATTCCTATTGGTGGAAAATATTCTTTACATTGTTAGGTCTTGCTCCTGAATTTTTACAAAATTAATACATATTTTTAAATTAGCATAACTTTCTTATACTACTTTAAATTTCTTTGATAATAACATTATTGGATTGCATTTCTTTTATACTTTAATTAGAAACCAAACATGACTTGTTTCGGTTCCGTATTTACTGATTTACTAATTTAACAGTTTTTTTTTTATATTAATTATTTTATAACTGGTTCTTTTGATATACATTAGGTGTCCTTAAATTTATATTATCAATTTTAATAGTATTCCCTACATTTTGGTCCTTACTTATTACTGCTATTATATCTAATTTTACAAATTACTGCCTCCTTCCTATAGGCTCCTTAGGCCTATATTACCTAACTTTCCTTATACAGTTATTATAACATATTTGTAGAATTTCATGAAACAAAACTATTTTAACCATAACTACAATAAATTAACATGGAACATTTAATGATTTATAATCATTTTCAAAACATTATTCTATTCTTTCTAACATGCTATGCACATGCTATTTTTTAATACATTTCCTATCTCCCTATGCTCATTAACTATTATTTATTAAACATGTTTTTTTTTACCCTTCTATATATTCTTTTTAACACAAACAGATAACTATAACTATTACTTAACGATTATTTTCGTATTTTAACACATGAACTTTAGTTCTACCTATTCCATTTGTGTAGGCCTATTATGCATTAGTTTATTCACAGTTTGCATTCATCATTTTTTACTCAAGCATTAATTATTATTCATGCTACACATTATTACTACTGCTGCCTTTTAGTTAGTATATTTTTCTTGGTTCTGTTATTCACTTAATATTATATTATTCACTGTTTTTCTTTGTTTTCTTAACTTGGATCTAACCACACCACTCACCTTATCATTAACATTTTGTATGTATTATATAAGGGGTTTGTTCCCTTCATATTCTAATAACAATATTATTTAACATTACTTAATTTACATTTATGTCTTGGTAGTCTTACATGGGACTACTCACACTAATAACATAGCTTTGTACTTTCATAATTACATTTACTATTTTATTATTGGTTGACAAGGGGTTGTGATATGGTCACAAAGTTATTTATTTTTATCCTTCCCTTTGCCAATCACTTGGGTTTTGTCGTCTCAGTCCTTGTCTTGGTTTTAAGTTATTATTGTGCTATATTTTAATATTTTTGTTCATTAATTCCTTCATACTTTGACTTTATTCCTTTAGTGTTGCAACTCACTTTTTTATTAAATGGTAATTTCTTCTTTATTTGTGGGCTACCTTTTGTAACGTTATATAATGCCCCCCCCCATCAGAATTGATCATTTTTGAAAATACTATTATAGTCTTTGATGAAATTATCAGTTGAATTGTTTTTGTTGTCTCATATTATCTATTCACCTTTAGCTTCTGCTTCATAATTCTTATATCTTCTATTCTGTTTTTATTAACCTGTTTTGTTACCTGATCTTCTCTGAATCTTAATTGGTGCTTTATCCTTATAATATTTATTTTTCCGAATTATCTCTAATATCATAGTTGGTACGGATTCAGAGGGGCTCTCTTGGCTACCATTACTCTGCCGTCCACACTATACTTACTGAGATCAGAGGAACATCATCTCTGCTCAGACAACAAATTGCTGGAACATATTCATTCACAATCGTTATATATAAAACATTGAAAGTAGTCAACTTGTAACTAATAATAATAATAAAAATATTTTTTGGATAATTCACCCTGCTGTTGTTCAGATCATATTATTTCATAACAATAACATTCTTATTTATTCACTCTCTAGTCCTTTAGCTATATTTGAAGCAATTCTGTTGACAGATACTATTCATATATTTTGGTGGTTCTATTTTCATCTTAATGTTGGTTCATTTATTTCCATTTAATCATATAGTTCTTTATTGAATTACTTTGTTGCTTTGCATTATATTATACTATTCTTTTCCTTTTTAATTATATTATCCTTGAAAAATTATTCATTTAATTTCGTCCGTCTTGTTAGTCATTCTGTTCTAGTCAGTTAGTGATGATTGGTGATTGTATTTCTTCATGATACTTCTTTATAGATGCCTGGTTATTTGTCGTCTTTCCCCAAGAGATTGGTTCAGTGATGGGCTGTCTTCAGTTCTCACTGCCTCTATTAGTTTAAATGAGGGCTTCCCTCATCCTCCCTGTTTTCTTGTGGGTTTTGTTGTTGGTTCAGTAGTGGTTCCTGTCTGGTCCCAGGATTGTTGTCCACCGGTCTACAATTTCCTCCATATTGGAGGTCGTCATCGTGTTGTGACTGGTTATAATAATTGTGGTTCGTGTGTGTCCTCGGTTGGTACCGCCTCTGATTACCTTGAGGTCGTGAGTATATGTAATTCACGTTGTGTCGGTAGTTGTTGTGTCGGTTGTCTCCGTCTCCTTGATTATGCCGATTATCGTGGTAATCAGAATGGTTATTACCCCGATAATTATTATTCCCGTGATTGTTATTCGGGTTGTTATTATGGGTTCTATTCTGGTTACCATTTTGGTTTGTTTGAGGATTATTATTCCTATTCTGATTTTGTTGAGGGTCATTGCCGTTGTACTTATTATATTTAGTATTCATTATGCGGTTTCGTTGATACTGTCCCTCGTGCTCATAATTCTCTAGAAAGTTAGCCATAGCTTGGATTGTCTTAATCTGGCTATATATTCGGGCGTTCTTTATCCCTTCCTCATAATGGTAGGATAGTTGTATCACTAAGCACTCCTCGGGAATTCTGGGCTCCAGATTACGGGCCATGCACACCTTGCCTAGGAAGTATGATGTTGGAGACTGTCTTGTGTGTGCCTCATACCGACCATTACTTAAGTCGTTTCTCACCATATTTTGGGTCGAATCCGACCAATACTTCTCCCTAAACTGTTTTTTAAATTCTGGTACATTCTGGATGTCGGGCCGTACTGCCGTCCACTAATTGTTGTGGGTATCCTTGAACATCTCATCAATCATTCCTCGGATAACATTCCACCGTGTCTCTCTATTCCTTGCTATCATCTCTTCTGCCCTCTTCAGGAACTCCATGGGGTTACGTTTGTAATTCCTAAAATTGATTAACTCCCGGTTATCGTTGTTGGTGGTATAAGTATTTTGACATGTTCTATCCCGCCATGAGTCCACTTCTTCTTGTAATTGTATCTCGCGTCAACGGATTTCCTCGATCTTCTCTTTATTTGTAGTCACTTGGCTTTCGACATTGTTTAGGTTGTTATATACTCTTTCCATTCGTTCGCCAATGTCTGTATGTACCTGTGCTATTCCTTCCTTATTCTCCTCCCGAATTTGATGCACTTCTTGCTTAATCTGCTCGCATTTTTCTACAGTTTCCTGTTGGAGTCCTTCAACCATCTTTTTATTTTCATTTTTGACGTTGTTTATTTTATTTTGTATTTCCTCACGGACTTGTATCACTGTTTTGTTGTTTTTTTTTCTAATTTTTCATTTGTTTCGGCTATTTCTTGTTTCCTTTCTTCATTGTTTTTATCCACCTTTTGGTTAATTGTCACATGGACGTTCCCAATTCTTTCATTAATCCGCCTTAAATTCTCTTCATTTATTTGTCTGATCTCTTCCTTCATTTGTCTTAACTCTCATTAGTGTTCTCATTTTGTTTCCTAATATTTTCATTAGTTTCTTCATTTAATGATTCTAACCGTTTCTTCAATTCTTCCTTGTCTTCCTCTCTTTGTTTCTTGCCTTCCTCCTTGTCCTCCTTTCTCCGTTCTTCCATCTGTAGGAACATTTCCATTAGTCTATCCAATTTCGTTTCTTCCTTGGTCCTGTTTGGTTCTGCTGGGGTCAATATTGTTTCCACATCTTCAACTGATGTTACTTCCTTTTCGGCGTCTGCCGTGCGTTTCTTTAATGCGGATCTTTTGTGCATTTCTGTTTATTTCTTTCGCAATCGCCGCTAAAATATGTTTTCTTTAATTTTAGCCTCACTAATTGGTCGCCAATTTGTTACGAACCCTGTCTTTATTGCCCGTGTTATTTTGCCACACGGATGCATCAATTTGTTAGGGCCCACTCCTTACGGTTTACCAGCCACACGTTGGTTGCGTTTATTTGTTACGTACCAGAATTGTACCCGTTGAAGCCTTACCCTGCTTCGCCAACCTATTACCTTACTATATTTTATTGATGTGTTGTATTGGTTTGTTTCCCGATTTTAAGGCGCCAAATTGTTTTATTTCCAAAACAATTAAAATGATTCTTCTCACCTGTTTCTCCTTTTCTCTTATTTTAAATTAATCCAACTCGCCTGTGTCTTGTAGTTGATTTGAATTCGTTCCAAAAAATCAGGGTTACCAACCTCAATTTTTTTTTGTAAAACAAAATTTTCACCTTGACTATATTAAGGAATAAATTGTCTGTAAGGTTAACATAAATTAAATACACAATTGATAATAGTCAATACTATATTATTTCTGTAGTGTTTTTTGTTAATTTCTTTTTTTTTTTAAACAACATGAAATATGTTTATAATATATATTTTGCTCCTTTTCTTGTTCTTTACTAGCTCAGCAGTTGGCAATAGTGTTCTCTTAGTATACACAGGGTGTAGTTGATTAAAACGTTATGTTTTATTTTAATTATTTTAATTCAATTGGTTTCTTGTGATTGCAAGAAAGTTAATAACAGATCTTTAGAAAGTACAAAACTTCACATAAAACATACCTAAATTATATACAGTTTCTTAATAAATTACTTCTTAGCTTATATTACATGTGTTGGATCAAGTTGGTGAATAGGTTATTAGTTCGTTTTAAAAGAAGATTCCAATGTCCAATAATTTGATCACCATAAATTAAAAAGTGAATAAAGAAATAAACTGATTGTCCCTAGTTTATTCCTTAAGTGAGTGTTTATATAAAGTTTATTAATGATTGAAAAAAGTGTCACAGTGTAGATTGGTCTTTTTGTATTTTTTTTTTAAGATAATTTATACTTATCACTTTCCTTTACATCTGATTTGTCTCTCCGAGTTGGTTTTTCTTTTATAATTTATTAAGTAGATTTTTTTCATTCAATTTCCAATAATTCTGGTTATTAAATTCCTTTTTTCCATACTATTATTAATCATATCACTTTGGTCATTGCCATTTCATTTCTAGTTGATATATTGCTATTATATAATTATATTGAGCTGTATGAATTTTATGATCTGCTCTTCTCTGAATCTTATAATAGATTAACCGTTTTTTCTGTTAATGTTTGGTTGTCAAGGCAGCAAGCCTCAGATTCCTATTGGTGGAAAATATTCTTTACATTGTTAGGTCTTGCTCCTGAATTTTTACAAAATTAATACATATTTTTAAATTAGCATAACTTTCTTATACTACTTTAAATTTCTTTGATAATAACATTATTGGATTGCATTTCTTTTATACTTTAATTAGAAACCAAACATGACTTGTTTCGGTTCCGTATTTACTGATTTACTAATTTAACAGTTTTTTTTTTATATTAATTATTTTATAACTGGTTCTTTTGATATACATTAGGTGTCCTTAAATTTATATTATCAATTTTAATAGTATTCCCTACATTTTGGTCCTTACTTATTACTGCTATTATATCTAATTTTACAAATTACTGCCTCCTTCCTATAGGCTCCTTAGGCCTATATTACCTAACTTTCCTTATACAGTTATTATAACATATTTGTAGAATTTCATGAAACAAAACTATTTTAACCATAACTACAATAAATTAACATGGAACATTTAATGATTTATAATCATTTTCAAAACATTATTCTATTCTTTCTAACATGCTATGCACATGCTATTTTTTAATACATTTCCTATCTCCCTATGCTCATTAACTATTATTTATTAAACATGTTTTTTTTTACCCTTCTATATATTCTTTTTAACACAAACAGATAACTATAACTATTACTTAACGATTATTTTCGTATTTTAACACATGAACTTTAGTTCTACCTATTCCATTTGTGTAGGCCTATTATGCATTAGTTTATTCACAGTTTGCATTCATCATTTTTTACTCAAGCATTAATTATTATTCATGCTACACATTATTACTACTGCTGCCTTTTAGTTAGTATATTTTTCTTGGTTCTGTTATTCACTTAATATTATATTATTCACTGTTTTTCTTTCTTTTCTTCACTTGGATCTAACCACACCACTCACCTTATCATTAACATTTTGTATGTATTATATAAGGGGTTTGTTCCCTTCATATTCTAATAACAATATTATTTAACATTACTTAATTTACATTTATGTCTTGGTAGTCTTACATGGGACTACTCACACTAATAACATAGCTTTGTACTTTCATAATTACATTTACTATTTTATTATTGGTTGACAAGGGGTTGTGATATGGTCACAAAGTTATTTATTTTTATCCTTCCCTTTGCCAATCACTTGGGTTTTGTCGTCTCAGTCCTTGTCTTGGTTTTAAGTTATTATTGTGCTATATTTTAATATTTTTGTTCATTAATTCCTTCATACTTTGACTTTATTCCTTTAGTGTTGCAACTCACTTTTTTATTAAATAGTAATTTCTTCTTTATTTGTGGGCTACCTTTTGTAACGTTATATAATGCCCCCCCCCCATCAGAATTGATCATTTTTGAAAATACTATTATAGTCTTTGATGAAATTATCAGTTGAATTTTTTTTTTTTTGTCTCATATTATCTATTCACCTTTAGCTTCTGCTTCATAATTCTTATATCTTCTATTCTGTTTTTATTAACCTGTTTTGTTACCTGATCTTCTCTGAATCTTAATTGGTGCTTTATCCTTATAATATTTATTTTTCTGAATTATCTCTAATATCATAGTTGGTACGGATTCAGAGGGGCTCTCTTGGCTACCATTACTCTGCCGTCCACACTATACTTACTGAGATCAGAGGAACATCATCTCTGCTCAGACAACAAATTGCTGGAACATATTCATTCACAATCGTTATATAAAACATTGAAAGTAGTCAACTTGTGACTAATAATAATAATAAAAATATTTTTTGGATAATTCACCCTGCTGTTGTTCAGATCATATTATTTCATAACAATAAAATTGTTATTTATTCACTCTCTAGTCCTTTAGCTATATTTGAAGCAATTCTGTTGACAGATACTATTCATATATTTTGGTGGTTCTATTTTCATCTTAATGTTGGCTCATTTATTTCCATTTAATCATATAGTTCTTTATTGAATTACTTTGTTGCTTTGCATTATATTATACTATTCTTTTCCTTTTTAATTATATTATCCTTGAAAAATTATTCATTTAATTTCGTCCGTCTTGTTAGTCATTCTGTTCTAGTCAGTTAGTGATGATTGGTGATTGTATTTCTTCATGATACTTCTTTATAGATGCCTGGTTATTTGTCGTCTTTCCCCAAGAGATTGGTTTAGTGATGGGCTGTCTTCAGTTCTCACTGCCTCTATTAGTTTAAATGAGGGCGTCCCTCATCCTCCCTGTTTTCTTGTGGGTTTTGTTGTTGGTTCGGTAGTGGTTCCTGTCTGGTCCCAGGATTGTTGTCCACCGGTCTACAATTTCCTCCATATTGGAGGTCGTCATCGTGTTGTGACTGGTTATAATAATTGTGGTTCGTGTGTGTCCTCGGTTGGTACCGCCTCTGATTACCTTGAGGTCGTGAGTATATGTAATTCACGTTGTGTCGGTAGTTGTTGTGTCGGTTGTCTCCGTCTCCTTGATTATGCCGATTATCGTGGTAATCAGAATGGTTATTACCCCGATAATTATTATTCCCGTGATTGTTATTCGGGTTGTTATTATGGGTTCTATTCTGGTTACCATTTTGGTTTGTTTGAGGATTATTATTCCTATTCTGATTTTGTTGAGGGTCATTGCCGTTGTACTTATTATATTTAGTATTCATTATGCGGTTTCGTTGATACTGTCCCTCGTGCTCATAATTCTCTAGAAAGTTAGCCATAGCTTGGATTGTCTTAATCTGGCTATATATTCGGGCGTTCTTTATCCCTTCCTCATAATGGTAGGATAGTTGTATCACTAAGCACTCCTCGGGAATTCTGGGCTCCAGATTACGGGCCATGCACACCTTGCCTAGGAAGTATGATGTTGGAGACTGTCTTGTGTGTGCCTCATACCGACCATTACTTAAGTCGTTTCTCACCATATTTTGGGTCGACTCCGACCAATACTTCTCCCTAAACTGTTTTTTAAATTCTGGTACATTCTGGATGTCGGGCCGTACTGCCGTCCACTAATTGTTGTGGGTATCCTTGAACATCTCATCAATCATTCCTCGGATAACATTCCACCGGGTCTCTCTATTCCTTGCTATCATCTCTTCTGCCCTCTTCAGGAACTCCATGGGGTTACGTTTGTAATTCCTAAAATTGATTAACTCCCGGTTATCGTTGTTGGTGGTATAAGTATTTTGACATGTTCTATCCCGCCATGAGTCCACTTCTTCTTGTAATTGTATCTCGCGTCAACGGATTTCCTCGATCTTCTCTTTATTTGTAGTCACTTGGCTTTCGACATTGTTTAGGTTGTTATATACTCTTTCCATTCGTTCGCCAATGTCTGTATGTACCTGTGCTATTCCTTCCTTATTCTCCTCCCGAATTTGATGCACTTCTTGCTTAATCTGCTCGCATTTTTCTACAGTTTCCTGTTGGAGTCCTTCAACCATCTTTTTATTTTCATTTTTGACGTTGTTTATTTTATTTTGTATTTCCTCACGGACTTGTATCACTGTTTTGTTGTTTTTTTTCTAATTTTTCATTTGTTTCGGCTATTTCTTGTTTCCTTTCTTCATTGTTTTTATCCACCTTTTGGTTAATTGTCACATGGACGTTCCCAATTCTTTCATTAATCCGCCTTAAATTCTCTTCATTTATTTGTCTGATCTCTTCCTTCATTTGTCTTAACTCTCATTAGTGTTCTCATTTTGTTTCCTAATATTTTCATTAGTTTCTTCATTTAATGATTCTAACCGTTTCTTCAATTCTTCCTTGTCTTCCTCTCTTTGTTTCTTGCCTTCCTCCTTGTCCTCCTTTCTCCGTTCTTCCATCTGTAGGAACATTTCCATTAGTCTATCCAATTTCGTTTCTTCCTTGGTCCTGTTTGGTTCTGCTGGGGTTAATATTGTTTCCACATCTTCAACTGATGTTACTTCCTTTTCGGCGTCTGCCGTGCGTTTCTTTAATGCGGATCTTTTGTGCATTTCTGTTTATTTCTTTCGCAATCGCCGCTAAAATATAATGTTTTCTTTAATTTTAGCCTCACTAATTGGTCGCCAATTTGTTACGAACCCTGTCTTTATTGCCCGTGTTATTTTGCCACACGGATGCATCAATTTGTTAGGGCCCACTCCTTACGGTTTACCAGCCACACGTTGGTTGCGTTTATTTGTTACGTACCAGAATTGTACCCGTTGAAGCCTTACCCTGCTTCGCCAACCTATTACCTTACTATATTTTATTGATGTGTTGTATTGGTTTGTTTCCCGATTTTAAGGCGCCAAATTGTTTTATTTCCAAAACAATTAAAATGATTCTTCTCACCTGTTTCTCCTTTTCTCTTATTTTAAATTAATCCAACTCGCCTGTGTCTTGTAGTTGATTTGAATTCGTTCCAAAAAATCAGGGTTACCAACCTCAATTTTTTTTTGTAAAACAAAATTTTCACCTTGACTATATTAAGGAATAAATTGTCTGTAAGGTTAACATAAATTAAATACACAATTGATAATAGTCAATACTATATTATTTCTGTAGTGTTTTTTGTTAATTTCTTTTTTTTTTTAAACAACATGAAATATGTTTATAATATATATTTTGCTCCTTTTCTTGTTCTTTACTAGCTCAGCAGTTGGCAATAGTGTTCTCTTAGTATACAGGGTGTAGTTGATTAAAACGTTATGTTATATTTTAATTATTTTAATTCAATTGGTTTCTTGTGATTGCAAGAAAGTTAATAACAGATCTTTAGAAAGTACAAAACTTCACATAAAACATACCTAAATTATATACAGTTTCTTAATAAATTACTTCTTAGCTTATATTACATGTGTTGGATCAAGTTGGTGAATAGGTTATTAGTTCGTTTTAAAAGAAGATTCCAATGTCCAATAATTTGATCACCATAAATTAAAAAATGAATAAAGAAATAAACTGATTGTCCCTAGTTTATTCCTTAAGTGAGTGTTTATATAAAGTTTATTAATGATTGAAAAAAGTGTCACAGTGTAGATTGGTCTTTTTGTATTTTTTTTTTAAGATAATTTATACTTATCACTTTCCTTTACATCTGATTTGTCTCTCCGAGTTAGTTTTTCTTTTATAATTTATTAAGTAGATTTTTTTCATTCAATTTCCAATAATTCTGGTTATTAAATTCCTTTTTTCCATACTATTATTAATCATATCACTTTGGTCATTGCCATTTCATTTCTAGTTGATATATTGCTATTATATAATTATATTGAGCTGTATGAATTTTATGATCTGCTCTTCTCTGAATCTTATAATAGATTAACCGTTTTTTCTGTTAATGTTTGGTTGTCAAGGCAGCAAGCCTCAGATTCCTATTGGTGGAAAATATTCTTTACATTGTTAGGTCTTGCTCCTGAATTTTTACAAAATTAATACATATTTTTAAATTAGCATAACTTTCTTATACTACTTTAAATTTCTTTGATAATAACATTATTGGATTGCATTTCTTTTATACTTTAATTAGAAACCAAACATGACTGGTTTCGGTTCCGTATTTACTGATTTACTAATTTAATAGTTTTTTTTTTAATATTAATTATTTTATAACTGGTTCTTTTGATATACATTAGGTGTCCTTAAATTTATATTATCAATTTTAATAGTATTCCCTACATTTTGGTCCTTACTTATTACTGCTATTATATCAAATTTTACAAATTACTGCCTCCTTCCTATAGGCTCCTTAGGCCTATATTACCTAACTTTCCTTATACAGTTATTATAACATATTTGTAGAATTTCATGAAACAAAACTATTTTAACCATAACTGCAATAAATTAACATGGAACATTTAATTATTTATAATCATTTTCAAAACATTATTCTATTCTTTCTAACATGCTATGCACATGCTATTTTTTAATACATTTCCTATCTCCCTATGCTCATTAACTATTATTTATTAAACATGTTTTTTTTTACCCTTCTATATATTCTTTTTAACACAAACAGATAACTATAACTATTACTTAACTATTATTTTCGTATTTTAACATATGAACTTTAGTTCTACCTATTCCATTTGTGTAGGCCTATTATGCATTAGTTTATTCACAGTTTGCATTCATCATTTTTTACTCAAGCATTAATTATTATTCATGCTACACATTATTACTACTGCTGCCTTTTAGTTAGTATATTTTTCTTGGTTCTGTTATTCACTTAATATTATATTATTCACTGTTTTTCTTTCTTTTCTTCACTTGGATCTAACCACACCACTCACCTTATCATTAACATTGGGTATGTATTATATAAGGGGTTTGTTCCCTTCATATTCTAATAACAATATTATTTAACATTACTTAATTTACATTTATGTCTTGGTAGTCTTACATGGGACTACTCACACTAATAACATAGCTTTGTACTTTCATAATTACATTTACTATTTTATTATTGGTTGACAAGGGGTGTGATATGGTCACAAAGTTATTTATTTTTATCCTTCCCTTTGCCAATCACTTGGGTTTTGTCGTCTCAGTCCTTGTCTTGGTTTTAAGTTATTATTGTGCTATATTTTAATATTTTTGTTCATTAATTCCTTCATACTTTGACTTTATTCCTTTAGTGTTGCAACTCACTTTTTTATTAAATGGTAATTTCTTCTTTATTTGTGGGCTACCTTTTGTAACGTTATATAATGCCCCCCCCCCATCAGAATTGATCATTTTTGAAAATACTATTATAGTCTTTGATGAAATTATCAGTTGAATTTTTTTTTTTTTTGTCTCATATTATCTATTCACCTTTAGCTTCTGCTTCATAATTCTTATATCTTCTATTCTGTTTTTATTAACCTGTTTTGTTACCTGATCTTCTCTGAATCTTAATTGGTGCTTTATCCTTATAATATTTATTTTTCCGAATTATCTCTAATATAATAGTTGGTACGGATTCAGAGGGGCTCTCTTGGCTACCATTACTCTGCCGTCCACACTATACTTACTGAGATCAGAGGAACATCATCTCTGCTCAGACAACAAATTGCTGGAACATATTCATTCACAATCGTTATATAAAACATTGAAAGTAGTCAACTTGTGACTAATAATAATAATAAAAATATTTTTTGGATAATTCACCCTGCTGTTGTTCAGATCATATTATTTCATAACAATAACATTCTTATTTATTCACTCTCTAGTCCTTTAGCTATATTTGAAGCAATTCTGTTGACAGATACTATTCATATATTTTGGTGGTTCTATTTTCATCTTAATGTTGGTTCATTTATTTCCATTTAATCATATAGTTCTTTATTGAATTACTTTGTTGCTTTGCATTATATTATACTATTCTTTTCCTTTTTAATTATATTATCCTTGAAAAATTATTCATTTAATTTCGTCCGTCTTGTTAGTCATTCTGTTCTAGTCAGTTAGTGATGATTGGTGATTGTATTTCTTCATGATACTTCTTTATAGATGCCTGGTTATTTGTCGTCTTTCCCCAAGAGATTGGTTCAGTGATGGGCTGTCTTCAGTTCTCACTGCCTCTATTAGTTTAAATGAGGGCTTCCCTCATCCTCCCTGTTTTCTTGTGGGTTTTGTTGTTGGTTCAGTGGTGGTTCCTGTCTGGTCCCAGGATTGTTGTCCACCGGTCTACAATTTCCTCCATATTGGAGGTCGTCATCGTGTTGTGACTGGTTATAATAATTGTGGTTCGTGTGTGTCCTCGGTTGGTACCGCCTCTGATTACCTTGAGGTCGTGAGTATATGTAATTCACGTTGTGTCGGTAGTTGTTGTGTCGGTTGTCTCCGTCTCCTTGATGATGCCGATTATCGTGGTAATCAGAATGGTTATTACCCCGATAATTATTATTCCCGTGATTGTTATTCGGGTTGTTATTATGGGTTCTATTCTGGTTACCATTTTGGTTTGTTTGAGGATTATTATTCCTATTCTGATTTTGTTGAGGGTCGTTGCCGTTGTACTTATTATATTTAGTATTCATTATGCGGTTTCGTTGATACTGTCCCTCGTGCTCATAATTCTCTAGAAAGTTAGCCATAGCTTGGATTGTCTTAATCTGGCTATATATTCGGGCGTTCTTTATCCCTTCCTCATAATGGTAGGATAGTTGTATCACTAAGCACTCCTCGGGAATTCTGGGCTCCAGATTACGGGCCATGCACACCTTGCCTAGGAAGTATGATGTTGGAGACTGTCTTGTGTGTGCCTCATACCGACCATTACTTAAGTCGTTTCTCACCATATTTTGGGTCGACTCCGACCAATACTTCTCCCTAAACTGTTTTTTAAATTCTGGTACATTCTGGATGTCGGGCCGTACTGCCGTCCACTAATTGTTGTGGGTATCCTTGAACATCTCATCAATCATTCCTCGGATAACATTCCACCGGGTCTCTCTATTCCTTGCTATCATCTCTTCTGCCCTCTTCAGGAACTCCATGGGGTTACGTTTGTAATTCCTAAAATTGATTAACTCCCGGTTATCGTTGTTGGTGGTATAAGTATTTTGACATGTTCTATCCCGCCATGAGTCCACTTCTTCTTGTAATTGTATCTCGCGTCAACGGATTTCCTCGATCTTCTTTTTATTTGTAGTCACTTGGCTTTCGACATTGTTTAGGTTGTTATATACTCTTTCCATTCGTTCGCCAATGTCTGTATGTACCTGTGCTATTCCTTCCTTATTCTCCTCCCGAATTTGATGCACTTCTTGCTTAATCTGCTCGCATTTTTCTACAGTTTCCTGTTGGAGTCCTTCAACCATCTTTTTATTTTCATTTTTGACGTTGTTTATTTTATTTTGTATTTCCTCACGGACTTGTATCACTGTTTTGTTGTTTTTTTTCTAATTTTTCATTTGTTTCGGCTATTTCTTGTTTCCTTTCTTCATTGTTTTTATCCACCTTTTGGTTAATTGTCACATGGACGTTCCCAATTCTTTCATTAATCCGCCTTAAATTCTCTTCATTTATTTGTCTGATCTCTTCCTTCATTTGTCTTAACTCTCATTAGTGTTCTCATTTTGTTTCCTAATATTTTCATTAGTTTCTTCATTTAATGATTCTAACCGTTTCTTCAATTCTTCCTTGTCTTCCTCTCTTTGTTTCTTGCCTTCCTCCTTGTCCTCCTTTCTCCGTTCTTCCATCTGTAGGAACATTTCCATTAGTCTATCCAATTTCGTTTCTTCCTTGGTCCTGTTTGGTTCTGCTGGGGTTAATATTGTTTCCACATCTTCAACTGATGTTACTTCCTTTTCGGCGTCTGCCGTGCGTTTCTTTAATGCGGATCTTTTGTGCATTTCTGTTTATTTCTTTCGCAATCGCCGCTAAATTATAATGTTTTCTTTAATTTTAGCCTCACTAATTGGTCGCCAATTTGTTACGAACCCTGTCTTTATTGCCCGTGTTATTTTGCCACACGGATGCATCAATTTGTTAGGGCCCACTCCTTACGGTTTACCAGCCACACGTTGGTTGCGTTTATTTGTTACGTACCAGAATTGTACCCGTTGAAGCCTTACCCTGCTTCGCCAACCTATTACCTTACTATATTTTATTGATGTGTTGTATTGGTTTGTTTCCCGATTTTAAGGCGCCAAATTGTTTTATTTCCAAAACAATTAAAATGATTCTTCTCACCTGTTTCTCCTTTTCTCTTATTTTAAATTAATCCAACTCGCCTGTGTCTTGTAGTTGATTTGAATTCGTTCCAAAAAATCAGGGTTACCAACCTCAATTTTTTTTTGTAAAACAAAATTTTCACCTTGACTATATTAAGGAATAAATTGTCTGTAAGGTTAACATAAATTAAATACACAATTGATAATAGTCAATACTATATTATTTCTGTAGTGTTTTTTGTTAATTTCTTTTTTTTTTTAAACAACATGAAATATGTTTATAATATATATTTTGCTCCTTTTCTTGTTCTTTACTAGCTCAGCAGTTGGCAATAGTGTTCTCTTAGTATACAGGGTGTAGTTGATTAAAACGTTATGTTTTATTTTAATTATTTTAATTCAGTTGGTTTCTTGTGATTGCAAGAAAGTTAATAACAGATCTTTAGAAAGTACAAAACTTCACATAAAACATACCTAAATTATATACAGTTTCTTAATAAATTACTTCTTAGCTTATATTACATGTGTTGGATCAAGTTGGTGAATAGGTTATTAGTTCGTTTTAAAAGAAGATTCCAATGTCCAATAATTTGATCACCATAAATTAAAAAGTGAATAAAGAAATAACTGATTGTCCCTAGTTTATTCCTTAAGTGAGTGTTTATATAAAGTTTATTAATGATTGAAAAAAGTGTCACAGTGTAGATTGGTCTTTTTGTATTTTTTTTTTAAGATAATTTATACTTATCACTTTCCTTTACATCTGATTTGTCTCTCCGAGTTGGTTTTTCTTTTATAATTTATTAAGTAGATTTTTTTCATTCAATTTCCAATAATTCTGGTTATTAAATTCCTTTTTTCCATACTATTATTAATCATATCACTTTGGTCATTGCCATTTCATTTCTAGTTGATATATTGCTATTATATAATTATATTGAGCTGTATGAATTTTATGATCTGCTCTTCTCTGAATCTTATAATAGATTAACCGTTTTTTCTGTTAATGTTTGGTTGTCAAGGCAGCAAGCCTCAGATTCCTATTGGTGGAAAATATTCTTTACATTGTTAGGTCTTGCTCCTGAATTTTTACAAAATTAATACATATTTTTAAATTAGCATAACTTTCTTATACTACTTTAAATTTCTTTGATAATAACATTATTGGATTGCATTTCTTTTATACTTTAATTAGAAACCAAACATGACTGGTTTCGGTTCCGTATTTACTGATTTACTAATTTAATAGTTTTTTTTTTAATATTAATTATTTTATAACTGGTTCTTTTGATATACATTAGGTGTCCTTAAATTTATATTATCAATTTTAATAGTATTCCCTACATTTTGGTCCTTACTTATTACTGCTATTATATCAAATTTTACAAATTACTGCCTCCTTAGGCCTATATTACCTAACTTTCCTTATACAGTTATTATAACATATTTGTAGAATTTCATGAAACAAAACTATTTTAACCATAACTGCAATAAATTAACATGGAACATTTAATTATTTATAATCATTTTCAAAACATTATTCTATTCTTTCTAACATGCTATGCACATGCTATTTTTTAATACATTTCCTATCTCCCTATGCTCATTAACTATTATTTATTAAACATGTTTTTTTTTACCCTTCTATATATTCTTTTTAACACAAACAGATAACTATAACTATTACTTAACTATTATTTTCGTATTTTAACACATGAACTTTAGTTCTACCTATTCCATTTGTGTAGGCCTATTATGCATTAGTTTATTCACAGTTTGCATTCATCATTTTTTACTCAAGCATTAATTATTATTCATGCTACACATTATTACTACTGCTGCCTTTTAGTTAGTATATTTTTCTTGGTTCTGTTATTCACTTAATATTATATTATTCACTGTTTTTCTTTCTTTTCTTCACTTGGATCTAACCACACCACTCACCTTATCATTAACATTGGGTATGTATTATATAAGGGGTTTGTTCCCTTCATATTCTAATAACAATATTATTTAACATTACTTAATTTACATTTATGTCTTGGTAGTCTTACATGGGACTACTCACACTAATAACATAGCTTTGTACTTTCATAATTACATTTACTATTTTATTATTGGTTGACAAGGGGTTGTGATATGGTCACAAAGTTATTTATTTTTATCCTTCCCTTTGCCAATCACTTGGGTTTTGTCGTCTCAGTCCTTGTCTTGGTTTTAAGTTATTATTGTGCTGTATTTTAATATTTTTGTTCATTAATTCCTTCATACTTTGACTTTATTCCTTTAGTGTTGCAACTCACTTTTTTATTAAATGGTAATTTCTTCTTTATTTGTGGGCTACCTTTTGTAACGTTATATAATGCCCCCCCCCCATCAGAATTGATCATTTTTGAAAATACTATTATAGTCTTTGATGAAATTATCAGTTGAATTTTTTTTTTTTTTGTCTCATATTATCTATTCACCTTTAGCTTCTGCTTCATAATTCTTATATCTTCTATTCTGTTTTTATTAACCTGTTTTGTTACCTGATCTTCTCTGAATCTTAATTGGTGCTTTATCCTTATAATATTTATTTTTCCGAATTATCTCTAATATAATAGTTGGTACGGATTCAGAGGGGCTCTCTTGGCTACCATTACTCTGCCGTCCACACTATACTTACTGAGATCAGAGGAACATCATCTCTGCTCAGACAACAAATTGCTGGAACATATTCATTCACAATCGTTATATAAAACATTGAAAGTAGTCAACTTGTGACTAATAATAATAATAAAAATATTTTTTGGATAATTCACCCTGCTGTTGTTCAGATCATATTATTTCATAACAATAACATTCTTATTTATTCACTCTCTAGTCCTTTAGCTATATTTGAAGCAATTCTGTTGACAGATACTATTCATATATTTTGGTGGTTCTATTTTCATCTTAATGTTGGTTCATTTATTTCCATTTAATCATATAGTTCTTTATTGAATTACTTTGTTGCTTTGCATTATATTATACTATTCTTTTCCTTTTTAATTATATTATCCTTGAAAAATTATTCATTTAATTTCGTCCGTCTTGTTAGTCATTCTGTTCTAGTCAGTTAGTGATGATTGGTGATTGTATTTCTTCATGATACTTCTTTATAGATGCCTGGTTATTTGTCGTCTTTCCCCAAGAGATTGGTTCAGTGATGGGCTGTCTTCAGTTCTCACTGCCTCTATTAGTTTAAATGAGGGCTTCCCTCATCCTCCCTGTTTTCTTGTGGGTTTTGTTGTTGGTTCAGTGGTGGTTCCTGTCTGGTCCCAGGATTGTTGTCCACCGGTCTACAATTTCCTCCATATTGGAGGTCGTCATCGTGTTGTGACTGGTTATAATACTTGTGGTTCGTGTGTGTCCTCGGTTGGTACCGCCTCTGATTACCTTGAGGTCGTGAGTATATGTAATTCACGTTGTGTCGGTAGTTGTTGTGTCGGTTGTCTCCGTCTCCTTGATGATGCCGATTATCGTGGTAATCAGAATGGTTATTACCCCGATAATTATTATTCCCGTGATTGTTATTCGGGTTGTTATTATGGGTTCTATTCTGGTTACCATTTTGGTTTGTTTGAGGATTATTATTCCTATTCTGATTTTGTTGAGGGTCGTTGCCGTTGTACTTATTATATTTAGTATTCATTATGCGGTTTCGTTGATACTGTCCCTCGTGCTCATAATTCTCTAGAAAGTTAGCCATAGCTTGGATTGTCTTAATCTGGCTATATATTCGGGCGTTCTTTATCCCTTCCTCATAATGGTAGGATAGTTGTATCACTAAGCACTCCTCGGGAATTCTGGGCTCCAGATTACGGGCCATGCACACCTTGCCTAGGAAGTATGATGTTGGAGACTGTCTTGTGTGTGCCTCATACCGACCATTACTTAAGTCGTTTCTCACCATATTTTGGGTCGACTCCGACCAATACTTCTCCCTAAACTGTTTTTTAAATTCTGGTACATTCTGGATGTCGGGCCGTACTGCCGTCCACTAATTGTTGTGGGTATCCTTGAACATCTCATCAATCATTCCTCGGATAACATTCCACCGGGTCTCTCTATTCCTTGCTATCATCTCTTCTGCCCTCTTCAGGAACTCCATGGGGTTACGTTTGTAATTCCTAAAATTGATTAACTCCCGGTTATCGTTGTTGGTGGTATAAGTATTTTGACATGTTCTATCCCGCCATGAGTCCACTTCTTCTTGTAATTGTATCTCGCGTCAACGGATTTCCTCGATCTTCTTTTTATTTGTAGTCACTTGGCTTTCGACATTGTTTAGGTTGTTATATACTCTTTCCATTCGTTCGCCAATGTCTGTATGTACCTGTGCTATTCCTTCCTTATTCTCCTCCCGAATTTGATGCACTTCTTGCTTAATCTGCTCGCATTTTTCTACAGTTTCCTGTTGGAGTCCTTCAACCATCTTTTTATTTTCATTTTTGACGTTGTTTATTTTATTTTGTATTTCCTCACGGACTTGTATCACTGTTTTGTTGTTTTTTTTTTCTAATTTTTCATTTGTTTCGGCTATTTCTTGTTTCCTTTCTTCATTGTTTTTATCCACCTTTTGGTTAATTGTCACATGGACGTTCCCAATTCTTTCATTAATCCGCCTTAAATTCTCTTCATTTATTTGTCTGATCTCTTCCTTCATTTGTCTTAACTCTCATTAGTGTTCTCATTTTGTTTCCTAATATTTTCATTAGTTTCTTCATTTAATGATTCTAACCGTTTCTTCAATTCTTCCTTGCCTTCCTCTCTTTGTTTCTTGCCTTCCTCCTTGTCCTCCTTTCTCCGTTCTTCCATCTGTAGGAACATTTCCATTAGTCTATCCAATTTCGTTTCTTCCTTGGTCCTGTTTGGTTCTGCTGGGGTTAATATTGTTTCCACATCTTCAACTGATGTTACTTCCTTTTCGGCGTCTGCCGTGCGTTTCTTTAATGCGGATCTTTTGTGCATTTCTGTTTATTTCTTTCGCAATCGCCGCTAAAATATAATGTTTTCTTTAATTTTAGCCTCACTAATTGGTCGCCAATTTGTTACGAACCCTGTCTTTATTGCCCGTGTTATTTTGCCACACGGATGCATCAATTTGTTAGGGCCCACTCCTTACGGTTTACCAGCCACACGTTGGTTGCGTTTATTTGTTACGTACCAGAATTGTACCCGTTGAAGCCTTACCCTGCTTCGCCAACCTATTACCTTACTATATTTTATTGATGTGTTGTATTGGTTTGTTTCCCGATTTTAAGGCGCCAAATTGTTTTATTTCCAAAACAATTAAAATGATTCTTCTCACCTGTTTCTCCTTTTCTCTTATTTTAAATTAATCCAACTCGCCTGTGTCTTGTAGTTGATTTGAATTCGTTCCAAAAAATCAGGGTTACCAACCTCAATTTTTTTTTGTAAAACAAAATTTTCACCTTGACTATATTAAGGAATAAATTGTCTGTAAGGTTAACATAAATTAAATACACAATTGATAATAGTCAATACTATATTATTTCTGTAGTGTTTTTTGTTAATTTCTTTTTTTTTTTAAACAACATGAAATATGTTTATAATATATATTTTGCTCCTTTTCTTGTTCTTTACTAGCTCAGCAGTTGGCAATAGTGTTCTCTTAGTATACAGGGTGTAGTTGATTAAAACGTTATGTTTTATTTTAATTATTTTAATTCAATTGGTTTCTTGTGATTGCAAGAAAGTTAATAACAGATCTTTAGAAAGTACAAAACTTCACATAAAACATACCTAAATTATATACAGTTTCTTAATAAATTACTTCTTAGCTTATATTACATGTGTTGGATCAAGTTGGTGAATAGGTTATTAGTTCGTTTTAAAAGAAGATTCCAATGTCCAATAATTTGATCACCATAAATTAAAAAGTGAATAAAGAAATAAACTGATTGTCCCTAGTTTATTCCTTAAGTGAGTGTTTATATAAAGTTTATTAATGATTGAAAAAAGTGTCACAGTGTAGATTGGTCTTTTTGTATTTTTTTTTTAAGATAATTTATACTTATCACTTTCCTTTACATCTGATTTGTCTCTCCGAGTTCGTTTTTCTTTTATAATTTATTAAGTAGATTTTTTTCATTCAATTTCCAATAATTCTGGTTATTAAATTCCTTTTTTCCATACTATTATTAATCATATCACTTTGGTCATTGCCATTTCATTTCTAGTTGATATATTGCTATTATATAATTATATTGAGCTGTATGAATTTTATGATCTGCTCTTCTCTGAATCTTATAATAGATTAACCGTTTTTTCTGTTAATGTTTGGTTGTCAAGGCAGCAAGCCTCAGATTCCTATTGGTGGAAAATATTCTTTACATTGTTAGGTCTTGCTCCTGAATTTTTACAAAATTAATACATATTTTTAAATTAGCGTAACTTTCTTATACTACTTTAAATTTCTTTGATAATAACATTATTGGATTGCATTTCTTTTATACTTTAATTAGAAACCAAACATGACTGGTTTCGGTTCCGTATTTACTGATTTACTAATTTAATAATTTTCTTTTTATATAAATTATTTTATAACTGGTTCTTTTGATATACATTAGGTGTCCTTAAATTTATATTATCAATTTTAATAGTATTCCGTACATTTTGGTCCTTACTTATTACTGCTATTATATCAAATTTTACAAATTACTGCCTCCTTCCTATAGGCTCCTTAGGCCTATATTACCTAACTTTCCTTATACAGTTATTATAACATATTTGTAGAATTTCATGAAACAAAACTATTTTAACCATAACTGCAATAAATTAACATGGAACATTTAATTATTTATAATCATTTTCAAAACATTATTCTATTCTTTCTAACATGCTATGCACATGCTATTTTTTAATACATTTCCTATCTCCCTATGCTCATTAACTATTATTTATTAAACATGTTTTTTTTTACCCTTCTATATATTCTTTTTAACACAAACAGATAACTATAACTATTACTTAACTATTATTTTCGTATTTTAACACATGAACTTTAGTTCTACCTATTCCATTTGTGTAGGCCTATTATGCATTAGTTTATTCACAGTTTGCATTCATCATTTTTTACTCAAGCATTAATTATTATTCATGCTACACATTATTACTACTGCTGCCTTTTAGTTAGTATATTTTTCTTGGTTCTGTTATTCACTTAATATTATATTATTCACTGTTTTTCTTTCTTTTCTTCACTTGGATCTAACCACACCACTCACCTTATCATTAACATTGGGTATGTATTATATAAGGGGTTTGTTCCCTTCATATTCTAATAACAATATTATTTAACATTACTTAATTTACATTTATGTCTTGGTAGTCTTACATGGGACTACTCACACTAATAACATAGCTTTGTACTTTCATAATTACATTTACTATTTTATTATTGGTTGACAAGGGGTTGTGATATGGTCACAAAGTTATTTATTTTTATCCTTCCCTTTGCCAATCACTTGGGTTTTGTCGTCTCAGTCCTTGTCTTGGTTTTAAGTTATTATTGTGCTATATTTTAATATTTTTGTTCATTAATTCCTTCATACTTTGACTTTATTCCTTTAGTGTTGCAACTCACTTTTTTATTAAATGGTAATTTCTTCTTTATTTGTGGGCTACCTTTTGTAACGTTATATAATGCCCCCCCCCCATCAGAATTGATCATTTTTGAAAATACTATTATAGTCTTTGATGAAATTATCAGTTGAATTTTTTTTTTTTTTGTCTCATATTATCTATTCACCTTTAGCTTCTGCTTCATAATTCTTATATCTTCTATTCTGTTTTTATTAACCTGTTTTGTTACCTGATCTTCTCTGAATCTTAATTGGTGCT
This sequence comes from Magicicada septendecula, assembly GCA_034769895.1. NCBI lineage: Eukaryota > Metazoa > Arthropoda > Insecta > Hemiptera > Cicadidae > Magicicada > Magicicada septendecula. The sequence continues at coordinate 385,906,501 of CM068370.1, read as the reverse complement.
TTATCCTTATAATATTTATTTTTCCGAATTATCTCTAATATAATAGTTGGTACGGATTCAGAGGGGCTCTCTTGGCTACCATTACTCTGCCGTCCACACTATACTTACTGAGATCAGAGGAACATCATCTCTGCTCAGACAACAAATTGCTGGAACATATTCATTCACAATCGTTATATAAAACATTGAAAGTAGTCAACTTGTGACTAATAATAATAATAAAAATATTTTTTGGATAATTCACCCTGCTGTTGTTCAGATCATATTATTTCATAACAATAACATTCTTATTTATTCACTCTCTAGTCCTTTAGCTATATTTGAAGCAATTCTGTTGACAGATACTATTCATATATTTTGGTGGTTCTATTTTCATCTTAATGTTGGTTCATTTATTTCCATTTAATCATATAGTTCTTTATTGAATTACTTTGTTGCTTTGCATTATATTATACTATTCTTTTCCTTTTTAATTATATTATCCTTGAAAAATTATTCATTTAATTTCGTCCGTCTTGTTAGTCATTCTGTTCTAGTCAGTTAGTGATGATTGGTGATTGTATTTCTTCATGATACTTCTTTATAGATGCCTGGTTATTTGTCGTCTTTCCCCAAGAGATTGGTTCAGTGATGGGCTGTCTTCAGTTCTCACTGCCTCTATTAGTTTAAATGATGGCTTCCCTCATCCTCCCTGTTTTCTTGTGGGTTTTGTTGTTGGTTCAGTGGTGGTTCCTGTCTGGTCCCAGGATTGTTGTCCACCGGTCTACAATTTCCTCCATATTGGAGGTCGTCATCGTGTTGTGACTGGTTATAATACTTGTGGTTCGTGTGTGTCCTCGGTTGGTACCGCCTCTGATTACCTTGAGGTCGTGAGTATATGTAATTCACGTTGTGTCGGTAGTTGTTGTGTCGGTTGTCTCCGTCTCCTTGATTATGCCGATTATCGTGGTAATCAGAATGGTTATTACCCCGATAATTATTATTCCCGTGATTGTTATTCGGGTTGTTATTATGGGTTCTATTCTGGTTACCATTTTGGTTTGTTTGAGGATTATTATTCCTATTCTGATTTTGTTGAGGGTCGTTGCCGTTGTACTTATTATATTTAGTATTCATTATGCGGTTTCGTTGATACTGTCCCTCGTGCTCATAATTCTCTAGAAAGTTAGCCATAGCTTGGATTGTCTTAATCTGGCTATATATTCGGGCGTTCTTTATCCCTTCCTCATAATGGTAGGATAGTTGTATCACTAAGCACTCCTCGGGAATTCTGGGCTCCAGATTACGGGCCATGCACACCTTGCCTAGGAAGTATGATGTTGGAGACTGTCTTGTGTGTGCCTCATACCGACCATTACTTAAGTCGTTTCTCACCATATTTTGGGTCGACTCCGACCAATACTTCTCCCTAAACTGTTTTTTAAATTCTGGTACATTCTGGATGTCGGGCCGTACTGCCGTCCACTAATTGTTGTGGGTATCCTTGAACATCTCATCAATCATTCCTCGGATAACATTCCACCGGGTCTCTCTATTCCTTGCTATCATCTCTTCTGCCCTCTTCAGGAACTCCATGGGGTTACGTTTGTAATTCCTAAAATTGATTAACTCCCGGTTATCGTTGTTGGTGGTATAAGTATTTTGACATGTTCTATCCCGCCATGAGTCCACTTCTTCTTGTAATTGTATCTCGCGTCAACGGATTTCCTCGATCTTCTTTTTATTTGTAGTCACTTGGCTTTCGACATTGTTTAGGTTGTTATATACTCTTTCCATTCGTTCGCCAATGTCTGTATGTACCTGTGCTATTCCTTCCTTATTCTCCTCCCGAATTTGATGCACTTCTTGCTTAATCTGCTCGCATTTTTCTACAGTTTCCTGTTGGAGTCCTTCAACCATCTTTTTATTTTCATTTTTGACGTTGTTTATTTTATTTTGTATTTCCTCACGGACTTGTATCACTGTTTTGTTGTTTTTTTTTCTAATTTTTCATTTGTTTCGGCTATTTCTTGTTTCCTTTCTTCATTGTTTTTATCCACCTTTTGGTTAATTGTCACATGGACGTTCCCAATTCTTTCATTAATCCGCCTTAAATTCTCTTCATTTATTTGTCTGATCTCTTCCTTCATTTGTCTTAACTCTCATTAGTGTTCTCATTTTGTTTCCTAATATTTTCATTAGTTTCTTCATTTAATGATTCTAACCGTTTCTTCAATTCTTCCTTGTCTTCCTCTCTTTGTTTCTTGCCTTCCTCCTTGTCCTCCTTTCTCCGTTCTTCCATCTGTAGGAACATTTCCATTAGTCTATCCAATTTCGTTTCTTCCTTGGTCCTGTTTGGTTCTGCTGGGGTTAATATTGTTTCCACATCTTCAACTGATGTTACTTCCTTTTCGGCGTCTGCCGTGCGTTTCTTTAATGCGGATCTTTTGTGCATTTCTGTTTATTTCTTTCGCAATCGCCGCTAAAATATAATGTTTTCTTTAATTTTAGCCTCACTAATTGGTCGCCAATTTGTTACGAACCCTGTCTTTATTGCCCGTGTTATTTTGCCACACGGATGCATCAATTTGTTAGGGCCCACTCCTTACGGTTTACCAGCCACACGTTGGTTGCGTTTATTTGTTACGTACCAGAATTGTACCCGTTGAAGCCTTACCCTGCTTCGCCAACCTATTACCTTACTATATTTTATTGATGTGTTGTATTGGTTTGTTTCCCGATTTTAAGGCGCCAAATTGTTTTATTTCCAAAACAATTAAAATGATTCTTCTCACCTGTTTCTCCTTTTCTCTTATTTTAAATTAATCCAACTCGCCTGTGTCTTGTAGTTGATTTGAATTCGTTCCAAAAAATCAGGGTTACCAACCTCAATTTTTTTTGTAAAACAAAATTTTCACCTTGACTATATTAAGGAATAAATTGTCTGTAAGGTTAACATAAATTAAATACACAATTGATAATAGTCAATACTATATTATTTCTGTAGTGTTTTTTGTTAATTTCTTTTTTTTTTTAAACAACATGAAATATGTTTATAATATATATTTTGCTCCTTTTCTTGTTCTTTACTAGCTCAGCAGTTGGCAATAGTGTTCTCTTAGTATACAGGGTGTAGTTGATTAAAACGTTATGTTTTATTTTAATTATTTTAATTCAATTGGTTTCTTGTGATTGCAAGAAAGTTAATAACAGATCTTTAGAAAGTACAAAACTTCACATAAAACATACCTAAATTATATACAGTTTCTTAATAAATTACTTCTTAGCTTATATTACATGTGTTGGATCAAGTTGGTGAATAGGTTATTAGTTCGTTTTAAAAGAAGATTCCAATGTCCAATAATTTGATCACCATAAATTAAAAAGTGAATAAAGAAATAAACTGATTGTCCCTAGTTTATTCCTTAAGTGAGTGTTTATATAAAGTTTATTAATGATTGAAAAAAGTGTCACAGTGTAGATTGGTCTTTTTGTATTTTTTTTTTAAGATAATTTATACTTATCACTTTCCTTTACATCTGATTTGTCTCTCCGAGTTGGTTTTTCTTTTATAATTTATTAAGTAGATTTTTTTCATTCAATTTCCAATAATTCTGGTTATTAAATTCCTTTTTTCCATACTATTATTAATCATATCACTTTGGTCATTGCCATTTCATTTCTAGTTGATATATTGCTATTATATAATTATATTGAGCTGTATGAATTTTATGATCTGCTCTTCTCTGAATCTTATAATAGATTAACCGTTTTTTCTGTTAATGTTTGGTTGTCAAGGCAGCAAGCCTCAGATTCCTATTGGTGGAAAATATTCTTTACATTGTTAGGTCTTGCTCCTGAATTTTTACAAAATTAATACATATTTTTAAATTAGCATAACTTTCTTATACTACTTTAAATTTCTTTGATAATAACATTATTGGATTGCATTTCTTTTATACTTTAATTAGAAACCAAACATGACTGGTTTCGGTTCCGTATTTACTGATTTACTAATTTAATAGTTTTTTTTTTATATTAATTATTTTATAACTGGTTCTTTTGATATACATTAGGTGTCCTTAAATTTATATTATCAATTTTAATAGTATTCCCTACATTTTGGTCCTTACTTATTACTGCTATTATATCAAATTTTACAAATTACTGCCTCCTTAGGCCTATATTACCTAACTTTCCTTATACAGTTATTATAACATATTTGTAGAATTTCATGAAACAAAACTATTTTAACCATAACTGCAATAAATTAACATGGAACATTTAATTATTTATAATCATTTTCAAAACATTATTCTATTCTTTCTAACATGCTATGCACATGCTATTTTTTAATACATTTCCTATCTCCCTATGCTCATTAACTATTATTTATTAAACATGTTTTTTTTTACCCTTCTATATATTCTTTTTAACACAAACAGATAACTATAACTATTACTTAACTATTATTTTCGTATTTTAACACATGAACTTTAGTTCTACCTATTCCATTTGTGTAGGCCTATTATGCATTAGTTTATTCACAGTTTGCATTCATCATTTTTTACTCAAGCATTAATTATTATTCATGCTACACATTATTACTACTGCTGCCTTTTAGTTAGTATATTTTTCTTGGTTCTGTTATTCACTTAATATTATATTATTCACTGTTTTTCTTTCTTTTCTTCACTTGGATCTAACCACACCACTCACCTTATCATTAACATTGGGTATGTATTATATAAGGGGTTTGTTCCCTTCATATTCTAATAACAATATTATTTAACATTACTTAATTTACATTTATGTCTTGGTAGTCTTACATGGGACTACTCACACTAATAACATAGCTTTGTACTTTCATAATTACATTTACTATTTTATTATTGGTTGACAAGGGGTTGTGATATGGTCACAAAGTTATTTATTTTTATCCTTCCCTTTGCCAATCACTTGGGTTTTGTCGTCTCAGTCCTTGTCTTGGTTTTAAGTTATTATTGTGCTATATTTTAATATTTTTGTTCATTAATTCCTTCATACTTTGACTTTATTCCTTTAGTGTTGCAACTCGCTTTTTTATTAAATGGTAATTTCTTCTTTATTTGTGGGCTACCTTTTGTAACGTTATATAATGCCCCCCCCATCAGAATTGATCATTTTTGAAAATACTATTATAGTCTTTGATGAAATTATCAGTTGAATTTTTTTTTTTGTTGTCTCATATTATCTATTCACCTTTAGCTTCTGCTTCATAATTCTTATATCTTCTATTCTGTTTTTATTAACCTGTTTTGTTACCTGATCTTCTCTGAATCTTAATTGGTGCTTTATCCTTATAATATTTATTTTTCCGAATTATCTCTAATATAATAGTTGGTACGGATTCAGAGGGGCTCTCTTGGCTACCATTACTCTGCCGTCCACACTATACTTACTGAGATCAGAGGAACATCATCTCTGCTCAGACAACAAATTGCTGGAACATATTCATTCACAATCGTTATATAAAACATTGAAAGTAGTCAACTTGTGACTAATAATAATAATAAAAATATTTTTTGGATAATTCACCCTGCTGTTGTTCAGATCATATTATTTCATAACAATAACATTCTTATTTATTCACTCTCTAGTCCTTTAGCTATATTTGAAGCAATTCTGTTGACAGATACTATTCATATATTTTGGTGGTTCTATTTTCATCTTAATGTTGGTTCATTTATTTCCATTTAATCATATAGTTCTTTATTGAATTACTTTGTTGCTTTGCATTATATTATACTATTCTTTTCCTTTTTAATTATATTATCCTTGAAAAATTATTCATTTAATTTCGTCCGTCTTGTTAGTCATTCTGTTCTAGTCAGTTAGTGATGATTGGTGATTGTATTTCTTCATGATACTTCTTTATAGATGCCTGGTTATTTGTCGTCTTTCCCCAAGAGATTGGTTCAGTGATGGGCTGTCTTCAGTTCTCACTGCCTCTATTAGTTTAAATGAGGGCTTCCCTCATCCTCCCTGTTTTCTTGTGGGTTTTGTTGTTGGTTCAGTGGTGGTTCCTGTCTGGTCCCAGGATTGTTGTCCACCGGTCTACAATTTCCTCCATATTGGAGGTCGTCATCATGTTGTGACTGGTTATAATAATTGTGGTTCGTGTGTGTCCTCGGTTGGTACCGCCTCTGATTACCTTGAGGTCGTGAGTATATGTAATTCACGTTGTGTCGTAGTTGTTGTGTCGGTTGTCTCCGTCTCCTTGATTATGCCGATTATCGTGGTAATCAGAATGGTTATTACCCCGATAATTATTATTCCCGTGATTGTTATTCGGGTTGTTATTATGGGTTCTATTCTGGTTACCATTTTGGTTTGTTTGAGGATTATTATTGCTATTCTGATTTTGTTGAGGGTCGTTGCCGTTGTACTTATTATATTTAGTATTCATTATGCGGTTTCGTTGATACTGTCCCTCGTGCTCATAATTCTCTAGAAAGTTTAGCCATAGCTTGGATTGTCTTAATCTGGCTATATATTCGGGCGTTCTTTATCCCTTCCTCATAATGGTAGGATAGTTGTATCACTAAGCACTCCTCGGGAATTCTGGGCTACAGATTACGGGCCATGCACACCTTGCCTAGGAAGTATGATGTTGGAGACTGTCTTGTGTGTGCCTCATACCGACCATTACTTAAGTCGTTTCTCACCATATTTAGGGTCGACTCCGACCAATACTTCTCCCTAAACTGTTTTTTAAATTCTGGTACATTCTGGATGTCGGGCCGTACTGCCGTCCACTAATTGTTGTGGGTATCCTTGAACATCTCATCAATCATTCCTCGGATAACATTCCACCGGGTCTCTCTATTCCTTGCTATCATCTCTTCTGCCCTCTTCAGGAACTCCATGGGGTTACGTTTGTAATTCCTAAAATTGATTAACTCCCGGTTATCGTAGTTGGTGGTATAAGTATTTTGACATGTTCTATCCCGCCATGAGTCCACTTCTTCTTGTAATTGTATCTCGCGTCAACGGATTTCCTCGATCTTCTCTTTATTTGTAGTCACTTGGCTTTCGACATTGTTTAGGTTGTTATATACTCTTTCCATTCGTTCGCCAATGTCTGTATGTACCTGTGCTATTCCTTCCTTATTCTCCTCCCGAATTTGATGCACTTCTTGCTTAATCTGCTCGCATTTTTCTACAGTTTCCTGTTGGAGTCCTTCAACCATCTTTTTATTTTCATTTTTGACGTTGTTTATTTTATTTTGTATTTCCTCACGGACTTGTATCACTGTTTTGTTGTTTTTTTTTCTAATTTTTCATTTGTTTCGGCTATTTCTTGTTTCCTTTCTTCATTGTTTTTATCCACCTTTTGGTTAATTGTCACATGGACGTTCCCAATTCTTTCATTAATCCGCCTTAAATTCTCTTCATTTATTTGTCTGATCTCTTCCTTCATTTGTCTTAACTCTCATTAGTGTTCTCATTTTGTTTCCTAATATTTTCATTAGTTTCTTCATTTAATGATTCTAACCGTTTCTTCAATTCTTCCTTGTCTTCCTCTCTTTGTTTCTTGCCTTCCTCCTTGTCCTCCTTTCTCCGTTCTTCCATCTGTAGGAACATTTCCATTAGTCTATCCAATTTCGTTTCTTCCTTGGTCCTGTTTGGTTCTGCTGGGGTTAATATTGTTTCCACATCTTCAACTGATGTTACTTCCTTTTCGGCGTCTGCCGTGCGTTTCTTTAATGCGGATCTTTTGTGCATTTCTGTTTATTTCTTTCGCAATCGCCGCTAAAATATAATGTTTTCTTTAATTTTAGCCTCACTAATTGGTCGCCAATTTGTTACGAACCCTGTCTTTATTGCCCGTGTTATTTTGCCACACGGATGCATCAATTTGTTAGGGCCCACTCCTTACGGTTTACCAGCCACACGTTGGTTGCGTTTATTTGTTACGTACCAGAATTGTACCCGTTGAAGCCTTACCCTGCTTCGCCAACCTATTACCTTACTATATTTTATTGATGTGTTGTATTGGTTTGTTTCCCGATTTTAAGGCGCCAAATTGTTTTATTTCCAAAACAATTAAAATGATTCTTCTCACCTGTTTCTCCTTTTCTCTTATTTTAAATTAATCCAACTCGCCTGTGTCTTGTAGTTGATTTGAATTCGTTCCAAAAAATCAGGGTTACCAACCTCAATTTTTTTTGTAAAACAAAATTTTCACCTTGACTATATTAAGGAATAAATTGTCTGTAAGGTTAACATAAATTAAATACACAATTGATAATAGTCAATACTATATTATTTCTGTAGTGTTTTTTGTTAATTTCTTTTTTTTTTTAAACAACATGAAATATGTTTATAATATATATTTTGCTCCTTTTCTTGTTCTTTACTAGCTCAGCAGTTGGCAATAGTGTTCTCTTAGTATACACAGGGTGTAGTTGATTAAAACGTTATGTTTTATTTTAATTATTTTAATTCAATTGGTTTCTTGTGATTGCAAGAAAGTTAATAACAGATCTTTAGAAAGTACAAAACTTCACATAAAACATACCTAAATTATATACAGTTTCTTAATAAATTACTTCTTAGCTTATATTACATGTGTTGGATCAAGTTGGTGAATAGGTTATTAGTTCGTTTTAAAAGAAGATTCCAATGTCCAATAATTTGATCACCATAAATTAAAAAGTGAATAAAGAAATAAACTGATTGTCCCTAGTTTATTCCTTAAGTGAGTGTTTATATAAAGTTTATTAATGATTGAAAAAAGTGTCACAGTGTAGATTGGTCTTTTTGTATTTTTTTTTTAAGATAATTTATACTTATCACTTTCCTTTACATCTGATTTGTCTCTCCGAGTTCGTTTTTCTTTTATAATTTATTAAGTAGATTTTTTTCATTCAATTTCCAATAATTCTGGTTATTAAATTCCTTTTTTCCATACTATTATTAATCATATCACTTTGGTCATTGCCATTTCATTTCTAGTTGATATATTGCTATTATATAATTATATTGAGCTGTATGAATTTTATGATCTGCTCTTCTCTGAATCTTATAATAGATTAACCGTTTTTTCTGTTAATGTTTGGTTGTCAAGGCAGCAAGCCTCAGATTCCTATTGGTGGAAAATATTCTTTACATTGTTAGGTCTTGCTCCTGAATTTTTACAAAATTAATACATATTTTTAAATTAGCATAACTTTCTTATACTACTTTAAATTTCTTTGATAATAACATTATTGGATTGCATTTCTTTTATACTTTAATTAGAAACCAAACATGACTGGTTTCGGTTCCGTATTTACTGATTTACTAATTTAATAGTTTTTTTTTTATATTAATTATTTTATAACTGGTTCTTTTGATATACATTAGGTGTCCTTAAATTTATATTATCAATTTTAATAGTATTCCCTACATTTTGGTCCTTACTTATTACTGCTATTATATCAAATTTTACAAATTACTGCCTCCTTAGGCCTATATTACCTAACTTTCCTTATACAGTTATTATAACATATTTGTAGAATTTCATGAAACAAAACTATTTTAACCATAACTGCAATAAATTAACATGGAACATTTAATTATTTATAATCATTTTCAAAACATTATTCTATTCTTTCTAACATGCTATGCACATGCTATTTTTTAATACATTTCCTATCTCCCTATGCTCATTAACTATTATTTATTAAACATGTTTTTTTTTACCCTTCTATATATTCTTTTTAACACAAACAGATAACTATAACTATTACTTAACTATTATTTTCGTATTTTAACACATGAACTTTAGTTCTACCTATTCCATTTGTGTAGGCCTATTATGCATTAGTTTATTCACAGTTTGCATTCATCATTTTTTACTCAAGCATTAATTATTATTCATGCTACACATTATTACTACTGCTGCCTTTTAGTTAGTATATTTTTCTTGGTTCTGTTATTCACTTAATATTATATTATTCACTGTTTTTCTTTCTTTTCTTCACTTGGATCTAACCACACCACTCACCTTATCATTAACATTGGGTATGTATTATATAAGGGGTTTGTTCCCTTCATATTCTAATAACAATATTATTTAACATTACTTAATTTACATTTATGTCTTGGTAGTCTTACATGGGACTACTCACACTAATAACATAGCTTTGTACTTTCATAATTACATTTACTATTTTATTATTGGTTGACAAGGGGTTGTGATATGGTCACAAAGTTATTTATTTTTATCCTTCCCTTTGCCAATCACTTGGGTTTTGTCGTCTCAGTCCTTGTCTTGGTTTTAAGTTATTATTGTGCTATATTTTAATATTTTTGTTCATTAATTCCTTCATACTTTGACTTTATTCCTTTAGTGTTGCAACTCACTTTTTTATTAAATGGTAATTTCTTCTTTATTTGTGGGCTACCTTTTGTAACGTTATATAATGCCCCCCCCATCAGAATTGATCATTTTTGAAAATACTATTATAGTCTTTGATGAAATTATCAGTTGAATTTTTTTTTTTGTTGTCTCATATTATCTATTCACCTTTAGCTTCTGCTTCATAATTCTTATATCTTCTATTCTGTTTTTATTAACCTGTTTTGTTACCTGATCTTCTCTGAATCTTAATTGGTGCTTTATCCTTATAATATTTATTTTTCCGAATTATCTCTAATATAATAGTTGGTACGGATTCAGAGGGGCTCTCTTGGCTACCATTACTCTGCCGTCCACACTATACTTACTGAGATCAGAGGAACATCATCTCTGCTCAGACAACAAATTGCTGGAACATATTCATTCACAATCGTTATATAAAACATTGAAAGTAGTCAACTTGTGACTAATAATAATAATAAAAATATTTTTTGGATAATTCACCCTGCTGTTGTTCAGATCATATTATTTCATAACAATAACATTCTTATTTATTCACTCTCTAGTCCTTTAGCTATATTTGAAGCAATTCTGTTGACAGATACTATTCATATATTTTGGTGGTTCTATTTTCATCTTAATGTTGGTTCATTTATTTCCATTTAATCATATAGTTCTTTATTGAATTACTTTGTTGCTTTGCATTATATTATACTATTCTTTTCCTTTTTAATTATATTATCCTTGAAAAATTATTCATTTAATTTCGTCCGTCTTGTTAGTCATTCTGTTCTAGTCAGTTAGTGATGATTGGTGATTGTATTTCTTCATGATACTTCTTTATAGATGCCTGGTTATTTGTCGTCTTTCCCCAAGAGATTGGTTCAGTGATGGGCTGTCTTCAGTTCTCACTGCCTCTATTAGTTTAAATGAGGGCTTCCCTCATCCTCCCTGTTTTCTTGTGGGTTTTGTTGTTGGTTCAGTGGTGGTTCCTGTCTGGTCCCAGGATTGTTGTCCACCGGTCTACAATTTCCTCCATATTGGAGGTCGTCATCATGTTGTGACTGGTTATAATAATTGTGGTTCGTGTGTGTCCTCGGTTGGTACCGCCTCTGATTACCTTGAGGTCGTGAGTATATGTAATTCACGTTGTGTCGGTAGTTGTTGTGTCGGTTGTCTCCGTCTCCTTGATTATGCCGATTATCGTGGTAATCAGAATGGTTATTACCCCGATAATTATTATTCCCGTGATTGTTATTCGGGTTGTTATTATGGGTTCTATTCTGGTTACCATTTTGGTTTGTTTGAGGATTATTATTGCTATTCTGATTTTGTTGAGGGTCGTTGCCGTTGTACTTATTATATTTAGTATTCATTATGCGGTTTCGTTGATACTGTCCCTCGTGCTCATAATTCTCTAGAAAGTTTAGCCATAGCTTGGATTGTCTTAATCTGGCTATATATTCGGGCGTTCTTTATCCCTTCCTCATAATGGTAGGATAGTTGTATCACTAAGCACTCCTCGGGAATTCTGGGCTACAGATTACGGGCCATGCACACCTTGCCTAGGAAGTATGATGTTGGAGACTGTCTTGTGTGTGCCTCATACCGACCATTACTTAAGTCGTTTCTCACCATATTTAGGGTCGACTCCGACCAATACTTCTCCCTAAACTGTTTTTTAAATTCTGGTACATTCTGGATGTCGGGCCGTACTGCCGTCCACTAATTGTTGTGGGTATCCTTGAACATCTCATCAATCATTCCTCGGATAACATTCCACCGGGTCTCTCTATTCCTTGCTATCATCTCTTCTGCCCTCTTCAGGAACTCCATGGGGTTACGTTTGTAATTCCTAAAATTGATTAACTCCCGGTTATCGTAGTTGGTGGTATAAGTATTTTGACATGTTCTATCCCGCCATGAGTCCACTTCTTCTTGTAATTGTATCTCGCGTCAACGGATTTCCTCGATCTTCTCTTTATTTGTAGTCACTTGGCTTTCGACATTGTTTAGGTTGTTATATACTCTTTCCATTCGTTCGCCAATGTCTGTATGTACCTGTGCTATTCCTTCCTTATTCTCCTCCCGAATTTGATGCACTTCTTGCTTAATCTGCTCGCATTTTTCTACAGTTTCCTGTTGGAGTCCTTCAACCATCTTTTTATTTTCATTTTTGACGTTGTTTATTTTATTTTGTATTTCCTCACGGACTTGTATCACTGTTTTGTTGTTTTTTTTTCTAATTTTTCATTTGTTTCGGCTATTTCTTGTTTCCTTTCTTCATTGTTTTTATCCACCTTTTGGTTAATTGTCACATGGACGTTCCCAATTCTTTCATTAATCCGCCTTAAATTCTCTTCATTTATTTGTCTGATCTCTTCCTTCATTTGTCTTAACTCTCATTAGTGTTCTCATTTTGTTTCCTAATATTTTCATTAGTTTCTTCATTTAATGATTCTAACCGTTTCTTCAATTCTTCCTTGTCTTCCTCTCTTTGTTTCTTGCCTTCCTCCTTGTCCTCCTTTCTCCGTTCTTCCATCTGTAGGAACATTTCCATTAGTCTATCCAATTTCGTTTCTTCCTTGGTCCTGTTTGGTTCTGCTGGGGTTAATATTGTTTCCACATCTTCAACTGATGTTACTTCCTTTTCGGCGTCTGCCGTGCGTTTCTTTAATGCGGATCTTTTGTGCATTTCTGTTTATTTCTTTCGCAATCGCCGCTAAAATATAATGTTTTCTTTAATTTTAGCCTCACTAATTGGTCGCCAATTTGTTACGAACCCTGTCTTTATTGCCCGTGTTATTTTGCCACACGGATGCATCAATTTGTTAGGGCCCACTCCTTACGGTTTACCAGCCACACGTTGGTTGCGTTTATTTGTTACGTACCAGAATTGTACCCGTTGAAGCCTTACCCTGCTTCGCCAACCTATTACCTTACTATATTTTATTGATGTGTTGTATTGGTTTGTTTCCCGATTTTAAGGCGCCAAATTGTTTTATTTCCAAAACAATTAAAATGATTCTTCTCACCTGTTTCTCCTTTTCTCTTATTTTAAATTAATCCAACTCGCCTGTGTCTTGTAGTTGATTTGAATTCGTTCCAAAAAATCAGGGTTACCAACCTCAATTTTTTTTGTAAAACAAAATTTTCACCTTGACTATATTAAGGAATAAATTGTCTGTAAGGTTAACATAAATTAAATACACAATTGATAATAGTCAATACTATATTATTTCTGTAGTGTTTTTTGTTAATTTCTTTTTTTTTTTAAACAACATGAAATATGTTTATAATATATATTTTGCTCCTTTTCTTGTTCTTTACTAGCTCAGCAGTTGGCAATAGTGTTCTCTTAGTATACACAGGGTGTAGTTGATTAAAACGTTATGTTTTATTTTAATTATTTTAATTCAATTGGTTTCTTGTGATTGCAAGAAAGTTAATAACAGATCTTTAGAAAGTACAAAACTTCACATAAAACATACCTAAATTATATACAGTTTCTTAATAAATTACTTCTTAGCTTATATTACATGTGTTGGATCAAGTTGGTGAATAGGTTATTAGTTCGTTTTAAAAGAAGATTCCAATGTCCAATAATTTGATCACCATAAATTAAAAAGTGAATAAAGAAATAAACTGATTGTCCCTAGTTTATTCCTTAAGTGAGTGTTTATATAAAGTTTATTAATGATTGAAAAAAGTGTCACAGTGTAGATTGGTCTTTTTGTATTTTTTTTTTAAGATAATTTATACTTATCACTTTCCTTTACATCTGATTTGTCTCTCCGAGTTCGTTTTTCTTTTATAATTTATTAAGTAGATTTTTTTCATTCAATTTCCAATAATTCTGGTTATTAAATTCCTTTTTTCCATACTATTATTAATCATATCACTTTGGTCATTGCCATTTCATTTCTAGTTGATATATTGCTATTATATAATTATATTGAGCTGTATGAATTTTATGATCTGCTCTTCTCTGAATCTTATAATAGATTAACCGTTTTTTCTGTTAATGTTTGGTTGTCAAGGCAGCAAGCCTCAGATTCCTATTGGTGGAAAATATTCTTTACATTGTTAGGTCTTGCTCCTGAATTTTTACAAAATTAATACATATTTTTAAATTAGCATAACTTTCTTATACTACTTTAAATTTCTTTGATAATAACATTATTGGATTGCATTTCTTTTATACTTTAATTAGAAACCAAACATGACTGGTTTCGGTTCCGTATTTACTGATTTACTAATTTAATAGTTTTTTTTTTATATTAATTATTTTATAACTGGTTCTTTTGATATACATTAGGTGTCCTTAAATTTATATTATCAATTTTAATAGTATTCCCTACATTTTGGTCCTTACTTATTACTGCTATTATATCAAATTTTACAAATTACTGCCTCCTTAGGCCTATATTACCTAACTTTCCTTATACAGTTATTATAACATATTTGTAGAATTTCATGAAACAAAACTATTTTAACCATAACTGCAATAAATTAACATGGAACATTTAATTATTTATAATCATTTTCAAAACATTATTCTATTCTTTCTAACATGCTATGCACATGCTATTTTTTAATACATTTCCTATCTCCCTATGCTCATTAACTATTATTTATTAAACATGTTTTTTTTTACCCTTCTATATATTCTTTTTAACACAAACAGATAACTATAACTATTACTTAACTATTATTTTCGTATTTTAACACATGAACTTTAGTTCTACCTATTCCATTTGTGTAGGCCTATTATGCATTAGTTTATTCACAGTTTGCATTCATCATTTTTTACTCAAGCATTAATTATTATTCATGCTACACATTATTACTACTGCTGCCTTTTAGTTAGTATATTTTTCTTGGTTCTGTTATTCACTTAATATTATATTATTCACTGTTTTTCTTTCTTTTCTTCACTTGGATCTAACCACACCACTCACCTTATCATTAACATTGGGTATGTATTATATAAGGGGTTTGTTCCCTTCATATTCTAATAACAATATTATTTAACATTACTTAATTTACATTTATGTCTTGGTAGTCTTACATGGGACTACTCACACTAATAACATAGCTTTGTACTTTCATAATTACATTTACTATTTTATTATTGGTTGACAAGGGGTTGTGATATGGTCACAAAGTTATTTATTTTTATCCTTCCCTTTGCCAATCACTTGGGTTTTGTCGTCTCAGTCCTTGTCTTGGTTTTAAGTTATTATTGTGCTATATTTTAATATTTTTGTTCATTAATTCCTTCATACTTTGACTTTATTCCTTTAGTGTTGCAACTCACTTTTTTATTAAATGGTAATTTCTTCTTTATTTGTGGGCTACCTTTTGTAACGTTATATAATGCCCCCCCCATCAGAATTGATCATTTTTGAAAATACTATTATAGTCTTTGATGAAATTATCAGTTGAATTTTTTTTTTTGTTGTCTCATATTATCTATTCACCTTTAGCTTCTGCTTCATAATTCTTATATCTTCTATTCTGTTTTTATTAACCTGTTTTGTTACCTGATCTTCTCTGAATCTTAATTGGTGCTTTATCCTTATAATATTTATTTTTCCGAATTATCTCTAATATAATAGTTGGTACGGATTCAGAGGGGCTCTCTTGGCTACCATTACTCTGCCGTCCACACTATACTTACTGAGATCAGAGGAACATCATCTCTGCTCAGACAACAAATTGCTGGAACATATTCATTCACAATCGTTATATAAAACATTGAAAGTAGTCAACTTGTGACTAATAATAATAATAAAAATATTTTTTGGATAATTCACCCTGCTGTTGTTCAGATCATATTATTTCATAACAATAACATTCTTATTTATTCACTCTCTAGTCCTTTAGCTATATTTGAAGCAATTCTGTTGACAGATACTATTCATATATTTTGGTGGTTCTATTTTCATCTTAATGTTGGTTCATTTATTTCCATTTAATCATATAGTTCTTTATTGAATTACTTTGTTGCTTTGCATTATATTATACTATTCTTTTCCTTTTTAATTATATTATCCTTGAAAAATTATTCATTTAATTTCGTCCGTCTTGTTAGTCATTCTGTTCTAGTCAGTTAGTGATGATTGGTGATTGTATTTCTTCATGATACTTCTTTATAGATGCCTGGTTATTTGTCGTCTTTCCCCAAGAGATTGGTTCAGTGATGGGCTGTCTTCAGTTCTCACTGCCTCTATTAGTTTAAATGAGGGCTTCCCTCATCCTCCCTGTTTTCTTGTGGGTTTTGTTGTTGGTTCAGTGGTGGTTCCTGTCTGGTCCCAGGATTGTTGTCCACCGGTCTACAATTTCCTCCATATTGGAGGTCGTCATCATGTTGTGACTGGTTATAATAATTGTGGTTCGTGTGTGTCCTCGGTTGGTACCGCCTCTGATTACCTTGAGGTCGTGAGTATATGTAATTCACGTTGTGTCGGTAGTTGTTGTGTCGGTTGTCTCCGTCTCCTTGATTATGCCGATTATCGTGGTAATCAGAATGGTTATTACCCCGATAATTATTATTCCCGTGATTGTTATTCGGGTTGTTATTATGGGTTCTATTCTGGTTACCATTTTGGTTTGTTTGAGGATTATTATTGCTATTCTGATTTTGTTGAGGGTCGTTGCCGTTGTACTTATTATATTTAGTATTCATTATGCGGTTTCGTTGATACTGTCCCTCGTGCTCATAATTCTCTAGAAAGTTTAGCCATAGCTTGGATTGTCTTAATCTGGCTATATATTCGGGCGTTCTTTATCCCTTCCTCATAATGGTAGGATAGTTGTATCACTAAGCACTCCTCGGGAATTCTGGGCTACAGATTACGGGCCATGCACACCTTGCCTAGGAAGTATGATGTTGGAGACTGTCTTGTGTGTGCCTCATACCGACCATTACTTAAGTCGTTTCTCACCATATTTAGGGTCGACTCTGACCAATACTTCTCCCTAAACTGTTTTTTAAATTCTGGTACATTCTGGATGTCGGGCCGTACTGCCGTCCACTAATTGTTGTGGGTATCCTTGAACATCTCATCAATCATTCCTCGGATAACATTCCACCGGGTCTCTCTATTCCTTGCTATCATCTCTTCTGCCCTCTTCAGGAACTCCATGGGGTTACGTTTGTAATTCCTAAAATTGATTAACTCCCGGTTATCGTTGTTGGTGGTATAAGTATTTTGACATGTTCTATCCCGCCATGAGTCCACTTCTTCTTGTAATTGTATCTCGCGTCAACGGATTTCCTCGATCTTCTCTTTATTTGTAGTCACTTGGCTTTCGACATTGTTTAGGTTGTTATATACTCTTTCCATTCGTTCGCCAATGTCTGTATGTACCTGTGCTATTCCTTCCTTATTCTCCTCCCGAATTTGATGCACTTCTTGCTTAATCTGCTCGCATTTTTCTACAGTTTCCTGTTGGAGTCCTTCAACCATCTTTTTATTTTCATTTTTGACGTTGTTTATTTTATTTTGTATTTCCTCCGGACTTGTATCACTGTTTTGTTGTTTTTTTTTCTAATTTTTCATTTGTTTCGGCTATTTCTTGTTTCCTTTCTTCATTGTTTTTATCCACCTTTTGGTTAATTGTCACATGGACGTTCCCAATTCTTTCATTAATCCGCCTTAAATTCTCTTCATTTATTTGTCTGATCTCTTCCTTCATTTGTCTTAACTCTCATTAGTGTTCTCATTTTGTTTCCTAATATTTTCATTAGTTTCTTCATTTAATGATTCTAACCGTTTCTTCAATTCTTCCTTGTCTTCCTCTCTTTGTTTCTTGCCTTCCTCCTTGTCCTCCTTTCTCCGTTCTTCCATCTGTAGGAACATTTCCATTAGTCTATCCAATTTCGTTTCTTCCTTGGTCCTGTTTGGTTCTGCTGGGGTTAATATTGTTTCCACATCTTCAACTGATGTTACTTCCTTTTCGGCGTCTGCCGTGCGTTTCTTTAATGCGGATCTTTTGTGCATTTCTGTTTATTTCTTTCGCAATCGCCGCTAAAATATAATGTTTCTTTAATTTTAGCCTCACTAATTGGTCGCCAATTTGTTACGAACCCTGTCTTTATTGCCCGTGTTATTTTGCCACACGGATGCATCAATTTGTTAGGGCCCACTCCTTACGGTTTACCAGCCACACGTTGGTTGCGTTTATTTGTTACGTACCAGAATTGTACCCGTTGAAGCCTTACCCTGCTTCGCCAACCTATTACCTTACTATATTTTATTGATGTGTTGTATTGGTTTGTTTCCCGATTTTAAGGCGCCAAATTGTTTTATTTCCAAAACAATTAAAATGATTCTTCTCACCTGTTTCTCCTTTTCTCTTATTTTAAATTAATCCAACTCGCCTGTGTCTTGTAGTTGATTTGAATTCGTTCCAAAAAATCAGGGTTACCAACCTCAATTTTTTTTGTAAAACAAAATTTTCACCTTGACTATATTAAGGAATAAATTGTCTGTAAGGTTAACATAAATTAAATACACAATTGATAATAGTCAATACTATATTATTTCTGTAGTGTTTTTTGTTAATTTCTTTTTTTTTTTAAACAACATGAAATATGTTTATAATATATATTTTGCTCCTTTTCTTGTTCTTTACTAGCTCAGCAGTTGGCAATAGTGTTCTCTTAGTATACAGGGTGTAGTTGATTAAAACGTTATGTTTTATTTTAATTATTTTAATTCAATTGGTTTCTTGTGATTGCAAGAAAGTTAATAACAGATCTTTAGAAAGTACAAAACTTCACATAAAACATACCTAAATTATATACAGTTTCTTAATAAATTACTTCTTAGCTTATATTACATGTGTTGGATCAAGTTGGTGAATAGGTTATTAGTTCGTTTTAAAAGAAGATTCCAATGTCCAATAATTTGATCACCATAAATTAAAAAGTGAATAAAGAAATAAACTGATTGTCCCTAGTTTATTCCTTAAGTGAGTGTTTATATAAAGTTTATTAATGATTGAAAAAAGTGTCACAGTGTAGATTGGTCTTTTTGTATTTTTTTTTTAAGATAATTTATACTTATCACTTTCCTTTACATCTGATTTGTCTCTCCGAGTTCGTTTTTCTTTTATAATTTATTAAGTAGATTTTTTTCATTCAATTTCCAATAATTCTGGTTATTAAATTCCTTTTTTCCATACTATTATTAATCATATCACTTTGGTCATTGCCATTTCATTTCTAGTTGATATATTGCTATTATATAATTATATTGAGCTGTATGAATTTTATGATCTGCTCTTCTCTGAATCTTATAATAGATTAACCGTTTTTTCTGTTAATGTTTGGTTGTCAAGGCAGCAAGCCTCAGATTCCTATTGGTGGAAAATATTCTTTACATTGTTAGGTCTTGCTCCTGAATTTTTACAAAATTAATACATATTTTTAAATTAGCATAACTTTCTTATACTACTTTAAATTTCTTTGATAATAACATTATTGGATTGCATTTCTTTTATACTTTAATTAGAAACCAAACATGACTGGTTTCGGTTCCGTATTTACTGATTTACTAATTTAATAGTTTTTTTTTTATATTAATTATTTTATAACTGGTTCTTTTGATATACATTAGGTGTCCTTAAATTTATATTATCAATTTTAATAGTATTCCCTACATTTTGGTCCTTACTTATTACTGCTATTATATCAAATTTTACAAATTACTGCCTCCTTAGGCCTATATTACCTAACTTTCCTTATACAGTTATTATAACATATTTGTAGAATTTCATGAAACAAAACTATTTTAACCATAACTGCAATAAATTAACATGGAACATTTAATTATTTATAATCATTTTCAAAACATTATTCTATTCTTTCTAACATGCTATGCACATGCTATTTTTTAATACATTTCCTATCTCCCTATGCTCATTAACTATTATTTATTAAACATGTTTTTTTTTACCCTTCTATATATTCTTTTTAACACAAACAGATAACTATAACTATTACTTAACTATTATTTTCGTATTTTAACACATGAACTTTAGTTCTACCTATTCCATTTGTGTAGGCCTATTATGCATTAGTTTATTCACAGTTTGCATTCATCATTTTTTACTCAAGCATTAATTATTATTCATGCTACACATTATTACTACTGCTGCCTTTTAGTTAGTATATTTTTCTTGGTTCTGTTATTCACTTAATATTATATTATTCACTGTTTTTCTTTCTTTTCTTCACTTGGATCTAACCACACCACTCACCTTATCATTAACATTGGGTATGTATTATATAAGGGGTTTGTTCCCTTCATATTCTAATAACAATATTATTTAACATTACTTAATTTACATTTATGTCTTGGTAGTCTTACATGGGACTACTCACACTAATAACATAGCTTTGTACTTTCATAATTACATTTACTATTTTATTATTGGTTGACAAGGGGTTGTGATATGGTCACAAAGTTATTTATTTTTATCCTTCCCTTTGCCAATCACTTGGGTTTTGTCGTCTCAGTCCTTGTCTTGGTTTTAAGTTATTATTGTGCTATATTTTAATATTTTTGTTCATTAATTCCTTCATACTTTGACTTTATTCCTTTAGTGTTGCAACTCACTTTTTTATTAAATGGTAATTTCTTCTTTATTTGTGGGCTACCTTTTGTAAAGTTATATAATGCCCCCCCCCATCAGAATTGATCATTTTTGAAAATACTATTATAGTCTTTGATGAAATTATCAGTTGAATTTTTTTTTTTTTTGTCTCATATTATCTATTCACCTTTAGCTTCTGCTTCATAATTCTTATATCTTCTATTCTGTTTTTATTAACCTGTTTTGTTACCTGATCTTCTCTGAATCTTAATTGGTGCTTTATCCTTATAATATTTATTTTTCCGAATTATCTCTAATATAATAGTTGGTACGGATTCAGAGGGGCTCTCTTGGCTACCATTACTCTGCCGTCCACACTATACTTACTGAGATCAGAGGAACATCATCTCTGCTCAGACAACAAATTGCTGGAACATATTCATTCACAATCGTTATATAAAACATTGAAAGTAGTCAACTTGTGACTAATAATAATAATAAAAATATTTTTTGGATAATTCACCCTGCTGTTGTTCAGATCATATTATTTCATAACAATAACATTCTTATTTATTCACTCTCTAGTCCTTTAGCTATATTTGAAGCAATTCTGTTGACAGATACTATTCATATATTTTGGTGGTTCTATTTTCATCTTAATGTTGGTTCATTTATTTCCATTTAATCATATAGTTCTTTATTGAATTACTTTGTTGCTTTGCATTATATTATACTATTCTTTTCCTTTTTAATTATATTATCCTTGAAAAATTATTCATTTAATTTCGTCCGTCTTGTTAGTCATTCTGTTCTAGTCAGTTAGTGATGATTGGTGATTGTATTTCTTCATGATACTTCTTTATAGATGCCTGGTTATTTGTCGTCTTTCCCCAAGAGATTGGTTCAGTGATGGGCTGTCTTCAGTTCTCACTGCCTCTATTAGTTTAAATGAGGGCTTCCCTCATCCTCCCTGTTTTCTTGTGGGTTTTGTTGTTGGTTCAGTAGTGGTTCCTGTCTGGTCCCAGGATTGTTGTCCACCGGTCTACAATTTCCTCCATATTGGAGGTCGTCATCGTGTTGTGACTGGTTATAATAATTGTGGTTCGTGTGTGTCCTCGGTTGGTACCGCCTCTGATTACCTTGAGGTCGTGAGTATATGTAATTCACGTTGTGTCGGTAGTTGTTGTGTCGGTTGTCTCCGTCTCCTTGATTATGCCGATTATCGTGGTAATCAGAATGGTTATTACCCCGATAATTATTATTCCCGTGATTGTTATTCGGGTTGTTATTATGGGTTCTATTCTGGTTACCATTTTGGTTTGTTTGAGGATTATTATTCCTATTCTGATTTTGTTGAGGGTCGTTGCCGTTGTACTTATTATATTTAGTATTCATTATGCGGTTTCGTTGATACTGTCCCTCGTGCTCATAATTCTCCAGAAAGTTTAGCCATAGCTTGGATTGTCTTAATCTGGCTATATATTCGGGCGTTCTTTATCCCTTCCTCATAATGGTAGGATAGTTGTATCACTAAGCACTCCTCGGGAATTCTGGGCTACAGATTACGGGCCATGCACACCTTGCCTAGGAAGTATGATGTTGGAGACTGTCTTGTGTGTGCCTCATACCGACCATTACTTAAGTCGTTTCTCACCATATTTTGGGTCGACTCCGACCAATACTTCTCCCTAAACTGTTTTTTAAATTCTGGTACATTCTGGATGTCGGGCCGTACTGCCGTCCACTAATTGTTGTGGGTATCCTTGAACATCTCATCAATCATTCCTCGGATAACATTCCACCGGGTCTCTCTATTCCTTGCTATCATCTCTTCTGCCCTCTTCAGGAACTCCATGGGGTTACGTTTGTAATTCCTAAAATTGATTAACTCCCGGTTATCGTTGTTGGTGGTATAAGTATTTTGACATGTTCTATCCCGCCATGAGTCCACTTCTTCTTGTAATTGTATCTCGCGTCAACGGATTTCCTCGATCTTCTCTTTATTTGTAGTCACTTGGCTTTCGACATTGTTTAGGTTGTTTTATACTCTTTCCATTCGTTCGCCAATGTCTGTATGTACCTGTGCTATTCCTTCCTTATTCTCCTCCCGAATTTGATGCACTTCTTGCTTAATCTGCTCGCATTTTTCTACAGTTTCCTGTTGGAGTCCTTCAACCATCTTTTTATTTTCATTTTTGACGTTGTTTATTTTATTTTGTATTTCCTCACGGACTTGTATCACTGTTTTGTTGTTTTTTTTTCTAATTTTTCATTTGTTTCGGCTATTTCTTGTTTCCTTTCTTCATTGTTTTTATCCACCTTTTGGTTAATTGTCACATGGACGTTCCCAATTCTTTCATTAATCCGCCTTAAATTCTCTTCATTTATTTGTCTGATCTCTTCCTTCATTTGTCTTAACTCTCATTAGTGTTCTCATTTTGTTTCCTAATATTTTCATTAGTTTCTTCATTTAATGATTCTAACCGTTTCTTCAATTCTTCCTTGTCTTCCTCTCTTTGTTTCTTGCCTTCCTCCTTGTCCTCCTTTCTCCGTTCTTCCATCTGTAGGAACATTTCCATTAGTCTATCCAATTTCGTTTCTTCCTTGGTCCTGTTTGGTTCTGCTGGGGTTAATATTGTTTCCACATCTTCAACTGATGTTACTTCCTTTTCGGCGTCTGCCGTGCGTTTCTTTAATGCGGATCTTTTGTGCATTTCTGTTTATTTCTTTCGCAATCGCCGCTAAAATATAATGTTTTCTTTAATTTTAGCCTCACTAATTGGTCGCCAATTTGTTACGAACCCTGTCTTTATTGCCCGTGTTATTTTGCCACACGGATGCATCAATTTGTTAGGGCCCACTCCTTACGGTTTACCAGCCACACGTTGGTTGCGTTTATTTGTTACGTACCAGAATTGTACCCGTTGAAGCCTTACCCTGCTTCGCCAACCTATTACCTTACTATATTTTATTGATGTGTTGTATTGGTTTGTTTCCCGATTTTAAGGCGCCAAATTGTTTTATTTCCAAAACAATTAAAATGATTCTTCTCACCTGTTTCTCCTTTTCTCTTATTTTAAATTAATCCAACTCGCCTGTGTCTTGTAGTTGATTTGAATTCGTTCCAAAAAATCAGGGTTACCAACCTCAATTTTTTTTGTAAAACAAAATTTTCACCTTGACTATATTAAGAAATAAATTGTCTGTAAGGTTAACATAAATTAAATACACAATTGATAATAGTCAATACTATATTATTTCTGTAGTGTTTTTTGTTAATTTCTTTTTTTTTTTAAACAACATGAAATATGTTTATAATATATATTTTGCTCCTTTTCTTGTTCTTTACTAGCTCAGCAGTTGGCAATAGTGTTCTCTTAGTATACAGGGTGTAGTTGATTAAAACGTTATGTTTTATTTTAATTATTTTAATTCAATTGGTTTCTTGTGATTGCAAGAAAGTTAATAACAGATCTTTAGAAAGTACAAAACTTCACATAAAACATACCTAAATTATATACAGTTTCTTAATAAATTACTTCTTAGCTTATATTACATGTGTTGGATCAAGTTGGTGAATAGGTTATTAGTTCGTTTTAAAAGAAGATTCCAATGTCCAATAATTTGATCACCATAAATTAAAAAGTGAATAAAGAAATAAACTGATTGTCCCTAGTTTATTCCTTAAGTGAGTGTTTATATAAAGTTTATTAATGATTGAAAAAAGTGTCACAGTGTAGATTGGTCTTTTTGTATTTTTTTTAAGATAATTTATACTTATCACTTTCCTTTACATCTGATTTGTCTCTCCGAGTTCGTTTTTCTTTTATAATTTATTAAGTAGATTTTTTTCATTCAATTTCCAATAATTCTGGTTATTAAATTCCTTTTTTCCATACTATTATTAATCATATCACTTTGGTCATTGCCATTTCATTTCTAGTTGATATATTGCTATTATATAATTATATTGAGCTGTATGAATTTTATGATCTGCTCTTCTCTGAATCTTATAATAGATTAACCGTTTTTTCTGTTAATGTTTGGTTGTCAAGGCAGCAAGCCTCAGATTCCTATTGGTGGAAAATATTCTTTACATTGTTAGGTCTTGCTCCTGAATTTTTACAAAATTAATACATATTTTTAAATTAGCATAACTTTCTTATACTACTTTAAATTTCTTTGATAATAACATTATTGGATTGCATTTCTTTTATACTTTAATTAGAAACCAAACATGACTGGTTTCGGTTCCGTATTTACTGATTTACTAATTTAATAGTTTTTTTTTTAATATTAATTATTTTATAACTGGTTCTTTTGATATACATTAGGTGTCCTTAAATTTATATTATCAATTTTAATAGTATTCCCTACATTTTGGTCCTTACTTATTACTGCTATTATATCAAATTTTACAAATTACTGCCTCCTTAGGCCTATATTACCTAACTTTCCTTATACAGTTATTATAACATATTTGTAGAATTTCATGAAACAAAACTATTTTAACCATAACTGCAATAAATTAACATGGAACATTTAATTATTTATAATCATTTTCAAAACATTATTCTATTCTTTCTAACATGCTATGCACATGCTATTTTTTAATACATTTCCTATCTCCCTATGCTCATTAACTATTATTTATTAAACATGTTTTTTTTTACCCTTCTATATATTCTTTTTAACACAAACAGATAACTATAACTATTACTTAACTATTATTTTCGTATTTTAACACATGAACTTTAGTTCTACCTATTCCATTTGTGTAGGCCTATTATGCATTAGTTTATTCACAGTTTGCATTCATCATTTTTTACTCAAGCATTAATTATTATTCATGCTACACATTATTACTACTGCTGCCTTTTAGTTAGTATATTTTTCTTGGTTCTGTTATTCACTTAATATTATATTATTCACTGTTTTTCTTTCTTTTCTTCACTTGGATCTAACCACACCACTCACCTTATCATTAACATTGGGTATGTATTATATAAGGGGTTTGTTCCCTTCATATTCTAATAACAATATTATTTAACATTACTTAATTTACATTTATGTCTTGGTAGTCTTACATGGGACTACTCACACTAATAACATAGCTTTGTACTTTCATAATTACATTTACTATTTTATTATTGGTTGACAAGGGGTTGTGATATGGTCACAAAGTTATTTATTTTTATCCTTCCCTTTGCCAATCACTTGGGTTTTGTCGTCTCAGTCCTTGTCTTGGTTTTAAGTTATTATTGTGCTATATTTTAATATTTTTGTTCATTAATTCCTTCATACTTTGACTTTATTCCTTTAGTGTTGCAACTCACTTTTTTATTAAATGGTAATTTCTTCTTTATTTGTGGGCTACCTTTTGTAACGTTATATAATGCCCCCCCCATCAGAATTGATCATTTTTGAAAATACTATTATAGTCTTTGATGAAATTATCAGTTGAATTTTTTTTTTTGTTGTCTCATATTATCTATTCACCTTTAGCTTCTGCTTCATAATTCTTATATCTTCTATTCTGTTTTTATTAACCTGTTTTGTTACCTGATCTTCTCTGAATCTTAATTGGTGCTTTATCCTTATAATATTTATTTTTCCGAATTATCTCTAATATAATAGTTGGTACGGATTCAGAGGGGCTCTCTTGGCTACCATTACTCTGCCGTCCACACTATACTTACTGAGATCAGAGGAACATCATCTCTGCTCAGACAACAAATTGCTGGAACATATTCATTCACAATCGTTATATAAAACATTGAAAGTAGTCAACTTGTGACTAATAATAATAATAAAAATATTTTTTGGATAATTCACCCTGCTGTTGTTCAGATCATATTATTTCATAACAATAACATTCTTATTTATTCACTCTCTAGTCCTTTAGCTATATTTGAAGCAATTCTGTTGACAGATACTATTCATATATTTTGGTGGTTCTATTTTCATCTTAATGTTGGTTCATTTATTTCCATTTAATCATATAGTTCTTTATTGAATTACTTTGTTGCTTTGCATTATATTATACTATTCTTTTCCTTTTTAATTATATTATCCTTGAAAAATTATTCATTTAATTTCGTCCGTCTTGTTAGTCATTCTGTTCTAGTCAGTTAGTGATGATTGGTGATTGTATTTCTTCATGATACTTCTTTATAGATGCCTGGTTATTTGTCGTCTTTCCCCAAGAGATTGGTTCAGTGATGGGCTGTCTTCAGTTCTCACTGCCTCTATTAGTTTAAATGAGGCTTCCCTCATCCTCCCTGTTTTCTTGTGGGTTTTGTTGTTGGTTCAGTGGTGGTTCCTGTCTGGTCCCAGGATTGTTGTCCACCGGTCTACAATTTCCTCCATATTGGAGGTCGTCATCATGTTGTGACTGGTTATAATAATTGTGGTTCGTGTGTGTCCTCGGTTGGTACCGCCTCTGATTACCTTGAGGTCGTGAGTATATGTAATTCACGTTGTGTCGGTAGTTGTTGTGTCGGTTGTCTCCGTCTCCTTGATTATGCCGATTATCGTGGTAATCAGAATGGTTATTACCCCGATAATTATTATTCCCGTGATTGTTATTCGGGTTGTTATTATGGGTTCTATTCTGGTTACCATTTTGGTTTGTTTGAGGATTATTATTGCTATTCTGATTTTGTTGAGGGTCGTTGCCGTTGTACTTATTATATTTAGTATTCATTATGCGGTTTCGTTGATACTGTCCCTCGTGCTCATAATTCTCTAGAAAGTTTAGCCATAGCTTGGATTGTCTTAATCTGGCTATATATTCGGGCGTTCTTTATCCCTTCCTCATAATGGTAGGATAGTTGTATCACTAAGCACTCCTCGGGAATTCTGGGCTACAGATTACGGGCCATGCACACCTTGCCTAGGAAGTATGATGTTGGAGACTGTCTTGTGTGTGCCTCATACCGACCATTACTTAAGTCGTTTCTCACCATATTTAGGGTCGACTCTGACCAATACTTCTCCCTAAACTGTTTTTTAAATTCTGGTACATTCTGGATGTCGGGCCGTACTGCCGTCCACTAATTGTTGTGGGTATCCTTGAACATCTCATCAATCATTCCTCGGATAACATTCCACCGGGTCTCTCTATTCCTTGCTATCATCTCTTCTGCCCTCTTCAGGAACTCCATGGGGTTACGTTTGTAATTCCTAAAATTGATTAACTCCCGGTTATCGTTGTTGGTGGTATAAGTATTTTGACATGTTCTATCCCGCCATGAGTCCACTTCTTCTTGTAATTGTATCTCGCGTCAACGGATTTCCTCGATCTTCTCTTTATTTGTAGTCACTTGGCTTTCGACATTGTTTAGGTTGTTATATACTCTTTCCATTCGTTCGCCAATGTCTGTATGTACCTGTGCTATTCCTTCCTTATTCTCCTCCCGAATTTGATGCACTTCTTGCTTAATCTGCTCGCATTTTTCTACAGTTTCCTGTTGGAGTCCTTCAACCATCTTTTTATTTTCATTTTTGACGTTGTTTATTTTATTTTGTATTTCCTCCGGACTTGTATCACTGTTTTGTTGTTTTTTTTTCTAATTTTTCATTTGTTTCGGCTATTTCTTGTTTCCTTTCTTCATTGTTTTTATCCACCTTTTGGTTAATTGTCACATGGACGTTCCCAATTCTTTCATTAATCCGCCTTAAATTCTCTTCATTTATTTGTCTGATCTCTTCCTTCATTTGTCTTAACTCTCATTAGTGTTCTCATTTTGTTTCCTAATATTTTCATTAGTTTCTTCATTTAATGATTCTAACCGTTTCTTCAATTCTTCCTTGTCTTCCTCTCTTTGTTTCTTGCCTTCCTCCTTGTCCTCCTTTCTCCGTTCTTCCATCTGTAGGAACATTTCCATTAGTCTATCCAATTTCGTTTCTTCCTTGGTCCTGTTTGGTTCTGCTGGGGTTAATATTGTTTCCACATCTTCAACTGATGTTACTTCCTTTTCGGCGTCTGCCGTGCGTTTCTTTAATGCGGATCTTTTGTGCATTTCTGTTTATTTCTTTCGCAATCGCCGCTAAAATATAATGTTTCTTTAATTTTAGCCTCACTAATTGGTCGCCAATTTGTTACGAACCCTGTCTTTATTGCCCGTGTTATTTTGCCACACGGATGCATCAATTTGTTAGGGCCCACTCCTTACGGTTTACCAGCCACACGTTGGTTGCGTTTATTTGTTACGTACCAGAATTGTACCCGTTGAAGCCTTACCCTGCTTCGCCAACCTATTACCTTACTATATTTTATTGATGTGTTGTATTGGTTTGTTTCCCGATTTTAAGGCGCCAAATTGTTTTATTTCCAAAACAATTAAAATGATTCTTCTCACCTGTTTCTCCTTTTCTCTTATTTTAAATTAATCCAACTCGCCTGTGTCTTGTAGTTGATTTGAATTCGTTCCAAAAAATCAGGGTTACCAACCTCAATTTTTTTTGTAAAACAAAATTTTCACCTTGACTATATTAAGGAATAAATTGTCTGTAAGGTTAACATAAATTAAATACACAATTGATAATAGTCAATACTATATTATTTCTGTAGTGTTTTTTGTTAATTTCTTTTTTTTTTTAAACAACATGAAATATGTTTATAATATATATTTTGCTCCTTTTCTTGTTCTTTACTAGCTCAGCAGTTGGCAATAGTGTTCTCTTAGTATACAGGGTGTAGTTGATTAAAACGTTATGTTTTATTTTAATTATTTTAATTCAATTGGTTTCTTGTGATTGCAAGAAAGTTAATAACAGATCTTTAGAAAGTACAAAACTTCACATAAAACATACCTAAATTATATACAGTTTCTTAATAAATTACTTCTTAGCTTATATTACATGTGTTGGATCAAGTTGGTGAATAGGTTATTAGTTCGTTTTAAAAGAAGATTCCAATGTCCAATAATTTGATCACCATAAATTAAAAAGTGAATAAAGAAATAAACTGATTGTCCCTAGTTTATTCCTTAAGTGAGTGTTTATATAAAGTTTATTAATGATTGAAAAAAGTGTCACAGTGTAGATTGGTCTTTTTGTATTTTTTTTTTAAGATAATTTATACTTATCACTTTCCTTTACATCTGATTTGTCTCTCCGAGTTCGTTTTTCTTTTATAATTTATTAAGTAGATTTTTTTCATTCAATTTCCAATAATTCTGGTTATTAAATTCCTTTTTTCCATACTATTATTAATCATATCACTTTGGTCATTGCCATTTCATTTCTAGTTGATATATTGCTATTATATAATTATATTGAGCTGTATGAATTTTATGATCTGCTCTTCTCTGAATCTTATAATAGATTAACCGTTTTTTCTGTTAATGTTTGGTTGTCAAGGCAGCAAGCCTCAGATTCCTATTGGTGGAAAATATTCTTTACATTGTTAGGTCTTGCTCCTGAATTTTTACAAAATTAATACATATTTTTAAATTAGCATAACTTTCTTATACTACTTTAAATTTCTTTGATAATAACATTATTGGATTGCATTTCTTTTATACTTTAATTAGAAACCAAACATGACTGGTTTCGGTTCCGTATTTACTGATTTACTAATTTAATAGTTTTTTTTTTAATATTAATTATTTTATAACTGGTTCTTTTGATATACATTAGGTGTCCTTAAATTTATATTATCAATTTTAATAGTATTCCCTACATTTTGGTCCTTACTTATTACTGCTATTATATCAAATTTTACAAATTACTGCCTCCTTAGGCCTATATTACCTAACTTTCCTTATACAGTTATTATAACATATTTGTAGAATTTCATGAAACAAAACTATTTTAACCATAACTGCAATAAATTAACATGGAACATTTAATTATTTATAATCATTTTCAAAACATTATTCTATTCTTTCTAACATGCTATGCACATGCTATTTTTTAATACATTTCCTATCTCCCTATGCTCATTAACTATTATTTATTAAACATGTTTTTTTTTACCCTTCTATATATTCTTTTTAACACAAACAGATAACTATAACTATTACTTAACTATTATTTTCGTATTTTAACACATGAACTTTAGTTCTACCTATTCCATTTGTGTAGGCCTATTATGCATTAGTTTATTCACAGTTTGCATTCATCATTTTTTACTCAAGCATTAATTATTATTCATGCTACACATTATTACTACTGCTGCCTTTTAGTTAGTATATTTTTCTTGGTTCTGTTATTCACTTAATATTATATTATTCACTGTTTTTCTTTCTTTTCTTCACTTGGATCTAACCACACCACTCACCTTATCATTAACATTGGGTATGTATTATATAAGGGGTTTGTTCCCTTCATATTCTAATAACAATATTATTTAACATTACTTAATTTACATTTATGTCTTGGTAGTCTTACATGGGACTACTCACACTAATAACATAGCTTTGTACTTTCATAATTACATTTACTATTTTATTATTGGTTGACAAGGGGTTGTGATATGGTCACAAAGTTATTTATTTTTATCCTTCCCTTTGCCAATCACTTGGGTTTTGTCGTCTCAGTCCTTGTCTTGTTTTTAAATTATTATTGTGCTATATTTTAATATTTTTGTTCATTAATTCCTTCATACTTTGACTTTATTCCTTTAGTGTTGCAACTCACTTTTTTATTAAATGGTAATTTCTTCTTTATTTGTGGGCTACCTTTTGTAACGTTATATAATGCCCCCCCCATCAGAATTGATCATTTTTGAAAATACTATTATAGTCTTTGATGAAATTATCAGTTGAATTTTTTTTTTTGTTGTCTCATATTATCTATTCACCTTTAGCTTCTGCTTCATAATTCTTATATCTTCTATTCTGTTTTTATTAACCTGTTTTGTTACCTGATCTTCTCTGAATCTTAATTGGTGCTTTATCCTTATAATATTTATTTTTCCGAATTATCTCTAATATAATAGTTGGTACGGATTCAGAGGGGCTCTCTTGGCTACCATTACTCTGCCGTCCACACTATACTTACTGAGATCAGAGGAACATCATCTCTGCTCAGACAACAAATTGCTGGAACATATTCATTCACAATCGTTATATAAAACATTGAAAGTAGTCAACTTGTGACTAATAATAATAATAAAAATATTTTTTGGATAATTCACCCTGCTGTTGTTCAGATCATATTATTTCATAACAATAACATTCTTATTTATTCACTCTCTAGTCCTTTAGCTATATTTGAAGCAATTCTGTTGACAGATACTATTCATATATTTTGGTGGTTCTATTTTCATCTTAATGTTGGTTCATTTATTTCCATTTAATCATATAGTTCTTTATTGAATTACTTTGTTGCTTTGCATTATATTATACTATTCTTTTCCTTTTTAATTATATTATCCTTGAAAAATTATTCATTTAATTTCGTCCGTCTTGTTAGTCATTCTGTTCTAGTCAGTTAGTGATGATTGGTGATTGTATTTCTTCATGATACTTCTTTATAGATGCCTGGTTATTTGTCGTCTTTCCCCAAGAGATTGGTTCAGTGATGGGCTGTCTTCAGTTCTCACTGCCTCTATTAGTTTAAATGAGGGCTTCCCTCATCCTCCCTGTTTTCTTGTGGGTTTTGTTGTTGGTTCAGTGGTGGTTCCTGTCTGGTCCCAGGATTGTTGTCCACCGGTCTACAATTTCCTCCATATTGGAGGTCGTCATCATGTTGTGACTGGTTATAATAATTGTGGTTCGTGTGTGTCCTCGGTTGGTACCGCCTCTGATTACCTTGAGGTCGTGAGTATATGTAATTCACGTTGTGTCGGTAGTTGTTGTGTCGGTTGTCTCCGTCTCCTTGATTATGCCGATTATCGTGGTAATCAGAATGGTTATTACCCCGATAATTATTATTCCCGTGATTGTTATTCGGGTTGTTATTATGGGTTCTATTCTGGTTACCATTTTGGTTTGTTTGAGGATTATTATTGCTATTCTGATTTTGTTGAGGGTCGTTGCCGTTGTACTTATTATATTTAGTATTCATTATGCGGTTTCGTTGATACTGTCCCTCGTGCTCATAATTCTCTAGAAAGTTTAGCCATAGCTTGGATTGTCTTAATCTGGCTATATATTCGGGCGTTCTTTATCCCTTCCTCATAATGGTAGGATAGTTGTATCACTAAGCACTCCTCGGGAATTCTGGGCTACAGATTACGGGCCATGCACACCTTGCCTAGGAAGTATGATGTTGGAGACTGTCTTGTGTGTGCCTCATACCGACCATTACTTAAGTCGTTTCTCACCATATTTAGGGTCGACTCTGACCAATACTTCTCCCTAAACTGTTTTTTAAATTCTGGTACATTCTGGATGTCGGGCCGTACTGCCGTCCACTAATTGTTGTGGGTATCCTTGAACATCTCATCAATCATTCCTCGGATAACATTCCACCGGGTCTCTCTATTCCTTGCTATCATCTCTTCTGCCCTCTTCAGGAACTCCATGGGGTTACGTTTGTAATTCCTAAAATTGATTAACTCCCGGTTATCGTTGTTGGTGGTATAAGTATTTTGACATGTTCTATCCCGCCATGAGTCCACTTCTTCTTGTAATTGTATCTCGCGTCAACGGATTTCCTCGATCTTCTCTTTATTTGTAGTCACTTGGCTTTCGACATTGTTTAGGTTGTTATATACTCTTTCCATTCGTTCGCCAATGTCTGTATGTACCTGTGCTATTCCTTCCTTATTCTCCTCCCGAATTTGATGCACTTCTTGCTTAATCTGCTCGCATTTTTCTACAGTTTCCTGTTGGAGTCCTTCAACCATCTTTTTATTTTCATTTTTGACGTTGTTTATTTTATTTTGTATTTCCTCCGGACTTGTATCACTGTTTTGTTGTTTTTTTTTCTAATTTTTCATTTGTTTCGGCTATTTCTTGTTTCCTTTCTTCATTGTTTTTATCCACCTTTTGGTTAATTGTCACATGGACGTTCCCAATTCTTTCATTAATCCGCCTTAAATTCTCTTCATTTATTTGTCTGATCTCTTCCTTCATTTGTCTTAACTCTCATTAGTGTTCTCATTTTGTTTCCTAATATTTTCATTAGTTTCTTCATTTAATGATTCTAACCGTTTCTTCAATTCTTCCTTGTCTTCCTCTCTTTGTTTCTTGCCTTCCTCCTTGTCCTCCTTTCTCCGTTCTTCCATCTGTAGGAACATTTCCATTAGTCTATCCAATTTCGTTTCTTCCTTGGTCCTGTTTGGTTCTGCTGGGGTTAATATTGTTTCCACATCTTCAACTGATGTTACTTCCTTTTCGGCGTCTGCCGTGCGTTTCTTTAATGCGGATCTTTTGTGCATTTCTGTTTATTTCTTTCGCAATCGCCGCTAAAATATAATGTTTCTTTAATTTTAGCCTCACTAATTGGTCGCCAATTTGTTACGAACCCTGTCTTTATTGCCCGTGTTATTTTGCCACACGGATGCATCAATTTGTTAGGGCCCACTCCTTACGGTTTACCAGCCACACGTTGGTTGCGTTTATTTGTTACGTACCAGAATTGTACCCGTTGAAGCCTTACCCTGCTTCGCCAACCTATTACCTTACTATATTTTATTGATGTGTTGTATTGGTTTGTTTCCCGATTTTAAGGCGCCAAATTGTTTTATTTCCAAAACAATTAAAATGATTCTTCTCACCTGTTTCTCCTTTTCTCTTATTTTAAATTAATCCAACTCGCCTGTGTCTTGTAGTTGATTTGAATTCGTTCCAAAAAATCAGGGTTACCAACCTCAATTTTTTTTGTAAAACAAAATTTTCACCTTGACTATATTAAGGAATAAATTGTCTGTAAGGTTAACATAAATTAAATACACAATTGATAATAGTCAATACTATATTATTTCTGTAGTGTTTTTTGTTAATTTCTTTTTTTTTTTAAACAACATGAAATATGTTTATAATATATATTTTGCTCCTTTTCTTGTTCTTTACTAGCTCAGCAGTTGGCAATAGTGTTCTCTTAGTATACAGGGTGTAGTTGATTAAAACGTTATGTTTTATTT
Organism: Magicicada septendecula; assembly: GCA_034769895.1. Lineage (NCBI taxonomy): Eukaryota > Metazoa > Arthropoda > Insecta > Hemiptera > Cicadidae > Magicicada > Magicicada septendecula. Next base: position 385,871,486 of record CM068370.1, on the reverse strand, counting down.
TAATTATTTTAATTCAATTGGTTTCTTGTGATTGCAAGAAAGTTAATAACAGATCTTTAGAAAGTACAAAACTTCACATAAAACATACCTAAATTATATACAGTTTCTTAATAAATTACTTCTTAGCTTATATTACATGTGTTGGATCAAGTTGGTGAATAGGTTATTAGTTCGTTTTAAAAGAAGATTCCAATGTCCAATAATTTGATCACCATAAATTAAAAAGTGAATAAAGAAATAAACTGATTGTCCCTAGTTTATTCCTTAAGTGAGTGTTTATATAAAGTTTATTAATGATTGAAAAAAGTGTCACAGTGTAGATTGGTCTTTTTGTATTTTTTTTTTAAGATAATTTATACTTATCACTTTCCTTTACATCTGATTTGTCTCTCCGAGTTCGTTTTTCTTTTATAATTTATTAAGTAGATTTTTTTCATTCAATTTCCAATAATTCTGGTTATTAAATTCCTTTTTTCCATACTATTATTAATCATATCACTTTGGTCATTGCCATTTCATTTCTAGTTGATATATTGCTATTATATAATTATATTGAGCTGTATGAATTTTATGATCTGCTCTTCTCTGAATCTTATAATAGATTAACCGTTTTTTCTGTTAATGTTTGGTTGTCAAGGCAGCAAGCCTCAGATTCCTATTGGTGGAAAATATTCTTTACATTGTTAGGTCTTGCTCCTGAATTTTTACAAAATTAATACATATTTTTAAATTAGCATAACTTTCTTATACTACTTTAAATTTCTTTGATAATAACATTATTGGATTGCATTTCTTTTATACTTTAATTAGAAACCAAACATGACTGGTTTCGGTTCCGTATTTACTGATTTACTAATTTAATAGTTTTTTTTTTATATTAATTATTTTATAACTGGTTCTTTTGATATACATTAGGTGTCCTTAAATTTATATTATCAATTTTAATAGTATTCCCTACATTTTGGTCCTTACTTATTACTGCTATTATATCAAATTTTACAAATTACTGCCTCCTTAGGCCTATATTACCTAACTTTCCTTATACAGTTATTATAACATATTTGTAGAATTTCATGAAACAAAACTATTTTAACCATAACTGCAATAAATTAACATGGAACATTTAATTATTTATAATCATTTTCAAAACATTATTCTATTCTTTCTAACATGCTATGCACATGCTATTTTTTAATACATTTCCTATCTCCCTATGCTCATTAACTATTATTTATTAAACATGTTTTTTTTTACCCTTCTATATATTCTTTTTAACACAAACAGATAACTATAACTATTACTTAACTATTATTTTCGTATTTTAACACATGAACTTTAGTTCTACCTATTCCATTTGTGTAGGCCTATTATGCATTAGTTTATTCACAGTTTGCATTCATCATTTTTTACTCAAGCATTAATTATTATTCATGCTACACATTATTACTACTGCTGCCTTTTAGTTAGTATATTTTTCTTGGTTCTGTTATTCACTTAATATTATATTATTCACTGTTTTTCTTTCTTTTCTTCACTTGGATCTAACCACACCACTCACCTTATCATTAACATTGGGTATGTATTATATAAGGGGTTTGTTCCCTTCATATTCTAATAACAATATTATTTAACATTACTTAATTTACATTTATGTCTTGGTAGTCTTACATGGGACTACTCACACTAATAACATAGCTTTGTACTTTCATAATTACATTTACTATTTTATTATTGGTTGACAAGGGGTTGTGATATGGTCACAAAGTTATTTATTTTTATCCTTCCCTTTGCCAATCACTTGGGTTTTGTCGTCTCAGTCCTTGTCTTGGTTTTAAGTTATTATTGTGCTATATTTTAATATTTTTGTTCATTAATTCCTTCATACTTTGACTTTATTCCTTTAGTGTTGCAACTCACTTTTTTATTAAATGGTAATTTCTTCTTTATTTGTGGGCTACCTTTTGTAAAGTTATATAATGCCCCCCCCCATCAGAATTGATCATTTTTGAAAATACTATTATAGTCTTTGATGAAATTATCAGTTGAATTTTTTTTTTTTTTGTCTCATATTATCTATTCACCTTTAGCTTCTGCTTCATAATTCTTATATCTTCTATTCTGTTTTTATTAACCTGTTTTGTTACCTGATCTTCTCTGAATCTTAATTGGTGCTTTATCCTTATAATATTTATTTTTCCGAATTATCTCTAATATAATAGTTGGTACGGATTCAGAGGGGCTCTCTTGGCTACCATTACTCTGCCGTCCACACTATACTTACTGAGATCAGAGGAACATCATCTCTGCTCAGACAACAAATTGCTGGAACATATTCATTCACAATCGTTATATAAAACATTGAAAGTAGTCAACTTGTGACTAATAATAATAATAAAAATATTTTTTGGATAATTCACCCTGCTGTTGTTCAGATCATATTATTTCATAACAATAACATTCTTATTTATTCACTCTCTAGTCCTTTAGCTATATTTGAAGCAATTCTGTTGACAGATACTATTCATATATTTTGGTGGTTCTATTTTCATCTTAATGTTGGTTCATTTATTTCCATTTAATCATATAGTTCTTTATTGAATTACTTTGTTGCTTTGCATTATATTATACTATTCTTTTCCTTTTTAATTATATTATCCTTGAAAAATTATTCATTTAATTTCGTCCGTCTTGTTAGTCATTCTGTTCTAGTCAGTTAGTGATGATTGGTGATTGTATTTCTTCATGATACTTCTTTATAGATGCCTGGTTATTTGTCGTCTTTCCCCAAGAGATTGGTTCAGTGATGGGCTGTCTTCAGTTCTCACTGCCTCTATTAGTTTAAATGAGGGCTTCCCTCATCCTCCCTGTTTTCTTGTGGGTTTTGTTGTTGGTTCAGTAGTGGTTCCTGTCTGGTCCCAGGATTGTTGTCCACCGGTCTACAATTTCCTCCATATTGGAGGTCGTCATCGTGTTGTGACTGGTTATAATAATTGTGGTTCGTGTGTGTCCTCGGTTGGTACCGCCTCTGATTACCTTGAGGTCGTGAGTATATGTAATTCACGTTGTGTCGGTAGTTGTTGTGTCGGTTGTCTCCGTCTCCTTGATTATGCCGATTATCGTGGTAATCAGAATGGTTATTACCCCGATAATTATTATTCCCGTGATTGTTATTCGGGTTGTTATTATGGGTTCTATTCTGGTTACCATTTTGGTTTGTTTGAGGATTATTATTCCTATTCTGATTTTGTTGAGGGTCGTTGCCGTTGTACTTATTATATTTAGTATTCATTATGCGGTTTCGTTGATACTGTCCCTCGTGCTCATAATTCTCCAGAAAGTTTAGCCATAGCTTGGATTGTCTTAATCTGGCTATATATTCGGGCGTTCTTTATCCCTTCCTCATAATGGTAGGATAGTTGTATCACTAAGCACTCCTCGGGAATTCTGGGCTACAGATTACGGGCCATGCACACCTTGCCTAGGAAGTATGATGTTGGAGACTGTCTTGTGTGTGCCTCATACCGACCATTACTTAAGTCGTTTCTCACCATATTTTGGGTCGACTCCGACCAATACTTCTCCCTAAACTGTTTTTTAAATTCTGGTACATTCTGGATGTCGGGCCGTACTGCCGTCCACTAATTGTTGTGGGTATCCTTGAACATCTCATCAATCATTCCTCGGATAACATTCCACCGGGTCTCTCTATTCCTTGCTATCATCTCTTCTGCCCTCTTCAGGAACTCCATGGGGTTACGTTTGTAATTCCTAAAATTGATTAACTCCCGGTTATCGTTGTTGGTGGTATAAGTATTTTGACATGTTCTATCCCGCCATGAGTCCACTTCTTCTTGTAATTGTATCTCGCGTCAACGGATTTCCTCGATCTTCTCTTTATTTGTAGTCACTTGGCTTTCGACATTGTTTAGGTTGTTTTATACTCTTTCCATTCGTTCGCCAATGTCTGTATGTACCTGTGCTATTCCTTCCTTATTCTCCTCCCGAATTTGATGCACTTCTTGCTTAATCTGCTCGCATTTTTCTACAGTTTCCTGTTGGAGTCCTTCAACCATCTTTTTATTTTCATTTTTGACGTTGTTTATTTTATTTTGTATTTCCTCACGGACTTGTATCACTGTTTTGTTGTTTTTTTTTCTAATTTTTCATTTGTTTCGGCTATTTCTTGTTTCCTTTCTTCATTGTTTTTATCCACCTTTTGGTTAATTGTCACATGGACGTTCCCAATTCTTTCATTAATCCGCCTTAAATTCTCTTCATTTATTTGTCTGATCTCTTCCTTCATTTGTCTTAACTCTCATTAGTGTTCTCATTTTGTTTCCTAATATTTTCATTAGTTTCTTCATTTAATGATTCTAACCGTTTCTTCAATTCTTCCTTGTCTTCCTCTCTTTGTTTCTTGCCTTCCTCCTTGTCCTCCTTTCTCCGTTCTTCCATCTGTAGGAACATTTCCATTAGTCTATCCAATTTCGTTTCTTCCTTGGTCCTGTTTGGTTCTGCTGGGGTTAATATTGTTTCCACATCTTCAACTGATGTTACTTCCTTTTCGGCGTCTGCCGTGCGTTTCTTTAATGCGGATCTTTTGTGCATTTCTGTTTATTTCTTTCGCAATCGCCGCTAAAATATAATGTTTTCTTTAATTTTAGCCTCACTAATTGGTCGCCAATTTGTTACGAACCCTGTCTTTATTGCCCGTGTTATTTTGCCACACGGATGCATCAATTTGTTAGGGCCCACTCCTTACGGTTTACCAGCCACACGTTGGTTGCGTTTATTTGTTACGTACCAGAATTGTACCCGTTGAAGCCTTACCCTGCTTCGCCAACCTATTACCTTACTATATTTTATTGATGTGTTGTATTGGTTTGTTTCCCGATTTTAAGGCGCCAAATTGTTTTATTTCCAAAACAATTAAAATGATTCTTCTCACCTGTTTCTCCTTTTCTCTTATTTTAAATTAATCCAACTCGCCTGTGTCTTGTAGTTGATTTGAATTCGTTCCAAAAAATCAGGGTTACCAACCTCAATTTTTTTTGTAAAACAAAATTTTCACCTTGACTATATTAAGAAATAAATTGTCTGTAAGGTTAACATAAATTAAATACACAATTGATAATAGTCAATACTATATTATTTCTGTAGTGTTTTTTGTTAATTTCTTTTTTTTTTTAAACAACATGAAATATGTTTATAATATATATTTTGCTCCTTTTCTTGTTCTTTACTAGCTCAGCAGTTGGCAATAGTGTTCTCTTAGTATACAGGGTGTAGTTGATTAAAACGTTATGTTTTATTTTAATTATTTTAATTCAATTGGTTTCTTGTGATTGCAAGAAAGTTAATAACAGATCTTTAGAAAGTACAAAACTTCACATAAAACATACCTAAATTATATACAGTTTCTTAATAAATTACTTCTTAGCTTATATTACATGTGTTGGATCAAGTTGGTGAATAGGTTATTAGTTCGTTTTAAAAGAAGATTCCAATGTCCAATAATTTGATCACCATAAATTAAAAAGTGAATAAAGAAATAAACTGATTGTCCCTAGTTTATTCCTTAAGTGAGTGTTTATATAAAGTTTATTAATGATTGAAAAAAGTGTCACAGTGTAGATTGGTCTTTTTGTATTTTTTTTAAGATAATTTATACTTATCACTTTCCTTTACATCTGATTTGTCTCTCCGAGTTCGTTTTTCTTTTATAATTTATTAAGTAGATTTTTTTCATTCAATTTCCAATAATTCTGGTTATTAAATTCCTTTTTTCCATACTATTATTAATCATATCACTTTGGTCATTGCCATTTCATTTCTAGTTGATATATTGCTATTATATAATTATATTGAGCTGTATGAATTTTATGATCTGCTCTTCTCTGAATCTTATAATAGATTAACCGTTTTTTCTGTTAATGTTTGGTTGTCAAGGCAGCAAGCCTCAGATTCCTATTGGTGGAAAATATTCTTTACATTGTTAGGTCTTGCTCCTGAATTTTTACAAAATTAATACATATTTTTAAATTAGCATAACTTTCTTATACTACTTTAAATTTCTTTGATAATAACATTATTGGATTGCATTTCTTTTATACTTTAATTAGAAACCAAACATGACTGGTTTCGGTTCCGTATTTACTGATTTACTAATTTAATAGTTTTTTTTTTAATATTAATTATTTTATAACTGGTTCTTTTGATATACATTAGGTGTCCTTAAATTTATATTATCAATTTTAATAGTATTCCCTACATTTTGGTCCTTACTTATTACTGCTATTATATCAAATTTTACAAATTACTGCCTCCTTAGGCCTATATTACCTAACTTTCCTTATACAGTTATTATAACATATTTGTAGAATTTCATGAAACAAAACTATTTTAACCATAACTGCAATAAATTAACATGGAACATTTAATTATTTATAATCATTTTCAAAACATTATTCTATTCTTTCTAACATGCTATGCACATGCTATTTTTTAATACATTTCCTATCTCCCTATGCTCATTAACTATTATTTATTAAACATGTTTTTTTTTACCCTTCTATATATTCTTTTTAACACAAACAGATAACTATAACTATTACTTAACTATTATTTTCGTATTTTAACACATGAACTTTAGTTCTACCTATTCCATTTGTGTAGGCCTATTATGCATTAGTTTATTCACAGTTTGCATTCATCATTTTTTACTCAAGCATTAATTATTATTCATGCTACACATTATTACTACTGCTGCCTTTTAGTTAGTATATTTTTCTTGGTTCTGTTATTCACTTAATATTATATTATTCACTGTTTTTCTTTCTTTTCTTCACTTGGATCTAACCACACCACTCACCTTATCATTAACATTGGGTATGTATTATATAAGGGGTTTGTTCCCTTCATATTCTAATAACAATATTATTTAACATTACTTAATTTACATTTATGTCTTGGTAGTCTTACATGGGACTACTCACACTAATAACATAGCTTTGTACTTTCATAATTACATTTACTATTTTATTATTGGTTGACAAGGGGTTGTGATATGGTCACAAAGTTATTTATTTTTATCCTTCCCTTTGCCAATCACTTGGGTTTTGTCGTCTCAGTCCTTGTCTTGGTTTTAAGTTATTATTGTGCTATATTTTAATATTTTTGTTCATTAATTCCTTCATACTTTGACTTTATTCCTTTAGTGTTGCAACTCACTTTTTTATTAAATGGTAATTTCTTCTTTATTTGTGGGCTACCTTTTGTAACGTTATATAATGCCCCCCCCCATCAGAATTGATCATTTTTGAAAATACTATTATAGTCTTTGATGAAATTATCAGTTGAATTTTTTTTTTTGTTGTCTCATATTATCTATTCACCTTTAGCTTCTGCTTCATAATTCTTATATCTTCTATTCTGTTTTTATTAACCTGTTTTGTTACCTGATCTTCTCTGAATCTTAATTGGTGCTTTATCCTTATAATATTTATTTTTCCGAATTATCTCTAATATAATAGTTGGTACGGATTCAGAGGGGCTCTCTTGGCTACCATTACTCTGCCGTCCACACTATACTTACTGAGATCAGAGGAACATCATCTCTGCTCAGACAACAAATTGCTGGAACATATTCATTCACAATCGTTATATAAAACATTGAAAGTAGTCAACTTGTGACTAATAATAATAATAAAAATATTTTTTGGATAATTCACCCTGCTGTTGTTCAGATCATATTATTTCATAACAATAACATTCTTATTTATTCACTCTCTAGTCCTTTAGCTATATTTGAAGCAATTCTGTTGACAGATACTATTCATATATTTTGGTGGTTCTATTTTCATCTTAATGTTGGTTCATTTATTTCCATTTAATCATATAGTTCTTTATTGAATTACTTTGTTGCTTTGCATTATATTATACTATTCTTTTCCTTTTTAATTATATTATCCTTGAAAAATTATTCATTTAATTTCGTCCGTCTTGTTAGTCATTCTGTTCTAGTCAGTTAGTGATGATTGGTGATTGTATTTCTTCATGATACTTCTTTATAGATGCCTGGTTATTTGTCGTCTTTCCCCAAGAGATTGGTTCAGTGATGGGCTGTCTTCAGTTCTCACTGCCTCTATTAGTTTAAATGAGGGCTTCCCTCATCCTCCCTGTTTTCTTGTGGGTTTTGTTGTTGGTTCAGTAGTGGTTCCTGTCTGGTCCCAGGATTGTTGTCCACCGGTCTACAATTTCCTCCATATTGGAGGTCGTCATCGTGTTGTGACTGGTTATAATAATTGTGGTTCGTGTGTGTCCTCGGTTGGTACCGCCTCTGATTACCTTGAGGTCGTGAGTATATGTAATTCACGTTGTGTCGGTAGTTGTTGTGTCGGTTGTCTCCGTCTCCTTGATTATGCCGATTATCGTGGTAATCAGAATGGTTATTACCCCGATAATTATTATTCCCGTGATTGTTATTCGGGTTGTTATTATGGGTTCTATTCTGGTTACCATTTTGGTTTGTTTGAGGATTATTATTCCTATTCTGATTTTGTTGAGGGTCGTTGCCGTTGTACTTATTATATTTAGTATTCATTATGCGGTTTCGTTGATACTGTCCCTCGTGCTCATAATTCTCCAGAAAGTTTAGCCATAGCTTGGATTGTCTTAATCTGGCTATATATTCGGGCGTTCTTTATCCCTTCCTCATAATGGTAGGATAGTTGTATCACTAAGCACTCTTCGGGAATTCTGGGCTACAGATTACGGGCCATGCACACCTTGCCTAGGAAGTATGATGTTGGAGACTGTCTTGTGTGTGCCTCATACCGACCATTACTTAAGTCGTTTCTCACCATATTTTGGGTCGACTCCGACCAATACTTCTCCCTAAACTGTTTTTTAAATTCTGGTACATTCTGGATGTCGGGCCGTACTGCCGTCCACTAATTGTTGTGGGTATCCTTGAACATCTCATCAATCATTCCTCGGATAACATTCCACCGGGTCTCTCTATTCCTTGCTATCATCTCTTCTGCCCTCTTCAGGAACTCCATGGGGTTACGTTTGTAATTCCTAAAATTGATTAACTCCCGGTTATCGTTGTTGGTGGTATAAGTATTTTGACATGTTCTATCCCGCCATGAGTCCACTTCTTCTTGTAATTGTATCTCGCGTCAACGGATTTCCTCGATCTTCTCTTTATTTGTAGTCACTTGGCTTTCAACATTGTTTAGGTTGTTATATACTCTTTCCATTCGTTCGCCAATGTCTGTATGTACCTGTGCTATTCCTTCCTTATTCTCCTCCCGAATTTGATGCACTTCTTGCTTAATCTGCTCGCATTTTTCTACAGTTTCCTGTTGGAGTCCTTCAACCATCTTTTTATTTTCATTTTTGACGTTGTTTATTTTATTTTGTATTTCCTCACGGACTTGTATCACTGTTTTGTTGTTTTTTTTTCTAATTTTTCATTTGTTTCGGCTATTTCTTGTTTCCTTTCTTCATTGTTTTTATCCACCTTTTGGTTAATTGTCACATGGACGTTCCCAATTCTTTCATTAATCCGCCTTAAATTCTCTTCATTTATTTGTCTGATCTCTTCCTTCATTTGTCTTAACTCTCATTAGTGTTCTCATTTTGTTTCCTAATATTTTCATTAGTTTCTTCATTTAATGATTCTAACCGTTTCTTCAATTCTTCCTTGTCTTCCTCTCTTTGTTTCTTGCCTTCCTCCTTGTCCTCCTTTCTCCGTTCTTCCATCTGTAGGAACATTTCCATTAGTCTATCCAATTTCGTTTCTTCCTTGGTCCTGTTTGGTTCTGCTGGGGTTAATATTGTTTCCACATCTTCAACTGATGTTACTTCCTTTTCGGCGTCTGCCGTGCGTTTCTTTAATGCGGATCTTTTGTGCATTTCTGTTTATTTCTTTCGCAATCGCCGCTAAAATATAATGTTTTCTTTAATTTTAGCCTCACTAATTGGTCGCCAATTTGTTACGAACCCTGTCTTTATTGCCCGTGTTATTTTGCCACACGGATGCATCAATTTGTTAGGGCCCACTCCTTACGGTTTACCAGCCACACGTTGGTTGCGTTTATTTGTTACGTACCAGAATTGTACCCGTTGAAGCCTTACCCTGCTTCGCCAACCTATTACCTTACTATATTTTATTGATGTGTTGTATTGGTTTGTTTCCCGATTTTAAGGCGCCAAATTGTTTTATTTCCAAAACAATTAAAATGATTCTTCTCACCTGTTTCTCCTTTTCTCTTATTTTAAATTAATCCAACTCGCCTGTGTCTTGTAGTTGATTTGAATTCGTTCCAAAAAATCAGGGTTACCAACCTCAATTTTTTTTTGTAAAACAAAATTTTCACCTTGACTATATTAAGGAATAAATTGTCTGTAAGGTTAACATAAATTAAATACACAATTGATAATAGTCAATACTATATTATTTCTGTAGTGTTTTTTGTTAATTTCTTTTTTTTTTTAAACAACATGAAATATGTTTATAATATATATTTTGCTCCTTTTCTTGTTCTTTACTAGCTCAGCAGTTGGCAATAGTGTTCTCTTAGTATACAGGGTGTAGTTGATTAAAACGTTATGTTTTATTTTAATTATTTTAATTCAGTTGGTTTCTTGTGATTGCAAGAAAGTTAATAACAGATCTTTAGAAAGTACAAAACTTCACATAAAACATACCTAAATTATATACAGTTTCTTAATAAATTACTTCTTAGCTTATATTACATGTGTTGGATCAAGTTGGTGAATAGGTTATTAGTTCGTTTTAAAAGAAGATTCCAATGTCCAATAATTTGATCACCATAAATTAAAAAGTGAATAAAGAAATAAACTGATTGTCCCTAGTTTATTCCTTAAGTGAGTGTTTATATAAAGTTTATTAATGATTGAAAAAAGTGTCACAGTGTAGATTGGTCTTTTTGTATTTTTTTTTTAAGATAATTTATACTTATCACTTTCCTTTACATCTGATTTGTCTCTCCGAGTTGGTTTTTCTTTTATAATTTATTAAGTAGATTTTTTTCATTCAATTTCCAATAATTCTGGTTATTAAATTCCTTTTTTCCATACTATTATTAATCATATCACTTTGGTCATTGCCATTTCATTTCTAGTTGATATATTGCTATTATATAATTATATTGAGCTGTATAAATTTTATGATCTGCTCTTCTCTGAATCTTATAATAGATTAACCGTTTTTTCTGTTAATGTTTGGTTGTCAAGGCAGCAAGCCTCAGATTCCTATTGGTGGAAAATATTCTTTACATTGTTAGGTCTTGCTCCTGAATTTTTACAAAATTAATACATAATTTTAAATTAGCATAACTTTCTTATACTACTTTAAATTTCTTTGATAATAACATTATTGGATTGCATTTCTTTTATACTTTAATTAGAAACCAAACATGACTGGTTTCGGTTCCGTATTTACTGATTTACTAATTTAATAGTTTTTTTTTTTTTATATTAATTATTTTATAACTGGTTCTTTTGATATACATTAGGTGTCCTTAAATTTATATTATCAATTTTAATAGTATTCCCTACATTTTGGTCCTTACTTATTACTGCTATTATATCAAATTTTACAAATTACTGCCTCCTTCCTATAGGCTCCTTAGGCCTATATTACCTAACTTTCCTTATACAGTTATTATAACATATTTGTAGAATTTCATGAAACAAAACTATTTTAACCATAACTGCAATAAATTAACATGGAACATTTAATTATTTATAATCATTTTCAAAACATTATTCTATTCTTTCTAACATGCTATGCACATGCTATTTTTTAATACATTTCCTATCTCCCTATGCTCATTAACTATTATTTATTAAACATGTTTTTTTTTACCCTTCTATATATTCTTTTTAACACAAACAGATAACTATAACTATTACTTAACTATTATTTTCGTATTTTAACACTTGAACTTTAGTTCTACCTATTCCATTTGTGTAGGCCTATTATGCATTAGTTTATTCACAGTTTGCATTCATCATTTTTTACTCAAGCATTAATTATTATTCATGCTACACATTATTACTACTGCTGCCTTTTAGTTAGTATATTTTTCTTGGTTCTGTTATTCACTTAATATTATATTATTCACTGTTTTTCTTTCTTTTCTTCACTTGGATCTAACCACACCACTCACCTTATCATTAACATTGGGTATGTATTATATAAGGGGTTTGTTCCCTTCATATTCTAATAACAATATTATTTAACATTACTTAATTTACATTTATGTCTTGGTAGTCTTACATGGGACTACTCACACTAATAACATAGCTTTGTACTTTCATAATTACATTTACTATTTTATTATTGGTTGACAAGGGGTTGTGATATGGTCACAAAGTTATTTATTTTTATCCTTCCCTTTGCCAATCACTTGGGTTTTGTCGTGTCAGTCCTTGTCTTGGTTTTAAGTTATTATTGTGCTATATTTTAATATTTTTGTTCATTAATTCCTTCATACTTTGACTTTATTCCTTTAGTGTTGCAACTCACTTTTTTATTAAATGGTAATTTCTTCTTTATTTGTGGGCTACCTTTTGTAACGTTATATAATGCCCCCCCCCCATCAGAATTGATCATTTTTGAAAATACTATTATAGTCTTTGATGAAATTATCAGTTGAATTTTTTTTTTTGTTGTCTCATATTATCTATTCACCTTTAGCTTCTGCTTCATAATTCTTATATCTTCTATTCTGTTTTTATTAACCTGTTTTGTTACCTGATCTTCTCTGAATCTTAATTGGTGCTTTATCCTTATAATATTTATTTTTCCGAATTATCTCTAATATAATAGTTGGTACGGATTCAGAGGGGCTCTCTTGGCTACCATTACTCTGCCGTCCACACTATACTTACTGAGATCAGAGGAACATCATCTCTGCTCAGACAACAAATTGCTGGAACATATTCATTCACAATCGTTATATAAAACATTGAAAGTAGTCAACTTGTGACTAATAATAATAATAAAAATATTTTTTGGATAATTCACCCTGCTGTTGTTCAGATCATATTATTTCATAACAATAACATTCTTATTTATTCACTCTCTAGTCCTTTAGCTATATTTGAAGCAATTCTGTTGACAGATACTATTCATATATTTTGGTGGTTCTATTTTCATCTTAATGTTGGTTCATTTATTTCCATTTAATCATATAGTTCTTTATTGAATTACTTTGTTGCTTTGCATTATATTATACTATTCTTTTCCTTTTTAATTATATTATCCTTGAAAAATTATTCATTTAATTTCGTCCGTCTTGTTAGTCATTCTGTTCTAGTCAGTTAGTGATGATTGGTGATTGTATTTCTTCATGATACTTCTTTATAGATGCCTGGTTATTTGTCGTCTTTCCCCAAGAGATTGGTTCAGTGATGGGCTGTCTTCAGTTCTCACTGCCTCTATTAGTTTAAATGAGGGCTTCCCTCATCCTCCCTGTTTTCTTGTGGGTTTTGTTGTTGGTTCAGTAGTGGTTCCTGTCTGGTCCCAGGATTGTTGTCCACCGGTCTACAATTTCCTCCATATTGGAGGTCGTCATCGTGTTGTGACTGGTTATAATAATTGTGGTTCGTGTGTGTCCTCGGTTGGTACCGCCTCTGATTACCTTGAGGTCGTGAGTATATGTAATTCACGTTGTGTCGGTAGTTGTTGTGTCGGTTGTCTCCGTCTCCTTGATTATGCCGATTATCGTGGTAATCAGAATGGTTATTACCCCGATAATTATTATTCCCGTGATTGTTATTCGGGTTGTTATTATGGGTTCTATTCTGGTTACCATTTTGGTTTGTTTGAGGATTATTATTCCTATTCTGATTTTGTTGAGGGTCGTTGCCGTTGTACTTATTATATTTAGTATTCATTATGCGGTTTCGTTGATACTGTCCCTCGTGCTCATAATTCTCCAGAAAGTTTAGCCATAGCTTGGATTGTCTTAATCTGGCTATATATTCGGGCGTTCTTTATCCCTTCCTCATAATGGTAGGATAGTTGTATCACTAAGCACTCCTCGGGAATTCTGGGCTACAGATTACGGGCCATGCACACCTTGCCTAGGAAGTATGATGTTGGAGACTGTCTTGTGTGTGCCTCATACCGACCATTACTTAAGTCGTTTCTCACCATATTTTGGGTCGACTCCGACCAATACTTCTCCCTAAACTGTTTTTTAAATTCTGGTACATTCTGGATGTCGGGCCGTACTGCCGTCCACTAATTGTTGTGGGTATCCTTGAACATCTCATCAATCATTCCTCGGATAACATTCCACCGGGTCTCTCTATTCCTTGCTATCATCTCTTCTGCCCTCTTCAGGAACTCCATGGGGTTACGTTTGTAATTCCTAAAATTGATTAACTCCCGGTTATCGTTGTTGGTGGTATAAGTATTTTGACATGTTCTATCCCGCCATGAGTCCACTTCTTCTTGTAATTGTATCTCGCGTCAACGGATTTCCTCGATCTTCTCTTTATTTGTAGTCACTTGGCTTTCGACATTGTTTAGGTTGTTATATACTCTTTCCATTCGTTCGCCAATGTCTGTATGTACCTGTGCTATTCCTTCCTTATTCTCCTCCCGAATTTGATGCACTTCTTGCTTAATCTGCTCGCATTTTTCTACAGTTTCCTGTTGGAGTCCTTCAACCATCTTTTTATTTTCATTTTTGACGTTGTTTATTTTATTTTGTATTTCCTCACGGACTTGTATCACTGTTTTGTTGTTTTTTTTTCTAATTTTTCATTTGTTTCGGCTATTTCTTGTTTCCTTTCTTCATTGTTTTTATCCACCTTTTGGTTAATTGTCACATGGACGTTCCCAATTCTTTCATTAATCCGCCTTAAATTCTCTTCATTTATTTGTCTGATCTCTTCCTTCATTTGTCTTAACTCTCATTAGTGTTCTCATTTTGTTTCCTAATATTTTCATTAGTTTCTTCATTTAATGATTCTAACCGTTTCTTCAATTCTTCCTTGTCTTCCTCTCTTTGTTTCTTGCCTTCCTCCTTGTCCTCCTTTCTCCGTTCTTCCATCTGTAGGAACATTTCCATTAGTCTATCCAATTTCGTTTCTTCCTTGGTCCTGTTTGGTTCTGCTGGGGTTAATATTGTTTCCACATCTTCAACTGATGTTACTTCCTTTTCGGCGTCTGCCGTGCGTTTCTTTAATGCGGATCTTTTGTGCATTTCTGTTTATTTCTTTCGCAATCGCCGCTAAAATATAATGTTTTCTTTAATTTTAGCCTCACTAATTGGTCGCCAATTTGTTACGAACCCTGTCTTTATTGCCCGTGTTATTTTGCCACACGGATGCATCAATTTGTTAGGGCCCACTCCTTACGGTTTACCAGCCACACGTTGGTTGCGTTTATTTGTTACGTACCAGAATTGTACCCGTTGAAGCCTTACCCTGCTTCGCCAACCTATTACCTTACTATATTTTATTGATGTGTTGTATTGGTTTGTTTCCCGATTTTAAGGCGCCAAATTGTTTTATTTCCAAAACAATTAAAATGATTCTTCTCACCTGTTTCTCCTTTTCTCTTATTTTAAATTAATCCAACTCGCCTGTGTCTTGTAGTTGATTTGAATTCGTTCCAAAAAATCAGGGTTACCAACCTCAATTTTTTTTGTAAAACAAAATTTTCACCTTGACTATATTAAGGAATAAATTGTCTGTAAGGTTAACATAAATTAAATACACAATTGATAATAGTCAATACTATATTATTTCTGTAGTGTTTTTTGTTAATTTCTTTTTTTTTTTAAACAACATGAAATATGTTTATAATATATATTTTGCTCCTTTTCTTGTTCTTTACTAGCTCAGCAGTTGGCAATAGTGTTCTCTTAGTATACAGGGTGTAGTTGATTAAAACGTTATGTTTTATTTTAATTATTTTAATTCAATTGGTTTCTTGTGATTGCAAGAAAGTTAATAACAGATCTTTAGAAAGTACAAAACTTCACATAAAACATACCTAAATTATATACAGTTTCTTAATAAATTACTTCTTAGCTTATATTACATGTGTTGGATCAAGTTGGTGAATAGGTTATTAGTTCGTTTTAAAAGAAGATTCCAATGTCCAATAATTTGATCACCATAAATTAAAAAGTGAATAAAGAAATAAACTGATTGTCCCTAGTTTATTCCTTAAGTGAGTGTTTATATAAAGTTTATTAATGATTGAAAAAAGTGTCACAGTGTAGATTGGTCTTTTTGTATTTTTTTTTTAAGATAATTTATACTTATCACTTTCCTTTACATCTGATTTGTCTCTCCGAGTTCGTTTTTCTTTTATAATTTATTAAGTAGATTTTTTTCATTCAATTTCCAATAATTCTGGTTATTAAATTCCTTTTTTCCATACTATTATTAATCATATCACTTTGGTCATTGCCATTTCATTTCTAGTTGATATATTGCTATTATATAATTATATTGAGCTGTATGAATTTTATGATCTGCTCTTCTCTGAATCTTATAATAGATTAACTGTTTTTTCTGTTAATGTTTGGTTGTCAAGGCAGCAAGCCTCAGATTCCTATTGGTGGAAAATATTCTTTACATTGTTAGGTCTTGCTCCTGAATTTTTACAAAATTAATACATATTTTTAAATTAGCATAACTTTCTTATACTACTTTAAATTTCTTTGATAATAACATTATTGGATTGCATTTCTTTTATACTTTAATTAGAAACCAAACATGACTGGTTTCGGTTCCGTATTTACTGATTTACTAATTTAATAGTTTTTTTTTTATATTAATTATTTTATAACTGGTTCTTTTGATATACATTAGGTGTCCTTAAATTTATATTATCAATTTTAATAGTATTCCCTACATTTTGGTCCTTACTTATTACTGCTATTATATCAAATTTTACAAATTACTGCCTCCTTAGGCCTATATTACCTAACTTTCCTTATACAGTTATTATAACATATTTGTAGAATTTCATGAAACAAAACTATTTTAACCATAACTGCAATAAATTAACATGGAACATTTAATTATTTATAATCATTTTCAAAACATTATTCTATTCTTTCTAACATGCTATGCACATGCTATTTTTTAATACATTTCCTATCTCCCTATGCTCATTAACTATTATTTATTAAACATGTTTTTTTTTACCCTTCTATATATTCTTTTTAACACAAACAGATAACTATAACTATTACTTAACTATTGTTTTCGTATTTTAACACATGAACTTTAGTTCTACCTATTCCATTTGTGTAGGCCTATTATGCATTAGTTTATTCACAGTTTGCATTCATCATTTTTTACTCAAGCATTAATTATTATTCATGCTACACATTATTACTACTGCTGCCTTTTAGTTAGTATATTTTTCTTGGTTCTGTTATTCACTTAATATTATATTATTCACTGTTTTTCTTTCTTTTCTTCACTTGGATCTAACCACACCACTCACCTTATCATTAACATTTTGTATGTATTATATAAGGGGTTTGTTCCCTTCATATTCTAATAACAATATTATTTAACATTACTTAATTTACATTTATGTCTTGGTAGTCTTACATGGGACTACTCACACTAATAACATAGCTTTGTACTTTCATAATTACATTTACTATTTTATTATTGGTTGACAAGGGGTTGTGATATGGTCACAAAGTTATTTATTTTTATCCTTCCCTTTGCCAATCACTTGGGTTTTGTCGTCTCAGTCCTTGTCTTGGTTTTAAGTTATTATTGTGCTATATTTTAATATTTTTGTTCATTAATTCCTTCATACTTTGACTTTATTCCTTTAGTGTTGCAACTCACTTTTTTATTAAATGGTAATTTCTTCTTTATTTGTGGGCTACCTTTTGTAACGTTATATAATGCCCCCCCCCATCAGAATTGATCATTTTTGAAAATACTATTATAGTCTTTGATGAAATTATCAGTTGAATTTTTTTTTTTTGTTGTCTCATATTATCTATTCACCTTTAGCTTCTGCTTCATAATTCTTATATCTTCTATTCTGTTTTTATTAACCTGTTTTGTTACCTGATCTTCTCTGAATCTTAATTGGTGCTTTATCCTTATAATATTTATTTTTCCGAATTATCTCTAATATAATAGTTGGTACGGATTCAGAGGGGCTCTCTTGACTACCATTACTCTGCCGTCCACACTATACTTACTGAGATCAGAGGAACATCATCTCTGCTCAGACAACAAATTGCTGGAACATATTCATTCACAATCGTTATATAAAACATTGAAAGTAGTCAACTTGTGACTAATAATAATAATAAAAATATTTTTTGGATAATTCACCCTGCGGTTGTTCAGATCATATTATTTCATAACAATAACATTCTTATTTATTCACTCTCTAGTCCTTTAGCTATATTTGAAGCAATTCTGTTGACAGATACTATTCATATATTTTGGTGGTTCTATTTTCATCTTAATGTTGGTTCATTTATTTCCATTTAATCATATAGTTCTTTATTGAATTACTTTGTTGCTTTGCATTATATTATACTATTCTTTTCCTTTTTAATTATATTATCCTTGAAAAATTATTCATTTAATTTCGTCCGTCTTGTTAGTCATTCTGTTCTAGTCAGTTAGTGATGATTGGTGATTGTATTTCTTCATGATACTTCTTTATAGATGCCTGGTTATTTGTCGTCTTTCCCCAAGAGATTGGTTCAGTGATGGGCTGTCTTCAGTTCTCACTGCCTCTATTAGTTTAAATGAGGGCTTCCCTCATCCTCCCTGTTTTCTTGTGGGTTTTGTTGTTGGTTCAGTAGTGGTTCCTGTCTGGTCCCAGGATTGTTGTCCACCGGTCTACAATTTCCTCCATATTGGAGGTCGTCATCGTGTTGTGACTGGTTATAATAATTGTGGTTCGTGTGTGTCCTCGGTTGGTACCGCCTCTGATTACCTTGAGGTCGTGAGTATATGTAATTCACGTTGTGTCGGTAGTTGTTGTGTCGGTTGTCTCCGTCTCCTTGATTATGCCGATTATCGTGGTAATCAGAATGGTTATTACCCCGATAATTATTATTCCCGTGATTGTTATTCGGGTTGTTATTATGGGTTCTATTCTGGTTACCATTTTGGTTTGTTTGAGGATTATTATTCCTATTCTGATTTTGTTGAGGGTCGTTGCCGTTGTACTTATTATATTTAGTATTCATTATGCGGTTTCGTTGATACTGTCCCTCGTGCTCATAATTCTCTAGAAAGTTAGCCATAGCTTGGATTGTCTTAATCTGGCTATATATTCGGGCGTTCTTTATCCCTTCCTCATAATGGTAGGATAGTTGTATCACTAAGCACTCCTCGGGAATTCTGGGCTACAGATTACGGGCCATGCACACCTTGCCTAGGAATTATGATGTTGGAGACTGTCTTGTGTGTGCCTCATACCGACCATTACTTAAGTCGTTTCTCACCATATTTTGGGTCGACTCCGACCAATACTTCTCCCTAAACTGTTTTTTAAATTCTGGTACATTCTGGATGTCGGGCCGTACTGCCGTCCACTAATTGTTGTGGGTATCCTTGAACATCTCATCAATCATTCCTCGGATAACATTCCACCGGGTCTCTCTATTCCTTGCTATCATCTCTTCTGCCCTCTTCAGGAACTCCATGGGGTTACGTTTGTAATTCCTAAAATTGATTAACTCCCGGTTATCGTTGTTGGTGGTATAAGTATTTTGACATGTTCTATCCCGCCATGAGTCCACTTCTTCTTGTAATTGTATCTCGCGTCAACGGATTTCCTCGATCTTCTCTTTATTTGTAGTCACTTGGCTTTCGACATTGTTTAGGTTGTTATATACTCTTTCCATTCGTTCGCCAATGTCTGTATGTACCTGTGCTATTCCTTCCTTATTCTCCTCCCGAATTTGATGCACTTCTTGCTTAATCTGCTCGCATTTTTCTACAGTTTCCTGTTGGAGTCCTTCAACCATTTTTTTATTTTCATTTTTGACGTTGTTTATTTTATTTTGTATTTCCTCACGGACTTGTATCACTGTTTTGTTGTTTTTTTTTCTAATTTTTCATTTGTTTCGGCTATTTCTTGTTTCCTTTCTTCATTGTTTTTATCCACCTTTTGGTTAATTGTCACATGGACGTTCCCAATTCTTTCATTAATCCGCCTTAAATTCTCTTCATTTATTTGTCTGATCTCTTCCTTCATTTGTCTTAACTCTCATTAGTGTTCTCATTTTGTTTCCTAATATTTTCATTAGTTTCTTCATTTAATGATTCTAACCGTTTCTTCAATTCTTCCTTGTCTTCCTCTCTTTGTTTCTTGCCTTCCTCCTTGTCCTCCTTTCTCCGTTCTTCCATCTGTAGGAACATTTCCATTAGTCTATCCAATTTCGTTTCTTCCTTGGTCCTGTTTGGTTCTGCTGGGGTTAATATTGTTTCCACATCTTCAACTGATGTTACTTCCTTTTCGGCGTCTGCCGTGCGTTTCTTTAATGCGGATCTTTTGTGCATTTCTGTTTATTTCTTTCGCAATCGCCGCTAAAATATAATGTTTTCTTTAATTTTAGCCTCACTAATTGGTCGCCAATTTGTTACGAACCCTGTCTTTATTGCCCGTGTTATTTTGCCACACGGATGCATCAATTTGTTAGGGCCCACTCCTTACGGTTTACCAGCCACACGTTGGTTGCGTTTATTTGTTACGTACCAGAATTGTACCCGTTGAAGCCTTACCCTGCTTCGCCAACCTATTACCTTACTATATTTTATTGATGTGTTGTATTGGTTTGTTTCCCGATTTTAAGGCGCCAAATTGTTTTATTTCCAAAACAATTAAAATGATTCTTCTCACCTGTTTCTCCTTTTCTCTTATTTTAAATTAATCCAACTCGCCTGTGTCTTGTAGTTGATTTGAATTCGTTCCAAAAAATCAGGGTTACCAACCTCAATTTTTTTTTGTAAAACAAAATTTTCACCTTGACTATATTAAGGAATAAATTGTCTGTAAGGTTAACATAAATTAAATACACAATTGATAATAGTCAATACTATATTATTTCTGTAGTGTTTTTTGTTAATTTCTTTTTTTTTTTAAACAACATGAAATATGTTTATAATATATATTTTGCTCCTTTTCTTGTTCTTTACTAGCTCAGCAGTTGGCAATAGTGTTCTCTTAGTATACAGGGTGTAGTTGATTAAAACGTTATGTTTTATTTTAATTATTTTAATTCAGTTGGTTTCTTGTGATTGCAAGAAAGTTAATAACAGATCTTTAGAAAGTACAAAACTTCACATAAAACATACCTAAATTATATACAGTTTCTTAATAAATTACTTCTTAGCTTATATTACATGTGTTGGATCAAGTTGGTGAATAGGTTATTAGTTCGTTTTAAAAGAAGATTCCAATGTCCAATAATTTGATCACCATAAATTAAAAAGTGAATAAAGAAATAAACTGATTGTCCCTAGTTTATTCCTTAAGTGAGTGTTTATATAAAGTTTATTAATGATTGAAAAAAGTGTCACAGTGTAGATTGGTCTTTTTGTATTTTTTTTTTAAGATAATTTATACTTATCACTTTCCTTTACATCTGATTTGTCTCTCCGAGTTGGTTTTTCTTTTATAATTTATTAAGTAGATTTTTTTCATTCAATTTCCAATAATTCTGGTTATTAAATTCCTTTTTTCCATACTATTATTAATCATATCACTTTGGTCATTGCCATTTCATTTCTAGTTGATATATTGCTATTATATAATTATATTGAGCTGTATGAATTTTATGATCTGCTCTTCTCTGAATCTTATAATAGATTAACCGTTTTTTCTGTTAATGTTTGGTTGTCAAGGCAGCAAGCCTCAGATTCCTATTGGTGGAAAATATTCTTTACATTGTTAGGTCTTGCTCCTGAATTTTTACAAAATTAATACATAATTTTAAATTAGCATAACTTTCTTATACTACTTTAAATTTCTTTGATAATAACATTATTGGATTGCATTTCTTTTATACTTTAATTAGAAACCAAACATGACTGGTTTCGGTTCCGTATTTACTGATTTACTAATTTAATAGTTTTTTTTTTTTATATTAATTATTTTATAACTGGTTCTTTTGATATACATTAGGTGTCCTTAAATTTATATTATCAATTTTAATAGTATTCCCTACATTTTGGTCCTTACTTATTACTGCTATTATATCAAATTTTACAAATTACTGCCTCCTTCCTATAGGCTCCTTAGGCCTATATTACCTAACTTTCCTTATACAGTTATTATAACATATTTGTAGAATTTCATGAAACAAAACTATTTTAACCATAACTGCAATAAATTAACATGGAACATTTAATTATTTATAATCATTTTCAAAACATTATTCTATTCTTTCTAACATGCTATGCACATGCTTTTTTTTAATACATTTCCTATCTCCCTATGCTCATTAACTATTATTTATTAAACATGTTTTTTTTTACCCTTCTATATATTCTTTTTAACACAAACAGATAACTATAACTATTACTTAACTATTATTTTCGTATTTTAACACATGAACTTTAGTTCTACCTATTCCATTTGTGTAGGCCTATTATGCATTAGTTTATTCACAGTTTGCATTCATCATTTTTTACTCAAGCATTAATTATTATTCATGCTACACATTATTACTACTGCTGCCTTTTAGTTAGTATATTTTTCTTGGTTCTGTTATTCACTTAATATTATATTATTCACTGTTTTTCTTTCTTTTCTTCACTTGGATCTAACCACACCACTCACCTTATCATTAACATTGGGTATGTATTATATAAGGGGTTTGTTCCCTTCATATTCTAATAACAATATTATTTAACATTACTTAATTTACATTTATGTCTTGGTAGTCTTACATGGGACTACTCACACTAATAACATAGCTTTGTACTTTCATAATTACATTTACTATTTTATTATTGGTTGACAAGGGGTTGTGATATGGTCACAAAGTTATTTATTTTTATCCTTCCCTTTGCCAATCACTTGGGTTTTGTCGTCTCAGTCCTTGTCTTGGTTTTAAGTTATTATTGTGCTATATTTTAATATTTTTGTTCATTAATTCCTTCATACTTTGACTTTATTCCTTTAGTGTTGCAACTCACTTTTTTATTAAATGGTAATTTCTTCTTTATTTGTGGGCTACCTTTTGTAACGTTATATAATGCCCCCCCCCCATCAGAATTGATCATTTTTGAAAATACTATTATAGTCTTTGATGAAATTATCAGTTGAATTTTTTTTTTTGTTGTCTCATATTATCTATTCACCTTTAGCTTCTGCTTCATAATTCTTATATCTTCTATTCTGTTTTTATTAACCTGTTTTGTTACCTGATCTTCTCTGAATCTTAATTGGTGCTTTATCCTTATAATATTTATTTTTCCGAATTATCTCTAATATAATAGTTGGTACGGATTCAGAGGGGCTCTCTTGGCTACCATTACTCTGCCGTCCACACTATACTTACTGAGATCAGAGGAACATCATCTCTGCTCAGACAACAAATTGCTGGAACATATTCATTCACAATCGTTATATAAAACATTGAAAGTAGTCAACTTGTGACTAATAATAATAATAAAAATATTTTTTGGATAATTCACCCTGCTGTTGTTCAGATCATATTATTTCATAACAATAACATTCTTATTTATTCACTCTCTAGTCCTTTAGCTATATTTGAAGCAATTCTGTTGACAGATACTATTCATATATTTTGGTGGTTCTATTTTCATCTTAATGTTGGTTCATTTATTTCCATTTAATCATATAGTTCTTTATTGAATTACTTTGTTGCTTTGCATTATATTATACTATTCTTTTCCTTTTTAATTATATTATCCTTGAAAAATTATTCATTTAATTTCGTCCGTCTTGTTAGTCATTCTGTTCTAGTCAGTTAGTGATGATTGGTGATTGTATTTCTTCATGATACTTCTTTATAGATGCCTGGTTATTTGTCGTCTTTCCCCAAGAGATTGGTTCAGTGATGGGCTGTCTTCAGTTCTCACTGCCTCTATTAGTTTAAATGAGGGCTTCCCTCATCCTCCCTGTTTTCTTGTGGGTTTTGTTGTTGGTTCAGTAGTGGTTCCTGTCTGGTCCCAGGATTGTTGTCCACCGGTCTACAATTTCCTCCATATTGGAGGTCGTCATCGTGTTGTGACTGGTTATAATAATTGTGGTTCGTGTGTGTCCTCGGTTGGTACCGCCTCTGATTACCTTGAGGTCGTGAGTATATGTAATTCACGTTGTGTCGGTAGTTGTTGTGTCGGTTGTCTCCGTCTCCTTGATTATGCCGATTATCGTGGTAATCAGAATGGTTATTACCCCGATAATTATTATTCCCGTGATTGTTATTCGGGTTGTTATTATGGGTTCTATTCTGGTTACCATTTTGGTTTGTTTGAGGATTATTATTCCTATTCTGATTTTGTTGAGGGTCGTTGCCGTTGTACTTATTATATTTAGTATTCATTATGCGGTTTCGTTGATACTGTCCCTCGTGCTCATAATTCTCTAGAAAGTTAGCCATAGCTTGGATTGTCTTAATCTGGCTATATATTCGGGCGTTCTTTATCCCTTCCTCATAATGGTAGGATAGTTGTATCACTAAGCACTCCTCGGGAATTCTGGGCTACAGATTACGGGCCATGCACACCTTGCCTAGGAAGTATGATGTTGGAGACTGTCTTGTGTGTGCCTCATACCGACCATTACTTAAGTCGTTTCTCACCATATTTTGGGTCGACTCCGACCAATACTTCTCCCTAAACTGTTTTTTAAATTCTGGTACATTCTGGATGTCGGGCCGTACTGCCGTCCACTAATTGTTGTGGGTATCCTTGAACATCTCATCAATCATTCCTCGGATAACATTCCACCGGGTCTCTCTATTCCTTGCTATCATCTCTTCTGCCCTCTTCAGGAACTCCATGGGGTTACGTTTGTAATTCCTAAAATTGATTAACTCCCGGTTATCGTTGTTGGTGGTATAAGTATTTTGACATGTTCTATCCCGCCATGAGTCCACTTCTTCTTGTAATTGTATCTCGCGTCAACGGATTTCCTCGATCTTCTCTTTATTTGTAGTCACTTGGCTTTCGACATTGTTTAGGTTGTTATATACTCTTTCCATTCGTTCGCCAATGTCTGTATGTACCTGTGCTATTCCTTCCTTATTCTCCTCCCGAATTTGATGCACTTCTTGCTTAATCTGCTCGCATTTTTCTACAGTTTCCTGTTGGAGTCCTTCAACCATCTTTTTATTTTCATTTTTGACGTTGTTTATTTTATTTTGTATTTCCTCACGGACTTGTATCACTGTTTTGTTGTTTTTTTTTCTAATTTTTCATTTGTTTCGGCTATTTCTTGTTTCCTTTCTTCATTGTTTTTATCCACCTTTTGGTTAATTGTCACATGGACGTTCCCAATTCTTTCATTAATCCGCCTTAAATTCTCTTCATTTATTTGTCTGATCTCTTCCTTCATTTGTCTTAACTCTCATTAGTGTTCTCATTTTGTTTCCTAATATTTTCATTAGTTTCTTCATTTAATGATTCTAACCGTTTCTTCAATTCTTCCTTGTCTTCCTCTCTTTGTTTCTTGCCTTCCTCCTTGTCCTCCTTTCTCCGTTCTTCCATCTGTAGGAACATTTCCATTAGTCTATCCAATTTCGTTTCTTCCTTGGTCCTGTTTGGTTCTGCTGGGGTTAATATTGTTTCCACATCTTCAACTGATGTTACTTCCTTTTCGGCGTCTGCCGTGCGTTTCTTTAATGCGGATCTTTTGTGCATTTCTGTTTATTTCTTTCGCAATCGCCGCTAAAATATAATGTTTTCTTTAATTTTAGCCTCACTAATTGGTCGCCAATTTGTTACGAACCCTGTCTTTATTGCCCGTGTTATTTTGCCACACGGATGCATCAATTTGTTAGGGCCCACTCCTTACGGTTTACCAGCCACACGTTGGTTGCGTTTATTTGTTACGTACCAGAATTGTACCCGTTGAAGCCTTACCCTGCTTCGCCAACCTATTACCTTACTATATTTTATTGATGTGTTGTATTGGTTTGTTTCCCGATTTTAAGGCGCCAAATTGTTTTATTTCCAAAACAATTAAAATGATTCTTCTCACCTGTTTCTCCTTTTCTCTTATTTTAAATTAATCCAACTCGCCTGTGTCTTGTAGTTGATTTGAATTCATTCCAAAAAATCAGGGTTACCAACCTCAATTTTTTTTTGTAAAACAAAATTTTCACCTTGACTATATTAAGGAATAAATTGTCTGTAAGGTTAACATAAATTAAATACACAATTGATAATAGTCAATACTATATTATTTCTGTAGTGTTTTTTGTTAATTTCTTTTTTTTTTTAAACAACATGAAATATGTTTATAATATATATTTTGCTCCTTTTCTTGTTCTTTACTAGCTCAGCAGTTGGCAATAGTGTTCTCTTAGTATACAGGGTGTAGTTGATTAAAACGTTATGTTTTATTTTAATTCAATTGGTTTCTTGTGATTGCAAGAAAGTTAATAACAGATCTTTAGAAAGTACAAAACTTCACATAAAACATACCTAAATTATATACAGTTTCTTAATAAATTACTTCTTAGCTTATATTACATGTGTTGGATCAAGTTGGTGAATAGGTTATTAGTTCGTTTTAAAAGAAGATTCCAATGTCCAATAATTTGATCACCATAAATTAAAAAGTGAATAAAGAAATAAACTGATTGTCCCTAGTTTATTCCTTAAGTGAGTGTTTATATAAAGTTTATTAATGATTGAAAAAAGTGTCACAGTGTAGATTGGTCTTTTTGTATTTTTTTTTTAAGATAATTTATACTTATCACTTTCCTTTACATCTGATTTGTCTCTCCGAGTTCGTTTTTCTTTTATAATTTATTAAGTAGATTTTTTTCATTCAATTTCCAATAATTCTGGTTATTAAATTCCTTTTTTCCATACTATTATTAATCATATCACTTTGGTCATTGCCATTTCATTTCTAGTTGATATATTGCTATTATATAATTATATTGAGCTGTATGAATTTTATGATCTGCTCTTCTCTGAATCTTATAATAGATTAACCGTTTTTTCTGTTAATGTTTGGTTGTCAAGGCAGCAAGCCTCAGATTCCTATTGGTGGAAAATATTCTTTACATTGTTAGGTCTTGCTCCTGAATTTTTACAAAATTAATACATATTTTTAAATTAGCATAACTTTCTTATACTACTTTAAATTTCTTTGATAATAACATTATTGGATTGCATTTCTTTTATACTTTAATTAGAAACCAAACATGACTGGTTTCGGTTCCGTATTTACTGATTTACTAATTTAATAGTTTTTTTTTTATATTAATTATTTTATAACTGGTTCTTTTGATATACATTAGGTGTCCTTAAATTTATATTATCAATTTTAATAGTATTCCCTACATTTTGGTCCTTACTTATTACTGCTATTATATCAAATTTTACAAATTACTGCCTCCTTCCTATAGGCTCCTTAGGCCTATATTACCTAACTTTCCTTATACAGTTATTATAACATATTTGTAGAATTTCATGAAACAAAACTATTTTAACCATAACTGCAATAAATTAACATGGAACATTTAATTATTTATAATCATTTTCAAAACATTATTCTATTCTTTCTAACATGCTATGCACATGCTTTTTTTTAATACATTTCCTATCTCCCTATGCTCATTAACTATTATTTATTAAACATGTTTTTTTTTACCCTTCTATATATTCTTTTTAACACAAACAGATAACTATAACTATTACTTAACTATTATTTTCGTATTTTAACACATGAACTTTAGTTCTACCTATTCCATTTGTGTAGGCCTATTATGCATTAGTTTATTCACAGTTTGCATTCATCATTTTTTACTCAAGCATTAATTATTATTCATGCTACACATTATTACTACTGCTGCCTTTTAGTTAGTATATTTTTCTTGGTTCTGTTATTCACTTAATATTATATTATTCACTGTTTTTCTTTCTTTTCTTCACTTGGATCTAACCACACCACTCACCTTATCATTAACATTGGGTATGTATTATATAAGGGGTTTGTTCCCTTCATATTCTAATAACAATATTATTTAACATTACTTAATTTACATTTATGTCTTGGTAGTCTTACATGGGACTACTCACACTAATAACATAGCTTTGTAGTTTCATAATTACATTTACTATTTTATTATTGGTTGACAAGGGGTTGTGATATGGTCACAAAGTTATTTATTTTTATCCTTCCCTTTGCCAATCACTTGGGTTTTGTCGTCTCAGTCCTTGTCTTGGTTTTAAGTTATTATTGTGCTATATTTTAATATTTTTGTTCATTAATTCCTTCATACTTTGACTTTATTCCTTTAGTGTTGCAACTCACTTTTTTATTAAATGGTAATTTCTTCTTTATTTGTGGGCTACCTTTTGTAACGTTATATAATGCCCCCCCCCATCAGAATTGATCATTTTTGAAAATACTATTATAGTCTTTGATGAAATTATCAGTTGAATTTTTTTTTTTTTGTCTCATATTATCTATTCACCTTTAGCTTCTGCTTCATAATTCTTATATCTTCTATTCTGTTTTTATTAACCTGTTTTGTTACCTGATCTTCTCTGAATCTTAATTGGTGCTTTATCCTTATAATATTTATTTTTCCGAATTATCTCTAATATAATAGTTGGTACGGATTCAGAGGGGCTCTCTTGGCTACCATTACTCTGCCGTCCACACTATACTTACTGAGATCAGAGGAACATCATCTCTGCTCAGACAACAAATTGCTGGAACATATTCATTCACAATCGTTATATAAAACATTGAAAGTAGTCAACTTGTGACTAATAATAATAATAAAAATATTTTTTGGATAATTCACCCTGCTGTTGTTCAGATCATATTATTTCATAACAATAACATTCTTATTTATTCCCTCTCTAGTCCTTTAGCTATATTTGAAGCAATTCTGTTGACAGATACTATTCATATATTTTGGTGGTTCTATTTTCATCTTAATGTTGGTTCATTTATTTCCATTTAATCATATAGTTCTTTATTGAATTACTTTGTTGCTTTGCATTATATTATACTATTCTTTTCCTTTTTAATTATATTATCCTTGAAAAATTATTCATTTAATTTCGTCCGTCTTGTTAGTCATTCTGTTCTAGTCAGTTAGTGATGATTGGTGATTGTATTTCTTCATGATACTTCTTTATAGATGCCTGGTTATTTGTCGTCTTTCCCCAAGAGATTGGTTCAGTGATGGGCTGTCTTCAGTTCTCACTGCCTCTATTAGTTTAAATGAGGGCTTCCCTCATCCTCCCTGTTTTCTTGTGGGTTTTGTTGTTGGTTCAGTAGTGGTTCCTGTCTGGTCCCAGGATTGTTGTCCACCGGTCTACAATTTCCTCCATATTGGAGGTCGTCATCGTGTTGTGACTGGTTATAATAATTGTGGTTCGTGTGTGTCCTCGGTTGGTACCGCCTCTGATTACCTTGAGGTCGTGAGTATATGTAATTCACGTTGTGTCGGTAGTTGTTGTGTCGGTTGTCTCCGTCTCCTTGATTATGCCGATTATCGTGGTAATCAGAATGGTTATTACCCCGATAATTATTATTCCCGTGATTGTTATTCGGGTTGTTATTATGGGTTCTATTCTGGTTACCATTTTGGTTTGTTTGAGGATTATTATTCCTATTCTGATTTTGTTGAGGGTCATTGCCGTTGTACTTATTATATTTAGTATTCATTATGCGGTTTCGTTGATACTGTCCCTCGTGCTCATAATTCTCTAGAAAGTTAGCCATAGCTTGGATTGTCTTAATCTGGCTATATATTCGGGCGTTCTTTATCCCTTCCTCATAATGGTAGGATAGTTGTATCACTAAGCACTCCTCGGGAATTCTGGGCTCCAGATTACGGGCCATGCACACCTTGCCTAGGAAGTATGATGTTGGAGACTGTCTTGTGTGTGCCTCATACCGACCATTACTTAAGTCGTTTCTCACCATATTTTGGGTCGACTCCGACCAATACTTCTCCCTAAACTGTTTTTTAAATTCTGGTACATTCTGGATGTCGGGCCGTACTGCCGTCCACTAATTGTTGTGGGTATCCTTGAACATCTCATCAATCATTCCTCGGATAACATTCCACCGGGTCTCTCTATTCCTTGCTATCATCTCTTCTGCCCTCTTCAGGAACTCCATGGGGTTACGTTTGTAATTCCTAAAATTGATTAACTCCCGGTTATCGTTGTTGGTGGTATAAGTATTTTGACATGTTCTATCCCGCCATGAGTCCACTTCTTCTTGTAATTGTATCTCGCGTCAACGGATTTCCTCGATCTTCTCTTTATTTGTAGTCACTTGGCTTTCGACATTGTTTAGGTTGTTATATACTCTTTCCATTCGTTCGCCAATGTCTGTATGTACCTGTGCTATTCCTTCCTTATTCTCCTCCCGAATTTGATGCACTTCTTGCTTAATCTGCTCGCATTTTTCTACAGTTTCCTGTTGGAGTCCTTCAACCATCTTTTTATTTTCATTTTTGACGTTGTTTATTTTATTTTGTATTTCCTCACGGACTTGTATCACTGTTTTGTTGTTTTTTTTTCTAATTTTTCATTTGTTTCGGCTATTTCTTGTTTCCTTTCTTCATTGTTTTTATCCACCTTTTGGTTAATTGTCACATGGACGTTCCCAATTCTTTCATTAATCCGCCTTAAATTCTCTTCATTTATTTGTCTGATCTCTTCCTTCATTTGTCTTAACTCTCATTAGTGTTCTCATTTTGTTTCCTAATATTTTCATTAGTTTCTTCATTTAATGATTCTAACCGTTTCTTCAATTCTTCCTTGTCTTCCTCTCTTTGTTTCTTGCCTTCCTCCTTGTCCTCTTTTCTCCGTTCTTCCATCTGTAGGAACATTTCCATTAGTCTATCCAATTTCGTTTCTTCCTTGGTCCTGTTTGGTTCTGCTGGGGTTAATATTGTTTCCACATCTTCAACTGATGTTACTTCCTTTTCGGCGTCTGCCGTGCGTTTCTTTAATGCGGATCTTTTGTGCATTTCTGTTTATTTCTTTCGCAATCGCCGCTAAAATATAATGTTTTCTTTAATTTTAGCCTCACTAATTGGTCGCCAATTTGTTACGAACCCTGTCTTTATTGCCCGTGTTATTTTGCCACACGGATGCATCAATTTGTTAGGGCCCACTCCTTACGGTTTACCAGCCACACGTTGGTTGCGTTTATTTGTTACGTACCAGAATTGTACCCGTTGAAGCCTTACCCTGCTTCGCCAACCTATTACCTTACTATATTTTATTGATGTGTTGTATTGGTTTGTTTCCCGATTTTAAGGCGCCAAATTGTTTTATTTCCAAAACAATTAAAATGATTCTTCTCACCTGTTTCTCCTTTTCTCTTATTTTAAATTAATCCAACTCGCCTGTGTCTTGTAGTTGATTTGAATTCGTTCCAAAAAATCAGGGTTACCAACCTCAATTTTTTTTTGTAAAACAAAATTTTCACCTTGACTATATTAAGGAATAAATTGTCTGTAAGGTTAACATAAATTAAATACACAATTGATAATAGTCAATACTATATTATTTCTGTAGTGTTTTTTGTTAATTTCTTTTTTTTTTTAAACAACATGAAATATGTTTATAATATATATTTTGCTCCTTTTCTTGTTCTTTACTAGCTCAGCAGTTGGCAATAGTGTTCTCTTAGTATACAGGGTGTAGTTGATTAAAACGTTATGTTTTATTTTAATTATTTTAATTCAATTGGTTTCTTGTGATTGCAAGAAAGTTAATAACAGATCTTTAGAAAGTACAAAACTTCACATAAAACATACCTAAATTATATACAGTTTCTTAATAAATTACTTCTTAGCTTATATTACATGTGTTGGATCAAGTTGGTGAATAGGTTATTAGTTCGTTTTAAAAGAAGATTCCAATGTCCAATAATTTGATCACCATAAATTAAAAAGTGAATAAAGAAATAAACTGATTGTCCCTAGTTTATTCCTTAAGTGAGTGTTTATATAAAGTTTATTAATGATTGAAAAAAGTGTCACAGTGTAGATTGGTCTTTTTGTATTTTTTTTTTAAGATAATTTATACTTATCACTTTCCTTTACATCTGATTTGTCTCTCCGAGTTCGTTTTTCTTTTATAATTTATTAAGTAGATTTTTTTCATTCAATTTCCAATAATTCTGGTTATTAAATTCCTTTTTTCCATACTATTATTAATCATATCACTTTGGTCATTGCCATTTCATTTCTAGTTGATATATTGCTATTATATAATTATATTGAGCTGTATGAATTTTATGATCTGCTCTTCTCTGAATCTTATAATAGATTAACCGTTTTTTCTGTTAATGTTTGGTTGTCAAGGCAGCAAGCCTCAGATTCCTATTGGTGGAAAATATTCTTTACATTGTTAGGTCTTGCTCCTGAATTTTTACAAAATTAATACATATTTTTAAATTAGCGTAACTTTCTTATACTACTTTAAATTTCTTTGATAATAACATTATTGGATTGCATTTCTTTTATACTTTAATTAGAAACCAAACATGACTGGTTTCGGTTCCGTATTTACTGATTTACTAATTTAATAGTTTTTTTTTTATATTAATTATTTTATAACTGGTTCTTTTGATATACATTAGGTGTCCTTAAATTTATATTATCAATTTTAATAGTATTCCCTACATTTTGGTCCTTACTTATTACTGCTATTATATCAAATTTTACAAATTACTGCCTCCTTCCTATAGGCTCCTTAGGCCTATATTACCTAACTTTCCTTATACAGTTATTATAACATATTTGTAGAATTTCATGAAACAAAACTATTTTAACCATAACTGCAATAAATTAACATGGAACATTTAATTATTTATAATCATTTTCAAAACATTATTCTATTCTTTCTAACATGCTATGCACATGCTTTTTTTTAATACATTTCCTATCTCCCTATGCTCATTAACTATTATTTATTAAACATGTTTTTTTTTACCCTTCTATATATTCTTTTTAACACAAACAGATAACTATAACTATTACTTAACTATTATTTTCGTATTTTAACACATGAACTTTAGTTCTACCTATTCCATTTGTGTAGGCCTATTATGCATTAGTTTATTCACAGTTTGCATTCATCATTTTTTACTCAAGCATTAATTATTATTCATGCTACACATTATTACTACTGCTGCCTTTTAGTTAGTATATTTTTCTTGGTTCTGTTATTCACTTAATATTATATTATTCACTGTTTTTCTTTCTTTTCTTCACTTGGATCTAACCACACCACTCACCTTATCATTAACATTGGGTATGTATTATATAAGGGGTTTGTTCCCTTCATATTCTAATAACAATATTATTTAACATTACTTAATTTACATTTATGTCTTGGTAGTCTTACATGGGACTACTCACACTAATAACATAGCTTTGTACTTTCATAATTACATTTACTATTTTATTATTGGTTGACAAGGGGTTGTGATATGGTCACAAAGTTATTTATTTTTATCCTTCCCTTTGCCAATCACTTGGGTTTTGTCGTCTCAGTCCTTGTCTTGGTTTTAAGTTATTATTGTGCTATATTTTAATATTTTTGTTCATTAATTCCTTCATACTTTGACTTTATTCCTTTAGTGTTGCAACTCACTTTTTTATTAAATGGTAATTTCTTCTTTATTTGTGGGCTACCTTTTGTAACGTTATATAATGCCCCCCCCCATCAGAATTGATCATTTTTGAAAATACTATTATAGTCTTTGATGAAATTATCAGTTGAATTTTTTTTTTTTTGTCTCATATTATCTATTCACCTTTAGCTTCTGCTTCATAATTCTTATATCTTCTATTCTGTTTTTATTAACCTGTTTTGTTACCTGATCTTCTCTGAATCTTAATTGGTGCTTTATCCTTATAATATTTATTTTTCCGAATTATCTCTAATATAATAGTTGGTACGGATTCAGAGGGGCTCTCTTGGCTACCATTACTCTGCCGTCCACACTATACTTACTGAGATCAGAGGAACATCATCTCTGCTCAGACAACAAATTGCTGGAACATATTCATTCACAATCGTTATATAAAACATTGAAAGTAGTCAACTTGTGACTAATAATAATAATAAAAATATTTTTTGGATAATTCACCCTGCTGTTGTTCAGATCATATTATTTCATAACAATAACATTCTTATTTATTCCCTCTCTAGTCCTTTAGCTATATTTGAAGCAATTCTGTTGACAGATACTATTCATATATTTTGGTGGTTCTATTTTCATCTTAATGTTGGTTCATTTATTTCCATTTAATCATATAGTTCTTTATTGAATTACTTTGTTGCTTTGCATTATATTATACTATTCTTTTCCTTTTTAATTATATTATCCTTGAAAAATTATTCATTTAATTTCGTCCGTCTTGTTAGTCATTCTGTTCTAGTCAGTTAGTGATGATTGGTGATTGTATTTCTTCATGATACTTCTTTATAGATGCCTGGTTATTTGTCGTCTTTCCCCAAGAGATTGGTTCAGTGATGGGCTGTCTTCAGTTCTCACTGCCTCTATTAGTTTAAATGAGGGCTTCCCTCATCCTCCCTGTTTTCTTGTGGGTTTTGTTGTTGGTTCAGTAGTGGTTCCTGTCTGGTCCCAGGATTGTTGTCCACCGGTCTACAATTTCCTCCATATTGGAGGTCGTCATCGTGTTGTGACTGGTTATAATAATTGTGGTTCGTGTGTGTCCTCGGTTGGTACCGCCTCTGATTACCTTGAGGTCGTGAGTATATGTAATTCACGTTGTGTCGGTAGTTGTTGTGTCGGTTGTCTCCGTCTCCTTGATTATGCCGATTATCGTGGTAATCAGAATGGTTATTACCCCGATAATTATTATTCCCGTGATTGTTATTCGGGTTGTTATTATGGGTTCTATTCTGGTTACCATTTTGGTTTGTTTGAGGATTATTATTCCTATTCTGATTTTGTTGAGGGTCATTGCCGTTGTACTTATTATATTTAGTATTCATTATGCGGTTTCGTTGATACTGTCCCTCGTGCTCATAATTCTCTAGAAAGTTAGCCATAGCTTGGATTGTCTTAATCTGGCTATATATTCGGGCGTTCTTTATCCCTTCCTCATAATGGTAGGATAGTTGTATCACTAAGCACTCCTCGGGAATTCTGGGCTCCAGATTACGGGCCATGCACACCTTGCCTAGGAAGTATGATGTTGGAGACTGTCTTGTGTGTGCCTCATACCGACCATTACTTAAGTCGTTTCTCACCATATTTTGGGTCGACTCCGACCAATACTTCTCCCTAAACTGTTTTTTAAATTCTGGTACATTCTGGATGTCGGGCCGTACTGCCGTCCACTAATTGTTGTGGGTATCCTTGAACATCTCATCAATCATTCCTCGGATAACATTCCACCGGGTCTCTCTATTCCTTGCTATCATCTCTTCTGCCCTCTTCAGGAACTCCATGGGGTTACGTTTGTAATTCCTAAAATTGATTAACTCCCGGTTATCGTTGTTGGTGGTATAAGTATTTTGACATGTTCTATCCCGCCATGAGTCCACTTCTTCTTGTAATTGTATCTCGCGTCAACGGATTTCCTCGATCTTCTCTTTATTTGTAGTCACTTGGCTTTCGACATTGTTTAGGTTGTTATATACTCTTTCCATTCGTTCGCCAATGTCTGTATGTACCTGTGCTATTCCTTCCTTATTCTCCTCCCGAATTTGATGCACTTCTTGCTTAATCTGCTCGCATTTTTCTACAGTTTCCTGTTGGAGTCCTTCAACCATCTTTTTATTTTCATTTTTGACGTTGTTTATTTTATTTTGTATTTCCTCACGGACTTGTATCACTGTTTTGTTGTTTTTTTTTCTAATTTTTCATTTGTTTCGGCTATTTCTTGTTTCCTTTCTTCATTGTTTTTATCCACCTTTTGGTTAATTGTCACATGGACATTCTCAATTCTTTATTCCTTTAGTGTTGCAACTCACTTTTTTATTAAATGGTAATTTCTTCTTTATTGTGGGGTACCTTTTGTAACTTTATAATATTTATGTATACACTATTTGTATTATTCTATACAAATAAACATTTCATCTAATTGTGTTACTGCATGTTTATAAATATCTACTAAATTATCAAATTTTGATTTTACGTATCAAGGAGACATGAATGATGGATCTATTTCTTCAAACTTTTTGGATATTCATAGCTTACAATATAAGAATATTATTAATATAGATGTACCATTAGCAATTTACCAACTCGACAGTTACCACAACAATCATATACAAATATTCGCGTGCGAAGCCGCGAGTACCTGCTAGTAATATAATAAGATAGTGTAGAAACTGATGTAAAGTCTACCTAATTGACTTGTAAGCAATTTTAAGGCACGTCATTTATGCAATTGGGCGGAATGGGTAATGCGGCACACTGTCGGACTAACTTGGGGGCATGTCGAGAAGGTGAGTAGAAGGGAGAGACATGAAGGGTATTGGTTGAACTTAAAAAAATTAGTTTTTTTGCAATAACTTCGGGTTTTTTAACCTATCCGTTATCAGATAAAGTGGAAAACCTTCCGTTGGGTACCTGCTATGAGCATGCAAAGTTTCATTGAAATCGGTTCAGTAGATTCTCCCCTAGAGATTTATTAGTATAGACTATGACATTAGTTGTATGATGGCTGTCATGGGGTTAATGCCTGTGTAATCATCATGACGATTATGATGAAAAGGGAGATAACTAACATGTTTAAATGGTAACTGAAGTATTTTTACATTACTCTGGGCATAATTCAGTGTGTACATAATAATAACTCTCGTTTTTTTTTTTTTTTTTTTTTTTTTACAGACATGTCACTCAGTTGAGTACGAATCAGATAATAGCTCAGACTACTAAGGACCTCCACCGTTTAACAGTCGTAGTAAGGAAAGGTGATAAACAACAAAAACTTCAGGTGGACAAATTAACAAGTAGATTTAAAGAAGCGGTCCAAACGTACAGTGCAAAACAAAAGGTACGCACTGAATATGTTGCCTAAAAGGTATGTTGTAAGTACAGCCAAAGTTTATAATTAACTACTCTTGGATCCTTATGTGTATGTAGTATAAATCTGTTGGATCAGTGGTACTGGCTCAGTGGTGAATATCATATATTCAACTGCTATGTATTAAGAAACCTCTTAACAGTTGTTGCTTACGCATGTGGTTCAAACGTAAAGTATTATACAAAAAGGACCCAATTTTAGTCACTTGCCACACTCCCAGATTTTATGTAACCCTTTATTCTAAACCATGACTTTGTTTTTGTTTAACAATTAACTTTTCATGAAAAAGTACAATCTAATGAAAACACACAGTGTAGTGTATAACAATTATTATAATTCTCATTTTGGGACATATTTCAAGCCATTGCTCATGTATGAAAAAAGGTTGATATATGTAAAAACAGTTGAAAAATTTGTTATGCATAGGGCTTAAAAAAATGAAACACTGAGAATTATTGCTGAATAACCGGCTGAATTTCCTGTCTAACTTTTATGTGATGCAATGTAAATGTACAAGTAAAAAGGCAGTGTAAACATAAATAATAGCACTTAACAATGCCATGTTCTTTTAAATCTGCACCTATACAAGTTAGATTCTGCTGGGGAGACATTACTCTGAAGCATAAAAACAAAAAACTTTGAAAACAAAGTCTTAGGATGTAATAAATGGTAGTTTTATTTTGTTCATATTTAGTAAATGTTTTGACTCTTACTCAGGAACTAAAAAAGTACTGTCTGTTGAATGTTACTGTAACAATTACAGAGTATTACATATATGGAAGGGTATAGACTGTAGTTTATTTATGGAGGAGAGGGGTAGTCTCTCTCCTCCACTGTGTATTTAGAAGTCACTTCTTAATCATCCATCTGGGCTTTTAATCATAAATGGTAGGAATTTAATTATGTATTTTAAGGTGCCACAGGTTTTGGCTGGTAAGCAGATAGTAATGATACAAATAATTATTATTAATTCTCATATTACACTTGTTAAGCAAAGTAATGTATTGCAGAGTATTGATCACCAATATACACAACAGAATGGAGTAACAAACTAATATGAGGCATTGGCTGCATGGTTAACCTGGATTCTGGCAGTGGCTGTTGTGGAAGTGCCTAAGACAAATGACATTTTAGTGATGAAAACCTACAGCAGATAGAGAGAGAAACTTGATTTCTATAATGAAAATAGCCAATTTAATATCTACTGTACTGTATTTAATCACAGATTAGTTATACTAAATGAAGCATTAGGAAACAAACAAAAAATTACATTGAAAAATTATCGTGGGCAAAAATTGTTGAGGAATATGTCAGAAAAAAGAAACTTTTTTTTTTAAGAATTCATATATGCCACTATGGTGCCTGGCACACTCCCATACATCTCGTGCTCCTAGGACAGTGAACTGATTCAACATGTAAGGAAATAGCTGAAAGGAAAAAGCATTAGCCACAAAGGAGAGGAATTTGAAAGTTCCCCGCACTAGTAACCAAGCTATGCCCCCCCCTTCTTACTCGACAGCTGACAAAGACATGGAGCAAGTAAGTTGGTAGAGAGGAGCGTGAGCGGAGAAGGAGTACAGTAATCTATATCTACACTCCTATTAAAGAGGTAAAGTTTGTCCATTTGTTTCATTGTCCAGGCTAACTTCAGAAACTGCTGATCCGATTAAAAAAAAGTGGTCCACTGTGTTCCGTGAAGTTGGTTCAGAATGATTTTAGGCATAAATTGGAACTGATAACATTAACAATTTTCAAGAACAGAGTCTTAAACAGTCCCGTGGCATGAAATCTCTTGTTAATTTGCGTGTAGTGAAATTTTTGGCATGCGACAAAATGTGTAAGAGCATATAAGTAGCTATATGGTGTCACTGAGTCAAATTTAGAAAAAATTCCACATTCCACATTTTATTTTGGTTTATGTTTCAATAAAAACCTCCTTTTTGTTTTTGAGATATTGGTGGTTTTATAAAAACTTTGGTTGATTGGGAGTTGGGAGTAGTAGTATTCCTACTACCTTGGATATCTGAATATCTTAATACCTTGGTGCCTTGAATATCTGAACTAACTTTTGTTGTGGATGCTTCATTCATGCATTCCATTCCAATGGTAACATCACTTACCGTCTAAATGGTAACGTTGCTTGACTTTTTTTTACTGCACATATCATATTATACTTTCTCTTTGTAACTAATTATCGTGTAAATCATATTGTTATACCAAAAACAATTATTTCATACGTAATCTTTGTGCAAGGGACGTTCACGTCAATCTGGGACTATTAATTTTTTTTAAATATAGAACACATTTATGATAGTAAAAAATACTTTTATTTCTTGATGTAATCCTCTGGTACATTTATCCCAGCGTTTCACTAGTGCCTGGATACCCGCAGTGCAGAAAGATTTGTCATTACGTCGAAACCAAGATAGGACTGACTGCTTCACCTCAGCGTTGCTGTTGGAATGCTGGCCTCCCAGGAACAACTTCAAGGGCCCGAACAGGTGAAAATCGTTGGGAGCGAGGTCCGGACTGTAAGGGGGTGTGGTAGTAATAACTCCCAGCCAAGATCTTGTAGCGTGTATGTCGTGCTCTGGGCGGTATGCGGGTCTACATTGTCCTGCAGAAACAGAACACCTTTAGTGATCACACCAGGCCGTTTTTTCTTGAGAGCATTGTGGACATCTTGAAGAACTTTGCAGTAGTACTCACTGTTAATATTGACTCAACGGCATAGAAAATCGACATGAATGATGCCATTTTTATCCCAAAAAATTGAGGTTATAACTTTGCCTGCAAAAGCGAATGTTCAAAATTTTTGGGAGGTGGTTAGTCCATATGCTTCCACTGCTTTGATGCACGTTTTGATTCCGAGGTGAAATGATGGACCCACGTTTCATCGCAGGTAACAATTCGATCAAGAAAAAGCTGGCCTTCTTTGTCAAAACGTTGCTTTAACTCCTTGCAGATTTGCAATCTTCTTTGCCGGTTGAAAGCAGAAAGCTGTCTTGGTACCCAACGTGCACTAACCTTACTGAACTTCAGATGTTCGTGAATGATTTTGTTTACATTTCCCACAGACACATTTATTTCTTTTGCAATTTGCAGACAAGTTATCTGTCGATTTCAAGGATCAGTTTGTGACGGTACAATTCTGGTACCATAATAAATTTGTGAAATAATTGTTCTAATAGAATAATTGTTGTATTCTATTTTAAAATCCCATATTATTGGGAAAGTTTTATTGCGAATTTTAATAACGTAATATTGAGTGAACAAGATTTGTGTCGAAGTCAGCGGAAAATTACAAAAGTAGCAAAAAACTGTTCGTCATAATAACGGGTAAACAAGCCTAGCCCCTGATTACGTCAGACGAAAGAATGCAAGGCACATTATTATACAATTGTATTTAACTAGGCTTGGCCGTTCAAACAAAAGACTGGTGACGTAGTTTTGCCCCACCTCTGCAATGCTCTGGTGAAACGTGGTCATTTTTCGTCGCGACCGTGAAGACTGCCAGCCGGCCAAGTCACATGGCCAGCAAATTCACCGAGTGTGTTGATCTAAATTTTACACTACCAAAAGTTTATTTAATATGCATTAACAGTTGTTACAAATTGAAATCGTAAGATCACGATGGGACATTACGAATCGAGAATGTGAGATCACGATGGGACACTACAATCGGGAGTGTGAGATCCATGTTTCAATGCAGTGACAGCTAAGTACCACTAACTTATGCAGTACAAAAAACAATCAAATATAAATATTAAAATCCAATACTCAAAATTAACTAAATTCAGTAAAATGAGCTCATGACGAAATTGTACCAGAGAATGAGAGGGAGGGAGTGAAAGAGTGGATACTATTCAATATTAATAAGTGCTGGGTTGTGCCACTATATATATAGATATATATATGTTTATCATGTTTCTTAATATTATAATACATGTTTGTTTTTGGAGGGATAAAGTATTGTAAGGGTGTAATATTTGAAAAACGCCACATGGCGTAACCTGTAGTCGATTTTCAATGTGTAGTCATTTTCAAAAAATTAAAGGTCAATGGTACGTTTCATTTTGAGTACAATTATTTCAGGTAATACATTCCATGAACCTGGTTCGTGTAACCCGAATTCTGGACCTCAAGGTAAATTTTCATATTTTGTTATGCAGTATGCAACATGGCGCCCGATATTTTAATACACATCAAATTAAATGTAACCGATTAATTAAACACAATTAAAGTTTTATTACAAGTTCTTCCACTCGCTGAATGTTCATGGGGCTCGCTGACTACAGTAGGCTCCGAACCACCTCAACCAGGATCGTCACTCACTGATATACGGGCTTCTTTAAAACGTTTGGACCACTCAAATGTTTTATTGCGACTAAGAGTCTCATCACTGTACTGTGCAAGGAGTCGCAAATAAATCTCACCGGGTTTTACGCCTTTATTCACGAGAAATTTCATTACAACACGCTGTTCTACATATGCATTGGATACCATGTTCTTTACGACTGACTGTTGTCATTGTTTAACGTGTAAACAATACAGCACGCCATGAGGTAATAGCTGACACTTAAACTTCATATGTATGACCAACAGAACGCGCAGGAATCTCCATTTACACTCTAGTCTAACAAAAGTCTCAGATTGATGTGAACGTCCCTCGTTTATGTATATACAGTAGAACCTCGTTAATCCATCACCTTCAGGGCTGAAGGGGCAACAAATTAGTGAGTGAGTAAGAAACAAACCCATTATAGACGATGTAAAATGTTTTGTACTATTACAATTAATACAATCGGGTTTTTTACATATTATAAAATCATAATTACCATCTCACCTACCTTAATTTCGGATCCAGGGTTCTCGCACGAACTGTGAATGCAAACGTGATTTTGAGGTTGTGAAAATAACACACTCGACTCGCATTGGTGTAAGACAACTAAAATTTTATTTTACTCTTTAAACTGTTTTCAAGTTATGAATTATTCATTTCTTTCTCTCTCACATCATGTTATTAATTCTTTCCAAATAATTAAGACAAAAACATTCTTTAAATATTATATTAATAAAACCATCTTGTATAAATAAAATTTTAAATAAACATCTTATATTAAAGAAAGCAGCCCAGCCTGCTCACGCACAACATTCGTACAAACCCCCTTTTTATTTATTTTAGGCCCTTTTATAAAACTGAAATTAATTAATTAGTGTAATTTAGAGTCGACTACTTAACCCGTGTTTTCCGATGACCATGCGCCGCCTTGTGTATGTGTACGAATGTTTCGTCTGTTTCTCACATTTCTCGAATTGGTTGTTCACTCCGCTAACTTCGTTCTGAGCTGTTGAATTTAACTGTTCTTATTCAAATTTTTTACACTTCAGAATCTGTTAGAATAAAATTTTAGTTCGCGAACTTTATTACTTGTCCCGGCTGGGAACAGGTTATTTCGTCGACTCGTGATAGCGTTACCAACGTGCCTCCCTTCCACCGTTGGTCAAGACGGGAAACCAATGCCTTCTTCTGTCAAAATGTTCATCAATTTTCACATAGTATGGGCTGTCCAGGTGTGTTAGACTGTGACGATATTTCACTAGCATTCGTTACGTCACTCTAGTAGGCGTGGTTTTTTCCATATTTCCGCCAGCAACCTAGCACGTGGCAAGAAATTTAACAATTTAGTCATGTTGGTTGACTTCGGTTGAGGCGTCTTAGCGTCCTGTCCGTGTGCGTGCTCAAGTTGCGCGCTTGAGTGCGTCACACAACCCTTGATTTCCTGGAATGCAACTGCGTTCTACGGTCACACCTTGCAAAACTATGTTACTGCGTTCTTTGTCTGGCTGAAACCGTTTTATGTAGGGGACTTGCTACCGTATTTATACATGGGAGTTACAATTGACAATGAAATAAATTTAATAAAATAAAATACCCCATTCTGCCCCATTACAATACCCCCCCAATGAGAGGTCTTTTGTCGAGACAGAAGAACTCTCATTGCTAAACCCCTAAGAGGATCGGAGAGGATATGGTGCCAACAACCCCTCTTTTATTCTTAACACATCATGGGTAAACTACCCCCCTAGTTCGGCGACCATGGCAGCACCTGAACGAAATTACTGGACTTCTCTGTTCGAGATCCCAACACCGTAAACTCGGACAGATACTCACCATAGTACACCCAACCTTCTAACATTCCTCCCCAAAATCAAAACCCTGGCCTTATACCATCCAAATCCTCAACCGATATGTTCCCCCTTACATGCACACTGGGTTGCCTTTAGCAAGTACTGGGTGCGTACATATACTCATTATTACGTTCTAGACAAACTCCCTAAAATATTTTAAAATCATTTTTCCAAATCAAATATAGCAAACAAATTAAATTCAGATCATTAAATTTGGTTAAAAATTTCATTTAAGTTCAAAATCAACCTGTTATATTACCATTACTTTCATCAAAAAAAAAAAATCTTTTACATAAATCTACCCTTCTCTATCAATTTTCTTCACTACTAATAACAATCATTAAAAAAAAACAAATTGAACATCTTATTCAATCATAAACTCGCTTATTCTAATATTTGTTTATACATACATACTAAACAATATAATTCTCTAAACACACTAGTACACTAAAGTCTGTCATACAAGAGAATTGACACGGAGAGGGAGTTGGCCAATCCCCCACCCGCTTCCACTACGCATGCGCACGAAACTCGGCAGCATTCAGTTTACAACTGTCAGTCATCGGTCGCGTATTTCGAAGCACTAAATGTATAGTTATAGAAAAGACAAAGGAATAATATCTTTCCTTTCACTGTGTTTATTGCCATTTATATAATATTTATTCCTTTGTCTGCGACAGAGTTTTATTAACGACTAAATTTTTGCATTACTCTGATGTATTCCCTACTTTATTATCTTTCTGTTAATTTTAAAAGATGTTATGTAAATTCAACCTTATTCAGGTCTGAGCAATTTCATAATAGCCTACCATGAGTATACATGAGTGTACCGTGGCTATTATTAATTTTTTTAATAATAATTTGCTTTGTTGTAAACTTGCCCTCTGCATTTTAACTGGGTTGGGACAGTCATCGGTGTTATATTTTAACCTTAAGGTACAGAAAATTTCTATTAAGTAGCAATATTACACCGAAGCCCGCATTACAAGTTTTTTTTTATTTATTTTTTTTATTTAATTTTTTGTCTTTTATTTTGATTTTTGTTTTGTTTTCATATAATTATATTTTTTCTTATCGACTGAATCATACTACTATGTACAATTCTTTATGTAC
Source organism: Magicicada septendecula (assembly GCA_034769895.1). NCBI lineage: Eukaryota > Metazoa > Arthropoda > Insecta > Hemiptera > Cicadidae > Magicicada > Magicicada septendecula. The sequence continues at coordinate 385,826,913 of CM068370.1, read as the reverse complement.
TAAAAGAAATTCTTTATTTACATTGAAATGCAAGCACTTTTTACTCACTATCACTGTCACTTGGAAGCGGTTGAATTCCTCTTATATTTGACAGACCACTTGGACCTGCTTCAGCGTCAGCCTCATTATCTGCATCCGATTCCTCCTCTGAAGTGCACAATGAGCTATCCGAAGACGTACATTGTGGATCACTCCTTATGGAAATAATCATTTCATCTACCCTTTCTTCTAGGATGCCTTCTGCGTCCCAAGCTTCGTCCATTACTCTTTCAACGTGATTAACCGCTCTTCTCCAGTCCTCCTCTTTAATTTCATCGATGGCTTGTAGAGCCAGAGTCTCTACTTCAGCTAAGGTGAATAATTTATTGTTTCTGGCTACCTTGCCTTTAACGTTTGCCCATATAAGCTCGATGGGATTAAAGTGACAGTGATAGGGAGGCTGCCTTATCACTCTGTGGCCTTCTGATTTTGCTAGTGAATCCAGTTCATAGGATTTGAAATTTGGCTTATTTTTGTGTACAATTTGAAGCAGTTCTGCCTTTTTTAAATGACAGTCAAACGGTATGTTATTTGACTGCAGCCAATCTTGGATTGCCGGTTTTGTTGAAGTCTGTGTTGGAGGTTTGTTTTCTTGAATACAATGATATGGCGCATTGTCCATTACAATTGTGGAACAGGGTTGTATATTTTCTAATAAATTAATAAACCATCCTTTGAAAGTGCTCGCATTCATTTCTTCGTGATAATCACCCTTCTTTGTCGATCTAAACATTTTTAAACAATTCGGTACGAATCCAGCGCTAGTGCCAGCATGAATAATTATCACCCGTTGACCTCTTCCTGTCGGCTCTTTTCTTGACGATTGCAAAGTGTCATCATAACAACGTTTGGCAACTGTGTGACCCGCATTTATCCAGGTTTCATCCAGATAGACCATTTTTTTTACATCGATTTCCCTCATCTCTCTTAAAAAATTACACCTCCAATTAACAACATCATTTCTCTCCATTAGAAACTTTCTATTATTAATCTTTCTCCACTTAAAGCCCAAATTTTTTATAATTTTCCAAAGAGTAAACCTACTGCCGTCGAAAATATCACTCTCTTTTAACGAATTCAGTAGTTTTCTTATTGTCGGTAGCTCTCTTCTTTTGTAATATGCGTATATATGATTCCGTACTGCCATTTCCGAAAAAGAATCCAAGTCCGACTTTGGGCTTTTACGAGGACGTTTCTTTCCCGGTGTTACATCCACAACTTCCGCTGTAACTTTAGATACAGTCGCCCTGCTGACCTGGAGCGCATTAGCAACTCGTTCAGTGACTTTCGGAAATGGCAGTAGTGGAGCATTACTTGCAGACTCTTTTTGGAAGTAATCTCTCAGTCGTCTTATGAAAGTCCGTGCTTGTGAGTTTAATGTCGCCCCTCTCCCAAATTTACGCACTCTTCCTCGATCTACACGGGGTGGCATTTTAAAAGCAAATAAATAATACAACGATTAAATTAAAACTTAATTAGGCCTGATTAAAACGTAACAATTAAAACGTCGATCAAATGATGATAAAACTACTAAAAAAAATTCTACACATACAAAAAACCAAAAGAGCTAAACTGATTATACTGTATTAAACACTGCCACTGACCTTGTGAAAATGTAAGAATACTGGCTACACATGATCTACTACCTGTGAGAAGTGGTAGACAGAAATAAAATGAGTAACGGTTAAGCGCAGAGAGCTTGTAGTGGGAGAGAAATTGGAGGGGAAATTGTCGCTGTGAGCGGGCACATACCAAGGTCATGTCGATTCTTTAATATTACATACTTTAGTAATACATATAAACTACAATATATTCCGAATCTCAAAACCTCATTTATATGGCAGGCATAAAAAATAAAATTTTTTTTTCAACAAAATTTTAATTTACCAAAATATCTCTTTTATCAATCTCAGAAAAATTTTAATCATTTAATTCAATTAAGCAACACCATTGTGTGAATTAATTATCAGAAAATGGTTCTGTCTCTAACATAAGTCATCAGTCATCAGCTGATCTCTGTGGGTCAAGTGAATGACATTGACATATATACACTACACAAAGCTACATTGTAAAATACATGAAACATCTTTAAAATTCTTTACCTTCAAACATAATACAACATAATAAAATAAAACATTCAACATTAACCTGGTTATTATTATCTTACAATAAACAACAAAATTTACATTTAAACTGACCAAAGTTACACACTTTACAGCTTTAATTATTTTCAGATTCTATTACAATCTGTTACTTGTTTCAATTCTTATTACACTTTGACTATGACTTTCTTTCTTTAATATTTTCATTCTCATTTCGTTTGGGTGACTCTTGGTTATTCATAACATTTCAATTTACAACTTGGCATTTATATATACTCTTACCCCCTTTCTGACTCTAATACTCAGTTAACAACTGTACCTAGTCTGACACCACTTTCTCAAAATATTTACCATCCATTCGCTACCTCCAACTTGCTACTCTAACTCATTTTGCATCATTCTACCCTTATAACAAAAATACTCTCTACCCTCTTTGTACTCAGGATGTGTGTTCCCTCCCATTGCTCATTCCCGTATGTGGTTCCTGGACCCTCCCTAGGTAACCCTTTCCGGCGCATATCGGTTCACCTCCCGCCACAACGCTTTTCGTTGAGGACTCCTTATCACACCACCCCCCTTACAAAATTCCCTTTCTACTTATTACTCTCCAATTACCTCCCTTTCATATTCTACAAAATAACTCCATTCATTTATTACCTCAATATATCACTCATTACTCTACATATTTTCCCCATAGCTACTGTGTCACTATTACTTCTCACTTCTACATTACTTTTACTCCCACAATCTTATCTTGTTCAACGCCCCTTTAAACTTAGCTTGGACTGACTTAAATGTCCTAACGAAATAATAATCACACCAAATTCTAACATTTACCACATTTTACATTTTAACTCTTGAAAATTCAAAACTATCTCAATTCATTTTACCATTTAATTCAAAATCTCTTAAACACATTAAAAATATTATATTCAAATGTTTAATTATATTGATAAAATTGTGCCTATCACTGAAGTATTACACATACAACATCAGTAATCAGCTGATGTTCCTGGTCAGGTGAATGACCTTTCTATTGATACATTTCAACAATTATATAAAGTACACATTTTTATAATCCTTACCCCTAATAACACACTGCATACAATTAATACAAATACACAAAATTACATAGTTATCATCCTACAATGTTATTTGAATTCATTACAATTAAATCTGGTACTTAAAAACATTTTGCTCTCATAGGGACATACATCGCTACTCATTGAGTCATAGTCATAGCAACAGTTACTGAACAGCTCTTTGGGTTGTCAACCCCCAACTCTCTCTATAGAGTCGTGTTATAAGCTGACCGCCCGCTGTTTACAGAGATCGTCACCCTCTCACTGAATTTTCAGCTACCATCCTACTTCATCATTTACTTAAAGTCCCCCCCTTATACCCCTGGCTTGTAACTGCCAGCTCCTTTTCCACACACACTATTGTTTCCTGCTGGTGGACTGTGGTGTCCATTTGCATTCCCAAGAACTGAAGTTACATATATAAGGTATAGACGCTGCCTATACCGTTCTTGGTTCAGCATTATACAAAAATTCGGTATTACTGATGTCCGAGGACACCAGTAATCCTACTGAAATGATTCACATTTACGGCACTATCGACACCTTCGACGATAGCCGCTGTTCCATAGTTATGTAGTTTCCCCTGTGTTACCCCCCTGTCAATTTCAAAGTTCACCAATTTTGTATACTTACATAATTCCACGGCCAGGGTCTGGTGAAACCGTGACCGCCCAAAATGTGGGGAAACTACTAAAAGACATATAAGGCTCACACTGACACCGTTACTACAATTCACGGAAGGTCAACTCTTATATGTTTGGTTATATTAATTACTTTTCATTTTTTAACATCTTTTAGATTCATATACATTTTTAACTTTTAAACATCAAACATTTCATTTAAAATTTGCTATTTAGACATTGAACATTTTATTTTATTCAAATTTTCATTATAAAATTCATACTTACAGTACATCACTCAACACACCTGCCTCCTATAACTGACATAAAATTGTAAACAATTCCTCACCAATATCACGTACACAACTGCATGTACCTTCTGTAACATCATAGCATTCATAAGATTCCATAACTAAGTACATTTTATATTTACATATTTATTATTTATTATCAAGTTTAAATCTCATACAAATAATTTAAATTCATCATCAAAATTTCTTTATATTACCTTTTAAATCAATCAAAAATATTTAAACCTCTCAAATTATTTTAATTCCATCAATTATTGAAAACACAACATTTTAATTACATTACTTCAAAAAAATTACAATTTATTTATTACCTTCATAATTACAAAATATTATTCTTCTTATTATTAAAACAATTTCTACTACATACACATTGTTTACATCAAACACTTGTTACAATGCAAACACAATTAATTTCACTATAAATTTATTTACAAATCTTTGTCATTTTTCAGTTTTCCACACCTCATTTCCTAATTTAGCAAGCTCATGACCACAAATTAAAATTTTAAAATGTCCATTTATTGAGTTTATAATTACCCTCCATCATCGTGTAAATATCTAACATATTTAAAACATAAATCATTTTTATCGACCTTCAATTTGTTATTTTTATTATTATAATAACTAGGCCTATCTGTGTTCTCCAATGTTTCCATTATCCAGTAATAATGTTTTGTAGGCTTACCCCACATTTTTATTCTATCATACAACCTGTCTACATTTGGAATTCTGGTCTTGTCACTGTCAGTATTTTTGTCCAACATAAGGTAAGTTATTTTATCATCATTATACTCCTCTACTATATCCATCACCACATCAGGTAAGTTATTATTATTTATAAAGGTATTATCAAAATATTCATCTATCTCTCTTTCACAATGTAAGTCACTTTTTCCATCTCTCGCAATATCTAAAACCTGCACTAACAATTCATAACCTCTATTAACCTCAAAAATCTCTATTTCTCTCTTTCTCTTTCTCTCATAACCCCCCTGAACTATCTCATTCTATGCAAAGGGCATAACAAACTTACTATATGTGTTGGCACTTCCAAGACCATCACAAAAAATAAAGGGACCATTTGAAGACACCTCACCTCGTCTTCCATACAACTACTGGAGGAAACTCTGTCCTCATAAAATACATGTGAAACCCCTGTTTCACCATAAACTTGGGGAAAACTTGCCCTTTGCCCTTCTAAACTTTCATCACACTCTCTCACACTTTCATCAGTACTTGCTAACAACACTTTGTTACTAAATTCTACTTCAACAAAATCTTCCTTATCACTCTCGACATTAATCACCTTACTCTCTAGTACCACGTTTTTACACATATCATTATAATTCTCATTTGTTTTACAGTCATCACTTACCTTGTTATTAATTATTTGATTTGCTTTACTTTTAATTTGTTCCTCTACCGACTCTACTACTTTCTCAATACTCTGTTCTAATCTGTTAAAGTTAGTTTCCAATATTTCATTGGTTTTTTCTAAATGCTTATTAATTTTATTAATATGGTTTTTCAACTCATCAAATTTATTATTTTGTTCATCAAATTTGGTGTCAAAACTACTCTTTTGCTCATCAAATTTTCTATCAAAGTCATTGCTTAATTTATCAAATTTACTATTTTGTTCGTCAAATTTGGCATTGAAATTACCATTTTGTATGTCAAATTTTACGTTAATTTCGTTTTTTTGTTCATCAAACTTTACACTCTGTTTTTCTGTCTTTGCTTGTATCATTTTAAACATTTCATAGCTATCGTCAGATTTTTTACCTTGGACCGGTATCGACTGACTTTCTGTTTTATTGTCAGTGAAGCTGACTTCATCATCATAAATTTTATTTTCCCTACTTAATTTTGGGGTTATTTAAATCCCCGAATCATCTGTAATATTCATTTCACTTGTAACATTTAGTTTTATTTTATTGTCCTGACCCACATTTGGAGTCGAGTGGACCTCAAAATTATTCATAATAGCTGATTCATCAAAATTGTCAACATTAGTTATTTCATTTACATCGTTTTCATTATTTCCTGACATTTTTAAGTTGTAAATTTACTGATTTTTGTTTAACTAATTCTTAATTTACATATACAACATCTTGTACTTAATCTAACCTTGATTTGTTGTTTTATGTACTTTACGTAATTTTTACGTACTGTTATTCAACCTCCAAATCACTTTATTCACTGTAGGTGCGGAATTTTAATTTCCAAAAAATTAGAACTCGTTCCAAGTTCGTGGCGCCATCTGTACTATTACAATTAATATTATAACATCGCCAAATTCAGATCAGTTTTGATAACAATAAGTATGTATAAAAAATGCTAAATAATACTATATTTTAATAAATAAATAATGTGGAGAGTAAAAAATATATAAAAGGTAATAAAGAAAGAAGGAGAAAGAGTAATAAACCAAAAGTGATTAATAAAGAAACTCAACTACTAGACTGACAGACAAACGACATTGACCCAACCCCAGAGATTGGCCAGTTAAGAAACACAATAAAGTAAACTAGACGAGTGAAGGAGAAGAAGAATGAAAACAAAGAGAGAACAAACCCACGATGAAGAAAACAACATGAAACACATCAAGAAAACCCAGACAAGGAATAAAAAATAGAGAAGGGAGAAATAATGTAATACAAAATAATAAAGAAAATGAAACCGGTTAAGAACCAAAACAATTAATGAATGTTAGTATTGATTGAATGACAATTGTAAATAGGCAGTAATAAAAAACAATAGCTAAAAATACACTAGCCAAAAAGTTAGGAATACATGTAAGTTGTTAATAAAGAAAGACATAATATTAATAATTATATATATATAATGCGTGTAGAGAAAGAGAGTAAAATAGTGAGAAATAAACGGAAGTTAAACTAGTGAAAGTGAATTATCCTAAAGTGATATAATACAAAAAGAAACACTAAGTAAATTATAATGAACACAAAATAATTTAAAAAAGGGACAGTGATAAATAAATAAAAATATGGTCTGTAATAAAAATAGTAAGAGTAGAGAAGGCTAAGATAAAGACTTAGTAAAATAACCAATGTTTAAGATTTATGAGTGAACAATAACATTTAATAAAGTTATTATGAATAATATTTAGAATTGAACATTGATTCAGTAATAATGAACACTAAAGAGTGATATTAACTGTAATGATTATGAAATAATATTGTTCTAGAACTTAAGAATGTATTGTAGAATTTAAAGGTGAGAATCACAAGAAAAAGTAATAAGATGATGTTAACATGGAAGGGAAAGCAAAGAGCCTTAGAAAATAAGTATGTAATAACCTTAAGTAAATACCCATGTTATAAGGGGAGAGTAATGAAATAAGTTCAATAGAGGTGAGATTGTTTATCACCCGAACAATAAATAAGAAGTAATGAATTGTACACACATATTAAATAATAAGTGTTGATTAATTGTATAAACAATTGTTTATGAATAGGAGATGAATTGGGTAATTATCCCAAACATAAACCTAAATGTTATATGTTATATGATAAATAAATAGTAATTAATAGCCATATTATTGACATTGGCAGAGTGCTTAAAATAAGGAAAGAAAACAATGTTTGAGTTATAAAAGAGAAAACTGTTAGTAAATAATTGGCAAGAAATATTGAATAACACAGTTGTTACATACAGAGATCACACAAAGACTAAACTAGAACACCCCCATAGATAATAAACCTAATTATAAATAACGAAATAACGATCTAGGACAAAATGAGATATAATGTGTATGAAACAATCAAAAACCAGTAATGGCTACTTAGACTTGAAACAGGCCTAACGGTCAAACATAAACAAATACTAATTGTATGAAAATAGCCAAGTAATTAACAAATCCAAGGTGACTAATTAACCAAGGATGAATGGTAAATATTATTAAAAACAAAATATTAAAATAAGGAATTATATAAACAGAGAAATGTAATTAGTAAGTATTAAATTAATTGTAAACTTAGAAAACATGAAAAAACCCAATATTGTGGGATACCAAAATAATCTTTGTGAGAAAATACAAATGACAGTGCTAATAGTTAATAACTAAGAAGGAAGATACGAGGAGTAAGGAAGGCAGAAGATATAGGAAGATTTGAAAAGAATTCAAATTTTGATAACAATGGATTTATATCAAACTCGCCCAATCAGAATAATGGTGTAACCATGGAAACGATGGTTTGAAGAGGTAATTACCGTTGAATATGTTTACTCAGAAAGTGACGCTCAAGGAAAACAGACGCCAGAATCCAGAACAACCTATTTTCATATTTAAAATGTTTTAAAAGTAAATTAACTTGTCAAAATTGAACGAGAAGGAGTCTGACGACTACTGAACACAATTACCTGATGGAGAAGACGTTGATTTCAAGACGAAGTGAATAAATAAATCAAAAAACTTTGAAAAAGATGCCCGAAGCCTGAATAAATGAAAAATGAATTATATTGCAGCCACATCCCTTCATTCCCGACCAACAGAGTAATCACATGCTACAACGCTGTTAAGTATCCATTAAATTATATCAACTTCCGAAATAACGCACTTTGAATATTTCTCACTATATTTTGAAATACCACTGAATCAATTTTATTCTCTTTCAAAGATTAAATAAGAATATTAAGACACTGAAAATTTGTTAAATTAGAAAACTAACCTAGTATTAATGTACGAACTTTTAAACCACTTGTACTACACTTCAACAAACCATTTATCATTACATGTTACAATACTTAAGTAGAAACATTGTAAGGTTGTGTATTTTTATTATTGTAATTGCATCTGAGCCTTTTAACGTGATCAAAAGATCCCACAAAAGTTGAACGAAAATATTTGTTGACTTGCGTGATAGAACGCCATACTGTATGTTTACTTACGTTCAAAATCGATTGTAAAACCCAGGTTAGAAAAGTCTCATAAAGAAATAACCGGTGCACAATTATATAAAAAATCAATTATAGCTTGTGTGTATGAAACAGTAATATCAAATCGCTAATAAATCAATACTGTGTATGTTAAAATGTGTTTTATTTTCATTAGGAAAGTGTATTCGTAAAAATATAATTTACAGCGAATGTCTCTGACGTGATACCTAGCGCGCAAGCAGCGAATACTGTAACTGCCAGCTCGATTATACAAATCGAGAAAAGGCGGGACGAATTGTACATATAAAATTTTTTTTTGCCATCACCATACTTCCGTTTCCTTAAGGAACATGGAAGTAAAAAGTAATTTTTCAAAAAGTGTCTCTGTGTCCTAGATTTTTTTTCTATGGCAAACGATAACAGCCGCAAATTAAAACAGAATCAAATAATTTTTTGCATACAGCCCTGATTTGTAGAGTACTCAAGACCTATTGTTTTTGGTGAAGATTGGTTAAGGGAAAGGGGTAGTTTACCGGCAACGGTTTGTTTTAACAAGGGTAATTTTTTTCTATGGCAAACGATATCAGCCGCAACTTCAAACAGAATCAAATAATTTTAGTACGTAGGCTTTCACGGCCGGTGTCACTATAAATACTTAAAACTTCCGCACAGAAAGGCCGTGGTCGAATGCTTGATGTTGTGTAGCTAGATGTTTTGGCCACACCACCGGTGGCCATCTTCAGTAGCAAAATTGTTCGAAATAGGTGGTATGCCGAACAAAGTCGCCCACTGAACGCCAGGGATCCGCTCTCATCGTGCGGGGTGTACAGTATTCCTTGTACGTGTGGCCAGGTATACATTGGCACCACGAAGCGTAGTGTCCGAACTCACCTCTCAGAACATCATAGATACTGCTGCCTGGGCCAGCCGGAGAAGTCCGCAGTTGCTGAACACGCTCTTTCCCACGACGATCACCGGGTAATGTTTGATGAAGCCCGGGTGTTGTCTTCTGTCCGGGGTTACTTCACTCGCCTGCATCTGGAGTCCATCCATATTCATAAGAATGCGTCCGTCGCTATGAACTGCCGAGGTGAAAGCATCTCTTTAAATAGTGTCTGGCATGGTCTATTTTCCACGGCCAATCAGAGTAGAGAATGATGAACTGGCTTCTGATTGGTTCGCGTTATACACCTTAAGCGGCCAAAAAGTTATAAATAGAAACAGCATAGCCTTCTTGAAACGTTTCACATAACGTTACAATTCGGGAACCTGGTTAATTGGCTCAGGTCAATTAAACAGGCTGCCATAATCTTTACAAAATCATCAATACCTAATAAGTACACAAATGTTAAATTGGCTCCCGTGAATTGAGGAGTATTGACAAGGGATTTGGTAGATATATTCACTCACCTTTTGGATAACCATAACATCTCTTTATTATATTTTCTTGAATAATACTTTAAATATGATTGTTATTTTGTTTGATTACATTAAACAAATAAATTACTCAAAAGTTGTGCATCAAATGCTCTTACGTCTTTTAACATGTTACTCTAGTGATCAAAATAAAATTATATATTTATTAACTACATCAAATACCTCGGATCCGGGTTTTAACTTAATAATGCTCTACAATAAGTCAACATTATGCAAGCTATTTGAATACTAGTTTGCTCAAATTTCGCATTACCTTTTACCTTTAACTATTATCAGATTACTATTTCATTTTTGTAATTACAGATACTACTATGTTAACATTTACATGATTAGAATAAGTCTTTGCAAAAATATACTGCTTTTGTTGCCATTGTTAAAAATATAATGGTTTGGTTTCACCTTGATACAATGGAATCAGCGGCATGTTCTCTTGTTGTTACTCTTCACTTGGGTTTCCTGGAAGTTCTACGATGTCGTTCGGGTGTCTCCATTTATTTTGTAGATTCTTAGTTGCGAACATGACGAAAGGATGCTGTTACCTGAAGCTCGTGAGTTTGTCGTTGTTACTTCACTCCTGATGTACGGTGTTCACTCTTTTACACTTTACATTTTGCTTTTAACTGCACTAATGTTACTCTATATTGTTTGGATAGAACATACCTTACAACTTAAACATTTCGTTTCCTTTTTTAAAAAGATCTGTCGGCTAAGTTAGTTACTTTTAGTTATTTCACCACATTTCAATTACTTGTGGAGTCTGTCACCATGAAAGATTACTTTCAGTTACATCGTCATTAATATTTTATATTTACACTTTATTTTATGACACATGGTAAAGCTGTTACCTTGTCTCTGATTCTCGCTCGACTGGGGTTGGTTTTGAAGCGGTTAGTAGGGAGAGGGAGCTGTTCGCGCGGAGAGAGAAAAATAGTTCGTACTTTACTATTATTATTATCATACTAATTAACTACTATTAATAATACTACATTTTCTTTATTGAGTTAGGTATTTTTATTATTATTATTACGTCTTTTTATTTAATTATCATAATTATTAATTTTCGCTTCAATGCAGAGTCATTTTCATGTCCGTACTAGATTTTACAAGTTGATACAGGCATATAAGTACACAGGGAAGGGTTAAATATTAAGGGGTGTTATCGCAATTTTATTATAGAATTCTTTTAGGTTTTAAAACTATTTATTTTGGGTATTAAGGCGGGGTTACATTATCATTTACTTTAGGGGTTTACGTTCTGTTTTAATGTGAGATTTTAAATTTAAATTTTTTTTTTTTTTAATTTCTTTTATTTCAATTTTTTTTCCTTTTAAAATCGTCACATACTCCGCCTCCTTACCAACACAGACTCCTAAAATTTTGGTCAGCTATGTACCGAGAGTATGCTTGGGGAGTTCCATATGAAATTTCTTATTATTATTATTGTTAATTATTATTCTCTTTTATTATTATTATTGCACGGTTTATGTGTTTTAAATTCTCTTTAAATGATCTTAATTCTCATTTAAATGTTCCTCCTCCGTGAAATTCCCTTTTTCTCACTAAATACAGTACTTACTCATAATACTAATTTCCCTAATTTCAGCAACTCACAATATCGTGGCCCGACTGACATCAGCTTACTCTAACTCTACACGTTAGCTTTCAGCATTCAAAAAAATGATCTCTTGGCTCATCATTATCCTTCTCAGTCGGCGCCGTTGTGACTCGTTACTTAACATGTATAATCACTTCTGGATTATATATCATAAACTTATTTCTAATGTAATCTAAAGAGGATCCCATACTCCACTTTAGATCACTGTTTTGAGAGAAGCGGAATTTCACGAAGATACTTTTCATTTAACTCTTTAACAATTACTAGACAAAATATGCGGAAGGGGAGACACTTTACACAATGCATTGTAATCCACTCGCGGTGGCATTCATTGTTTAGGGAGAGCAACCTTTAATACAATTGAGAGGGTGGCTGCTTAATACAATACTGAACACGCTTCCTTTTCTCTACCTTGCCACAACTGGGGTGTTTACACTACGCAACGTAACTTTTATTATTATTATTCACTTTTCTCTTATTTACTGCGATACGATTTACTACTACTTATTTACACGTTACACAAATTTGTTTAACTTAAGATTTATTTAGCAATTATTACTATTTAAGCAATTATTAATCACTTATTATTACTTTGGGGTTTTAAAAACACTTACCTCGAATCATTTCCTATATACTTTAATACATTGTAAACATTTATTAACAGAGATTATTATTAAACCTTTGGCATTAAATTCTATTTAAACGATCAGCTCTTGGTACTCATTTTCTTTTCTTCTGTGACCTTCCCTTTATCTTGTTTCTTAAAATCTAACTTAATTTTATTTCTACTACTAATTTACGTAACCTCACAACATCATGGCCCGACTGATTACATCTTGTATTCTCTAACTCTAGTAGTTAGTTTTCTGCTACTTTCTTTAACTCTTGTAAAGAATTTTTCAGTGCGGAGCCATTGTGACTGTGTTACGTTCCTTATATCTATTTCGCTTATTTATACTTAAGATAATCTAAAGTTGATCCCATACCCTAGATTACTCAACCCATAAATAATACTCAACCCTAGATTATTTATAATTCTAGTTGCTTACTTTACTGAGATAAGCGGAATGTCACGAAGGGGAATCTTTATTCACTTCTAAGCAATTAACTGTAACACACTAAACAAGAGGGGACAAACACTTTACTTTCAACGATCAGCTGTTACGCTGGAATGTGGGTCAGACTAGTTTAAACAATGGCCTCGTTTATGAGTACAAAGGGCAGAAGTCAACTCGAGGGTGGATATTTCTCTATTGTTCCATTTAACAATAGCTGGCGGCTAGGGACTTATTTTCAAGCAGGACACAACTTATTTATTATTATTCACACATATTATTCATTTCTTTTTACTTATTTCACTAATACACTTTTATAATTATAATTATACTAACGTGTTATAATAATTTACGATATTATTAAACTTTTTATTTTAAATGACTTATTATTTATTATTAGTACTTTGGTCTGATTTAAGAGACAGTTTCTTTTTATTTCGAACTAGTTTATTTACTTAGGGAAACATCATTCCATTAAATTAATTATTACACTTGTTTTAATTCGATTTAATTTTCAACAAAGGGGAGATACATGTTTACTAGGCACAAGAAGACACACAGGAAAGGACACACTTCTTATAACAATAGAGCTATCACAGAGGATGAAGTAATTGTTTCATTCCGCGATGGGGGAGGTTCACAATGACAAAAATACACACCAACAGGAACAGACAAGAATTCAACCGGTCTGGTATTGTTTACAAACAGACGTGTTGTAGAATGAACTTTTGACAAGCTCCTACATGTTTTGTTTACATGTGATTATATGTTAATCTTACTTTACACATATCATATTTATTAATAAAATTATCTATACTATATTACTATAATATTAATTATTATTTTTATCTTATTTAAATTTCTGACACATATTAAAATACACGAGTAAATAAATCAACAGCTTATGAATAGGGACACAATTACTGTTTAACAACACAAGTCACAAAAAATTGCGCATCTTATTTATAAAATTATTTACTTGTTTTTTTTTTGTTTTTTAGTTTTAAACAATGTCTGAAATCTTTTGTTACTGGGCAAGGGGTCACACATTTTGTAATACAATAGAGTGAGGTGATGTATTCTCTAACTAGTGGTGACAGAGCGTAACAAAGGGATAGTTTGGTACAAGCGGGAACAGGTCATTTTCTTGTCTGAGATTGTCGTTAAACAGACAAGTTGGGGAATGCATTTTTAAACAGGTTTTACCCTGGGGTTACAATGTTTAAATAATTATTATATTATATCTAAATATCCTTACCTTATATATTATTATTATTATATTATATTATTACGACACATAATGATTATAAAAACACATTATCCTAATTCTGATTTTACTTACTTTAATTCTTCCTTTTGCGTATTTTAAATTAACATTCATAGAGTGAATAATTCTACCACATATTAAATGACAAACACAGAGTATTTTATTTTGCTAATTATCATTTATTCAGCAATTAAGCAGAGTGGCGCATTTGAAACGTTTCACATAACGTTACAATTCGGGAACCTGGTTAATTGGCTCAGGTCAATTAAACAGGCTGCCATAATCTTTACAAAATCATCAATACCTAATAAGTACACAAATGTTAAATTGGCTCCCGTGAATTGAGGAGTATTGACAAGGGATTTGGTAGATATATTCACTCACCTTTTGGATAACCATAACATCTCTTTATTATATTTTCTTGAATAATACTTTAAATATGATTGTTATTTTGTTTGATTACATTAAACAAATAAATTACTCAAAAGTTGTGCATCAAATGCTCTTACGTCTTTTAACATGTTACTCTAGTGATCAAAATAAAATTATATATTTATTAACTACATCAAATACCTCGGATCCGGGTTTTAACTTAATAATGCTCTACAATAAGTCAACATTATGCAAGCTATTTGAATACTAGTTTGCTCAAATTTCGCATTACCTTTTACCTTTAACTATTATCAGATTACTATTTCATTTTTGTAATTACAGATACTACTATGTTAACATTTACATGATTAGAATAAGTCTTTGCAAAAATATACTGCTTTTGTTGCCATTGTTAAAAATATAATGGTTTGGTTTCACCTTGATACAATGGAATCAGCGGCATGTTCTCTTGTTGTTACTCTTCACTTGGGTTTCCTGGAAGTTCTACGATGTCGTTCGGGTGTCTCCATTTATTTTGTAGATTCTTAGTTGCGAACATGACGAAAGGATGCTGTTACCTGAAGCTCGTGAGTTTGTCGTTGTTACTTCACTCCTGATGTACGGTGTTCACTCTTTTACACTTTACATTTTGCTTTTAACTGCACTAATGTTACTCTATATTGTTTGGATAGAACATACCTTACAACTTAAACATTTCGTTTCCTTTTTTTAAAAAGATCTGTCGGCTAAGTTAGTTACTTTTAGTTATTTCACCACATTTCAATTACTTGTGGAGTCTGTCACCATGAAAGATTACTTTCAGTTACATCGTCATTAATATTTTATATTTACACTTTATTTTACGACACATGGTAAAGCTGTTACCTTGTCTCTGATTCTCGCTCGACTGGGGTTGGTTTTGAAGTGGTTAGTAGGGAGAGGGAGCTGTTCGCGCGGAGAGAGAAAAATAGTTCATACTTTACTATTATTATTATCATACTAATTAACTACTATTAATAATACTACATTTTCTTTATTGAGTTAGGTATTTTTATTATTATTATTACGTCTTTTTATTTAATTATCATAATTATTAATTTTCGCTTCAATGCAGAGTCATTTTCATGTCCGTACTAGATTTTACAAGTTGATACAGGCATATAAGTACACAGGGAAGGGTTAAATATTAAGGGGTGTTATCGCAATTTTATTATAGAATTCTTTTAGGTTTTAAAACTATTTATTTTGGGTATTAAGGCGGGGTTACATTATCATTTACTTTAGGGGTTTACGTTCTGTTTTAATGTGAGATTTTAAATTTAAATTTTTTTTTTAATTTCTTTTATTTCAATTTTTTTTCCTTTTAAAATCGTCACATTCTCTCACTGTTGCTTGTTCCCAGTTCACTGGGCGACTTTGTTCGGCATACCACCTATTTCGAACAATTTTGCTACTGAAGATGGCCACCGGTGGTGTGGCTGAAACGTCTAGCTACACAACATCAAGCATTCGACCACGGCCTTTCAGCCCAGAAGTTTTAAGTATTTATAGAATCAAATAATGTTTCGCATACAGCCCTGAATGTAAAGTTCTCAAGATCTATTGTTTTTGGTGAAGATCGGTTAAGGGAAAGGTTAGTTTACCTGCCACATTTTATGTTTTAACAAGGGTAATTTTTTCTATGACGAACGATAACTGCCGCACATTCAAACAGAATCAAATAATGTTTTGCACACGTTCCTGAAGTTGTAAGTACTCAAGGTCTGCTGATTTTGGTGAAGATCGGTTAAGGGAAAGGGGTAGTTTACCTGCCACCTTTAATGTTTTAACAAGAGTAATTTTTTCTATGACGAACAATAACTGCCGCACATTCAAACAGAATCAAATAATGTTTTGCATCCATTCTTGAATTGTAGAGGACTCAAGACCTATTGATTTTGGTGAAGATCAGTTTAGAGAAAGGGGTAGTTTACCTGCAACGTTTTATGTGATAACAAGGTTAATGTTTTCTATGATAAACGATAACTGCCGTAAATTCAAACATAATCAAATAATTTTTTACATATGTGGCCGAGTTGTAGAAGACTCAAGGCCTTTTGATTTTGGTGAAGATCGGTTTCGGGGAAAGGGCAGTTTACCTGAAACATTTTTTGTTGTAACAAGAGTAAAGTACTTAATTTTGATAAATAAAGTATCCTGATAAGAAGATCTTAATATCCACTGTAGAAACGTAGATGAAATATCTATAAATGAAGAGGCTAGTTGAACGGGGTGGGGGTAATTTTCTATAAATGAAAATTATAGTTGAAGGGGGAGGGGATAATTTTTATGTGTACTACGTTATCGGCAACAAAGTAGTAGTTTGTTGTTAAAATTCCTTGTAACGGTCTTGTTCTTTTTACCATTATAATATAATATAATCCAATATTACTACTACTAAAACTCACTGCTGCCAGAATTTTACTTACCGTCATAATCCCGTTAAACTTACCTTATTAAACTGCCCAGGTCGCCACGATATTTTATGGTTTAATATCGGAACCTTTACACTCTTACCCTTATAAAAATTAACATAATCCCGCTATCTGACCACCCTGAAACTCAGAAAATCCCATAGAACGTTAGACGAGGTTCTCAGCACAGAATAGGAAATGGTTATGGCGTAATAACTTACTCTACCACATGTTTTATATCAAAACAGATCTTATTTTATTCACAATATCATATTCCCTTCTTTCTCAACAATTAGAAACAAATCTATTTAACCAAAATTCTTTGAACAACTACTTTTAACTAGGAACCAGTACTTTGATTAATTATTGCTCCCCTTTTCACTCGCATACACTCTCTCACTCTTTACAATTGCTACGTCTACTTTTTATCCCCCATTTACTAAGTGCTTTACTGTTTTACAATTCAAAAACTTACTGTCCAGTGTATTCACTGTACTTAACTTTTCTCGCTATTCCACTTATTCTGCCCTCTTCCCGTGCACTTTCACTTAAATCACACTTACCGTGTCCTAATTACTTTACTTTAAGAATTCAGCGTATATCACGTTCACTGTTTCTTTATAGTATTCTTCATTGAAGTTTCAATACATTTCGGTAGGTCTAGGCTACACTTTCCGCTTTGACCTACCGAAATTTCCGAGGCCACTGATATAAAGTTTAACTTATAGACGACTGCTATCTGCTACTGTCTGATGCAAAGCAGGTGAAGAAGTGTTCTTACTGTGATTTACACAGAGACTGAGCTGGCAAGCTGTTGCGTAATACGTCTGGGCTGGGCAGACTCCAGACATTAAACATAAACAGTTTACAATAACATTGTATGTTGCTGGTTACAATGAGGTTCCCCTTAGGTGAATACTGACTACATTGGGATTACAATTGATTTTAATTATTATTTCTTAGCACACAATTCTGTACCATTACAATACCCCCCCCCCCCAATGAGAGGTGTTATGCCGAAGCATAAAAACTCATTGCCTAGAACCTAAGAGGACCAGTGAAGATATGGTGCCACAACCCCCCGTAATTCTTACTAAGATCCTGGGTACTTACCCCCCCAAGTCCGGTGGTTGTGGCTGCACCCATCCGATCTTACTGGACTTCTCTGCTCGAGATCCCAACACCATAAAATCAGATAGGCACCTGCCACAGTATCATCTGACTCTATAACATTTAAGCAAAATATTAACAAATGGCCTTCCATTACTCCATATCCCACACTGATTCGTTTCTTCTTAGTCGTAATTAACAAAGTACTGGTTGACTTTCTCAAAGTACTGGTTGCGTATTTAATTTTGGCAATATAAACTTACTGTATACTTACATCTAGTACATTGAATACATAAAAATCATATACCAGTTATATATTGGTAATTTTACTCCCCTAACAAAACATTATTCCCTGCCAAAAGTACATAGAATACAAATGAATCATCACCAACATTAACTCAACCTTCTGTTTACCTTTCATCATCAATTTTACTTTACTTTTCTGTTAAAACTTCAATTATTATTGCCTTATTATTCAATACACAATTCAAATCCAAATAAATTTAAATTCATTATTAAAATTCACCTTTTCAATTAATTTAATTCCTGCTCAAATTTAATTTTATTTAATTAGCAATTTCATTTATTTTTATTACATTTTTTCAAAATGATTCTCCATTAACAAAATCCTCTCGCATAAAATTTAACTGCATTACAATCAAAACACTAAGTCACTTCATTATATTATTCAAAACAAATTACCTTCACATCTTGTATTTCTTTCGTTTCATAATAGATTTTACTCATAGCAATGATTCATCAAAATACAACATTCTTGTTGTTGTCAACTCCAGCATGACTGACTGTAAACATTGGTCACACAACATACTTACAATGTACCTGTTTACATCAGCAGTTGTCTACAAGACTTGTTTTATAAACACTGACTCAGTCTCAACATTCCAGATTACATCACCACTAGCACTTTCTTAAAATTTTAGTTCATATAAATCTTTTACTGTTGACATGTTAATCAATGACTATTTGTCAAAATTAATTTGACTTCATTAATAAAATTCACCTTTTAAATTACTTTAATTCCACCTCCACTCAAAACACTTTAGCTTTAGTTACATTATTTAAAACACTTTTAATTTAAACACACAATACAAAATAAAATTCCTTAATACCTCCTGTTAAGTATTTAGTAATATAAAATATTATCATTATGATACCATTTCTCTTTACTACAAACAGGTGTTACCTAAGCTATAATCTGCATTCCAACAATATAATCTTGACACAGTATATTTAACACTAACACATTTATTTACAAATTTTCGTCATAATTTTATTGTTTACCACACTTCATTACCTAAATCAGCCAAGTAATTATACCATTGACTCAAATAATTAAATGTTCATTCATGATTTATCTAACCCCCGTCGTCGAAAATTAATCGGATACCCACATAATATTTTTTATTTTTATTTACTTACATCATATGGCTATCATTTGTGTAATAACCATAAAAATTTATTTTTTCCATTATACCAGAATAATAATGCTCAGGGTTACCCCCCATTATTATTTTATCATAAGTCATGTCTACATTATTGTTTTTTGTCCAGTCTCCATTGGTATTTATTGTTGCACCCGGGTAAGTTACGTTATTATCACAATTGTCCGCCACTACAAGTACACTAATTCTTCCAACAGGTACATATTTATCATTATTGTTGATATTATAATCATCTAGTACTGCACAAGGTAAGTCTCTATTGTTAATAATATAATCATTTCTTTCAATATTTATTCCCCCTACAAACCCTTCATAATTTCTGCTTAATCTGAACAACTCTATCACTCTATCTCGCTCTTCATAATCACTCTCCCAATCCAGTCTCACATTCTCACTCAATTCAGAGGGCAATACCACTTTATTATTTAAACACCATCTGGCCCTACCAGATAAACACAAAAAACTTATTTGACCATTTGCCGGCCCATTGTCGCCCAAATGTCCTAGTGACGACCTCTTATCCCCATAAACAACTTGTTAAATCTCTGCTTCACATTTGACTCCATATAAACTTGCCCCCTGTTCACCCTCTTCATTTAAACTATCTCTGTACTCCCTTTCTAACTCATTATGATCACTGAATACTCTAACCTCAACTAAATTTCTACTCTCAATATCACTACCACTATTACTCAATATATCACTATTATTTTCATTCAGTAATACATCACTCTTGTTAACGTCATCATAACTAACATTATTACTCACCTTGTTTACTGTTACTTCCTTGTTTCTATTATCATTAGCACATAACTTACCATCATAATTACCGTTTTCTGTCACCCCTACACTCTCAATATTATAACCATTGTTCATTTGTTTTGTTGAATCTATCAACTTCTCCCATTTTTTGTCACTTTCGTCAAAACGTTTATTTAATTCACCGAATTTAATCTCGTTGGTGTCAAAACGTTTGTTTATGTCGCTACTTATTTCATTGAATTTTGTCTCAAATTTTTCATCTAAACGATTATTTAAGGCATTTAATTTACTGTTCATATCGCCCTTAAGTTCATTAAAATTAGTTTCATTTATGTCAAAACGACTATTAATATCATCCCTTAATTCACTAACACTTTTACGCAAAAAAATCGTCATTGGCATCAAATCTCTTATTATTATCATTAAACATTTGTTTAATCTCCCCCATTGTCTCACGAAACCAATTTCTCATTTCGTCATCAGTTTTATCACTATCCCTAGTCGAGACAGGAGTTGAATGAACTCTGACTTCGTCCATTACTGCTGATTCGGTCATTGACTGATTTCCCGACTCATTCATAACAGTTACGTCAGCTGTATTTATTTTATTCTCTGTGTTCTCCATTATGAAATTATTTTTAATTAAATGATTATCAATTGCATACACTGTTATTACAATTTATCAATTTTACTTTCGTTACTCTCTAGCTACGATCTAAAAACATTTCTAACCACACTCTCACTTCCAAATAACCCTTTCTCTTACACCCTAATTATTCAATTGAACTCAAAATACCCTACCCATAAAACACTTAGCATTACGTGAAAATAAACCCCACATTGACGCTATCAAAACATAACCTAATGTACACAACGTAATTATACACAATAATTCTTCACACATACGCCATTACCACAACCTATTTTCTGTGCCTCAAAACAGGTCTAATTCGTATAATATTTATACGAACATCCTGGCAGGGTCGCCACTGTAACGGTCTTGTTCTTTTTACCATTATAATATAATATAATCCAATATTACTACTACTAAAACTCACTGCTGCCAGAATTTTACTTACCGTCATAATCCCGTTAAACTTACCTTATTAAACTGCCCAGGTCACCACGATATTTTATGGTTTAATATCGAAACCTTTACACTCTTGCCCTTATAAAAATTAACATAATCCCGCTATCTGACCACCCTTAAACTCAGAAAATCCCATAGAACGTTAGACGAGGTTCTCAGCACAGAATAGGAAATGGTTATGGCGTAATAACTTACTCTACCACATGTTTTATATTAAAACAAATCTTATTTTATTCACAATATCATATTCCTTTCTTTCTCAACAATTAGAAACAAATCTATTTAACCAAAATTCTTTGAACAACTACTTTTAACTAGGAACCAGTACTTTGATTAATTATTGCTCCCCTTTTCACTCGCATACACTCTCTCACTCTTTACAATTGCTACATCTACTTTTTATCCCCCATTTACTAAGTGCTTTACTGTTTTACAATTCAAAAACTTACTGTCCAATGTATTCACTGTACTTAACTTTTCTCGCTATTCCACTTATTCTGCCCTCTTCCCGTGCACTTTCACTTAAATCACACTTACCGTGTCCTAATTACTTTACTTTAAGAATTCAGCGTATATCACGTTCACTGTTTCTTTATAGTATTCTTCATTGAAGTTTCAATACGTTTCGGTAGGTCTAGGCTACACTTTCCGCTTTGACCTACCGAAATTTCCGAGGCCACTGATATAAAGTTTAACTTATAGACGACTGCTATCTGCTACTGTCTGATGCAAAGCAGGTGAAGAAGTGTTCTTACTGTGATTTACACAGAGACTGAGCTGGCAAGCTGTTGCGTAATACGTCTGGGCTGAGCAGACTCCAGACATTAAACATAAACAGTTTACAATAACATTGTATGTTGCTGGTTACAATGAGGTTCCCCTTAGGTGAATACTGACTACATTGGGATTACAATTGATTTTAATTATTATTTCTTAGCACACAGTTCTGTACCGTTACATCCTTCCCTGGCTGTTTGGCTGTAGTCCAATGTTTTCTCCAAAACCAGACGTTTTGGCAGTGCCATCGACTGCCATCAACAGTGAAAATCGAGTGCAGCAACGTGTGGTGGTATACGTTAGTGACCACAGTACTGTGGTTAAGGCTGAAGCAATAAGTGGAAAGAAGTAGTTTCTATGGAAACATTTCATTTCGTAAATGATTTTAAATATAAATCTTAGAACATGGAAGTCATGTATGGTTCTCCATACCGATTTTTAATGATTACTACATGAACGCATTTGAAAATATTTGATTGCCTTTTGTTTAAACTTATTACTAAGTGAACAATCAATGCCAAACAGTACTTTATTTTTTATGTATGTTCTCTCTTTCTTCTCTCTCACCCCCCTTTTACTCTATTGCTCTCTCACATACTCTCTGACACTCCCGATTAGTGTTTATTTCATATATATTTTTTTCTGGCCAAAATTACCCCACTTTTGTTATTTTATTTTTGTTTACGTATGTGTTCACTTACTGGTCTATTGTCCAGCGATTCTCTGTCCTTTAGTGCACAAACGTGGCCGGTATTTCACACTTGCACTTACTTTGTTCTTTTGTTACACCTTTTTAGATAAATCTGTCTGAAAGAATTGAGATACGACCCACTAAACGAAACTACACTTATCGTTCACTGATGTAATTTTTATATTAATATGACAACTTAGGCCTACATCCTGCCAAATTTTTTACCGAGGCTGGGTCTATGTGAGAGAGACAGGGTTGCTGGGGTCTGCTCTGTCTCATGTTCTAACTGTGACTGACTGCATGTGGCTTGGTGTCCTTACTGTGTTCCAGCACTAAACTGTTTTTTTTTTTCCAGCTCTCCTGTGAGAAAATCAGCAGGTATGCGATGTGTTGTATCCGATACAATAGTCCTTGAGCATGTAAAAATGACTTTTGAGTGTGTATACCTGCCAAATAATTACACACTTCCCAGGCCAAAGTCACGTTCAAAAATTCCATGCAGTTTGATGTCGTTTCTCATCCACAAAAATCTGTCTTTACAATACTCTAAATAAAATGTACCATTACAATTATTCTTCCTCAATCTGACAGATTACAGACATCATTTTCTGATGTAGAGTGCAGAATAGTATTCTTTGTTGACCTTAGATGACCAGTGGTAAAAATCCATGGAACCCAAAACTACAAATTGTAATGTTGTTATATTATCTTTGATTCACAATCATCTTTAAATGTTTAAATTTGTTTTAAAGTGCAATTTCATACATATTTTCTTAAAGCCTTCTGCAAAATGTTTCTTCACATTAGACTGCTTTGTCCTATAGTTTACATAAAATTTAATGCACCTCATTGTTCTTGTGTTTAAAATATTATGAATATTTTGATGTTCTGTCACAGCTGTTCAGTATAAATTGTTCTTCTAATGTAAGTTCAGATTTAGACTATCATCACATACCAACATCGTAAAAAAATTACTTTTTGAATTAGAGGATATTAGCATGGGAAATTCAAAGAGTGCACAACTTTATGATGAAAGTTTGTACACAAGTGTACTGTATGTAGGATGGAAAAAATAATGGTAAACAGACAATTATATTGATGGATAACAATACCATAGTTCAGGAAAAGGGTTTGTGGTATGGAGGAGGTTTACAGCTGGGCAGTCTTAAAATGAAAATCCACGTACAGAATTTGTACAGAAGAACAGTATCATTTAGATGTCAGGATAATCAGTGTTTTAGAATGTGAAAAAGAAGATATAGAAAGCAAGATGTGAATAAAGAATCACATAAAGCAACAAATTGTATGGTAACAAGGTACAGCAAACATGTATCCCTGTAGTGTAAAGTTTGTGACACAGGGAAAGAATATATTTAGCAATGGGACTTTTGTGTGGATAATTAATACTGGAAATTGAAGAAAAATAGTCAAAATTCTGAATACATCATTTCAAAACTGTGATATAAAGTTGTGTAAGATTATTTTTTTAATTACATAACTGATTAAGATTGATCCATACCTTAAAATTGTGTGTGCATGCATGTGTGTGTATAATTATTATGAATTGGGTATCTAAAAAATGTGGTGTGTGTATAATAGCAAGTTGCAGATAAAATGAAGATGTGCTTGCTACCATCAGAAGTTGCAACTCAAGAAGACGAAGGAACAAACAGTTGGGAAAAATCGGAAGAAGAACAAATGCGAATCGCTAAACTAAAACAGGAACAACATAACTTAGAATTTGAGCATGGAATGTTATTAGAACAAGAACAAAGAATAAAACAGATTGAAGAAGACATTTTAGACGTTAATCAGATTATGAGAGAATTAGGAGCTATGGTTCATCAGCAGGATGAGAGCATAAGTATGATACATTTAGTTATTTTATTATACATTGTTTTGTTAATTTAAGGATTTCTTTAGTAACATAAGTATCATTCTACTTTATGATGCTTATCTAGTGGCACAAGTATCTAGTATATTTGACAGTTTAGTATCTAGTATGTTTTAGATTCTTTAATTAATAAAGTTGTGTTAGTGGTTATAATCACAAACAGAAATAACACTGTTGCACATCCCTATAGAAAAGTTTTAGCACTAATCAGAAAAACTTTTCTATAATGTGTCCAACAGTGTTATTTCTATTGATTCTGTTTTCTATAATGGTGTCCAACAGTGTTATTTCTATTGATTCTGTTTAGTAGGCAATTGAAAAATTACAGCATATAGAATTATTATATAAAATTAATTAATTACTTAATGTGTAATCCCTAATTCTTCTCTTCTTTGTCTAAAGACCACACGTTGTGTTAACAACGTCTTCCACCATTCTTTGGCCAACATCTTGTCTTCCCCAACATATTTCCTTAGTCTCCAACTGTGCTTTCTCCTTCATAGACACCTAAACTTGGCATCAATAAAGTACATGCTTCCAACATAAGCATTTTCAAATCCTTCAGCCCTGCAAAAGCTGTATGATTATTTGTAATTCTTTTTACTCTGAAATGTTTGTCTAACAAGTCTCTCTCTCTCTCTCTCTCTCTCTCTCTCTCTCTCTCTCTCTCTCTCTCTCTCTCTCTCTCTCTCTCTCTCTCTCTCTCTCTCTCTCTCACACACACACACACACACACACACACACACACACACACAATACACAATTGTTTCTGATCATTTGCAGTAATAATGTTATTAGTGTTTGTTGTCATAACCATTTTTTGCCATAAGACATTTTTTTGATTTCAGATATGATTGAGTCACATGTAGAAAATGTGTACAGTGGAGTTGAGAGTGGAAGACAGGAACTAGAGAAAGCATCTGAATATCTTGTAAGTCATAAAATATGTAAATTATTTTTAAAAATATTTTTTGTAAGCAATCTTTTCTTAACATTCAAATGGAATTTGGACTATATTAAAACGCGCAAACATTTTTTATCAAGTAAAAATTGTATTCAGTGTACAGTCTAATTTTTGTCCAATTCATTATACACTTTTGTAGCGCTTGTAGCATCACGAGGTAATACAAAAAAGGAAACTCCATTTAATCATCAAAATTTATAGTAAAACTAATCAAATAGATAAATACGATGTAACTGAATGAGGAATGCTAAAAGAATGAGTAATCAAATGGAAACAACCAAAAATAATTATATAAGGAAGAATTATAATAACTAAAACAATAAACCATGAATAAAAAATAAGTATTTTACAGATGCATGAATAAATTAAAAACAGGAATTAGCTTTGTAAACAAACATAGTAAATAACTTTACAAACAGACATAATAAAGGACTAGACTGGACTGTGACTTTGACATACTAATTACCCAATAAATTAGGGAAGTGATTGTGTATATTTTATTATAATATTGTAAATAATAATGTTGTAGTATGTAAGTAAATAATGTATTTAGAGTTAAGCAAAATCATTTGTATAACACAAGCCTAAAAGTCAAGCTAGGTCTTTAACCTAAGACTGGATTTATAATTAGCTCATATATAGTGTTATGGTAAAGATAAGGTAATTATTTTCATAATTGTGTTTATTTGGAAAACATACAAGGTGAGATAAGTGAATAGAAAAGTGATAAATAATAATAATGAAACAGTGCAAATGACACAGTGTAAACAATGATAAAAATATAAAGTGTTGTGAACCTAGTGTGGCCAAAAGGTAAGAATGCCATGTATTTTATATAAAGTGACCAAATAACAATAAAATCAACTTCATTAGTGTGAGTGACATTATAAAATTAAGTGAAATAAAAACATAAACGGGATTATGTAAAAATAATCAGGAAAAATAAGGTTGTATTAAAAACTTATAATTACTGGAGGCAGATAAAACAGTCCTGAGACCGAAAAATACACCAAAATAACCAAGACCTTTTATAAATGAATCTAAAGCTGGTTTTTAGAAGGAAGAAAGGTTTTTTTTCTAGTGTGGGCGTTCAATTAAAAAAGAACAGACTAAATCAGTTGCCAATCCAACCAATATTAGAGAAGAAAATTATAGTAAAAAGACAAGTAAAGTTATAGGAGATATCAGTAAACTAACGAACAATAGGTATTCGATCAACCTGAAGAAGGAAAGCTGAAAATAATATCCTAAAATGGAGTAATACATCTTGCATTTGGTGAGATCGTTTTAACAATAAAGCCATCTTGACAACTATCAACGTTTTTACACAACACTTCAATACAAACTAAATAACGAACACATTTAGTGCGACTACATTTATAAACATAATCTGTGATATTCAAAGTGAGTGACACAAACTTATTTTGAACAAACAAAAGTGTAGAACTCATATAAATTTTATTAAACATTCAGTAGTGTGTATACAACTCAAGGAATATGGTGTCCATTGCTTTATTTCACTGTTATTGAAAGCGGACAGCAGCGTGCCATTGTTTATATTCATTCATGAACTATGAGCTATATAATAGACAATTATTATTTTTCTCTTCTCAATTGTATTACTAATGTCTAATTATTAATTATTTTAATTGTTTTATTAGTTTTATATTTGTAATTTGTAATATGTTAGTTGTAATGAAGACAATTGTTAATTTGGTTATAACCCTGAGATAAAAAATTGTTTCATGCCTCCAAGAGCTAGATGGAGCAGGAACCTTAAAAAAGGAAAATTTGTTATTAATTAATAGAAAAAAAAAGAAAATTATTATAATAAGAAAATTAAGGAATAAAAATTGAATGATTCAGAGCAGCAAAAGAAGTGTGTTCTCATTTATAAACAAATATCATCCAACATACAACTCAGAATATTACTGAAACTAAGTGAGCATTTATACTCATTAACAAGCAATAAATACAAACAGAATCTAACATATTTGGTGCTTACAACGTGAGGTGTTAAAGAAAAATATATATACACAGATTTTTGCACATAACACGCTCTATATTAAAAAGTGGCCCAAGTTGGGGCCAAAGGTTTGAAACAACTGAAGTTGATGTAGTTAACGAAATCATGTAGGATGCAGCCAAAATAGTACATTTGGCCAGGCTGTTTGATGATGAGCTTAACACTGTGAGTAGAGTGAAGACTCAATTTCACCTTCATTTGATAGACGAGGGCTGGAGTTGAGATTATTACTATTAGGATCTTACAGTTGCACATGATTCTCGCTGTATCACTCACATGGACATACAATAGTGGTTCCTAACTGTAAGTGCTGACATGTACATAGTCATTAAAAATATCGTACCACCAGAGTGTAGCCTTACAACAGCAACGTGGTGGTCTGCATTTCCCCTTTCTGCTGTTGTGTCATTCCTTCTCACTGTTATAATACTCCTCTGTAGCTTCCGTGTTAATTTGCCACACGTTGGATGCGTCTATTTATTACCCTACTCGTATATACTATTTTCAATCCACCTTGGATAATAATTCGCCCGTGTTATTTTATAATGTTAAGTTGCAACAAAGATTGGTTGTTTGTCAATGAAGAAAACTTTTGCTCTAATTGTATCAGTTGTCCAGTGGTTATTTATTTTTGTGTGTTTGTATGAAGTGATTTAATATATAATTTTTATGACTGAATTATTCTGCCTTGTTTAATAATTAGAATTGGTTTATTTTAATTCTTCAGTTAATATGTTCGAAATTAATTTGAATGTAGCGGTCGAGTTGTTCCACACAATTCTCAATGTGCACTTTCGATATTAGGCTTAACCCAATTCGTTGAGGTTAATCTTGGTTTTGTAGTTTATATGGTTCCAACAACTCCTCGGCGTCTTCTTGATCTTCGTAAGTATAAAATAAATATTGATTATATCTTACCTTCAAGAAATAAGAACGCATGGATATGATTTATTAACATTATCGTTTAATCTTTGCAATTTTAATTCAAGTTGAGGGAATTTTGCCTGCGATATACACGCTAGTAACAATCGATATGTACCTCAGGGTCGAATAGCAAAACATGTGCTAAGCATATAATGTGGGAATTCCTTTTGGCTGCTACGAAAGGTTCCATTACATAATAAACAACAATATAGAGTACATTACAAATAATTCTAATGCTTATAATCTAATATGAGAGTTATAAAAAGTATTCAGACCAACAAAATGTCTGGATATTCAGTCTGCTACATGCAGAGCATGCTGGTCTTAGAATAACGTCACCATCATGGCCGCCTTGCTCGTCTTTGATAATGCAGGAATTTTTTGTACCAATATATTTTAAATAAATGTGTTCCTTGTACTCACTGATTCTTATATAATGTGTTTCACTTTATGAAATTTCTACTAGTGATTATTTGTGGTGTGAGTTATTGATGTGACCAGTGATTGTTCGTTTTGGATTAATAATTTTGTCTATTAGAATAATGGTGTTATACTTTACTTATACGTGGAAATTAACTGTGTGTCTTCTTGTTAATCGTTGATTTTTCTGACTGGTGTTCGTTCTTTTTGATGATGTGAATCTAGTTCATAATTTCGGTATCTTCTATTGTGGTTATTTTTTTTCTTCCAAATCGGTTCCTTGCTGTTATAATTTAGTTACATAATCATTCTGTGAGCACTATTCAACTGTCTTCAACCATAATTAACAATCAAGTGTGTTCTTCTTTTTGTCATCGAACTGACCAAAATTTCTTAAATTCTGATTGACTCCTTATGCACAGTTCAAGGGTTATATGACCAATACCCCTTAATCACTTTATATTTTACAATTTTCCTTTAGCTTATTATTTTATCATCATTTACTAATGGTTCATACAATGTTTATATAGTTATTAATTATAAAATTATAAATAATTTGGTACTAAACATGTCTTGGTTTAGTCCTGTAAAATCTTAGTATTTAGTGAATTTTCTAGATATCTGATGAAACAATTTATAATGGTTGATGGTAGTTGTACTTTGACCCTTTGAGATACATTAATTTAAATTAATTAGTTAATAACATGAAACTCTTATAATATATAACAAAACTCTTAATAATACTACTTAGTTTAACAATTTTAATTTATTCACACTGTTCAACAATTGTCTGTATGATAAATCATTTATCCCTACTGTTAATAATAACTAAACACTTCTTTATAAATAATAGTACACTATTAAACTATAGTTTGTGTAACTATTATTATTATGCCACCTTTTCAATGTTTATCACCACCTTTATCACTGTAAGGGGTTGTGCCCCTTTTCTCTCTTTAGTTTCATATAATTTGATTCAATACAATTTTATGTATTAAAGTTAATACAATTTTACTTTTGAATTTGTACTCTTTATTGGGTCTGTTTAGGTTACTCATTGCAAGTTATTTAGGCCTACTAGGTTTCTTTATTTTAAATTTGGTGTGTTTACTGCCCTATTCTACTGGGTAATGTCTGGGTGTGTCTTGATAGTATTAATTAAGTCAAAGGTTGATGTTGTTGAGTCATAATTGGTTCCTTGCTGATCTTCAAAATTGAATATTTTCTGTTAACTAATTACTGCATTGTCTTGAGTTCCATCCCTGGATAAGGTTTCACTATTGTCATTATAATTATCTTTTACAGTGTTCTGTTTCGTTACAAATTGCCCCCTTCAGAAGTAATTATTTCTGAACACTTCATTAGGTGTGAGGACATAATTACTTATGTTACATTTTCTTTTTCTTCCTCGTGATTTTTTTTCATGGATTGTTGATTATAATTGCCCTTGATCTTTTTTGAAATGGGGTCGGTTAATTCGTACGTGTTGTTGTAGTTTTTTGTTATTGTATAGGGTCCTACGTAGAGTAATAATAATTTCTTTGATATTCCTTCTAGAGTGCTAGGCAATTCCCTGTTCTTTAATAACACTTTCTCTCCTACTTCATATTTAATTATTTTACCCTTGATTTTCTGTGAAATTCTGCTGGTTCTTTAAATTGTATTCTATACTGATAGTTCTTTACTTTTCCTGGTTCTTCTGAAAATAAATGTTTATATTTCTTTTATATGGTAATGAGATCTTCTACTTGTTCTGCTGTCAAATTATCTGTGCCTTGGTATGTAAACTCTCTTATTTCCTGTAATTTACTGTTCCACAGGTCTTCATGTGTCATATTATAGATTATTTTTCTGCATTGGGTGTCATTCTTTAAAAAGTTTTAATTCCCTAACTTGGTGGTGGGTACGGTTCAGAGGGGCCCCATAGCTTCCTATTAACTCTGCCGTCCACACTGCACCTTCTGAGCTCAAGGACACTTTCTCCTTGCTCAGGTCAATAATGGCTGAGTATTTCCTCAGCATATCACATCCGATTAAGATTTCGAATGGTAGGCCGATTTCGACCAGACATAATATTAACCATAACACCCTTGCTTTCTAGTTCCAATGACACTTGCTTTCGCACTGTTTTATTTTGACGCCCAGTGGCACCTATTAAAATAACATTATTGACAGGTAAGGTAGGTATTGTATTTTTACTTTGTTTCTGTATTTTCTCGAGTTCAGTGTCGTTAATAAGTGACACATTTGCACCAGTATCTATCATTACTCGTGTGGGAATTCCTTCAATTTTAGCGGTTATGTATAAAATTTCATTATGCTGGTTGGTTCTACTTGTCACCTTTTCCTCCAACAGTTCTTCTCGAAGATTCTTTCAATAAATGATTGTAGATAATAGTAAGGTTTTGACTATCAGTCCTTAATCTTTGGTTGTTTTTATACCCAGTATATAGGAGCAGTGAGGGGTCGCGAGGGTTTATCACTGCCTCCCCCCGTTTAAATTAATGCCATCGTGATTATTGTCCGGGCATGACTGTTGATTTGCCTGGAATGTTGTGCTGGTTCCTGGTTGTTCACCTTCTCGGTTGTTGATTTGTTCACTCCTCCTCGGTTCTCGGAGGTCCTCCTGGCTTCGACTTCTTGCTCGAGTGTCCTGGTGATTCATCCCTCTGGTATTTCCTCTTCGATTATAGCTGTTGTCAAAACTGTTCCTCCGTGGCTGTTGATATCTCCAGTAATCCTCTTCTTCAGCACTAATATAATTGATTCGGGATCGATACGGACGATTATTATATAATTACCCTGGTTGTTCTGATTGGCATTAACTCCTGGATTATTTCTAAAATTATTGTAATTTTGGTTGGTTCGGTAATTATTATAATTATTGTTAATTCTATTACCAGGATTGTAATTTTGATTGTACCTGTTGTTACTATAATTATTGACTGGATTACGATTGAAGTTTACTTGCTGGTTATTATTTGGGGTAACATTTTGGTTTTGATTACGATCGTTGCCATTAAAATTATAATTATTTTGGTTATTTATATTATTATTGTTATGATTATTCATTCCATGGTTATTATTTCTTGAACCGCACTGATCAGTTCGTTGTCTGCTTCATTTTTAGTAACCCTCGTGCTCGTAATTTTTTTATCAAGTCAGCCATTGCGTTCACCGTTTTAATTTGACTTCCCAGATGTGCTCTGGCAATTCCTGCATCATAGTGGTATGCCATTTTAGTTACCAGGGATTCCTCAGGTATTCTTGGCTCCAGGTGTCTAGCCAAACACACCTTTCCCCAGAAGTAAGTAGTTGGAGATGCACCTCTATTTACGTCATATCTTCCCTGACAGATGTTGTCCCTGATAATATTTTGAATAGGTTCGGACCAATATTTTACTTTAAATAATGTTTTAAACTGTGTGTAGTCAATTATATCGTTCCTGGTTGCTGTCCACCAGTTGTCCGTAATCTCCCTAAAATGCTCATCTAACATCTCTCTAATCGAGCTCCATATAGTTATTCTATGTTTGTTAAAATGTTCCTCTATTCTGGCTAGGAATTCCATGGGGTTTCTACGATAATTTTTAAAATTAATCCCTTCTCTGTTTTCATTTGTGGAAATATGGGTGATATTATTTGGTCTGGTTCTAATTAATTTGAAACAATATTAATTAGTGCAAATAATATCTTACCTTATGGTTACTCCTTCAAGGTTCTACAGACGAAAAAAATCAGCTGCAGAATAGGTTATCTGGGTTGCGCAATAATCACACTAACACACATTTTGAGGATTTTACCAAATTAACTTTCATTTATTAACCTGAACTATTTCATTTGGTTTTAACTCTACCCTGCAATTTCAATAATAAGACAGGAATACATATCTATTTAATCTTTCAATATAAACTACTAATATGAAAATGAATTGACAATAACGTTATTATTTTAACCAACACTTTGCTATACTCTCTCATTCATACTCTTTACATTCCCTTACTGAGATCTCATTAACAAAATCTTTTAAATAGTGGCTATTACACGGTACTTATGCTTTGATTAGAATTTTTTCTATTTATTTTTTGTTAGTAAATAAGGTTCAGTACTGTTACCCCTCAGCTGCGTGTTTATACGGCTGGTCCGACACTCGTGTTTTCCACTTGCTTCCGCCTACCGCACTCACGTAACTGTTATTTACTCACTTCACTTCATCGCTTTAAAACTTTAAAAATGTTTTAGTTGATATATTTTTATATAGCCGAATTTTATGTTTTTATTTGATAGGTCCTTTGCTTTAGGCCTATCTCGCACGTCCGAGGCTACTATTTGTAATTCACGAACTGCACAATTGTATGCTGCTGTTTACTGTTGTACACTCTCTGATGACAAACTGCATACTGTAATTCACAAGACTGCTGCTTACTGGGGCGGTTACGCAATACGTCTAGACACTTGTTTAGACTAACAGTGTATGTTGTACTGAGGCACCTCACAGGTGAAAACTGACAATTTAAAGATTGAAACTGAATAAATATAAAATTAAATTAAACCTGGGGTAGCACACAATTCTGTACCGTTACAATACCCCCCCAATAAGAGGTTGAAGGCCGAAGCGTTCAAACTCTTATTCCCTAAAACCTAAGAGGATCAGTGAGGATATGGCGCCACAACCCCCTTGAACTCTTTACTAAAATCATGGGTACTTGCCCCCCTAGTCCGGTGGCTGCGGCAGCACCCATCCGATCTTACTGGACTTCTCTACTCGAGATCCCAACACCATAATCTCGGACAGATACCCGCCACAGTATCACCCAACTCTAAACATTCGATTAAAATTTAACAAACGGCCTTCCATCACTCCATATCACACAACTGATTTGTTTCCTCTTAGCCATACAGGCTCATTCTTTGCAAAGTATTGGTTCTGCTTATACAAAGTGCTGGTTTGGTTTAAAAATAATAATATAAGCTTAGTCTACTTACAGCTCAATCATATAGGTTAAATAATGTTCCCCGTATAATATTACCCATCCTAAATAACACCTTCATTATACAAAATTGCATTAAATCTATTTATACTTAACTATTATATAAAATTTTTTTTTTCTACTACCCCCCTTTTAATCCCTTAACCCCTGATACCCGTTACATATTCATGTGTTCTGCACTAGGCTTTTTGGCCATACAGACCTCATCCTAGCCGTAAACCACATCTCCCTCGTGACCTGTAACTGTGTCACCCCCCATCCACACTCACTATTCCCCCCCCGGACTGTAGCGCCCAGTTGCTTTCACAAGGACTGATGCGGAAGGGTTGGACATTTTTCTTTTATTCCACCCCCATCCTTGCTTCGGCGTTACAATAAAATTCAGTGTTACTTACTAATAATGAATGATACGCCCCTAATGGACTACACCCCATCTGGGTGAAAATAGCCCTGTTCCAAAATTTGGTAGATTCCCCAAAAAATAACACCCCTACTAAATCTAACAAACCACCGGGTTCACAAAATAAAACAAACCACAAGCCGGTTATATCAAGTAAAATTTATGATTTGTCACAATTAACTACTTTCACGGTCATGATCCGGTGAGGTCATGACCGCACTTAGGTGGGGAATCTACAGTTAAACATAAAACATAGTGTCAATTGTAAAAGTTTTCATGAATAGTTATATGAACGTCTTATTTTCCCAAACACTATCTCAGCCCAAATATTTCCATCAGTTGTCAGTTTTAAATGAATATTTTAATCATTATTTACATCAATTAGCATTTAATTTATAATTCCAGTTTGAATTTGAATGAAAATAAAGTTAAGTTCATTATTAAAAGTCATCTTTTCAATTAATTTAAATACCAAATTAATTTTATTTTATTATCCCAAAGCTCTAAATTATGGTAATTACCTCATTATTATTTTATCTGTAAAAAAAAATTATTTTTTTTTCTTTTGTTTCACAATAAGATTTTACTGCTGGCAATGATTCAGCAGACTACAGCATTTTTATTATTGTCACCAAGCATGACTGTAGACATTAGTCACAACATACAACATACCTGTTTACATAAACAGTTGTATGCCAGACTGTTTTAATAAACACTCTATCTCAACACTCAAAATTACATCACCCTAATACCTGTACTTTTCATTTCTATAAATCTTTTAATGTTAACATATTTATCAACTACTATTTATTACAATTCAGATCCAAATTAATTTTGCTTCATTAATAAAATTGACCCTTTTAAATTATTTGTTTAATTTGAAAATTATTTAATAACCTCCACTCAAAACAGTTTAACTTTAGTTATATTATTTAAAACACTTTTGATACAGACACAATTCAAAATTAAATTCATTATTACCTCTTAGTAATTATTATTGTTAATTAACAAAATAAAATAATATTATCATCAAAATCAATCAATACACACATGGTTATATGAAACATTTTACAGTACACACACAATTGATTTCACTATAATGTATTTACAAATCTTCATCATTACTTGTTCAATTTTATCACACTTCGTTTCCAAATTCAGCAAGGTCATTACCATATACTAAAGTATTTAAATGTCCATTCATTGAGTTTATGTTCAGCCTCCATCATCAAATATTAGTCTGGGTTTTATATAACACTTTTAAATTTTATTGATACGCCACATATGGTTATTTTTTGTTTTATAACCACAAGAACTTATTTTTTCCATTGTACCAAAATAATAATCTATAGGGTTACCCCCCAAAATTATCTTATCATAAATCAAGTCGACATCAGTATTTTTTATAAAGTCTCCGTCAGTGTTTTTTGTTATTACCATTACATCATTATTACCATATTCTGCTCCTACAGGTACGTTAACTCTCCCCACAGGTAAATGTTTATCATCATCAACTACAATATACTCAGTGTTTACTATAATTCTCTTAATATTCATATTCTCTATCAACTCTCCATATTCTCTATTTAACTTAAACCACTCTTTCTCTCTCTCATAATTACTTTCGTCACCACAACATTTCATATTCTCATTCCACACAGAGGGCAACACAACATTACTACAACATCTGGCTTTACCAGATAAACACAAATAATTTCTTTGACATTTTAAAGACCTTTTGTCTTCTACAAAAGCTAACGAGGAACCTTTGTCCTCCAACACTACTGGTGAAGCTTTTTCTTCACCTGTCTCACAAGAAAAATTTGCCCTCTTTTTATGCTCTACATTTAAACTGTCTTCACGCTCTCTCTCACTCTCATCAGCATTTACTAACAACACTCATTACTAAACTCTACTTCAACAAAATCTTCCTTATCACTCTCAACATTAATCTCCTTGTTCTCTACTACCACGTTTTTACACATCTCATTATAATTATCATCTGTTTTACGTTCAAAATTTTCAATTACCTTTTGTCTTTGTTTATCAATTTTTTCTACCACATTACTCTCTATTTTGTCAATTCTGTTATTCATATTTTTTAATGTATGACTCAACGTTTCATTTAATTCATATTTCAGTTTATTAAAGTTACTTTCACTCTTAATTTTTACTTCATTAATATCAAATTTAAGTTCATTAAACTGTCTACTCTGTTCCTCGAATTTAGTGTCAAATTTCCTCTCATTATTATCAAAACGACTATTCACACTCTGCTTAATATCATCGGACATTGCTCTCATAAAATTAAATATATCATTCGTTGAATACTCTTTTTCTTTTGTTTTACTTGTTACAGGAGTAGAATTTGCTCCTGCCTCACTAATTTTAATAGATTCGTCTACATTACTGTCACTGATTGACAGTGACTCTGTCTGAGTACCTGAATCGCCTTTATTGGCTGACTCAGTTGACATATTTTCATTTACTACCGTTTCGGTTACTATTGTGTTTATTTGATTTTCAGCACTAGTGCTAGTAAAATCAATATTGTTTTCCATTTTTCTAGTATTTACTTATACACAATTTTGTAAGCTTACTAACTACTCTTACTAATTTACTGACAATCGCCCTCGCTCCCAAACAACCCGTTCTGCAGCTTAATTAGGTCTGGCGAATATAATCACAAATTATACTCGCCGTCCCAGTTCGGGGGCCAGTGAAACAATATTAATTAGTGCAAATAATATCTTACCTTAGGGTTACTCCTCCAAGGTTCTACAGACGAAAAAAATCAGCTGCAGAATAGGTTATCTGGGTTGCACAATAATCACACTAACACACATTTTGAGGATTTTACCAAATTAACTTTCATTTATTAACCTGAACTATTTCATTTGGTTTTAACTCTACCCTGCAATTTCAATAATAAGACAGGAATACATATTGTTACGACGGTCTACTCGATCGTCGTAGGTACAGTGGAAACAAAATAAGTACAAGACACCAATTAAGTCACTAATCACACCTTTAATTGTTATAGTAAAACAGTTCGTAATTAACAACACAGTGTCTACAACAAATCAAATGAAATTGTTCATACGCAATAAAATGTCCACTAATATTAAAACTCAACTGTATTACAATTATACCGTCCGAATATAAAACGCAACACTTCACTAATAACTACTTGAACGTACACCGTAATAACCCGAACCGCTCTGTAAATATATCGCACTAATACTCTCGAACCGCACAGTCAAAAATCTCGCATTGAACTGAAAACTAAGGCCGCGACGCGATGTATTTATAGTTACGCTCACACACCAGAAGCTTCCAAACTGCGTCTTATCTCTCGCGAACTACGTAAATTGCTACGGCCTTGACACAGTCCGAGCGCCCGAGCGGAGCCTGGCACAGTCGAGAAAATTCTCGCAAAATGCGTTTAGTAGCACGTACACCACACGCTTACGTCGAGATCTTTCTGGCGCATTCGATAAACGCGTAGATTGTTCTGTGCTGTTGTAGCACTGCCCCCTCCTTAAGCCTGTTCGTCCCGAACTGGCAAAGCGTCTCTAAATTTGTATTTAGCCAGGCGATCTAGGTGGACGACCTTGAACTTTTGCTGTCCTTCCTGTTGAATCCGATAAACAACATCGTTAATCCTTTTTTTTACAGTGTAGGGTCCTTCCCAGTTAGACTGAAGCTTAAGTGAGCGACCACGACGGCGCTTTGGATTGAACAACCAGACCTGATCTCCTTCTTGGAAACCCACACTATTGCTGCGAATGTCATACCGAGTTTTCATTTTATCACTGGCAATCTTGAGCCGTCCTCTTACCAAGCGATCATTTCTCGCAGTTGGTTTTCTAATTGCGAGGAATAGTTCTTTGGCTCTTGGGACTGAGTCTCAGGTGATCCAAACATCAAGTCCCCAGGAAGACGAATCTCCTGCCCAAACACCAATTTTGCTGGAGTCATGCCGGTTGTGTCATGTACTGATGACCTATACACCATAAGGAATAGTGGTATACATTGGTCCCAGTCTGTTTGGTTCTCGTCAACAACTTTCGAAAGATGCTGCTCAAGTGTCCTGTTGAATCTCTCAACCATCCCGTCCGACTGAGGATGCAGAGGCGTTGTCCTGGTCTTTCGAATTCCCAGTAGATGGCATAATTCTTTAAACACTCCTGATTCGAAATTTCTCCCTTGATCCGTATGGATTTCCATAGGGGCTCCATAACGGCAACAGAAGTTGTGAACTAACTGCTTTGCCACAGTGGTAACCTCCTGATTTGGAATTGCGTATGCTTCCACCCACTTAGTAAAGTAGTCACCTACAACCATGATGTACCGGTTTCCATCGTCAGTAACTGGGAATGGTCCAGCAATGTCTATGGCAATTCTCTCGAAAGGTTGTCCAACGTTATACTGTCTCATTTTTCCCCTGCTTCTGGTTTGTGGGCCCTTGATTGCAGCACATATTTCACACGTCCGAACCCATTCCTCTACGTCGTGGTGAAGATGAAGCCAATAGAATCGCTTCCGTATTTTGTCAAGGGTTTTGTTAACGCCAAGATGGCCTCCAGATGTTCCATCATGCATCTCCTTCAAAACAGACTGCACTTTACTTCGGGGAACTATCAACTGCATGACCACGTCTCGTCCATCTGCACTTTCCCAAGCCCTTTTCAGCAATCCGTTTTCTAAGGTGAGAGATTCCCATTGTGCCCAGTAGCCCTTCAGCACTTCGGAACCATGGCAGATATCTTGCCAATCCGGGCGGCGACCTTCCTCTTTTGCTGTCAAGATCGGTCCAATGTCTTCATCAGTCATCTGTTCTTGTCGACAGTCTTGTGTTGTCCAGCCATCAGCCAGGAAATCTACAGTGATGGCTTGAACATGTTCGCTTGAGTTTTGTTCTTCCTTTCTGTGGCAATGTCGGCAGTCTTCCGGGCACGGTCTTCGTGATAAGCCATCTGCATTACCGTGCAGGCGCCCCCGCCGATGTTGTACCTTGAAGTTGTACTCTTGCAGACGTTCGAGCCACCTTGCCAACTGTCCTTCCGGATTTTTAAATCTCAAGAGCCATGCAAGTGCAGCATGGTCGGTACGTAGTGAAAACTCTCTCCCATAGAGGTATTTATGGAAGTGCTCCAAAGCTCTGACAATTGCCAACAACTCTCTTCTTGTAACACAATAATTTCTCTCTGGTTTAGAAAGCATCTTGCTGTAATACGCTATTACTCGTTCTTCACCGTTCTGCACTTGAGACAAAACTGCTCCTAGACCAGTATTGCTTGCGTCTGTGTCTACGATGTACTTCCCTTCGGAAGCTGGAAAAGCGAGAATTGGCTGTGAACATAATGCAATCTTCAACGTTCTAAATGCTTGTTCACACTCTCTCGACCATTGGAAGTTTCGTTTATTTTCCATTAGCTCATGTAGTGGTTTAGCAATAGTAGCGAAGCCTTTCACAAAACGTCGGTAATATGAGCATAACCCCAGGAAACTCCGAATTTCGTGTTTATTCTTCGGAACTGGCCAGTCTCTTACGGTGTATACTTTATTAGGATCCATGCTAACGCCCGCTGCCGAAACCAGATGGCCCAAATACTGTACTTCCTTCTGGAATAGAGAACACTTCTTCGGGCTCAGCTTCAGTTGTGCACCGTGAGTTCTAGTTAGAACTTCCTTAAGGTTTTCCAAATGATCTTCGAAAGTCTTCCCGATCACTATGACATCGTCTAAGTAAACACGGCAAGTTTTCCATGTCAGGCCTCGGAGTATCAGGTCCATCAATCTCTCAAATGTTGCCGGTGCATTACAGAGTCCAAATGGCATGACGTTAAATTGGAATAAGCCACTTGGGGTCGAGAAAGCGGTCTTTTCCTTGTCTTCTTGATGAAGACCCACTTGCCAATATCCACTCTTCAGGTCCAATGTGGAAAACCACTGTGCTCCGG
Source organism: Magicicada septendecula (assembly GCA_034769895.1). Taxonomy (NCBI): domain Eukaryota; kingdom Metazoa; phylum Arthropoda; class Insecta; order Hemiptera; family Cicadidae; genus Magicicada; species Magicicada septendecula. The sequence goes on along the minus strand of CM068370.1, from coordinate 385,786,183 downwards.
ACAACGTGTCGAGTGTATCGTCAACGCGAGGTAATGGATAGCAGTCTTTCTTTGTAACGTCATTTAACCTCCGGTAGTCTACGCAGAAACGCAATCCACCATCCTTCTTCGCTACCAGCACTACAGGGGAAGACCAAGCACTTGACGAAGGTTCAATTACTCCCTCTGTCGGCATGTCCTGTACTAATCGAGACATCTCCTCTTGTTTAGATAATGGAGGCCTTCGAGGAGGTTGGCGTATCGGTGTTGTGTCCCCGGTATTGATGCGATGTTGCACAAGAGAGGTTCTTCCCAGTGACTGTCCCCGAACTGCAAAACAATCTTTGAATTCGTGTAAAAACTGTCCGAGTTCTTTTACCTCACCACTTGAGAGGTCGTTAGAAGATCTGTTCAATAATTCTTGCAGTTCCTCTGGTAATTTAGAAGTATCCGAAGAACTGGGTCTTCGTTGCGTTAAACCGGCTACCCAGGCCACAGGAGTCAATTTGCCTAGGAGCGTATGGCTTTGTAAAGTGATAGCTTGATCCAAAATATTCGCCACTCTAATAGGTACATTTCCGGTTTCGTCAGGTTTTACTAAACTTCTGGCAATTAGTATGCCCGGTGTGCTGATTACCTGGGGTTCAAATATAGAGCACTGATTGCCCCTAGTATCTACCGCAGTTCTAACCATGATGATCTTTTCGGAGTTTGGCGGAACAGTTACGGCCACTTGGTTTATGACATCCATCGATTTTTCTACTGTCGTCATTGTTGATAGCATTACCTCTTCGCCTCCGATTCTCAAGACATTGTTTTTGAAGTCTACTATAAATCCATATGCGTTCATAACGTCCACACCAAGAATTGCTTCATCCACAATGTCTGCAACAAGTACTTGATGATTAAACTCAAGTCTACCGAGGCGTAGGTGTATCTCCACTTTTCCATACACTTTCACAGGCCGTCCAGTAGCTGTTCGCAAGCTGCAAGAGCACCAGATTGGCTTGAGGTCTTTCACCACGTCGGGGCGCACAATAGAAACTGTTGCGCCTGTGTCAACTGTAATCGAGGTTGGCCTTTCTTGAACAAATCCGGTAACTACCAAGCTCCCGGTGTTTTTCTGAAGCGTAGAAATTGTGTATTCTCTAGGGGCTTCGTTCCTCCAGTTAGTCAGCACACGCCCCGTTGCACCGACTATTACTCGTTTCCCTGCTGCTGAATTCTAACCCGACAATCTCGTTGTAGATGTCCAGGTTTCCCACATCGATAACACTTCGGTCTTCCATCCTTTCTTATTTTATTCTGTGGCGCCGACCGTCGAGTCTCTGTTCCTTGTTCTTCTTCCTCATCGTCTGTGCCGTCTCGATCTTTTAGCTCGCGCACTTTATGACTTGTCCAACCAGACGCTGATTTGGCGGCCTCAAATTGCAAAGCATGTACCAGGGCGTCCGCACTGTTCTGGTGTCTTGCCATTCGTAACACTTGCTGTAGTTCGTTATCTCGGACACCGGCAGTAAATGTCTGCATCGCAAAACGCGTTCGAAAATCTTCTGGCGCTTCAGGATAGGCCAGTCTAATTAGTCTGTCGATACTTGCTTCAAACTCTTGAAGACTCTCCCCGGAATGCTGTCGCCTTGCTCTCAACTGGGTGCAGTACACATCTCGCAAATGTTTATCACCATACCGTAATTCTAGAGCTTTTATCAACTCGGCATAGATGTTCTGGCTGTCAGGTGGCACTTTCTGTAGTAATTCTGCCGCGGGTCCTTTTAATGCAAGAACAAGTGAAACAGCCTTGTCTTTTTCTGTCCAATTATTTGCGCATGCAGCAGCTTCAAATTGGCGGAGGTACGTTGCCCAGTGAGTGCTTCCATCAAAGGTTGGAGCTTTGACATGAACTGTCCCTACTGCAGGCAAAGTGACTTTCTCTGTTAACTTATTTTCTGTGTCTTTTTGTGTCTTTATCACTGGTACAGTCTGGTCACAAAGTTGTTTTGGTTGTAATTTCAGACACTCCTCGACTTCATTTTTAATCTGCTCTTTTATATTTGTAATCGAGTCTTCTACTGCAGATATTTTTGTTAACATTGTTTCTTCCACAGTCAAGACAGATTTTTCTACTTCAGCTATTTTTAATGTCATTGATTCTTGTACCTCCGATATTTTAGTAACTTGTTTATTAAGCTCACCTCGTAGGATACCCAATTCTGCGGTACTGTGTTCTTGCAACTGTTTCTGCATAACATCGAAGAGAGCTTCCGTTTTATCTGCTTCTTGCTTACGTTTTTCATCCTGTCGTTTTTCTGCTTCTTCCGCCTCCTGCCTGCGTTTCTCATCCTGTCGTTGTTCTGCTTCTTCTCTTTCTTGTCTTCTTTCTTCTTTTTGTCGTCTTTCTGCTTGCAACAGCAGCGCCTGTAAATTTTCCATCATCTGACTGGCATCCATTGTTTATCGATTAATTACGAATTACACTCGTCTTGTACAAAGTACACTGTTCCCACTGTTAACCGTTCTATCCCAGTTCTGACACCACTGTTACGACGGTCTACTCGATCGTCGTAGGTACAGTGGAAACAAAATAAGTACAAGACACCAATTAAGTCACTAATCACACCTTTAATTGTTATAGTAAAACAGTTCGTAATTAACAACACAGTGTCTACAACAAATCAAATGAAATTGTTCATACACAATAAAATGTCCACTAATATTAAAACTCAACTGTATTACAATTATACCGTCCGAATATAAAACGCAACACTTCACTAATAACTACTTGAACGTACACCGTAATAACCCGAACCGCTCTGTAAATATATCGCACTAATACTCTCGAACCGCACAGTCAAAAATCTCGCATTGAACTGAAAACTAAGGCCGCGACGCGATGTATTTATAGTTACGCTCACACACCAGAAGCTTCCAAACTGCGTCTTATCTCTCGCGAACTACGTAAATTGCTACGGCCTTGACACAGTCCAAGCGCCCGAGCGGAGCCTGGCACAGTCGAGAAAATTCTCGCAAAATGCGTTTAGTAGCACGTACACCACACGCTTACGTCGAGATCTTTCTGGCGCATTCGATAAACGCGTAGATTGTTCTGTGCTGTCGTAGCAATATGTATTTAATCTTTCAATATAAACTACTAATATGAAAATGAATTGACAATAACATTATTATTGTAACCAACACTTTGCTATACTCTCTCATTCATACTCTTTACATTCCCTTACTGAGATCTCATTAACAAAATCTTATAAATAGTGGCTATTACACGGTACTTATGCTTTGATTAGAATTTTTTCTATTTATTTTTTGTTAGTAAATAAGGTTCAGTACTGTTACCCCTCAGCTGCGTGTTCATACGGCTGGTCCGACACTTGTGTTTTCCACTTGCTTCCGCCTACCGCACTCACGTAACTGTTATTTACTCACTTCACTTCATCGCTTTAAAACTTTAAAAATGTTTTAGTTGATATATTTTTATATAGCCGAATTTTATGTTTTTATTTGATAGGCCCTTTGCTTTAGGCCTATCTTGCACGTCCGAGGCTACTATTTGCAATTCACGAACTGCACAACTGTATGCTGCTCTTTACTGTTGTACACTCTCTGATGACAAACTGCATACTGTAATTCACAAGACTGCTGCTTACTGGGGCGGATATGCAATACGTCTAGACACTTGTTTAGACTAACAGTGTATGTTGTACTGAGGCACCTCACAGGTGAAAACTGACAATTTAAAGATTGAAACTGAATAAATATAAAATAAAATTAAACCTGGGGTAGCACACAATTCTGTACCGTTACAAATTCAATTTCTTCTTGGTTTTGGCATACTTGACCAGTTAAATTATTCACTGTAGTGTTAATATTGTCACACCTTTCTCCGGTTTGTTTCTGTAAATTTACTAAGTTTTCTTGTTCCTTCTGTATTCCTTCTATTTGAATACGATTATCTTCTTGGACACGATCTATTCTGGCATTTACCGTTACTTTATTTTGTGTAATGTGTAACTTTATTTCTTTTGGTGTTTTATTAATTAACTATATTGAAACTTCCACTTACCTTTAATCTTCGATCTGGCTGGATCGCATAGTGGGGATGAACCCAATTCGTTCGACGAACTTGACAGTACATAAAACGAAATAAGGTTTTTGAAAGAATTTAACTCTCAATATTTACCATTTGAAAAATAGTAGTTTTTAATTTTTACTGTTGTTAAGCATCTTACATGTATAAAATCAAAAAAAAATTGTTATTCTCTACTCTTTTTTTTAAACTTGGAATGACAGACTTATATCTAGATGAAAATTGATACAAAACATAATTACCTTACCTTCTACATAACACACACACACAAACACAAACATCAACAGCCCAGCCTGCCTTTCTCACATATATTAATTTTAATTTATTAAAAACCCCATACCATTTTAATCCCCACAGCCCTTACACTTTTATTAGAATGAATAAGCCCCGGGAACGTGGTCTTCGCGCACACCCATTGTTCTTTTAAATTTCTTGTTTTCCTAATGTCCGAAAAGTATCTGATTCGGTTTTACATTTTTTACTGACCGCGGTCACATAACTTTTCACTGTTATAGCACTTTATTACTGGTAAAAATAGAAAATTTTGTAGAGAGCCTACTTGGCCCTGTGTGTCGGCCGACACGTATAGAGTAAGACTGGGAAGCGTTCTTTGTTGAGCGGCAGGAAGTTACTGTTCATAGCTAAAGGATTTCGTCGCCGTTCATAGCTGATTTGCTGTAGCTTATGAGCTATGACCATGATACATAATGTGTTTTTTCCTAGTGTGTGCCGATGATATTAGGCATTGCCATTCTGACGTCACTAACAGTAGGCGGTCCTTAGCGCTTCGTATCCGGCCTCAGGGTAAAGGAGACTGCAACAATTCCGCTCTAGGCCATTTTGTGTTTTCTGAAAGGAGCGTCACTCCAGCGCACATACCTGAGTCGTTGCGTGCGTGCACCATCACATTCACGCACAGTTCTTAGAAATCGAGGGTGGTACAAATTCCTTGCCTGGTTTCGCAACCGACTATTACGCTGCTGCTTTGTTTCAACACTGTTTTCTCCACGTGGTCCATTACAATGGAATTAACGTTTGCACAATATTTTTTTTAAGTCCTGAAAAATAAAATTTAAAAATACAATACAAATACCCCAGAAATTCAATAAATAAAATTCCCCAATTTTGACACGTTACAATACCCCTCCCCCAATGAGAATTCTTCTGTCCAGAACAGAAGAAATCTCATTGATAAAACCCTTAAGAGGACCGGTGAGGAACTGGTGCCCACAACCCCCTTGTTCTTAATCTGCATGGGTATACGACCCCCCTGGCTCGGCGACTATGGACGTATCTGAACGAGATCACTGGACTTCTCCGTAAAAGATCCCAACACCAAAAAATCGAACAGACAAGTACCACAGCACACCTCACCTCCTAACATGCTAACCCCCAAAATCCTCAATCCCCGGCTTAGATTATGCCAGATCCTCAGCCGATATGTTTCCCCTTATATGCAAGCTGGGCTGCCTTTAGCAGATACTGGGCTCACACACACTCACATTACATACTGACATTACATATTATAAAATTGAAAAATTTTTCAAAAGTTATTTAAATTACAACCCATTGGTTGTTTTTCAGGTAGAATTGATTCATAAATTTTGCATAAATTTTAAATTATTCTCTTCATTGGTTTCTGTTTTTATTTAGAATAAGTTGATTTAAACATCTATATCTATAAAAATGAATGTTTGTTTCTTTCTTTCTTTGTCCCGTATGCGTTCCTATACCATTCATCCGATTGCGATGAAACTTCGGTGAGTTGTTGTGCGCACGCCCGCGAAGGTTTATGAATTTTTTTCGATGGGGTCCTATGGGGGGTTCTTGGGGTCTTCCACATCTCCTCCTAAACCACTGGACCGATTTCAACCAAACTTGGCACAAATATTTTACGCAACGGGAGAACCAACATAGGATAGGTGTTTTTTTCGACGGGGTCCTTTGGGGTCTTCCACATCTCCTCCTAAACCTCTGGACCGATTTCAACCAAACTTGGCACAAATATTTTACGCAACGGGAGAACCAACATAGGATAGGTGTTTTTTTCGACGGGGTCCATTGGGGGGGTCCTTTGGGGTCTTTCACATCTCCTCCTAAACCACTGGACCGATTTCAACCAAACGTGGCACAAATATTTTACGCAAAGGGAGAACCAACATAGGATAGGTGTTTTTTCAATGGGGTTCTTTTGGGGGTTCTTTGGGGTCTTCCACATCTCCTCCTAAACCACTGGACCGATTTCAACCAAACTTGGCACAAATATTTTACGCAACGGGAGAACCAACATAGGATATGTGTTTTTTCGATATGATACTTCGGGGGGTCCTTTGGGGTCTTCCACATCTCCTCCTAAACCACTGGACCGATTTCAACCAAACTTGGCACAAATATTTTACGCAAAGGAAGAACCAACACAGGATAGGTGTTTTTTCGATGGGGTCCTTTGGGGGGTCCTTTGGGGTCTTCAACATCTTCTCCTAAACCACTGGACCGATTTCAACCAAACTTGGCACAAATATTTTACGCAACGGGAGAACCAACATAGGATAGGTGTTTTTTCCGACGGGGTCCTTTGGGGTCTTCCACATCTTCTCCTAAACCACTGGACCGATTTCAACCAAACTTGGCACAAATATTTTACGCAAAGGGAGAACCAACAGGATAGGTGTTTTTTCGATGGGGTCCTTTGGGGTCTTCCACATCTTCTCCTAAACCACTGGACCGATTTCAACCAAACTTGGCACAAATATTTTACGCAACGGGAGAACCAACATAGGATATGTGTTTTTTCGATATGATACTTCGGGGGGTCCTTTGGGGTCTTCCACATCTCCTCCTAAACCACTGGACCGATTTCAACCAAACTTGGCACAAATATTTTACGCAAAGGGAGAACCAACATAGGATAGGTGTTTTTTCGATGGGGTTCTTTTGGGGGTTCTTTGGGGTCTTCCACATCTCCTCCTAAACCACTGGACCGATTTCAACCAAACTTGGCACAAATATTTTACGCAACGGGAGAACCAACATAGGACAGGTGTTTTTTTTCGATACGATCCTCTGGGGGGTCCTTTGGAGTCTTAAAAAACTAACTTATTAGATCTGGTTACTATGGCAACCCAATGGAATAGATTCTGTTCTAAATATATTATCGCATTAAATTGAAGACCACGCGAACGAAGTCTTTATATATTATGTATATATACAAACACTTTCTTTCTTTGAGTGGCATTGCAACGCATGCCGGGTACTCGCTAGTTTCTTATAATTAAGAACATCCTTAACCTAACATGTGATCACTTATAGTCTGACAATACCATTCAATACAAAATAATTCAATAATGATAAACATGGTTAATACACAAACAATAAAATAATCAAAGCTTAAAATATTCATTAGCTGGCAGGCGCAAAAACTTTTTTTTTTTCAAAAAAAATATTTTCAAACAAATTTTAAAATTCAAAGAAAAAATTTAAATTTATTAAAATGTTTCCTTTACATATAGAAATTATTTAAAATTTGTTTAAATTGATCAAAAACAAAAGTTGAATTAACTTCCTTACTATGAAATTATATGACCTTACCATCAGCTGATCAAAACTAGGTCAAGTTCAAAAACCTTGACCCACATACGTTATGTACCAGTTCTATCTGAAAATACATTTAATATCTGTAACAATCTGTCTTAAAACACAAAATATAATACAATAAAACATTTAAAATAACAAAATATTATTATAATAAACAAATTGACATTTAAATTATTCTAAATAAACACTTTCTGACTTTACCTTTTCAAATTCTATCAAAATTTTGTCACTGGTTGTAAATTAAAAATTTTATATATTCTTATTACACATCTCTTTCTTTAACAATCGTATTCTCCATTACTGTGGGTGATTTAAACATTTATTTATTCTCATTTACTGTACCACTTGATCTGTATACACATATAATCTTTCTCCCTATGACTCTATCAACTTTAACTAACCTGACACCCATCTCTACCAAAATATCTATCACAACACTCTCTAACCCCAACTTATCATTAAACTCAAATCGCCACCTTCTCTCGATATATAAAAAAAATACTCTCTAACCCTTTGTACTAGGATACGTGTTTCCCCCCCAAAAAAACTCATTTCCCATTATCTGGTCCCTGGATTCTACCTAAGGCGACCCCTTTCCCACTAAATCGGTCCCATCCCGTCCCAAACTATCATTATGTTGTGGACTCCTACATTACACTACCCCCTACTACAAAATTGCCATCCCCAAAAACCTCAGTCTTATTACCTTACTACAATTACAACAAAATAGCATCATTAATTATAAACATCAATATATCACTCAAAACTCTACATAGATTCTCCATTACTACTGTGTCAACATCAATACTTCTTAAAACTCTCTAATATACATTACTTCAAAATAATATTACATCTTCATCTCTACTATTTCTTTAACCTTGACTTGGACCGATCTATATGTCCCACAAAATATTCATCACTCAAAAACTATCTCTTATTAGCTTTCACAAATTATTACTTTATTTCTCATTACTTTAAATAGCGTCTGTAATACATCGAGACATTACATTAAACATTAATTACCTGGAACATTTACAACCAATATACCAGTGACATTTTATTGCTGATCAGCTGACCTCCTAACACAATGAAATCGCATCTCAAAATTGAACAAATTACATGAAAAATATATATATTTATTTATCCTTACTTCTCACCTCCTTGTTTCCCCTCTTTCTGATTCTGATACTTTATGTTAATCGCCTGCCAGTCGGCGTAATCATTTACTTAGTCTCCAAATTACACATATAATGAAAACACATATTTTTATCAAGGCTTATATCTAACCTACAACAATAAAATAACACACTTAAGATTATGGAATGAACACCTTATAGTGAATGTATGAGCAGCTAGTTATTTAAACAGAGCACAAGCATTTTTATTGGATCAAAATTTTAGTTAGCAATCTTTATGTTATAAATTTAAATTCGTGGCTCACCTGAGTCACCTCCCAACCACACACTCTATTGCAAGTTATGTAAGGCTGTGGCGCCTTTTCGCTTCTACAAAGACTGTATATTTTGGAGTAGTTTGAACTCCGTGTCTTTGCTTCGGCAGTTACATTTAAAGGTTATGAATATCAACATATTCTTGTCTATAATTAAACGCCCTTAAACGGGTCTACCACCTGGCTTTGCTGCCCCCATGCGGGCAGAGTGGTAGCCGCTGTTCCATAGTACCTGGATTTCCCCTAAATTTCACCCCCCATTTAATTTCTACTATATACCAATTTCAAGTCAGCTATGGTCAAGGGACTTGGTATGACCATAGCTGGCCGCTAGCCAAATCCACGATTAGTGCTGGTAAGGTAGTAATCGCCCGAAAAGTCGGGGAAATCTAACTTGCATTTCAATGCCTGTTTCATTCATCATTACTATGTGCGACACGAGCGTCTATCAGTGTGCAAATTGAGTTTACACAAAAAGGGTGTGTCGCACATTTTCGCCATTTGGCCTCCGATGGAGGTAACACTCTCTGTTACCCCCAACCCATTTCACTATCTACGAGAGCACAGGCCACCCCCGCAATAGCAACTTACTAACTAACTAATTAAAAGTGATAAACTAAAACTTTCGACAATTGCAGTTCCACACTCCACTGTTCTATCGCTTCATTGAGCACCAATCTACCCCCCAAAATTATCCCCACATCTTGTATTGATAACTATTTTTTATTTTATTACACATCTTTTAAAACGTTCCCATGCTCACTGATACTAAAACTTGACAATTATATTTGGTCACTTAATTCTAAAATTTATTTACATTTTAAATTTACAACTTATATTCTATTGGTCAGTACCCTTGGGCCTGAAACGGGGGTGTGTTGCGATGAAGCATCAAAAAGTACCAGCTCAGATCTACTTTGTGCAGTTACTTCCCCTTTTTGTCCAACTGTACTCCCTTATTTCCCTCATTTCTTCCAACCCGTCGTCTGAGCTGGGGCTTAATCATGCGTCTCCGCAAAACTCTTCGTTTCGGTTTAAGCAAAACTACTGTCAATGGCTCACCTTGAAATTGTTTGCCACTGACACTGAAAAATTTGTTAAATTGTACGCACTGCCCTGTATTTAGGTGTAGCCTCCTTTATGTACAACACTCTAAGGCAGTGCAGGCACGTGACAGGTACATCAAGATTGTTGCACCTAGAGTGTATTAATGATAATAATGCGTCACGTACCTTTTGGGGTCCCCCTCCCCGTTCAGATGTGTAGTTCTACTTTATACCAATTTTGGAGGAGCCGGACCATCGTTGTTTTCACCGCCCGAAGGAAGATCCGCCAACCATGGCCCGCCTCCAAGTTCCGAATTCCACGGCCAGGACTGGTAAGATCGTGACCGCCCAAAAATGGGGGAGGATCCCTTCTAAAAACATATAGAAAAAACAATTAAATTACATTCATACACTTAATCATTGATAAAAATCCTCATGCTGACCAAAATAATTTCAAATTTGTAGCGTTGTGCGTTCCAACTATCTCCCTCATTTCTATATTCTGTAACACATATGAATTCTTCATTTTTACCTCTATTATCTCGTACGGCCCCTCATAGAGTAAGAAAAATTTCTTGATCTCCTTATCTTGAGCACTCGACAAATCGTGGCGTCGCACCAATACCAGCTGTCCAACCTTGTACTGCGTCCACTTACCTTTCATATCATGCCTCTGTTTTCTCTTCTCCCCTTTGGTCAATAACCTTTCATTCGCTAGCCTAAGTTTTACCTCGCGGCCAATAGTGTTGGTTTCTGTTGGATACTCAATTAGTTGCTCCAAAATTCTCTGCGGACGCGTCCCTCTTACTAACTCATAAGGTGTGAACCCTGTCGACTCGTGGGTGGTGCAATTAAGCCAATTTTCAATCTTCTGAACATAGAGTGGCCACTCGCTGTGTTTGGCGTGGCAGTATGTTCGGAAAATTCTTCCCAGCTCCCTCATGACTCGCTCCGCCTGATTGGACTGCGGATGATACACTGCGGTGTGCTTGGGGATGATACCTTCCCATCCGAGAGTCTGGCGCCATCTCCCGCTGATGAACTGCGGCCCATGGTCGGATAATATCACCTTCGGCTTTCCCACGTTGATCATGTAGTCGCGTGTTATCTTCTCACTCAGCACCTTACTTGTCGCTCGCTTCACGCTATATAACCTTACATACTTGGAAAAAGTGTCAAGTACAACAAAAATATGCATCACTCTGCCCCTACCCTTTGGCAATGGGCCGTACAAATCTACAGCTACTAAATCAAATGGTTTTTCTAGTTTAATGTAATTTAGTTCTCCTTCTAACCTATAATTCACAACTTTAGATTTCTGACATAGCTCGCAAACTCTAAGTATTTTTCAGACGCGTTTCTCCATATTTTTAAATAGACAAGATTCCTTTAACACATTCACACACTTCCGTGCCCCAAAATGCCCGTATCTAAGGTGACAGTCCCACACTATTTTCTCTATCAACCCTTCAGGTATAACTAACCTCCAATCCCTCTCTCTCCCCTCTACTTTTTTAAACAAACTCCCTTTAAACACTTGAAAATATTGTTTATAACCAAACTCATCTACATCTGATTCTACACTAGTAATTATCTTATTTAATTTACTATCAGCTCTTTGCATTACATTTATATCCTTCAATTCTTCCCCAAAAAGTTTATCTTCCCGGGATAGTCTATAAATCTCTATTTCTTTAATATCTCTACCCGTTCTATTTCTGTCTGTGTCTACTCGTGATAGTGTGTCTGGCACCCTGTTCTCTACACCCTTAATATATTCCCAAGAAAAATTATACTCTTGAAGAGCTAACACCCACCTGGTTATCCGGCTGTGTGTGAGTTTACAAGTATTCAAGAACGATAGCGCTTTATGGTCCGTCCTGATGATGGTTTTGTTACCCAGCAGATACGTACGGAACTTCTTCACGGCGAACACTATACTGAGGAGCTCCTTCTCGGTGGTAGTATAGTTACGCTCTGCGGCTAGCAACGTCCGGCTGGCGAAGGCAGTGGTTTTGTGTTCTTTCGCCTCATCCTCTTGGTACAGTTCCGCTCCAAGTGCTATATTGCTGGCATCTGTCTGTAAGTAAAATTTATCATTAAAATTCGGGTGGTTCATTAAAATCATATCAGCGAACTTATTTTTGATTTCGTTGAACGCTGCTCTTTCGTTATCTCCCCACCTCCATTGTTTGTTCTTTTGCAGCACTGCGCTGAGTCGGGCCGTCGTCTGGGCGTAGTTCCGCTGGAACTTCCTGTAAAAATTACAGAGACCAAGAAAACTTTGCAATTGTTTTATATTTTTAGGCTCCGGGAACGTCAGGATGGATTCTATTTTGTCGGGATTAGCGCGCATTCCTGTGGGTGTTATGATGAAACCCAAAAAATGTATCTCCGTTTGCAAAAATTTTGATTTGTCCCAATTCACCGTCAAACCTCCCTGGTATAATTTCTCCAATACATATTCTAGGTGTTCTACATGCTCTTCAAATGTTCTAGAAGCTATCAGAATATCATCAACATATATGGTTAAAAAATCTAAACTATGAGATTGCAAAATTTCGTCAAGACACTTGATAAAACTGGCTACACTGGTGTTCAATCCAAACAGTAATCTTTTGAATTGATAATTTTTTCCATTGAATAAGAAGGCTGTATATTTTCTACTATTCGCTGCCAACGGAACTTGCCAATACCCGGCGGTTAGGTCTAAAGAGGTCATATATTGTACGCCGCTGAACTTCTGAAAAATTTCTTCTATCGCTTCAGGTGACTCCCTGTCTGGAATGATTATTTGATTGATTTTGCGGGCATCTAAACACAACCTGACTCGACCATCTTTTTTAATCACTACTACCAAGGGGTTAGAATATGGTGATACCGATCACTCAATTATATCTCCCTCTAACATTTTCTCTAACTCAATCTGAACCGCTCTTCTCTTCGCATATGGCACCGGATAACTTCTTTGCACATAGGGTGCGTGTTCCCTTACCTTCAACTCGCATTCATAGTTTCTTGCCCTCCCTGGTATATCGGCAAACACTTCTCTAAAATTCTCTACTACCCGCCACAACGATTCACGTTGAGAACTCCCTATTACGCCACCCTCACTACAAAATTTAAGTGCTCTCTCATTCCATAAGTGGTCTACATTCTCCACGCATTCTATTTTACTCTCACTACATACATTCACACTAACTCCCATTTCTTGTTTATTACCCCGATTATGTATCACCCTGACCCCCGAAATTCTTACCGCATCTACCACCCTCTCAAAATTAATACGGACTGGTTCCCCTTCACTATTTAATTCTAACACCCGTTTATAAAAATCAATCACCGCTTTATGTTTAATCAGAAAATCATTTCCCAATATAACCTCAAGATTTAATCCCCATACGACTAGAAATGTATTATCGTATCCTACCCCATTAATTATCATATTTAAATGTACTTGTTTGGTGACTCTTTTACTCCGAACTCCCGTAATACCTACAATCGTCACCCCCGCTACTGGCAAAGATGGAATATTTTTATTTACTTCTTTTAACTCATCTAATACGTGTTCAGAAATAACAGAGATTTCGCTACCTGTATCTATTAAAGTTTTAATCTCCTTACCTTCTATGTTGATTTTCACCTCAGTCAGTCCATTCTCCCGTCTCCCTGCTTCGAAATCTTCCTCCTCCAATAATTCCTCAGATAAATCCGTTATAACAACGTTGTTTCGATATCTGTCATCCATTTGGACCCCAGAAACTTCCGGCGACAACGGTCGGGTCCGGTGTTCCATTGTCTCTCTTAGTTTCCCGCAGACGTGCTCGCCACTGCTGTGTTGTATCCTCTTCCCCGCTGGTTTCCTTGCTGTTCATGAGCGTTGCCTCTCGGCGCTCCTCCTTGGTCCTCTCCCCTTCGTTGGTATGCCTGGTGGTTCTGCGTGGGTTGTTGTCCCTGTCGCTGACCCGGTCTCTCCCTCCTGCATCTAAAACAAAAATTTTGTGTCGCATAATTCTCCTGTGAGCATGCCGGACAAGTCCACTTTGGTCCTCGATTATTTTGTTCTCGTCTGGGGTATGCCGGTCCATTTGTAGGTCCTCTCGGCGGTCCCTGATTACCTCCATTATTTCCATTCTGCTGGTTCTGACGCCGACTCAGTTCTTGGTCCCGGATATTCTGAAACACATCTAAAATGTTTTCTAGTTCGCTGATATTAGCTACCTCCCGCGTCATTAGTGTTATTTGTACTTCTCTTGGCAAATGCTTACTGATAATGCCTCACGAAGGATCTAAATGGCAATGGCGGTTCTAAGTACTTCGCCTCATTAAATATTCTCATCACATACCCTGTTATATTATTATTGGGCCCCCCAAAATTCTCGGTTCCCATAATTCTGCTTGGTAATACTTCTTGGTCTTCTTCAGACCAATATTTCTTTCTAAATGCGGACTCAAAACTTTCAAAACACCCCCATTCCGTTTTGTGTACCTCGGCCCATATCTCCGAACTACCCTTGAAACATTTTAGAATTTTCAATAATTGTACCTCCCAGCTATTAGTATTGAATTTATTGAACTCTCTCACTCTACTTATGAACTGCATAGGATGCACTCTTTTATTATCACAACTAAATGTTTCTAACTCAACTTCACTGCTTACGTCACGAGTCATAATTACTCGCTCGGTAACAGTGTTTACTTGTTGGCTGATGGCCATGCTCAATTCATTTTTGACATTCATGATATTTTTCTCAACGTTCATTAATTTAAGGTTACCATCAGATTCAAGGTCACTTATTGTATTGTGTATTGTCTTAAATTTGATCTTACAATTGTTTTCTATTTCACTTATTTTAAGGTTATTATTTTCAATCTTATTCATAGCATAACTAACCTTACATTCAGTATTGGTGTTACATTCACTTATTTGTTTCTCAACAATTGTATTTATTACGCTATATTGTTCCGTGATCTGTTTCTCTACTTTATTAGTTATATCATTGGTTATATCAGAAACACGGCACTCTAATTGCTCATTTATGGACTCTGGCAATTGTGATTTCATACTTTCACAACGTTCATCAATATGTTTATCTAGTACACGACTCAAATTATCAAATTGTATACTAATACTTTGCTGAAACTGAATATTCTGCTCTTTAATTTCTTTAAATATAGTCTCATTTTTAATATTTTGCTGACGCAAAGTTATTTCGTTACTATCAAAACGTTTATTCAATACATTGAAATCGCTTTTTTTACCATGTTTTCAGACATAGTTTGTATTAGATTGAATATATCATTCATTGATAATTCTTTCGCTTTATTTGATTTGATTAATACCGGGGTAGATTTTGCTTCTGCGTGATCGACTATAATTGACCCAGTTAGGTCATCGTTAACTATTGATTGCACGCTCAACTCAGCTGTTGGCCTTGACTGACTGACTTCGCTCACACTTGGTGACGGGTTCATCGAACCCAGGCCACTCTCACTCATAACTGAATCTACTACACTGCTTTTTTCTGTGTTCTCAGACATTTTTCTTTGATCTATTTTTTCTTACGTAACAACTACCAATGATTAGTCTTTTTTCAAAACTGATATTTCAACATTTATATCAATACAATTTTGCTTTCGCAACCGTACTTCATTCAATGTACTGTCAAATGTAGGCCGGTGTAATACAACCTTTTTTGTTATATTACATCCTGGCTTCACGGCACCAATTGTAACTTTATTTCTTTTGGTGTTTTATTAATTAACTATATTGAAACTTCCACTTATCTTTAATCTTCGATCTCGCCGGATCGCATAGTGGGGACGAACCCAATTCGTTCGACGAACTTGACAGTACATAAAACGAAATAAGGTTTTTGAAAGAATTTAACTCTCAATATTTACCATTTGAAAAATAGTAGTTTTTAATTTTTACTGTTGTTGAGCATCTTACATGTATAAAATCAAAAAAAAATTGTTATTCTCTACTCTGTTTTTTAAACTTGGAATGACAGACTTATATCTAGATGAAAATTGATACAAAACATAATTACCTTACCTTCTACATAACACACATACAAAAACACAAACATCAACAGCCCAGCCTGCCTTTCTCACATATATTAATTTTAATTTATTAAAAACCCCATACCATTTTAATCCCCACAGCCCTTACACTTTTATTAGAATGAATAAGCCCCGGGAACGTGGTCTTCGTGCACACCCATTGTTCTTTTAAATTTCTTGTTTTCCTAATGTCCGAAAAGTATCTGATTCGGTTTTACATTTTTTACTGACCGCGGTCACATAACTTTTCACTGTTATAGCACTTTATTACTGGTAAAAATAGAAAATTTTGTAGAGAGCCTACTTGGCCCTGTGTGTCGGCCGACACGTATAGAGTAAGACTGGGAAGCGTTCTTTGTTGAGCGGCAGGAAGTTACTGTTCATAGCTAAAGGATTTCGTCGCCGTTCATAGCTGATTTGCTGTAGCTTATGAGCTATGACCATGATACATAATGTGTTTTTTCCTAGTGTGTGCCGATGATATTAGGCATTGCCATTCTGACGTCACTAACAGTAGGCGGTCCTTAGCGCTTCGTATCCGGCCTCAGGGTAAAGGAGACTGCAACAATTCCGCTCTAGGCCATTTTGTGTTTTCTGAAAGGAGCGTCACTCCAGCGCGCATACCTGATCATTGCGTGCGTGCACCATCACATTCACGCACAGTTCTGAGAAATCGAGGGTGGTACAAATTCCTTGCCTGGTTTCGCAACCGACTATTACGCTGCTGCTTTGTTTCAACACTGTTTTCTCCACGTGGTCCGTTACAATGGAATTAACGTTTGCACAATATTTTTTAAGTCCCGAAAAATAAAATTTAAAAATACAATACAAATACCCCAGAAATTCAATAAATAAAATTCCCCAATTTTGACACGTTACAAATGGTTTCGTTAGCTTTTCTCAGTCTCTCATTAGTGTCCGCTATTTCTTGCTTCCTTTCCTCATCGATTTTGTCCATCTTCTGGTTAATTGTATCAATTACCTATTCAATCCTACCATTAATTCTTCTTAAATTCTCTTCATTCATTTGTCTGAACTCTTCTTTCATTTGGTTATTATTTTCGCTTATAGTTTGCCTTAAGGTTTCATTAGTACTTTCCTTAATACTGTCGATTTTCTCATTTATCCGTTTTAAATTCTCATTAGTGTCTTCTCTGTTTTGGTAAAATCTCTCCTCCATCTGTTTTATTAAATTTTCACTCATTTTCTCATTTTGTACCCTCGAGTTCTCGTTAATCTCTTCCTTCATACCATCTATTTTCTCATTGGTTTGTCTGTTGTCTTCCTTGATGCTATCAATTTTCTCATTTGTTTGTCTGTTATCTTCCTTGCTCTCAAATTTTTCATTAATTTGCTTTAAATCTTCCTGCTGCTTCTTTAAATTGTCATTCGTTTCTTCCTTATTTCTGTCCAATTTCTCGTTTATTTGTTTTATCAAACTTTCGTTATTTTGCCTACTTTGTTCGGCCATTACTTCCATTATTTTTTGCCAATTTGGTTCTCCTCTATCTTCCTTTCTTGCTACTGTCTCCACATCCTCCACCGACGTTACTTCCTTCTCTTCTACTCTTAACTTTTTTCTTGGCCTCCTTCATCCGTTTCAGTGACGACGCCCTTTTATGCATTATGCATTCTTATTGTTTTTTAGAACCTATAGCAGTCGGCAGCTAAAAATTATGAAATTAATTTGCTTGTTTTTATTTCTTCACCTATTACTTCCCTAATTAAAGCCTCACTAGTTGGTGTGGCAATTTATAATACTGCTCTGTAGCTTCCGTGTTAATTTGCCACACGTCGGATGCGTCTATTTATTACCCTACTCGTGTATACTATTTTCAATCCACCTTGGATAATAATTCGCCCGTGTTATTTTATAATGTTAAGTTGCAACAAAGATTGATTGTTTGTCAATGAAGAAAACTTTTGCTCTAATTGTATCAGTTGTCCAGTGGTTATTTATTTTTGCGTGTTTGTGTGAAGTGATTTAATATATAATTTTTATGACTGAATTATTCTGCCTCGTTTAATAATTAGAATTGGTTTATTTTAATTCGTCAGTTAATATGTTCGAAATTAATTTGAATGTAGCGGTCGACTTGTTCCACACAATTCTCAACGTGCACTTTTGATATTAGGCTTAACCCAATTCGTTGAGGTTAATCTTGGTTTTGTAGTTTATATGGTTCCAACAACTCCTCGACGTCTTCTTGATCTTCGTAAGTATAAAATAAATATTGATTATATCTTACCTTCAAGAAATAAGAACGCATGGATATGATTTATTAACATTATCGTTTAATCGTTGCAATTTTAATTCAAGTTGAGGGAATTTTGCATGTGATATACACGCTAGTAACAATCGATATGTACCTCAGGGTCGAATAGCAAAACATGTGCTAAACATATAATGTGGGAATTCCTTTTGGCTGCTACGAAAGGTTCCATTACATAATAAACAACAATATAGAGTACATTACAAATAATTCTAATGCTTATAATCTAATATGAGAGTTATAAAAAGTATTCAGACCAACAAAATGTCTGGATATTCAGTCTGCTACATGCAGAGCATGCTGGTCTTAGAATAACGTCACCATCATGGCCGCCTTGCTCGTCTTTGATAATGCAGGAATTTTTTGTACCAATATATTTTAAATAAATGTGTTCCTTATACTCACTGATTCTTATATAATGTGTTTCACTTTATGAAATGTCCACTAGTGATTATTTGTGGTGTGAGTTATTGATGTGACCAGTGATTGTTCGATTTGGATTAATAATTTTGTCTATTAGAATAATGGTGTTATACTTTACTTATACGTGGAAATTAACTGTGTGTCTTCTTGTTAATCGTTGATTTTTCTTACTGGTGTTCGTTCTTTTCGATTATGTGAATCTATTCATAATTTCGGTATCTTCTATTGTGGTTATATTTTTTCTTCCAAATCGGTTCCTTGCTGTTATAATTTAGTTACATATTCATTCTGTGAGCACTATTCAACTGTCTTCAACCATAATTAACAATCAAGTATGTTCTTTTTGTCATCGAACTGACCAAAATTTCTTAAATTCTGATTGGCTCCTTATGAACAGTTCAAGGGTTATATGACCAATACCCCTTAATCACTTTATATTTTACAATTTTCCTTTAGCTTATTATTTTATCGTCATTTACTAATGGTTCATACAATGTTTATATAGTTATTAATTATAAAATTACAAATAATTTGGTACTAAACATGTCTTGGTTTAGTCCTGTAAAATCTTAGTATTTAGTGAATTTTCTAGATATCTGATGAAACAATTTATAATGGTTGATGGTAGTTGTACTTTGACCCTTTGAGATACATTAATTTAAATTAATTAGTTAATAACATGAAACTCTTATAATATATAACAAAACTCTTAATAATACTACTTAGTTTAACAATTTTAATTTATTCACACTGTTCAACAATTGTCTGTATGATAAATCATTTATCCCTACTGTTAATAATAACTAAACACTTCTTTATAAATAATAGTACACTATTAAACTATATTTTGTGTAACTATTATTATTATGCCACCTTTTCAATGTTTATCACCACCTTTATCACTGTAAGGGGTTGTGCCCTTTCTCTCTTTAGTTTCATATAATTTGATTCAATACAATTTTATGTATTAAAGTTAATACAATTTTACTTTTGAATTTGTACTCTTTATGGGGTCTGTTTAGGTTACTCATTGCAAGTTATTTAGGCCTACTAGGTATCTTTATTTTAAATTTGGTGTGTTTACTGCCCTATTCTACTGGGTAATGTCTGGGTGTGTCTTGATAGTATTAATTAAGTCAAAGGTTGATGTTGTTGAGTCATAATTGGTTCCTTGCTGATCTTCAAAATTGAATATTTTCTGTTAACTAATTACTGCATTGTCTTGAGTTCCATCCCTGGATAAGGTTTCACTATTGTCATTATAATTAACTTTTACAGTGTTCTGTTTCATTACACTGTTAAGAAACATTTCCATGGTTAATGAAATAAAAACAGTGGGTATCATAAAACAAAACAAAGTGAAAATATTGTTGAACATTAAATGTAACCTTAATTTGCAAATTGATACTTTTTTTTATGTTATTAGCTGGGTATAAATATGCTGTTGGTTGGGCATAATTAACTATGGTAATTGTATGTAAGCCTGTATTTCTATTGGTTGGTTGTACAAGATTATCGGTACAGTAGTACTATTGAATTTTGTAATTTATTTCATCATTTTTAAGTCAGGCATTTTATTACACTGTACACAGGTGTTGTAGACGTAATAATGTTGTTCCTGTGGCAGATGTGAAGAAGGTATCTCACCATCATTGTTCTGATATGATGTTGTAGTAGAGTTTAGAGATGTTCTTCAATTTCTGTTGGTCTGCATCAAGCTTAGGGTAGCAGAGTAGTTGTTTTTTGTCCATAGGGGAGTATGGCCAATAACATAACTTGCATTCATAGGTCTGGTATATGCCAATCTTCTTTAAATGAGCTGGTAGGCAGTCATAGGCACTGTTTCAGTCTAAAATTTGCTACTGCATCCTTCTTGGTGTTGGTCTTGTATACAGTTCAGCTGTTACGCATGTCTCTCCAGTTCTTGGTAGCAACCAATTTGTCAGATTCTTCTTTGTACTTTTCTATTACTTTATGGTTCAAGAGTTTTTTTTTTTTTGGAGTTGATTTGTAGTGGTGTATCTTTTTTACTTATTATAGTGTGTTTTTCCAAAGTTTTTTGTCTGCCTTCGTGTTCCCTTCTAGTCCAACATGAGATGAAACCCGCTGAAATACAACAGTTTTATAGACCCTGAAGCTGTTTTAGGGCCCGTTTTATGTCATATATCTTCTTTGATTTTGGCTTCCTGTTGGAACAAACTGCTAGTATGGTTGCTTTTGAATCTACTATGAATACAGCTTCGTCAAATGATTTGGGTCTATAAAGAAGTTGGTGTTGAGCCAGAAAGACAGCCTCTATTTCTCCATCAAAGTTTGAATTGTTTACACCTACAGGATCATATTGTCGAAAACATGTACATTGTACTTCTGCTCCTGCTGTGTTTGTTTTGTCTACTTCTGATCCATCAGTGTACACTCTTAGAGAGTCTTTTGTTCGTAGTCTTCCAAAGGATTAACAAACTTATGTTGTATGCAAGACATTTCATAGAAGACAACCATAAGTTTGTTAATCCTTTGGAAGACTACGAAATTGTAAAAGTAGTAAATAACACAGTTCAAAGGAAGCTTAGGGAGGAGTTAGAAATATTGAAAGAAAGAGAAAAACGGTTAGACAATTTAATTAATACTAAAATTAAATTTGATAATGAAGAAATATTTTATAACATAATTAAGAAGTAAATGCTAGAGGACAGTTAGATAAGATTAAGAATTAAATTGCATAGGACTAATTGGATGTCTTTAAACTAAGGGTGTGTGACTGGCCCACAAGTGTGAATGAGAAAGACGGTTAGGTTTAAAAGGAATGTACACACACACACACACACAACACTGGACACACAAGGAATTTGCTAGAAAAATATGTAACTGGCCAGATGGAGGTGACAGGGCTCAGAGGGTGGGGAAGGGACATTTGAATTATAGCTTGTTGTGTGTGAGCAGGGTGGGGTGGTGGGGTGAAGGGTTTGTTTTCATGCTGTTTGTTCAGTTCCGATCTGACGATGAGCTGTGAAGCTTGAAAGCGCTAATCGGAATAATTTTTATATAGTGGTGTGCAACAGTGATAATTCTGCTTGTTATTTCACTTTTGTTTGTAAATGTAGATAAATACAATTACAATATTATTATTAATACTATTATTATTATTTGATTTACGTTGGAAACAATAAACGTATAATTCTTTTTTAAGCCAGCTGACTAGGCACACACACACACACACACACACACATGCATATTGTAACGCAACAGAAATGCTGGCATCCATGTTACATAAAAATTAGGTTAACAGAATAATAAACAAGTCAATATCTAACCCCATGATAAAACAAAAATCTAATAATTACATTTATAATTATAGATAAAGATAAATAAGGATGCAAGGTAGAATTAACGAGAATAAACAAACCTGTAAGTTAGATAATAGTTAAAGATCTATGTTCAGTGAAAAGTAAACAAACATGAGACAATAATTTACTTTATAGCAATAGCAAGTAAGGATTTTGAGTTAAATGATATTATTTTGTGACAACAAATGTTATGATAAAGTTTATGTTATGTTATACCAATTATGTGTTGAGTTAATGAAAGGTAATGAAACAAGATGTATTATTCAATTACTGTTGTAGAATGAAGTGTGAAGCAGCTAGTTAGTGTTAATAGATTTGAATTTTCTTATATGTGATCCATAGGTCAAGATAAAATTGTCATTAGATATGGAAAAAATAATTGTTTATGTAAATGTTAATAGTTAAGATTTGATTATATGTATGAATTTATGTAAAAGGGCTATAGATGTTTACCAGTTATAAACACAGGTAGATCCGTTTACAATAAAAGGCCTAACAGCCAAAACCACTATATAACCACTCATAACATAAAGGTTAGGTACATAAATTAATAATAATTAATGAATACGGTTTGAAGAGCTAGAAAAAAACATTAAATTAATAATGATATATAATAAACCATATCAATTTATACAAATTATGATAATGCCATAATGCCATGATATCGATTGATAACGTTTAATATCGAAAAGGTAGTAAATATAAAAGAAACAGGCTCATATCAAAAAACCAGCAGAATATGTGTAGAAAATAATAAACCAACTATCGGTAAAGTTATATTCCGATATGATAGCAAATTGATAAGGAATAGACAAAAAATATATGAAATAAACACTATATACAAAACATGTGGAAGGAAGAAAAATCATGTGTTGCTATGGACTACAGGAAATGAAGCAGTTGTTGATTTTCAATTATTGCTTTTTATGATCTGAATGTGATGAGATTAAAAATCTAGTAACTATCTCATATAATCGGAATATTCTAAAATATTTGACACAATTATAATAAACAAAATACTAAAGATAATATTCTTGAATTTTGCCAGTACAGTTTAACCAAACAAGATTATAGTATGAAATCACAATAGAAAATAAATAACTGGGTTCTACAAGGAAGGACTTGAATTGTCCCATATCCGAAAGGAATTGATGATATATTAAACCAAATAGAAAGAGTTAACTGTGTCACAACTAATAATATACACTACACAAGAACTTATAACCTTTAAAATACACCAAACATCACTAATTGCTTCAACCGAGAGAAGAACGTATTTGGATACAGGAATTGCAGAAGGAGCATCAATCGGGCTGTAAATCAATCCAGAGAGCTATATTTCCGAGGTGGACAGGACAAGAATTCCATTTTATTAAACCGAAGAAAGAATATCGTATGGCAGAATCATCCAGAACAGTAAATTTATCAGTCAACCGCCTACCAGATTCGCTTCGTTATAGTCTGGTAAATTATCATTTGTATAAATCATATTAACTACACAACACTTCAAATTTGTAAATCTTGCATTCTTATCTATGTATTTTTAATCTTCCCCACAGTTACAAGAACCTTCACACCCTGAATTAAGTTAATTACAAATTAAAACACACTATATAACTGAATCTAAATAAAGGATTGGACTAATCAATAATCGATTCACGCAATCTATAGCCCAAGTGTATGTCAGTTAGAACATATCTTATTCAATGTTAAAGAAGTAAACAAATAAAGAACCTTTATATAGTTCTTCGTATTGTTTAAATTAGCAGCCATCCTTACTTTTCTTTTATAAAATTGCTAAACTGCTATAATTGTTTTTATTATTTAGACAAAGCTTTTCGTCATTACTGACATCTTCAGGTCTTAAAAAACGACGTCTTCAGGTCATTACTGACATCTTCAGGTCTAATTTTTTAAGACCTGAAGATGTCAGTAATGACGAAAAGCTTTGTCTAAATAATAAAAACAATTATAGCACTTTATATAGTTGCAAAATCTTGTCATTTGGAGTATGATTTAATGAGTTTGGAATAAAAAAGTAACTGACTAAGTATAGAATAATTGGTTAACATAAACAGTGAAATAACCTCTAAGTTTCGTTGCTCCGGTACTACAGCGCTTATAGCGGAATTCTCCGACACCAAAGAGAGAGCGTAAAAATACAAAATTATACATAATTCTCTTCAAGGTATAATAGGGTTGAACGAAATTACAGAATAACACATTAATTATTTAAGTTACAAGTACACTAACACTGATATTTTTTAGAGAGCTAAGTTAATATTAATTAATTACATCAATATATCCCACAACTCCAAATATCTCAGATATTTAAATAATTAAGTAAATTAAACGACCTAAGAGAGTAAAGACAGGGGAACATACCCGTTCATAGCAACGAATAGGCTTACATTGTGTGAAAATAACGAGACGCTCGTACTCGTCCCATTACAAATTAACGAACTAAACAGTGGGGACTTGAACCGTACGTACTCGTCTTATTACAAATTGACGAACCCAACAGTGGGGCTTAACCCGGTAATACCTATCACATTACAAATTGACGCCGGCAACGTTGGGGCGGAAAGAACAAGAATCCCGCGACCGTAAGAGACAACGTAAGAGCCAAGCGTCATATTACAAATTGGCGCTCAACCAGTGTAGGGCTTAAGTTAAGTAACGATAACTATATTAATATTACTTAACCAGAGCAGGCAACTGTGGGAGAATAAACATGCATACCAGAGGTAGATCAAAGAGGAGGGCAGAAGAAATGGAGAAGGAAGTGGGTGAACAAGAACAGGAAATAGAAATAATAACAGATAGTGAAATGGAACAACAGACAGACGAAATAACGGAAACTGAAATAATTGCGGACAAGGAAAAGGAAGTAATTGAAGAAGATGCCCAAGGGGATCAACCAAATAAGCCCTACCAAAAGGAAGACTTGAGTATACAGGAGATGTTTAAACTGCTGTTGGAAAAATTCGATAAAACAAATGAGGAAATTAAGGAAAATAAGGAAAACTCAAAAGAACAATTTAGGAAACAGGAGGAAAGCTCAAGGAAAACAAATGAGGAAAATAAGGAAAACTCAAAGAGACTGGAGGAAAAATTAGATAAAACAAATGAGGAAATTAAGGAAACCTCAAAACAAATGAACGAAAGATTAAACCAAATTCACGAAAGGTTAGATAGGAATGATGAGGGTGTAAAACAAATGAAGGAAGACATCTTACAAATACATGAAGAAAATTTAAGGCAAATTAATGAAAAAATTGAAAATCTTCATGTGACAATTAACCAGAAGGTGGACCAAAATAATGAGGAAAGAAAATTAGAAATAGCCAAAACAAATGAAGGGTTAGAAACAACTAACGAAACAATAGTACAGGTTCGTGAAGAACTACAAAATAAAATTAATGACATAAAAATTGAGAGCAAAACAATGGTCGAAGGAATCCAACAGGAAACTGTCGGAAAATATGAGCAAATTAAAAACGAAGTACATCAGGTACGGGAAGAAAATAAGGAAGGTATTATGCAAATACAGACAGACATGGGCGAACGACTCGAAAGAGTCTATGGCAATTTAAACAGTATGGAAGGTCAAATTAATACCAGTAAAAATAAAATAGAGGAAATTAGTAGACGTGAATTACAATTAAAAGAAGAAGTAGATTCATGGCGGGATAGGACATGCCAACATAGTCATACAAATAACCACGAGAACCGGGAGTCGATTAATTTTCGTAATTACAAGCACAATCCGATGGAATTTTTAAAGAGATTGGAAGAGGTGATCGCAAGAAATAGAGAAAATCGCAGGAGTATTATACGCAGTATGATTGATGAAACATTTAAAGATACCTATGATAATTGGTGGACAGCAGTGCGCCCGGATATACTGGAGATGACTGAGTTCAAAAAACAATTTAAAGAGAAATATTGGTCTGAATCGACCCAGAACATGATTAGGAATAATTTGAGTAACGGTAGATACGAAACAAACATAGGCCAGTCTCCTACTTCATACTTTCTAGGAAAAGTATGTATGGCACGGAACTTAGAGCCCAGAATTCCCGAAGAATGTTTGGTGATACAACTATCTTACCATTACGAGGAAGGGATAAAAAATGCACGTATGTGTAGTCAAATCAAAACGATTCCAGCCATGGCCAAATTCCTGGAGAATTATGAGCACGAGAACCAATACCAAAGAAATATGATGTTAAATTATAAATATCAGAAGTATAATAATAACGCGCCACCAACCAATTCTCATAATAATGATCACAATCGACCTGCGCAGAACGTTAATGCCAATAGGACCCAAAATGAGCACGCGAATAATAATTCCAGGAACTATAATTATCGTGGCAATAATACTTATAATTACCGCGATAGTCGCTATAATAGAGGATGGGGACAGATGACCCAATAATTATAGGCATAACGTTAATTATATCTACTCCAGGCCTCAAGGTAATCAGCGACGGTATTACCCAAGGAGTCACCGATATGACAATCATTATGACCAGTCCCGGCGTGAAGACAACTATCCACCTGAAGGAAATTATAGGATAGCGGAACCTAATAAGGAGGATCGCACCGAAACTACTAAATCAACATAATAATCCAAATGAAAATAGAGAAGAGGGGTTAAGCCCTCATTTAAACTAATAGGGGCAGTGAAAAATAATGAATACCCTTCACTGAACCGTAATCTTGGGGAACGACTTGTAAACAAAATTAAGAGTAATCATACCATAACTATAATTAATAACCACTATTTAAAGAATATCAGAGAAGATTTATTGGAAGAGGATAAGAAACATGTAAACAGTAATAGTAATAATGAAATCATATATGTAACAGCAAAATTCTAAAAGACAGTAAGACCAACTTACAAAAATTATTTGAAATAACTATTATATATAAAACGAATTTAGTAAGAAAAAAAAAATTACTAAATCCAAAAAGAAATATTATGAATAAATTCTAAAATACAATAAGAACAACTTATTACCAGTCTTGAAGAGAAAATAATTGGAATTTAAAAAGAATTTGAATTTGAATACAACCACTAAATTCTAAAATACAATAAGAACCACTTATTATCGATTTTGAAGAAAAAACACTTGTAAATAAAAGAGAATTTGTTGAACAATAAAATAAATAGAAAAAAAAATGTCATTCAAAATGAAGTAAGTCTGAATTAAAATATAGTTATGAAGAAGGTATTAAGAAGCGTTAATAACAAACCCCAAGATTACAGAAGAAAGCTAGAATTATTACTAAACGTCTACAAAGAAATAATGTGAATAATGAAACCACAAGATTACAGAAGAAAGCGAGAATTATGACTAAATGTCTACAAAGAAATAGTGTGAATAATGAATAATGAAATCCCAAGATAAAAGGTTTTTACCTCAAATCTACCTATGCAAAATAAAGAAAGAGAAAAATCATATGACCTAAAATACATACCACATTGCTAAATGAAGGAAACAACTTCAGTAAACGATTGAATGTAACCAATGTAATATTAAAGAAAACGAGAAGGAAGGAATATTTATGAACATAACTCATTGAAATATAAACAGCCAAAATAATGGAATATGATAAGAAACATAATAGTTAAACTAAGGGCTGTATTTAGTCAGAAACACAGTTATAATGATAATCACACAATAACTATTTAGAAAATATTGAGATCAGAAAAACAAATGAAGAAGATACTTAGCATTATAATCACAACAAAAATGAAAAACAAAAATAATTACAAATGATAACTGTCAGATTTAATATCAAAGAATGTTTAAGGAAACTAAAATGGAATCACAAAGTATGGAGGATAGTAATGAAGAAATATAAAAGCAACAAAGAAAAAAAAATTGTTCCCAAATATTTATTATTAAGTAATTAAAGAGATTATTAGGAGATTATTATATTTTATAGCTGACTGTAGATGAATTCCAGCAGTACTATATTAAGGTGTGGTGTGGACAGCAGAGTATGAAGCCAAACAGTGCCTCTCTGAACTGTACCAACGCACATATTAGGGATTGTTAGGGAAATTAAATATTTAAGGAATATTAGAATAGTTGCAAGAATGACCTCAGTTTCCAAAAGAGTAGGACGAAGAAAACAGAAAGAAATTAGATGACAGAAGAATAATTGAGAAATACAGTGATTACAGTAATTATAAGTAGAAGAGATGTGAACCTAAAGTATCATTGAATATTGTAGCCAACTATCAACAAATACTGTTTACAGAAATTAAAAATGATCAAGAATGTTAATTAAAATGATGAAATGTTATTAAATAAAGAATTATTAATACTAGTCTAATGAAGTTACATTGAGAATCCCATTGTCAACCATTAATATTGAGATGAAGAAAAGGCATGTGAAAAAGACAAGTTTATTTGACCTAAACTTCATTCAGGTAAACTAAACTTTTTTAGGAGGGGGAGCATATGTAACGCAACAGAAATGCTGGCATCCATGTTACATAAAAATTAGGTTAACAGAATAATAAACAAGTCAATATCTAACCCCATGATAAAACAAAAATCTAATAATTACATTTATAATTATAGATAAAGATAAATAAGGATGCAAGGTAGAATTAACGAGAATAAACAAACCTGTAAGTTAGATAATAGTTAAAGATCTATGTTCAGTGAAAAGTAAACAAACATGAGACAATAATTTACTTTATAGCAATAGCAAGTAAGGATTTTGAGTTAAATGATATTATTTTGTGACAACAAATGTTATGATAAAGTTTATGTTATGTTATACCAATTATGTGTTGAGTTAATGAAAGGTAATGAAACAAGATGTATTATTCAATTACTGTTGTAGAATGAAGTGTGAAGCAGCTAGTTAGTGTTAATAGATTTGAATTTTCTTATATGTGATCCATAGGTCAAGATAAAATTGTCATTAGATATGGAAAAAATAATTGTTTATGTAAATGTTAATAGTTAAGATTTGATTATATGTATGAATTTATGTAAAAGGGCTATAGATGTTTACCAGTTATAAACACAGGTAGATCCGTTTACAATAAAAGGCCTAACAGCCAAAACCACTATATAACCACTCATAACATAAAGGTTAGGTACATAAATTAATAATAATGAATACGGTTTGAAGAGCTAGAAAAAAACATTAAATTAGTAATGATATATAATAAACCATATCAATTTATACAAATTATGATAATGCCATAATGCCATGATATCGATTGATAACGTTTAATATCGATAAGGTAGTAAATATAAAAGAAACAGGCTCATATCAAAAAACCAGCAGAATATGTGTAGAAAATAATAAACCAACTATCGGTAAAGTTATATTCCGATATGATAGCAAATTGATAAGGAATAGACAAAAAATATATGAAATAAACACTATATACAAAACATGTGGAAGGAAGAAAAATCATGTGTTGCTATGGACTACAGGAAATGAAGCAGTTGTTGATTTTCAATTATTGCTTTTTATGATCTGAATGTGATGAGATTAAAAATCTAGTAACTATCTCATAATCGGTATATTCTAAAATATTTGACACAATTATAATAAACAAAATACTAAAGATAATATTCTTGAATTTTGCCAGTACAGTTTAACCAAACAAGATTATAGTATGAAATCACAATAGAAAATAAATAACTGGGTTCTACAAGGGAGGACTTGAATTGTCCCATATCCGAAAGGAATTGATGATATATTAAACCAAATAGAAAGAGTTAACTGTGTCACAACTAATAATATACACTACACAAGAACTTATAACCTTTAAAATACACCGAACATCACTAATTGCTTCAACCGAGAGAAGAACGTATTTGGATACAGGAATTGCAGAAGGAGCATCAATCGGGCTGTAAATCAATCCAGAGAGCTATATTTCCGAGGTGGACAGGACAAGAATTCCATTTTATTAAACCGAAGAAAGAATATCGTATGGCAGAATCATCCAGAACAGTAAATTTATCAGTCAACCGCCTACCAGATTCGCTTCGTTATAGTCTGGTAAATTATCATTTGTATAAATCATATTAACTACACAACACTTCAAATTTGTAAATCTTGCATTCTTATCTATGTATTTTTAATCTTCCCCACAGTTACAAGAACCTTCACACCCTGAATTAAGTTAATTACAAATTAAAACACACTATATAACTGAATCTAAATAAAGGATTGGACTAATCAATA
Organism: Magicicada septendecula; assembly: GCA_034769895.1. NCBI lineage: Eukaryota > Metazoa > Arthropoda > Insecta > Hemiptera > Cicadidae > Magicicada > Magicicada septendecula. The sequence continues at coordinate 385,755,671 of CM068370.1, read as the reverse complement.
ATCGATTCACGCAATCTATAGCCCAAGTGTATGTCAGTTAGAACATATCTTATTCAATGTTAAAGAAGTAAACAAATAAAGAACCTTTATATAGTTCTTCGTATTGTTTAAATTAGCAGCCATCCTTACTTTTCTTTTATAAAATTGCTAAACTGCTATAATTGTTTTTATTATTTAGACAAAGCTTTTCGTCATTACTGACATCTTCAGGTCTTAAAAAACGACGTCTTCAGGTCATTACTGACATCTTCAGGTCTAATTTTTTAAGACCTGAAGATGTCAGTAATGACGAAAAGCTTTGTCTAAATAATAAAAACAATTATAGCACTTTATATAGTTGCAAAATCTTGTCATTTGGAGTATGATTTAATGAGTTTGGAATAAAAAAGTAACTGACTAAGTATAGAATAATTGGTTAACATAAACAGTGAAATAACCTCTAAGTTTCGTTGCTCCGGTACTACAGCGCTTATAGCGGAATTCTCCGACACCAAAGAGAGAGCGTAAAAATACAAAATTATACATAATTCTCTTCAAGGTATAATAGGGTTGAACGAAATTACAGAATAACACATTAATTATTTAAGTTACAAGTACACTAACACTGATATTTTTTAGAGAGCTAAGTTAATATTAATTAATTACATCAATATATCCCACAACTCCAAATATCTCAGATATTTAAATAATTAAGTAAATTAAACGACCTAAGAGAGTAAAGACAGGGGAACATACCTGTTCATAGCAACGAATAGGCTTACATTGTGTGAAAATAACGAGACGCTCGTACTCGTCCCATTACAAATTAACGAACTAAACAGTGGGGACTTGAACCGTACGTACTCGTCTTATTACAAATTGACGAACCCAACAGTGGGGCTTAACCCGGTAATACCTATCACATTACAAATTGACGCCGGCAACGTTGGGGCGGAAAGAACGAGAATCCCGCGACCGTAAGAGACAACGTAAGAGCCAAGCGTCATATTACAAATTGGCGCTCAACCAGTGTAGGGCTTAAGTTAAGTAACGATAACTATATTAATATTACTTAACCAGAGCAGGCAACTGTGGGAGAATAAACATGCATACCAGAGGTAGATCAAAGAGGAGGGCAGAAGAAATGGAGAAGGAAGTGGGTGAACAAGAACAGGAAATAGAAATAATAACAGATAGTGAAATGGAACAACAGACAGACGAAATAACGGAAACTGAAATAATTGCGGACAAGGAAAAGGAAGTAATTGAAGAAGATGCCCAAGGGGATCAACCAAATAAGCCCTACCAAAAGGAAGACTTGAGTATACAGGAGATGTTTAAACTGCTGTTGGAAAAATTCGATAAAACAAATGAGGAAATTAAGGAAAATAAGGAAAACTCAAAAGAACAATTTAGGAAACAGGAGGAAAGCTCAAGGAAAACAAATGAGGAAAATAAGGAAAACTCAAAGAGACTGGAGGAAAAATTAGATAAAACAAATGAGGAAATTAAGGAAACCTCAAAACAAATGAACGAAAGATTAAACCAAATTCACGAAAGGTTAGATAGGAATGATGAGGGTGTAAAACAAATGAAGGAAGACATCTTACAAATACATGAAGAAAATTTAAGGCAAATTAATGAAAAAATTGAAAATCTTCATGTGACAATTAACCAGAAGGTGGACCAAAATAATGAGGAAAGAAAATTAGAAATAGCCAAAACAAATGAAGGGTTAGAAACAACTAACGAAACAATAGTACAGGTTCGTGAAGAACTACAAAATAAAATTAATGACATAAAAATTGAGAGCAAAACAATGGTCGAAGGAATCCAACAGGAAACTGTCGGAAAATATGAGCAAATTAAAAACGAAGTACATCAGGTACGGGAAGAAAATAAGGAAGGTATTATGCAAATACAGACAGACATGGGCGAACGACTCGAAAGAGTCTATGGCAATTTAAACAGTATGGAAGGTCAAATTAATACCAGTAAAAATAAAATAGAGGAAATTAGTAGACGTGAATTACAATTAAAAGAAGAAGTAGATTCATGGCGGGATAGGACATGCCAACATAGTCATACAAATAACCACGAGAACCGGGAGTCGATTAATTTTCGTAATTACAAGCACAATCCGATGGAATTTTTAAAGAGATTGGAAGAGGTGATCGCAAGAAATAGAGAAAATCGCAGGAGTATTATACGCAGTATGATTGATGAAACATTTAAAGATACCTATGATAATTGGTGGACAGCAGTGCGCCCGGATATACTGGAGATGACTGAGTTCAAAAAACAATTTAAAGAGAAATATTGGTCTGAATCGACCCAGAACATGATTAGGAATAATTTGAGTAACGGTAGATACGAAACAAACATAGGCCAGTCTCCTACTTCATACTTTCTAGGAAAAGTATGTATGGCACGGAACTTAGAGCCCAGAATTCCCGAAGAATGTTTGGTGATACAACTATCTTACCATTACGAGGAAGGGATAAAAAATGCACGTATGTGTAGTCAAATCAAAACGATTCCAGCCATGGCCAAATTCCTGGAGAATTATGAGCACGAGAACCAATACCAAAGAAATATGATGTTAAATTATAAATATCAGAAGTATAATAATAACGCGCCACCAACCAATTCTCATAATAATGATCACAATCGACCTGCGCAGAACGTTAATGCCAATAGGACCCAAAATGAGCACGCGAATAATAATTCCAGGAACTATAATTATCGTGGCAATAATACTTATAATTACCGCGATAGTCGCTATAATAGAGGATGGGGACAGATGACCCAATAATTATAGGCATAACGTTAATTATATCTACTCCAGGCCTCAAGGTAATCAGCGACGGTATTACCCAAGGAGTCACCGATATGACAATCATTATGACCAGTCCCGGCGTGAAGACAACTATCCACCTGAAGGAAATTATAGGATAGCGGAACCTAATAAGGAGGATCGCACCGAAACTACTAAATCAACATAATAATCCAAATGAAAATAGAGAAGAGGGGTTAAGCCCTCATTTAAACTAATAGGGGCAGTGAAAAATAATGAATACCCTTCACTGAACCGTAATCTTGGGGAACGACTTGTAAACAAAATTAAGAGTAATCATACCATAACTATAATTAATAACCACTATTTAAAGAATATCAGAGAAGATTTATTGGAAGAGGATAAGAAACATGTAAACAGTAATAGTAATAACGAAATCATATATGTAACAGCAAAATTCTAAAAGACAGTAAGACCAACTTACAAAAATTATTTGAAATAACTATTATATATAAAACGAATTTAGTAAGAAAAAAAAAATTACTAAATCCAAAAAGAAATATTATGAATAAATTCTAAAATACAATAAGAACAACTTATTACCAGTCTTGAAGAGAAAATAATTGGAATTTAAAAAGAATTTGAATTTGAATACAACCACTAAATTCTAAAATACAATAAGAACCACTTATTATCGATTTTGAAGAAAAAACACTTGTAAATAAAAGAGAATTTGTTGAACAATAAAATAAATAGAAAAAAAAATGTCATTCAAAATGAAGTAAGTCTGAATTAAAATATAGTTATGAAGAAGGTATTAAGAAGCGTTAATAACAAACCCCAAGATTACAGAAGAAAGCTAGAATTATTACTAAACGTCTACAAAGAAATAATGTGAATAATGAAACCACAAGATTACAGAAGAAAGCGAGAATTATGACTAAATGTCTACAAAGAAATAGTGTGAATAATGAATAATGAAATCCCAAGATAAAAGGTTTTTACCTCAAATCTACCTATGCAAAATAAAGAAAGAGAAAAATCATATGACCTAAAATACATACCACATTGCTAAATGAAGGAAACAACTTCAGTAAACGATTGAATGTAACCAATGTAATATTAAAGAAAACGAGAAGGAAGGAATATTTATGAACATAACTCATTGAAATATAAACAGCCAAAATAATGGAATATGATAAGAAACATAATAGTTAAACTAAGGGCTGTATTTAGTCAGAAACACAGTTATAATGATAATCACACAATAACTATTTAGAAAATATTGAGATCAGAAAAACAAATGAAGAAGATACTTAGCATTATAATCACAACAAAAATGAAAAACAAAAATAATTACAAATGATAACTGTCAGATTTAATATCAAAGAATGTTTAAGGAAACTAAAATGGAATCACAAAGTATGGAGGATAGTAATGAAGAAATATAAAAGCAACAAAGAAAAAAAAATTGTTCCCAAATATTTATTATTAAGTAATTAAAGAGATTATTAGGAGATTATTATATTTTATAGCTGACTGTAGATGAATTCCAGCAGTACTATATTAAGGTGTGGTGTGGACAGCAGAGTATGAAGCCAAACAGTGCCTCTCTGAACTGTACCAACGCACATATTAGGGATTGTTAGGGAAATTAAATATTTAAGGAATATTAGAATAGTTGCAAGAATGACCTCAGTTTCCAAAAGAGTAGGACGAAGAAAACAGAAAGAAATTAGATGACAGAAGAATAATTGAGAAATACAGTGATTACAGTAATTATAAGTAGAAGAGATGTGAACCTAAAGTATCATTGAATATTGTAGCCAACTATCAACAAATACTGTTTACAGAAATTAAAAATGATCAAGAATGTTAATTAAAATGATGAAATGTTATTAAATAAAGAATTATTAATACTAGTCTAATGAAGTTACATTGAGAATCCCATTGTCAACCATTAATATTGAGATGAAGAAAAGGCATGTGAAAAAGACAAGTTTATTTGACCTAAACTTCATTCAGGTAAACTAAACTTTTTTAGGAGGGGGAGCATATGTAACGCAACAGAAATGCTGGCATCCATGTTACATAAAAATTAGGTTAACAGAATAATAAACAAGTCAATATCTAACCCCATGATAAAACAAAAATCTAATAATTACATTTATAATTATAGATAAAGATAAATAAGGATGCAAGGTAGAATTAACGAGAATAAACAAACCTGTAAGTTAGATAATAGTTAAAGATCTATGTTCAGTGAAAAGTAAACAAACATGAGACAATAATTTACTTTATAGCAATAGCAAGTAAGGATTTTGAGTTAAATGATATTATTTTGTGACAACAAATGTTATGATAAAGTTTATGTTATGTTATACCAATTATGTGTTGAGTTAATGAAAGGTAATGAAACAAGATGTATTATTCAATTACTGTTGTAGAATGAAGTGTGAAGCAGCTAGTTAGTGTTAATAGATTTGAATTTTCTTATATGTGATCCATAGGTCAAGATAAAATTGTCATTAGATATGGAAAAAATAATTGTTTATGTAAATGTTAATAGTTAAGATTTGATTATATGTATGAATTTATGTAAAAGGGCTATAGATGTTTACCAGTTATAAACACAGGTAGATCCGTTTACAATAAAAGGCCTAACAGCCAAAACCACTATATAACCACTCATAACATAAAGGTTAGGTACATAAATTAATAATAATTAATGAATACGGTTTGAAGAGCTAGAAAAAAACATTAAATTAGTAATGATATATAATAAACCATATCAATTTATACAAATTATGATAATGCCATAATGCCATGATATCGATTGATAACGTTTAATATCGAAAAGGTAGTAAATATAAAAGAAACAGGCTCATATCAAAAAACCAGCAGAATATGTGTAGAAAATAATAAACCAACTATCGGTAAAGTTATATTCCGATATGATAGCAAATTGATAAGGAATAGACAAAAAATATATGAAATAAACACTATATACAAAACATGTGGAAGGAAGAAAAATCATGTGTTGCTATGGACTACAGGAAATGAAGCAGTTGTTGATTTTCAATTATTGCTTTTTATGATCTGAATGTGATGAGATTAAAAATCTAGTAACTATCTCATAATCGGTATATTCTAAAATATTTGACACAATTATAATAAACAAAATACTAAAGATAATATTCTTGAATTTTGCCAGTACAGTTTAACCAAACAAGATTATAGTATGAAATCACAATAGAAAATAAATAACTGGGTTCTACAAGGGAGGACTTGAATTGTCCCATATCCGAAAGGAATTGATGATATATTAAACCAAATAGAAAGAGTTAACTGTGTCACAACTAATAATATACACTACACAAGAACTTATAACCTTTAAAATACACCGAACATCACTAATTGCTTCAACCGAGAGAAGAACGTATTTGGATACAGGAATTGCAGAAGGAGCATCAATCGGGCTGTAAATCAATCCAGAGAGCTATATTTCCGAGGTGGACAGGACAAGAATTCCATTTTATTAAACCGAAGAAAGAATATCGTATGGCAGAATCATCCAGAACAGTAAATTTATCAGTCAACCGCCTACCAGATTCGCTTCGTTATAGTCTGGTAAATTATCATTTGTATAAATCATATTAACTACACAACACTTCAAATTTGTAAATCTTGCATTCTTATCTATGTATTTTTAATCTTCCCCACAGTTACAAGAACCTTCACACCCTGAATTAAGTTAATTACAAATTAAAACACACTATATAACTGAATCTAAATAAAGGATTGGACTAATCAATAATCGATTCACGCAATCTATAGCCCAAGTGTATGTCAGTTAGAACATATCTTATTCAATGTTAAAGAAGTAAACAAATAAAGAATCCTTATATAGTTCTTCGTATTGTTTAAATTAGCAGCCATCCTTACTTTTCTTTTATAAAATTGCTAAACTGCTATAATTGTTTTTATTATTTAGACAAAGCTTTTCGTCATTACTGACATCTTCAGGTCTTAAAAAACGACGTCTTCAGGTCATTACTGACATCTTCAGGTCTAATTTTTTAAGACCTGAAGATGTCAGTAATGACGAAAAGCTTTGTCTAAATAATAAAAACAATTATAGCACTTTATATAGTTGCAAAATCTTGTCATTTGGAGTATGATTTAATGAGTTTGGAATAAAAAAGTAACTGACTAAGTATAGAATAATTGGTTAACATAAACAGTGAAATAACCTCTAAGTTTCGTTGCTCCGGTACTACAGCACTTATAGCGGAATTCTCCGACACCAAAGAGAGAGCGTAAAAATACAAAATTATACATAATTCTCTTCAAGGTATAATAGGGTTGAACGAAATTACAGAATAACACATTAATTATTTAAGTTACAAGTACACTAACACTGATATTTTTTAGAGAGCTAAGTTAATATTAATTAATTACATCAATATATCCCACAACTCCAAATATCTCAGATATTTAAATAATTAAGTAAATTAAACGACCTAAGAGAGTAAAGACAGGGGAACATACCCGTTCATAGCAACGAATAGGCTTACATTGTGTGAAAATAACGAGACGCTCGTACTCGTCCCATTACAAATTAACGAACTAAACAGTGGGGACTTGAACCGTACGTACTCGTCTTATTACAAATTGACGAACCCAACAGTGGGGCTTAACCCGGTAATACCTATCACATTACAAATTGACGCCGGCAACGTTGGGGCGGAAAGAACGAGAATCCCGCGACCGTAAGAGACAACGTAAGAGCCAAGCGTCATATTACAAATTGGCGCTCAACCAGTGTAGGGCTTAAGTTAAGTAACGATAACTATATTAATATTACTTAACCAGAGCAGGCAACTGTGGGAGAATAAACATGCATACCAGAGGTAGATCAAAGAGGAGGGCAGAAGAAATGGAGAAGGAAGTGGGTGAACAAGAACAGGAAATAGAAATAATAACAGATAGTGAAATGGAACAACAGACAGACGAAATAACGGAAACTGAAATAATTGCGGACAAGGAAAAGGAAGTAATTGAAGAAGATGCCCAAGGGGATCAACCAAATAAGCCCTACCAAAAGGAAGACTTGAGTATACAGGAGATGTTTAAACTGCTGTTGGAAAAATTCGATAAAACAAATGAGGAAATTAAGGAAAATAAGGAAAACTCAAAAGAACAATTTAGGAAACAGGAGGAAAGCTCAAGGAAAACAAATGAGGAAAATAAGGAAAACTCAAAGAGACTGGAGGAAAAATTAGATAAAACAAATGAGGAAATTAAGGAAACCTCAAAACAAATGAACGAAAGATTAAACCAAATTCACGAAAGGTTAGATAGGAATGATGAGGGTGTAAAACAAATGAAGGAAGACATCTTACAAATACATGAAGAAAATTTAAGGCAAATTAATGAAAAAATTGAAAATCTTCATGTGACAATTAACCAGAAGGTGGACCAAAATAATGAGGAAAGAAAATTAGAAATAGCCAAAACAAATGAAGGGTTAGAAACAACTAACGAAACAATAGTACAGGTTCGTGAAGAACTACAAAATAAAATTAATGACATAAAAATTGAGAGCAAAACAATGGTCGAAGGAATCCAACAGGAAACTGTCGGAAAATATGAGCAAATTAAAAACGAAGTACATCAGGTACGGGAAGAAAATAAGGAAGGTATTATGCAAATACAGACAGACATGGGCGAACGACTCGAAAGAGTCTATGGCAATTTAAACAGTATGGAAGGTCAAATTAATACCAGTAAAAATAAAATAGAGGAAATTAGTAGACGTGAATTACAATTAAAAGAAGAAGTAGATTCATGGCGGGATAGGACATGCCAACATAGTCATACAAATAACCACGAGAACCGGGAGTCGATTAATTTTCGTAATTACAAGCACAATCCGATGGAATTTTTAAAGAGATTGGAAGAGGTGATCGCAAGAAATAGAGAAAATCGCAGGAGTATTATACGCAGTATGATTGATGAAACATTTAAAGATACCTATGATAATTGGTGGACAGCAGTGCGCCCGGATATACTGGAGATGACTGAGTTCAAAAAACAATTTAAAGAGAAATATTGGTCTGAATCGACCCAGAACATGATTAGGAATAATTTGAGTAACGGTAGATACGAAACAAACATAGGCCAGTCTCCTACTTCATACTTTCTAGGAAAAGTATGTATGGCACGGAACTTAGAGCCCAGAATTCCCGAAGAATGTTTGGTGATACAACTATCTTACCATTACGAGGAAGGGATAAAAAATGCACGTATGTGTAGTCAAATCAAAACGATTCCAGCCATGGCCAAATTCCTGGAGAATTATGAGCACGAGAACCAATACCAAAGAAATATGATGTTAAATTATAAATATCAGAAGTATAATAATAACGCGCCACCAACCAATTCTCATAATAATGATCACAATCGACCTGCGCAGAACGTTAATGCCAATAGGACCCAAAATGAGCACGCGAATAATAATTCCAGGAACTATAATTATCGTGGCAACAATACTTATAATTACCGCGATAGTCGCTATAATAGAGGATGGGGACAGATGACCCAATAATTATAGGCATAACGTTAATTATATCTACTCCAGGCCTCAAGGTAATCAGCGACGGTATTACCCAAGGAGTCACCGATATGACAATCATTATGACCAGTCCCGGCGTGAAGACAACTATCCACCTGAAGGAAATTATAGGATAGCGGAACCTAATAAGGAGGATCGCACCGAAACTACTAAATCAACATAATAATCCAAATGAAAATACAGAAGAGGGGTTAAGCCCTCATTTAAACTAATAGGGGCAGTGAAAAATAATGAATACCCTTCACTGAACCGTAATCTTGGGGAACGACTTGTAAACAAAATTAAGAGTAATCATACCATAACTATAATTAATAACCACTATTTAAAGAATATCAGAGAAGATTTATTGGAAGAGGATAAGAAACATGTAAACAGTAATAGTAATAACGAAATCATATATGTAACAGCAAAATTCTAAAAGACAGTAAGACCAACTTACAAAAATTATTTGAAATAACTATTATATATAAAACGAATTTAGTAAGAAAAAAAATTACTAAATCCAAAAAGAAATATTATGAATAAATTCTAAAATACAATAAGAACAACTTATTACCAGTCTTGAAGAGAAAATAATTGGAATTTAAAAAGAATTTGAATTTGAATACAACCACTAAATTCTAAAATACAATAAGAACCACTTATTATCGATTTTGAAGAAAAAACACTTGTAAATAAAAGAGAATTTGTTGAACAATAAAATAAATAGAAAAAAAAATGTCATTCAAAATGAAGTAAGTCTGAATTAAAATATAGTTATGAAGAAGGTATTAAGAAGCGTTAATAACAAACCCCAAGATTACAGAAGAAAGCTAGAATTATTACTAAACGTCTACAAAGAAATAATGTGAATAATGAAACCACAAGATTACAGAAGAAAGCGAGAATTATGACTAAATGTCTACAAAGAAATAGTGTGAATAATGAATAATGAAATCCCAAGATAAAAGGTTTTTACCTCAAATCTACCTATGCAAAATAAAGAAAGAGAAAAATCATATGACCTAAAATACATACCACATTGTTAAATGAAGGAAACAACTTCAGTAAACGATTGAATGTAACCAATGTAATATTAAAGAAAACGAGAAGGAAGGAATATTTATGAACATAACTCATTGAAATATAAACAGCCAAAATAATGGAATATGATAAGAAACATAATAGTTAAACTAAGGGCTGTATTTAGTCAGAAACACAGTTATAATGATAATCACACAATAACTATTTAGAAAATATTGAGATCAGAAAAACAAATGAAGAAGATACTTAGCATTATAATCACAACAAAAATGAAAAACAAAAATAATTACAAATGATAACTGTCAGATTTAATATCAAAGAATGTTTAAGGAAACTAAAATGGAATCAC